>JAEIGL010000002.1:21345000-22545000 GCA_018903715.1 Zaprionus davidi | reverse complement strand
GATATGGCGATCAATGAACCTGCTCTTAAGTATATCTTTATGGATGGGCGAGACATTTCTGGTTTCGTTTTGCGTAGCTTTTCAACTTTTGGTTTCGGTTTCATTTGAACTATTTCTCATCTCGTCGAACCAGTTAATACACAAAGTGGTCAATTAATATATTCAATCTTGTGATCCGATTCTCATAATTCTGTTAGATTTCCGATTTCTGATCGAATTCACAAAAATTTCATAAAGATTCCTTATCGAATTGCACTCATTGCACACGCTTCCACCTGCATTTCTGTTCGCCCCGACATTGAAGCCCCGAGGTACATATATATTTTGTTTTTAAGGACAATGTTAATGTCAAAGCAATAATTAACATTTCTAGTATTACATGCACAGCCGTACATTGAAAGTCAATCGGGCCCAATTAATATGCGAAACTGCACTGTCACATTTGCATACGTCGATTAGGCCAAGTCTATTTTTTTTATGGAAATATGATGCGTAAGGTCTTTTACACGGCAGTGAAGCAGGGAGGAAGGTGTTTTAACTTAGAAGCATAAGTCTAATAGAGAAATCAGAGAAATAGAATAGAAATTTGTAATATATTTTTAGCTTAGTTAATTAGTTACCTACGTCAAATACCGTTCAAATATTTAGTGTTTTGTTGAAGAAAGAGTCGTATAGGAGTTCTATTATTATTTTCTTGGGACTAAAGAGAAACCAATTATATAGAATAAAATAGTATGTATGTAAATTTTGAAATAATTTGAAATATTTAAACTTTTCTTTAACTCTTCTTCAAATGTTTAGTTCTTTCTTCAATAAGATGTCTTTTAACAGTTCAAAATTAAATAAAGTCATCATTAATATTGAACTAATTCGAATATTTGCCACAAGACATGATATGATATGATTTTATTGAAATACTAAAAGTAATGTTAATTTGGCAACAATCATATTCTGTAATTTGGCCACACTAATCTGAATCGGTTCTTTCTTTTTTTCTTATACTTTCCTTCTTCTTACGTTTACTTCCGAACGACACACAACGCTGTCGCCCTTATGTTAAATGAACAATTATTAAACTGATCGCCTCGCGTTTTACTCCATTATTTCCCAATAGATTTAATAAAATTCTAAGTTTTAGTTTTAACTTCTCAAGACTAGTAAAATAGCTAATTACATTAAATACATTTGTATTTTAATTTGGAACACATATAATGAAAAGAAAAACATTAAATCAGCAATAATTCGAATTATATACTTTCTTTTATCTCGTATGCATATCTAAAAGTTTAAAAGCCTGCAGTGCAGTTGCATCTAGACGTCCTTCCATTAACAAGGTATTAAAATAAGATTCCCAAACATTTACAACACATATTACATCATAAAGCGGATGCCACAACAATAAAGCATCGTAAATACGTGCTATAAATAAACAATTCGATTCAGGATTTTGTGGCGAAAAAAAACCTGTTGCAACTACACTGTAAACAATTGCTGGCGACTTGCGGGGGTGAAGCGAAGCAGGCGTCGTCGTCGTTAACTCGTCTATTTGTCACCCACATTCAATGTCATGAACTTCACTTTGGGTCATAAACCACAAAACAAAAACAACAAAAAGTTTCGTTTGCTTTTCGGCATCTCCTTTGCTGCGGAAGTGGGGGAGTGGGACAGAGTGAGAAAGAGAGAGGGAGAATGATAGACGGAGGGGAGTGAATTGAAATGCCGAAACGTGTGTGTGCTGCACATGGGCGACACGGAGGTGCAGTCGTCGTCGGCACTATCGTCGTCGTTATTATCGTCGTCATCAGCCGAAGCTCAAAAGCTTCAACAGGTGTTCCGAGACTTCCGTTAATTATCAAAAGCTTTGCTAATCCGCATAGAACACAACGCACACAGCCGCAACTAAGTCAGTGGAACACTCAGGTCGACCCATATATAAATTAATTGGCGCACAGAATGTTTGTGACAGTTCGTCGCACGCTTTTGCAACAGAGCAACGCTACCGCTTAACGGTTAATTCTAAAAAAAAAACAAAAATGTTTGCGTGCACGACGAAAATATTTGTTGTTTTCTGGTGCATTCTAATTGAATGTTCGCGGGCGCAAATTGCTTGTAAGTTCAACGATGAATTTGAATTGTAATCGATTAATATGTTAAGTGTGCAATCGATAGTTACATCGCTTCCTTGCACTGCCCGAAATCCCAAAATTGTGGGCGGCAACGAGGCGGAGCGCAATGAAATGCCCTTTATGGTGAGTTTGATGAGACGTGGTGGACACTTTTGTGGCGGCACCATAATACACGAACGCTGGATACTGACGGCGGGCCACTGCATCTGCAACGGGCTGCAGCAGTTTATGAAGCCCGCCCAAATCCAGGGCGTGGTCGGGCTGCATAGCATACGGGAGTACTTGAATGGCATTGGTAATGGACCGGATGCGCAACGTGTTGACTTCAAGAGCATTGTGCCGCATCCGCAGTACGAATGCAAGAACGTTAATCACGATATCGGTATACTATATAATATAAAAAAGTATACCCCAGATAGACGATTTGATGTGTGTTCTTTTAGCGTTGCTGGAATTGGTGCAGCCCATCAGTTTTACAGCCCACATACAGCCCAGCTGTGTCAGTGCAGAGAAGGAGCAGCGCAGTCTAGAACAGGAATATGCCACCGTCTCCGGCTGGGGCTGGACACACGAGAATCAGGCCGAAGGCGATCGTGCGGATGTGCTGCGTAAAGCTATAGTCAAAATCTGGAGTAACGAGGCCTGCGAACGCTCCTATCGCGCCTTGGGCAAGTCCAACAGCATTGAGGAAACACAATTATGCGCCGGCTACGAGAATGGACAGATCGACTCGTGTTGGGTGAGTATACAACATTTTTGCAGAGCACAAATTTTATTGGGCGAATTTGCTTTCGTTATTTATTCCAGGCCGACTCTGGTGGCCCACTGATGTCGAGGGAGCATCATCTAATGGGCGTTGTATCTACTGGAATTGGATGTGCACGTCCAGGGTTGCCGGGCATCTACACACGTGTCAGCAAATATGTGCCGTGGATGCAAAATGTGTTGAACAGCAGGCGATAAAAAGTCGCTTGAACTGCTTAACAGAATGTGATTCAACTGTGATATTTACTGCTATAAGACAATTAAATACTAAAAATAAGTTAACGATTGTTTCATTAGCAAAACATAAATTAAAACCACGCGCCCATATTAACAGACCTGCCAATTTGTCTAAATGTTGGCCAGAGCAACAATTATGCAACTGATATGGCAACGCGAACCCAACAGCTGCACACATTGCTTAGTTCATTGTTCATTGCTTAGTGGCTGCACGTAAACAAGAGAAAATGGTCAACAAGAACATATGGCAGCACTTTCTTTGTGGACCTGCCAATCTAAATATATTTTTTGGCCAATGATACCAATACACAACTGTTATGGCAACGCCAAGTGAACAGCTGCACATAAACAATTGAAAATGGAGGACTCAGCACTTACTAGGTATAAACAGAATTAATAAATAAAAATGAAGAAAATTGGTGAAATATGGTAGATAATACTTTAACTACTACTTTTAACAATTGATAGCCAGGCAATTGCCGAACTCATGCGCGAGTTGCCAGATGTAAACTTTACATCTCTTGGACCACAGGAACGCAAAATAAATCCCCTAGGTAGACCAAACAAACGATTCCTAGGGCGCACTTTACACACTGCCCTACGCTACAATAAACGAGAAATCGAGAAAACTCAAGCGAGTTGTCGGCAAAAGCTACAGGAATTAAATAATAGTCACGAGCAACGCCTCAGGAGCGAATTACTCAGAGAGAGATCGAGCGAAAGACATGAAAGTAGAAGTCGCTCAAGGAAGAGACATAAAAGACGACACAGACATAGCCCCAGCACGAGTAGAAGTAGTCGCAGTAGGAGCAGCACTTCCAGCATAGAAAGTCGTAAGCAAAAAAAGAAGGATAGAAAGAAAAGAAAGAAACGCAAACAAAGACATCGTAGCAGGAGCAGCAGCAGCGTCAATGCAGTCGACCAACATAAACCTGCGATCAACTATGAAGTTCCCACCGCCGATTACTATGCGCCTTCGCATAGCATAGCCCTAGCTGTAGCTATGGCCTGCAGCCAAGCTCTGGCCGCCCAACAAACGTCCATACAATCCAAAGAACCAACCCCGCCTGCCCCCGAAATGAGTGATATTATCAACGAACTGATGTCGGAAGAGGGATCTCCTCGTGTACAACGAAAAGGACAGCCTGTCACACTGTCCATTGAATCATCCAGTGATGAAGTACAAGAGGTACAAACTATTGATCTAAGCTCCTATGCCGAAGACTCACCGGGCACAACAGCAAGTGACACAGATGACGGAAGAAGTAACTCGGCCAGCTGCATAGCACTGGATGATGATAGTGCGGCCAGTAGTAGCTGCAGTGATATAGAAATAATTGAAACTGAGCATCACCCTGATCTTAAACCTGAACAATCTCATGAAGTTAAGAATAGGCATCCAGAAGTGTCAACCACCGTAGATTTAACTGAAGATTAGTATAGTTCTTAAGAAAAATTGAATTCAATTGTTATGTTGTTGTGATCTGAATAACTTATAATAAATGTGCAATTTCAAATTGTCAACAATCAAAAATAAATTATGATTCCTAAGTGAATCAACAAATATTATATTATTTTATATTTGTTTTACTGTTTAGAGATTGTATTCTGATTGGGTTTCCCCCAATTCTCTGTAAATGTTGGATCGGATAGCTCTTTATTATTTCATATTGAATATAAAGCAATTTAACATTTTCTTTTAAGTTTTTTACATTTTTGAAATTATTTGTTTTATTAAATTTATTAATTTTACTTTTAATTGTCATTAGTCGATATAAAATAAATAAATTTACAAACGACTCAAAATAGTGAAGGTATATGCGGAGAGTGTATGTTCATTTTGACAACAGGTTTTTCTCTCTCTCTCTCTCTCTCTCTCTCTCTGTCGCTCTCACGAACGATCTGTCAAACCTCGTATCTTGTCAGTTGGCAGGCCAGCTGATTTTCTATTTACCTAAACAACACGTTCAATTAGTACCACATTAGTTGCATTTAAAATCTTTTAAAAACTGTAAATCGCAGTTTATATAATGTTTGGAAATCTGAAGAAGAAGCTTAGCAATGCCATACATGAGGGCATTGTAATTTCGGAGAGTCTGCAGCAACAGTACCGTCAACGCCGCAGTAGCAACAGCGGCGGCAGCAGTCAGGCGAGTTCTGCGACAACAACACCGACAACTCCGCTGAGTTCCTCTAGGTTGGGTTTAAATGACAGCTTTTCCTCCAGTCGGAGCAGTTCACACTCTCTAACGGCAGCAAACGGTGTCCCTACACATCTCAATGTGGCTGCCGGGTGTAATTTGTTGGCAAAATACGAGGATGACTGGCAACAAATTCATGTCGCGAATGAGGACAATGCCGGACGTGCTGCTGCGGTGGCCACACAAATCTCAAACATACAACAGCGCGCAACCAAGCAGCAGGCGACCATGGCTGAACTAAATAATTGCATAGCGGGATTACCTGCTTTGATTGGTAAACTGCAGGCAAGTGCTCGCACTCTTGAGGCGCTGGAACAAATGGGCGGAGAGCTGGAAATTGAGCTGCAACAGTTGGAGAATCTGTGTGAAGAGTGTGAGCTGCAGGAATTCATGCTGGAACAGCAGTTTGCGCTTTCCAAGCACAAGCAGAAGAAACTCAACGAGATGGAACAGTATAGACAGAAGATTGCAGCCCAACATCAGCAGAAGATTCGTGCCCACGAACAGCAACTGCTGCAGCTGCAAAAAGAGCGTCAGGCTGTGTTTGACGATGCATTTCGTGAGGACTTGGCCGAGTACAAGCAGCGCGGACAACTCACAAGTATGTGATTACATTTTAAATATTCTATATTGTAAATATTAAATGAATATAATTCCCTCTCCTTGCAGAAATACCCACAAAAACGAACACACAAACAGTTTTAGAAGATGTTGTTCTGGAACAAAACGATATGGACGCCAAGGATGCCCTAGAGGAGTTTCTCAATGGTTAATTATTCACTCAAGACTTCAACCATCTGTGCCTTTTATGCAATAATCAACCTAAATTGTTTTAAAACACCAATTTTATTTATAAGTTAAGTAAAGTATACATATTATATACAAGCAAATTTAAATTATATTTATTGTGCAAAAGGGGGAAAGTTAACATAAGGCGTGATGTTAAGCCAAGTTTGCGGTGATAAAATCTTAATATCTGTTAAACCGATTTCAGCATTACAGAAAATATCGATAAGGTCATTTAATTTCGACATGCCGAATAGGAATTTTTTCTTTTAAGTATTTTATATTATCTATTTTAGTTAAAACTGTGTAGAGCTTAACACAACAGTAAAAATAATAAATTTTTGTAACAAAAACAGTCAATTGTTTTGAAAAGCATCATGAAGAATTCGCAATAGGGCTACCACAAAACCAATGACAAGTCGATAACAATGCAAATAACATAGAAAACATCGCCGCATCGGCATCAAAATATCGATATCATTAATGCCAAGACCTGTCCTGTGAATTTATAAATTGTATTAATAACATAAATGGTAAATATGAATTTGCAAAGCATAAATTCTTTGTGGAAATTGTGAAACAAGTTGAGCAAGCGCGATTTGAAGCAAGAAACATTGAGAAACGGTGGAGAGCAGTAATCAACGTTTTGCATTTGGCGACGTAAAAAAACGAGCACGCGCAGGCTGCTGGTGCTGGTGTCATATCAGCTGCTGCTGCTGGTTGTGGTTGCTTGTGTGACGAAGGAAGAAGGCTACAAACGATACCGATACCAGATCCAAGCCCAGTTCTTGCCCAATCCGGAGCCGGTGTTTTCCATAGTAGTAAAAACATAGAACGTACAAAATTATGTGCAGTGTTGAAATACAGACACAAACACACACACACACACACATACGAACACATATGTACGTATGTTATAGAATATAATTAATATGCACACATCTGTATTATATTTGCGACAGTGTGCGGCTAAGCACTTGTGTGTGTGTGTGTTGTGTGTGTGTGTGTGTATATATGTAAATATACGTGAGTGTATGTGTGTTGGAGTCCTGTATCCTGTGCATCCCGTGTAATTCTTAGCTGTTGAAAAATCATTTTATAGGAATCAAGGGGAGGGGCATGGAGACTCCTGTCTTCTGAAGCTTGATAATATTTGAATAGTAATTGTGAACTATTTTGAAATATTACTTAAATTTTAAATAACTTATACCATCGCATTAACACATTTTGAACTTAAATTATATTTTTGCAGCTTCATGTATGTATATATAAGTAAATGTTCTCGTGATATGATGTTTTAATAACTGCCCTGCGCTGAAATACAGTGGTAAGTGTGTCTGTTTGTGTGTGTGTGTATTCCTCCTTTCATTTTAACAATTCACAAATTTATTTACCTGTATTAACTGTATTTTACTCTAATCGACAGCTGCAAATCTGTGTAATACTTACACTTTCTAGAAACTAAGCGGAAAACAATATTTTTTTTGCGGGAGGCCAACAAACAATTCTTGTCGCAATCAGATCACACAAGTCATGCCACGGGGTAAACGTCGAGCTCCAGAAATCGGTGACAATATGGATGGCCATTCGAAGAGAGCACGGACCAGCTACACAAGCATTGCGACACAACAGAGCAGCAGGTGAGTTACCTCAGGTTTATACCATGAACAGTTCATGAGATCAATTTTTTGTTCAATAACACATTTGTTTATTGAACTACCAATCCCAAAAAACTAATACTTTGTAACTTTTTTGCATAAGAACTTGCGTAATGAAGAGGTTTATACGATGATGTATACATGATAATACGAATTTTCTACGTCTATATCGTTGTAGTTTTTGCAAATTTGACTATAGGACTCTATTAACTGTCTAATTCTTACCATAACCGTTGGCTTTATTAACCATAACTAGAAATGAAACTGTTTAACTCAGATCATAACTACAAATTCCAAATGTATTTATTTATATTAGTTACAAAAGGAATCTATCGAAGAAAAGGTTTTTTTATAATGAATGTAGATTCTTCCAGAAAAGTTATATTTAATATATTCCAAACCAATTATAAGTTACAAAAGGAACCTATTGATGAAAAGGTATATTTTTAATAAATGTAGATTCTTGCAGAAAATATAATTTTTAGTATAGATCTTATGGCTTTTTTTTCCAAAAGGGCCAATCAATTGAAAAATCAATGTAAATTTTACTGTTTAGTGTATTTATTAACTTGGCTTCAATGTTTTAGTGTTTTTGGACATAAATAATAAGGAGGTGCTTTTAAATTGTCATAATTATGTATAGTATGCGCTTGATTAGTTTTAGCTCGAGTAGATTCATTTGAAAAATTTAAAGACTGACAAACTTTGGAACGATATAAAAGTTGCAGGATTTCAATTTAGATAGATATGGGTGCTCTTTATATTTATTAAGGAAACAATAACCATCTTTCTCTGCTGTTCACAATAATAGAATTTCTTCAAATAATCTCATTGGCTACTTTTGTAAATATATAATCGTTTATATATATATGTTTATATACATATTAATGTATTATTATATATGTTTAATAGTTAATATTTTTATAATATTAACTGTATGGAAGACATTTGCAATTTCTCATATGATATGAACCTCTTGCAATGGGTTTGATTTAGTTTTCTCATTCATTTCTCTTTTATAACATTGATATTTTTGTTTTGACTATACTTTGCTTTTCTATTTTGGAAACATGATTACAATATTTGTTTTAATACGCGAAAATACTGATATGCAACAAATAACGGTACAAAGATATGGCTTGATTAGCTTAACAGAAAGACACCCAGACATCTTTCGATTTATTCCATTGATCCGTACTGTACCTTCTTGACTTTAAAATATCTAAAGAAAAAAAGGGAAAGTTAGAACGAGAGATTTATTTTGAGGTTCATTGTGTCTTACCGCCAACCACCGTAGCCGGAAATAGTTAGTAGCACTGCAATGGCCAGCGCTGTGCCGACAGCTAGCGGAGCAGTCTCGTCGCGATAGGATCCGGTGGCACTACAATGGAACGAGGGACCCCATTTGCCACTGTCCTTGAACATGAAGCTTTGCATGTGCAGGTCCCGCAAGTAGAGCCGAGCAATGTGGCCGGAAAGATCTCCCGAATCGTGGGGAGCATACAATATGACAGTCTGTTCCTTGTCACACACATAGGACTTGCCCACGGGCGTCGGGAAATACATGGGCGTGTGGGCTGGTGAGGTAAGCTTAACATTCAAGTTAGGACGGTCGGGATGCTCGAAGAGTGGATTCGATGACGAGTAGCTTAGCTCAAACAGATTGATGTACCAGCCCTCGCCACCCGATGACTAGATGTAGTGTAGGTGTGTGTGAGTGTTTTAGGGGGGTACAAATGAAATTTAGTTATGTTCCGTGACCTTCGACCTTAACGATTGTCCGCCCACATACCTTTTTGAATGTCATGGTCAGCGTAAAGCCCTTGAACTCCATTGTCATAATCTCCAAATTGGACTCGACGCATTCGCCACTCAGCTTGGGGTAATCGGGCAGATAAAGATCGGCTTCCACATCCTCGTTGAGCTTATTGCGATACCTGATACCAATCAGTCCGTCCACCTGCATAAGAATGCAAGTTATGCCGTTGGTGGCATTGAAGCGATACAGCGATGTGCTCGCATCGTGATGCGATGAGGCCTGAAAAAGTTTGAATTGAACAAAGTATAAATCTAGACATGCACAGGGGGAACACTTACAGATGGCGACTTGGTCGTATGCTTGGCTACTCTTGGTGTTTTCGTCGTAAACGCACTCAACTGCAGTCCTTGAGTCGGAGCCACTGTGCAAAAATAGAAGAAACGATGAAAAAAAAAACACTCATCATTTCGCTTTTACGAGTCAGTGTGTCAGGACTATTGATTTTTGAACCTCCTCCGCCCCCGCTCCACTTTCCTTTAAGCCCCACTATTGTTCTCTTGGGGGTTCGGTTGCCTTTTTTTATTCAGTTCTGCTGTACTTACCAATTAGTCCGAGGAGCGTAAAGGCAATTAGATTGCATAGAAATCTGCTGACATACGAATTACCCAACAATTTGAACATTTTTCTCAAGTTTATTGAAGCAAAATTAGTTCTTATTGCGTTTCTGTTCAATGACGGCGACCACGACGTGTCTCGCTTCAGCTCCTGCGCACAACTGTGCCCACAATTCACAATTGCCACAACGTCACAGTCGCCTCGTCGGGAGTGTCGTCGTGTCTCCCTGCTCCACTCGGCTCTACTCGACTCTCGCTTTCAGTTGATTCATTCCCGTGCGCAGGCGTCTGCACATTGTTCACTACACCACACAGTCAGTGCTATAATTATGCACATTTCAAATAGATATGTGTAGGGCCTGTAAATTATGCGAATGTTATATATTTATAAACAATCGATTTTATTTGTCATTCTATTTTATTTTTCGTTTTTCTTGAAATTCGCCTCCACTCAGATTCTGAGCGAAGCTGGACATTATTAATTTCCTTTCAATGCCATTCACACGTTTGTGTAGGGAATATTTCTTACTGTCCTCGCGTGATGTATAAGTTCCACAGCATCCCAAACATATGACAGCCTTTAGTCGGTATCTTAGTTGCCACAAAATTTACACCATCACTCTCTCAGCAACAGCCGTCAACAATAGGTCAGCAAATCGCTGTCGAGTTAAAGAGAAAAAACACTCAAAACAAAATATACTCTTCTCAACCTGTTTAGGCAATTTCTTAATCTCCTCTCGTGCTGCATAAGTGTACAGCATCCACAACATATGTGAGCCTATGGTCGCTCTCTTACTTTCCACAAAAATGACAACAACACACTCTCTCAGCAACAGCTGTCAACAACAATAGATCAGCCGATCTCACTCCCGAAAACACTCAAAAAATAAAATGGATGGCAACATTTGTATTTGCAGTGTTTTCATTAACATTCAGTGATTTATTCTGCCACTCAAATTAGAATTTTAACAGTTTTTAATAGTCTTTTATTTATACGAAAATTGAAATACGATTTGTTCGTAGTTTAAAATGCAATTCATTCTTCAGTTCTTTTGGATTTAGCTTGTGCTCTTGGCATTGGCCTTCCCCATAGAGTTTACTATCTATTGCTATTTTTAGTTGGCAAACAAAAGTTGAGAACAGAAAACAAAAACATTGAATAATACGTCAACAAGGGGCGTATGCTTCGGCAGCTTCTTAATTAGTTTAAATTAAATATACATAGACAATTTAATAATAATATGATGGCTAAGTATGTTTTTTATAATTATTATAGATGAAAATATACTCAAGTAATTTTTCTGATTTTTACAGACGCCATATCAGAGCAGAAGATGGCTTCAGCCAGAAGCGTTGCCTTGCCTGGTTCCATGAATATACCACACCAGATGAACCGGATACGCTGGGTATGTGACCTTTCATAAACTTTTATCATGTAGTATTTTATATAATCTGTAATATTGATTTGTATCTATAGGCCCAGATGGAATGGAGAAATTCTGTGAAGATATTGGCGTTGAGCCCGAGAATATTGTGATGCTGGTTCTGGCCTATAAAATGGGCGCTACACAAATGGGCTTCTTTAGTCAACAAGAATGGTTAAAGGGTCTCACAGACCTGGAGTGTGATTCCACAGCGAAAATGGTTGTGAAACTGGATTATCTGCGCAGCATACTCAACGATCCCAATTCGTTTAAGAGTATATATCGATATGCTTATGATTTTGCCAAGGTAGGAGAACTTTCTGCTGATAATAATGATGTAATATGTGATACTTACATCTTACATCTTAACCTCTTTCAGGATTCGGATCAGCGTAGCATGGATATTGTGACGGCCAAGGCGATGCTGCAGTTGCTGCTTGGCAAGCATTGGCCTTTGTATCCACAGTTTGCGCAATTCCTAGAGCAGTCCAAGTACAAGGTTATCAATAAGGATCAATGGTGCAACATACTCGAGTTCTCACGCACCATCTGCATTGATCTATCTAACTACGATATCGATGGTGCATGTAAGTGAAATGATCCTTGATCTCTCTGCATCTGTATCTGTAATAACATATTTCCAATTGCTTTAAGGGCCCGTTATGCTGGATGAGTTTGTCGAGTGGCTGCGTTTACAGCGCGGCTTAGTCATTGTCAGTTCGGGATCCAGCTGAGAGTTCCTGGACCGCGTACTTCTAGTTAAACTTTAGAAATTGAATAGTGTCCCATGATGAGATACCAGCGGAAGTAAGACGACACACACACACCATACACACAAGCCGAACACACTTACATTACATACTCTTCCCGAACTCAGAGCCCCTCATTACACACACTAACAACACCTACACGATCACATCCTCACACAGAGAACACACACATACACACAGACACACAAGGCACTTGAGACTGCGTAAAAATGGCAAAGCAAACCAACTATAAAACTACACTATTGATATATATATATATATTTAATGTAATAATTTAATTGTAAACAACATTTAAAAACAAAAAAAAACTACATAAAGTGTTACTTTTAAGGCATCACTGAAAAAAACAACTTTAACAGCAACAAAAGAGAGCCAAACAAATCGTAAGAGAAAGGCAAAGATCACTACGTCTATGACAGAGAGTAAAGCAATAACCGAAAATAAGAAAACAAATACATGAAATGATACGAAACAAACAAAACTAAACAATAACAAATACTTATATTAAACATACTGAAAATACGAGTATATCAATCGCATAGTCAAAATTAGTAAAAGATAATTAAATGAACTAATTGACTTCTGTTTAAATTTCAACAAGCTAAAGAGGGAATAAGCTAAAGACGGATGGATGGCAAACCATAAAGTCTAACGACTTATCTAATAGACGTATTAAGTGAGATTTGCTCTTTGTTCTTGTCTAAGCACCATTAAATTTACCTTTGGGATTTATATCTTGCGTTTTTTAATTTGTATCCCGCTTTTGTAGTTAAAATACCTGTTGCATTTCGATTACATTGTTGCAATTCAATTAAAATGAACTAGTTCCACTCACCGATGTCAGTTCCGTTTCGTTATTTGCTTGGAGTTGCCGGACAAATGTATCGAAATTGATAAGTTCATCTGTTCAAAGTTTCTTTTGTTTGATTAAGTTCTGTAGTACTATAATGAAAGAGTTTGAAGTTTTTAAAAACTTAACAAGTATATTTTTTCAAAACCTAATTGACCATATTGATGATAAATGAAAACAAATTCGAATTTCCAACGAACGTTTCTTGCATTATTTTAGTATTTTCGAACACTGTCAGATCAGGGTTGCTTCAATTGTATCATCGGATGTCATCTAGTGACGCTGATGAACTACTCAAACTGGCATTCAAATAAAATAAACTGTTTCGGCGCGTTCTCCGCTTTGTGCCCACAATTCGTGCAGTGCTTGGTGTCTTTTGTGCGTTTTGATTAACGTTAGTGGCTTTTCTGTTAATAGTGTATTGTTATAAACTAAGTATTGCACTGTGCAAGTAATTTGTGTGTGTTAATTAAAAGAAAGCGACGAGAAGCAATAAGCCGCAACAGATATTTGTTCTGCACGAGCCGCAACTTAAGTAAAGTCGAGAAAAATGGCCGCAAAACCCGAGGACAAGAGCACGGATATTCCGGATCGCCTTTTTGACTCCAATACTCGTAAAACTTACAAGCGGATGCGCTTCTTTGGCAAGGTAAGTTTTAACCAGGTGGCATAATGTAGAGCTATCCAGCATGTGTTCAGTTTGCCTGCGAGAATATCTAGCGCCGCCTGCGCAGATTTCTGCCGCAGCTGCCTTCTTATTTCCTTGCGCACCTCATTCCTGTTGTTGTTTTTGCTCTTGTATGCAGTTGTATGCGTGTGTGCGTATGCATGCACATATGTATACGGCCGCACGCACTGACAGTGTTGCAAGACACGCAAATAGTAGGGTCAGTAGGTTCTTTTGGCGCGAACTAAACACAATTTCGATGTATGTAGTAATTGAATATATGCTAATTTACATATTTATATTTATTTTCAAAATATAAAAATTCCTTTTCTGTAGGGCGGCTTTGCAAAATGCTACGAGATCATCGATGTGGAGACGGACGATGTTTTCGCTGGAAAAATCATCTCCAAAAAGTTGATGATAAAGCACAACCAAAAAGAGAAGACAGCACAGGAAATAACTATACACCGTAGCCTGAACCATGCAAACATTGTTAAATTCCACAGCTATTTTGAGGATGTGCAGAACATCTACATTGTGCTGGAACTGTGCAAGAAACGCGTAAGTATTACTGACTAAAAAAATACTCTGCAAAATGTTTCTTCTATGATTTATTCTAAATGGAATTTGTGATTTTATTATTCTCAACTAGTCGATGATGGAATTACACAAACGTCGTAAGAGCATTACTGAGTTCGAGACGCGCTATTACATATTCCAGATAATACAGGGTGTCAAGTATCTGCACGATAATCGTATCATACATCGTGATCTGAAACTGGGAAATCTCTTCTTGAACGATATGCTGCACGTGAAGATCGGTGATTTTGGTCTGGCAACACGCATTGAGTATGAGGGTGAGCGCAAGAAGACACTTTGTGGCACCCCCAACTATATTGCCCCAGAGATATTGACCAAGAAGGGTCACTCATTTGAGGTGGATATCTGGTCGATTGGTTGTGTCATGTACACCCTACTGGTTGGTCAGCCTCCATTCGAAACGAAAACACTGAAGGATACGTATTCGAAAATCAAAAAATGTGAATATCGCGTACCAAGCTATCTGAGAAAACCAGCTGCGGATATGGTGATCTCCATGCTACAACCGAACCCGGAGAACAGACCAACAATTGGTCAGCTGTTGAATTTTGAGTTCCTTAAGGCCTCCCAAGTGCCCATGTTCTTGCCCAGCTCATGTCTCACCATGGCGCCTCGCATTGGAATCAATGATACCATCGAGGATGCCGTATCGCGCAAGCCACTGCAGGAGAAGAATGGCCTGAGGGACGACACGCGCTTCGAGTCGACATTCCTCAAGAACAATCTTCACGATGCCATTACTGCCTCGGCGCAGATGTGTGGCCACAACGAGGACTATCGCAGCGACATTGAGAGTTTGCATCAGCAACTGACTGCTCTCATTAATGATAAGGTAAGTTAGATGTAGATTTATTTATTAATTGACATTAATCTAACATATATTCTACAATTCTATAGCCCCGTTTGTTGCAAGGTAATCTGGGCGATGAGAACACCGATCCTGCTGCCCAGCCGCTGTTCTGGATATCAAAGTGGGTCGACTACAGCGATAAATATGGATTTGGGTATCAGCTGTGCGATGAAGGCATCGGCGTTATGTTCAATGATACCACAAAGCTCATACTACTTCCCAATCAAATCAATGTGCATTTCATTGATAAGGAGGGCAAAGAGACTTATATGACCACGACTGACTATTGCAAGACATTGGATAAGAAGATGAAATTGTTGTCATACTTCAAGCGTTACATGACGGAACATCTGGTCAAGGCAGGTGCTAACAATGTTACCGTTGAAAGCGATCAGATATCGCGTATGCCTCATTTGCATTCGTGGTTCCGAACAACGTGTGCGGTCGTGATGCACCTCACAAATGGTTCAGTTCAGGTATTTTTTTTATAAAACATCATATAACTAAATCCCTTATCATAACAAAATTTCAAATTTCAGCTTAACTTCTCGGACCATATGAAGATTATTCTCTGTCCACGCATGAGTGCCATTACATATATGGATCACGAGAAAAATTTCCGCACATATCGATTCTCAACCATTGCTAAGTGCGGAGTTTCTAAGGATTTATATCAAAAGTTGCGTTATGCTCATGAAAAACTTAGAAAAATGCTGGAGAAGATGTTTGTTTGAGCAACTATATCCGAAAGTGCACAGCAGCCGGCTGACTTTATTATTTAAATTTATTTTATTATAATGCCGTAGTTTAAGCGAATCATCATCAAAACAACCACCCACTCCAGCACCCAAAAAAACTGCATGCAGATGACACTTTTCTTTGTAAAATTCCAGTTGCTCTACAAATCTCTTTCCCGGCCTCGTTTTAAAGTTAAGTTAAAGTTTCTTATTTTTGTTTTCGTTTAGTACTTTTTCCATTTTGGGCAATTTTCGCATACTCAATATCTGTTTCAATGTTTATAAAATAAAAAAATATAATTTTTGCAGTAATAATTTAACCACGACCATTGTATCTTTTTGTTGAAAATCAAAGGGTAATATTGGTTGCCGATAACTGTTATCGTTTCTTTTTCAAATTAAATTTTTATCGAAACGTGTTGCAGTGTCGAACAGCTGATGTAGATAAATAATTTAAGGTTGATAATTATAATTGAATTGTACAAATATTAACTTTACATACCATTGATTACCATGTCAACAAATAAACATTGTGTATGTGTATAAAATAATTCAGTGGAAATTAGTACGTTTAGTTAAAATACTGTTGATAGATTCGGTCACACTGTAATGCATCTTCTTATTGATTTTATTTGCTGAAAAGTCTAAGACAATAGTTGAGGAATTCATTTCCAAATAGCCACTGAATTGTCAAAATAGTTTGCATCTAAATGCAATTTAGTGTATCAAAGGGCCACATTTGCAATCATGGGCGACAATGAGCAGAAAGCCCTTCAGCTTATGGCTGAGGCGGAGAAGAAGCTGACACAACAAAAGGGTTTTCTCGGCTCACTTTTTGGGTGAGTAATAAATAAATTGTGTCTGCTTGTTGTGCATACAATTATTTCTATAGCAATGGTTAAAGTTAAGAATAATACTATTGTTTCTTGATGCACATATTGCCCACAAAAAACACATATACATATACATATGTATATATTCACAGTTTTATTTATTTGGTCACTTTGAAAAAGAAAGCTTTACTTTAACCCACATCATGAATATTTACAAAATATTTAATTTTTAAGTAGTTCCTGATGTGTCCTTTGATTTTGCTTAAATATATACATATATCTATTTTTACATATTTACAAACCCCTCGACAACAACTCACAATAAGGGTACACACACGCCTGTAATATAGCTAAAATCTATCGATACCCCTGATAATGATTAGACTCAATACCTATGTATTGATAACTAGTAATGGAATACAACATACAAATTTGAAAACATACATGCAAATAAGCGAGCTGCAATTTAGTGAAAGGGCGTGTGTTATATGATGTATCATTCTGTTGAACTCTTTCTTTGGTTCATTATTGACACACATATTCTAGACCTTATTAATAATATCCTTCGACCATAAAAAATGGCAAATAGGATTAATTAACTTTGTGCAAATGTATATACCAGGCATAAAGAGGCGTGGCAGACCCCACAAAGTATATATATTCTTGATCAGGAGTGGATTGAGCCATTGCCCTTTGTGTCTGGTTGGCATTGTTCAGCTTATCTTGTATATTTAGATCATCCTTCAATTTGAATTGTATTACATTTAAATAGAATAGTCTCCACTAATTGTTTTTTCAGTCTATCAATTATGCCTTTGTATTTACACGTAAATAAAAATTAAATAATAATTCAAATGATTCTCTTCAATTTGTAAACACAGTGGTGGATCTAGCAAGATCGAAGATGCCATTGAGTGCTACCAACGTGCTGGCAATATGTTCAAGATGTCGAAGAACTGGACAAAGGCCGGCGAATGCTTCTGTGAGGCAGCAACGTTGCATGCACGCGCCGGCAGTCGCCACGATGCTGGCACTTGCTACGTAGATGCATCCAACTGCTACAAGAAGGTGGACATCGATAGCGCCGTCAATTGCCTGATGAAGTCCATTGACATCTACACCGATATGGGACGCTTCACAATGGCAGCCAAGCATCATCAGAGCATTGCCGAGATGTACGAGGGAGAACCGAGCACGCTGGTAAGCAAACGGAGACACATGACCAATATATTATATTTACATATATTTATTTATATACTCGTATATCACTATCCCTTTAAAATGCAGGCCATATCTATTCAACATTATGAGCAGGCAGCTGACTATTTTAAGGGTGAGGAATCGGTTAGCTCAGCCAACAAGTGCATGCTCAAGGTGGCTCAATATGCTGCACAGCTGGAGGACTACGAGAAAGCAATATCTATATACGAGCAAGTGGCGGCCTCCTCGCTGGAGAGCTCTCTGCTTAAGTACAGCGCCAAGGAGTATTTCTTCCGCGCAGCTCTATGTCATCTGAGCGTCGATTTGTTGAATGCCCAGCACGCGATTGAGAAATATGCACAGCAGTATCCAGCATTCCAGGACTCCCGCGAGTTCAAGCTCATCAAGGTATGATTAGCTAAAAAACTCTCTAAGAAAAAGTTATATAATACATATATGCTCTATTTGCAGGTATTGTGCGAGCACCTGGAGGAGCAGAACATTGAGGGATTCACAGAGGCGGTTAAGGATTACGATAGCATCTCGCGATTGGATCAGTGGTATACCACAATATTGCTAAGAATTAAAAAGGCCGCCGATGAAGATCCAGACTTGCGATAAAGAAATCTATCTAACTAACGCATATAAATACATAACTATAATGAAAAATTCAATGCTTTTCTTCAGTTCCAAATCAAGTAATAAAACATATATAAATATATACTAATTAAAAATACCAACATATATGAGAAACAGAAAGTGAAAAGCACTTACTAAACTACCACATACTAAACTATTTGAAACTACGTAATTGAGCATTCATTAGGCTCAGCACTATTTTAACCTTTACCCTATTTTGAAACTGTAACTAAAATAAAAATGCTCACTCCGTTAATTTCCTCCCAACTGCAATACATACTATTATTGGAATTGTTATAAAAGTGTTAAAAAAAAGGTGATGTGATTTTGTTCAAAAATAATTTATAAAGTAAACATGGTTTTATTTTTGTTTATTAACACAATTTCGTAGAACTTTTTTATTGAGATTTACTTTGTAGCAAATTAATTGTTTAGTTTTATTTGTTTGTCTGTTAAAGTTAGTAATTAATTAGCCAAATTGTCAATTGACAGCGAGTAGGGCTCAAAAAAATGCCAGGTATTTCTATTCTGAAACATAAATTAATATTGCAAATTGTATGCACCTAATCAAGGATAACATTATGTAAATCGTCAAAAGCAAAGAAACATTTGAAAACATTTAAATCGTATGTGTAGTTTTTGAATTCAAATTCAATCAAAGTGAACAAAACGAATTAAAAGAATTGTTAGTAGACAGAGAAATATATATATGCATATTACTAAAGAATATGATTACTTAATCAAATAATCGAATACTTAATTCCTTAGCATTATTATGAGGGTCGCAGTTAAAAGCAGTTGAAGAAAATTCCATCTCAGAAGAAGATATATATATTATAAAATAAAAGTTAAATAAAAACATTTTATGATGTTTCGGTGTGTAGAGAATTGAAAGATCGTTCACAGATCATTTTGAGAATTAATAAAAAGTTCGCATTCAAAACGTTTAACATTTACGATATATACGAAAGATAACTCAGTAGCTCTAAGAAAGCAAACGCAAGATACATAAATAATATATAAAGCCGATTGCAAAATGTTAAAATTACATAAACCAAAAAAATATTAAAGATGATTGGAAAGAAAAAGTGCAGAAGAAATTCTTTTCATTATCACTATATACAGTATGTTACGAAACAGTTTACACATATGTACATAACATTAACATGTAAAGAGTAACTCTTTACTCAAATGCACATGTTAATATAATGTACATACATATGTGTAAAGAGTGACATGACAGACTGTATGTATATGCCTGCTGCTGGGTTTCGAATGTCATCAGATCCTGCCAATCCACAGCGTTCAATACTATGAAATATAATAAACTCTTTGACGAAAATACGTGAAGCTTGACAAAAACATCATGTACGCAAACCAATACATACATACTTGTTTAAATAAAAAGCACTCCAATAAATATTACAAAATATACAAATATATCTTCGCCTTCAAAAGCGAAATCAAAAAAAAAAAATAAAGATCAACATTTATTTATTGATTGCGGCAAGCGTGTTAACTACTGGAATTCCCCCACAGTGAATACAGTGCTGGCTCACTAATTAGAAATAGTACTGTTTGTTTGCGGAAAATGCATAAATTGTTAGTCACTAATTATAATTAGCTCATTGTATTTTTAGGCACACTTTACTTCCGACAACTGTGACTAAGGATATGCAGCTGTAGTCTCCCCCCACCCCAAAGAACGGGTTTTTAATGTCGTTCAATTCGCATCGCATGAACTTGTTATTAACCAAAACGAAGCTAAGCTCACGGTCTTTTTTAATGCCTAGTTAGTCCGACTTTGAACTTTGTAGTATTTTCAACTAATCTAGGTTCCCATCGAACATAAACAAAGCTCTTCTCAGACAATTTCTCTTGCTCTCATGCTCGCTCTTTCTTCCGCTCTCTGCCTCTCTCTCCCTTCCGTTTACTATCACACAGCCGCTCTCTTTGTCTATAAGCGGGCATACGAGCTTATTTATCAGCTGAATGTCGTCGCCCGCCTGGCATAAGGCCATTGTCAGTTTCGCTTCGGTTCTCCGAGAGTAAGGTACGACTCCGATTCCAGATTCCGTTTCTAAGGCGGACCACGTCTGAGGCTTCTAGCATATTTTGCGAGAGACATATATAACTATATATATATATAACTATATATATACATATGTATGATAATATATGTGTATACATTTCATGTTAATATTTATATAGTATTTAGTATATTGTGTATGTGTGTGTGTGTTTGTGTGTGCGTATATGGAGTGAGTCTCAGTGCATTCCGGTTTTGGACAAATCGACCATCGACAACAGCAACAAAAACAACAAGTGTCTCTACGTCAGTCTCTCTCTCTACTTTACATTCAAAACAACACAAATCTTCTCATCAAAGGAAAAATTTCAATTCAATTAAAACGTTCTTGTTTCTTTTGAAAAATACACAATATATACATATAATATATACAATATACATTTGTATATAAACATAATATATAGACAATCTATATTCATATGAAAGTTGATTCAATATCTTAAACAATTATTTTCTTTAGTTCGATTTGAAGCGGGAATTCGCAATTGACGGGAAAAGAAAACCGCAACATGTTTATAAAAGGTAAATCCCACTTTTTGCAGATTCTAAGAATTCTATATAGAAAATACCAACAGTCACCGCATTAATTGTAAACCGGAAATTATGGAAAAGTTTCTTAAAGATGAGAGTACATTAAAATTGCTCTTAAGTTCGAACGTTATCTTGGAGTGATTCATTGGAATGTATAGAATATATGGAACATAGACTCATCTTATCGCCGCAGCGCCTCTTACAGAAGTTTAATTCCTTTCTGTTAAATTCCCATTATTATTTTCAGTTTCTTTGATACGACTCTTTTGCGGATGGCTACTGCTATCCCTTGTTTGTTCCTTGGCTCAGGGTCAAGCTCCCCAGTTATCTGTGGGCCAGACATTGCAGCCGCTAACAAATGAAGCCGCCTTCCAAGTTAATAGCGGCCCCCTAGACGCTTTGCGGTCTAACTTTCAAGAAGATACATTACGTAAAATTGCCAAGGGAGCACAGGAATTTGGGCTTGATCTATTGACGCGTATTTCTACTTCCTTGGAGAAGGGTAACATGGACTTCATGATATCGCCGTTCTCGGTATGGTCACTGCTCGTACTGCTCTACGAGGGTGCTGCCGGCCAGACCTATGAGCAACTACGTCAGACCCTGCGTCTCAATGTGCCCGATGAGGACTTGCGCGGCGTTTATCGTGTGTGGAGCTCGTATCTCAAGTAAGGAACTATTAAGGATATATATACATAACATTCACTCATATATCTACCTTTCTATAGCGTAAACACAAGTACCATTGAGGTGGCTTCTCTACAAGCACTCTACACGGATGTGACATCGCCGGTTAGGCAAAGTTATCGGGATTCTGTACTATCATACGGCGTGCAGCCAGTCGAGGTGGACTTCTCTGCACCGGAGACAGTTGCCCTGATCAACGAGGCCTCTAATAAGTCTACCCGTGGCCTCATTCCCTACACAGTGTTGCCGCAGCAGATTATTGGCTCCAAGATGTTCATTATGTCGACGCTATTCTTCAAGGGACAGTGGAAGGTGAGCAGATAACTAATGTTCATAAAGCAATGTCTATAATGTTACTTTGATTCGGTAGTATCCCTTCAATGAGTCTGCCACACACACGGAACCGTTCTACGATGAGGAGGGAAATGTTATCACCCAAGTAGAGATGATGGCGCAGGAGGGTAACTTTGCGTATGTCACCAACCTGGAGGGATTAGATGGTTACATATTGGAATTGCCATATGGCAAACAGGATCGTCTCTCCATGATAATTGTTCTTCCCAAGCGCGGCTTCACCCTTGCAAATGTAGCGAAAAATATTCAGACCCTGGGGTTGGCCCCGATTCTACAGCGCATTCAGAAGTTCCGACAGGAGAGTTACGATGACAATGAAGTGGAAGTTGTTATGCCCAAGTTTTCTACAACTACACCCTTTAACCTGAAGAATTTACTCATAGAAGTAAGTGGATTGTCTGCACAACATGGATGAGTTAATTGATAATGGTTTCTCCTCTTACAGATGGGAGTACGAGACATCTTCGATCAAAGCAATTCGAACCTCAGTCGTCTGGCCGATGGTTTGTATACCAAACTTTGTGTACACTCGACCAAAATCATTGTGGACGAACAAGGAACCACTGTCGCCGCTGCCACCTCAGCCACGTTGAGCAACAAGTCAACGCCGCCTAAGTTCCACCTGAACAGACCCTTCCAATATATGATTGTGGAGAAGTCGACCAATCTGTTACTCTTCGCCGGTCAAGTAAGGAAGCCAGCTGCCAAGGGATGAGTTGAGTTTCTTTCTTTAATGTTGTAACTTAAAAATAAACGTATAAAAAGCGGAAGGTCCGTGGTTCATTTCTTGGCGCGGCCTGCAGCTTTTTTGCCACCAATCGGTTGTTGTTTGTCCTTGCTGGCTTTGCTGGATATGAGCGGGTGAGTTTCTACAGGGATAGACGGAAGATTAGTAACTTCTTTAGGCAGTTTTGGGGCTAACTAACTTACCATCGGTGGGTGCATCAGGCAGACTGACGTCGTAGTGTTGCATTCGTCGGCGTTTGGAAGTCAAAATATCTTCTTCGTAGTCGCGGGAATCGTTGCCCATTTGATTGGAGCTGGGATCCAGACTATCCTGTGCTGTCCAGCCGTCCTCAGGGTCTTCCACTTCTGGTGCCATTGGCAGAAACTGCAGAGCATTCTCATCCTCGCCGTCTTCATCGGATGAGCAAAACGCCGCAACTGGCTCAACCTTTTGAACATCCACTTCAATTTCCTCATCCTGTTGGGCATCGGCATTAAGGTCCACTGACTTATCCTCATCGGCAATATCGAATTCTGACTCGCGCTCCTCGTATTCCACATTCTCATCCAGCTCTTTAAAATCAGGAGCGAAAGCGGACCAGTTCTCTACTTGATTCTGTGCCCAAATTGAAACCAAACCGGAACTAATACTGGCAATAATTGGACGCACCGGGTGCCAGACAACGTCCAGCAGTAGTTCACCCTTTGTACCATGGAGTATCTTCACAAGATTACCGATTGATTTCTCCCAAATATATAAAGCATGTTGACGTGCGCTGCCTGCACATATATATTCACCATCCCCAGAGAAGCAGCATTTCTTCCACGTGGTTCTAGGCAAAAGAGAAGCACATGAATAAATATTATAATAATATAGGCAAATTAAAGAATTGCGCTAACTTGTTAACCAGATCTTGAAGTTTCTGTATTGGTTCAGGCTCGCCGTCCTTGCCCAAAGCTATGATTTCCTTGGAGTCGTAAACACGTATTACTCGATCGGATGTGTTAATGAGGAAGGCGCTGAGAGAAAAGATAGATATAGAATCTAACTTAAATGTTTATATTCTACATACTCTCCGCGGCGTGCGAACTCTATACTCTTCACTGCCGTCGCACTAGATGTACCCACTATGATCCGGAAGCTGGCGACAACCTCGAACGTCTCTACATCCAGCACCAAGATCTTTCCTTTAGCATTGCCCGTGTAAATGTGTTTGCCTCGCCGATCAAATGAGGCAACTATATTCAGATCACCCTGCAAGATTTATTAGTATTTTAATATGATTGCCAGTAAATAATGCGCTCTATAATCTCTTACATCCGAATCAAGCGGCAAACAACGATGTGAGCCAGCAATTTTAACCAACACCGCCGCATATCGCATTGGACACACCAACAAACGTGTATCGTTACGTGGATCAAACTGAACTTTCAGAACCGGCGAGGGGAAACGATACTTGTGCTCTAGTTCTCCGGTTAAAACGTCCCAGATACAAACATTGTTGTCAGTCGAGGCGGAGAGGAGCTAAATGACCATTACACGTTTATAAGGAATTAAAATACTCAAAGCTGTTTTGGTTAGATACCTTGTGGCCATTCCTGGTCCAGCTTAGACTGCAAACGGGGTGTACATGAGCTGATATTATTTTGGCTATACCGCGGGTCAAGAAATCCCAAATAACAATACGACCGTCATTACAGCCGACTGCCAACAGTGTGCCGTATTTGTTGAAGGCGCAGGTAACTGCTAGAGATATACAATCTAACGAGCCATCAAACTCCTCGGGATAGTTTTGTCCAAACGATTCTATGGAAATAATATGTATATTCATTTAATTTAGTTTCAAATAGAAAAAGCGCAAAACATACCCAACAGTTCCAAATTCATGTTGTGCTACTTCTTTATATTTCTTTATTGACATTCACACAAAATGAATTTGATCGAAATAAATCGAAACTTATCGATTCCAGTTTTGGGATGGTTCAACCTCTAAAAGTCATGAAATTTTTTTCTCATTATTGGTACGAAAATAAAATGTTTAAATATAATTTATGGTGTTTTAATTTGTCTTTTATTCCATTTTTGCGTCTACACATACAAGAACTAAAATGAATCATTCTTGAAATGCATTCTTCCTTTGCGGTATAAGTTTCTTTTCAACATTCGGTCACACTAGATCCGAGTGGGTTTTGTGCGCACGTTGTACGTAAAAATTTTATAAATCGATAAAAAACCGTGTATTATTGTATATAAGATAGCAATTTAGTGCATTTATTAGTTCTAAGCCATTCATTTAATCGAATAATAAAACATTCATGTTGATTTTTCAACTTTTATGTGCTTGTGAAATGCTTTTTGTGTCGACGTCACCTTTGGAGCCCTGCTCGCGCTATCTTTCTCTCTCGCGTTCATTCTTTGGTTTCGTTTCATTCTCTCTCCCTCTCAAGTGAAGTGAAATAATAAATTTGATTTTCAACTCAAGTTTGAAATATTTATAATCTTTCGAATAGAGCATATTTAATGTAGTTGTCTTCATAGATGTGCTTTTGAAAAAATTGTATTCCAAATTCGTAATAGAACTGACACCACATCTTCGACTTTCTTTTAGCTGGTGTTTCGTTTTCGTCACAGCTTTCTTTATTTTACTTTACATATGTATGTACTCAACACACATGCACACACACACTAATCTACATATACGTATTTATGTTTTGTATGTAATTATATTTTCTAGTGTATTCATCGCCAACCACGTTAAAAGGAAGAACGTGAATGTGAATACAACAAGGCAAACCACAAAACTAACACAAATAAGCCAGAAAATAACAACAAATCAACGTTACATTTCCATTTCCCCCAAGGCAGTGAATGTGTAATAAGTCTACAAAAGCGAATTAAATCGCACTCCCGTATAAGTTTATTTTCCCAATTTGCACAAAGGACCATAAATAAAAGCAATAATGTCTGGAGAAGAAACGTCTGCCGATCGCAATGTCGAAATATGGAAAATAAAGAAGCTGATCAAAAGCCTGGAAATGGCACGTGGGTGAGTAAACCTAAAAAATATTCACACACATACATTGCATATCTATATGTATGTATATTACACTTTTGTCAATGCAACGAAAATTGTATTGTTTTGTGTCCCCCTTACGAGAATTTTTCGTTTATGGTGGTACATACGAAACGAAATCGTGCTATGGGAGAAGGGAGGCACATTGGCACCGCGCCGTCGCCGTTGCAAGATGGAGTGAGAGTGTTTTTCCTCACGACCCTTCTGTTGCTATTGTTGTTGTTGGTATTACCCATCAATTAGCACTCGTATAGTGGATATTGAAAGGCCACATAATATCACATTAATTGCATTACTTTTAGCATTACAGATGTTTACATGCTAATGTTTAACCTGACATATCTTGTTTGAGTCGGTTAGAAATGGCAACGATTTGGTTTAAACCACTTCGTTTCATGTGCGTGGCTGGCGTTGGTAACAAACAAAAAAAAAAGCCCCATGGTATCTGTATGGCGTTGCTCCACACACACACATTCTCACACACACAGACGCCTGCTATTCACTCTCTCAACCGTGTTAGCAATGCTCTCTCGCGCTCTTTTTATTTTTTTGCACAAATACTTTGAGAGCAACACGTTTTTGTCAGGTTTTTATCAGTTCAAACCAGACTGAGGCTGAAGGCAATCCGACGAAGAGTGAGTAATGCGTGAAGCTAATGCTCAATGCTTTGTTGGCAACAACATCGTTGTTGTTTTTGTCTGGAGCTGATTAGCTACGAACTCCCTTCCAGCAACAATTACAGTTACATTTGCATACGCACCGTATGCAACATACCCACACTGATATTCCAATTATACTATTGTACGAGTATATTAGTATACTATTGCTCTCTTGTCATTGCTCCCCCACTTGCATTGCCATTCTTCGTTTGCGCTCACTGAGTAAAAGGTATCATTTATATGCTAGGTAACATAACAGCTGCGACTTACTGTGCTGCAATTTGACATTCACAACGATAGCCATAGCCACCTGAGGCTGATCTACCAACAAGCTTTTATTTTTTAATCGAAAGTGGAATAATCGATTGAATATTTATCATATTTTAATAATTATTTATTTTTTTGCAGAAATGGCACCAGCATGATTTCATTGATTATTCCGCCTAAAGATCAAATCTCTCGTGTCAGCAAAATGTTGGCCGATGAATTTGGTACGGCCTCTAATATCAAGTCGCGTGTGAATCGCCTTTCCGTCCTGGGCGCAATCACGTCGGTGCAGCACAGACTTAAATTATACACTAAAGGTGAGTAACATTATCAATATTACATTACATCATTAATAACAACTTTCTTTTAATTGTAGTGCCTCCCAACGGTTTGGTGATCTATTGCGGCACAATTGTCACAGAGGAGGGTAAAGAAAAGAAAGTTAACATTGATTTTGAGCCATTCAAGCCCATAAATACCTCATTGTATCTGTGCGATAATAAGTTCCATACGGAGGCCCTCACTGCCCTGCTTGCCGATGATAACAAGTTTGGTTTTATTGTGATGGATGGTAATGGCGCTCTCTTCGGTACCCTGCAGGGTAATACGCGCGAGGTACTGCACAAATTCACTGTCGATCTGCCGAAGAAGCACGGACGTGGTGGTCAATCAGCGCTTCGTTTTGCTCGTCTGCGTATGGAGAAGCGTCATAATTATGTCCGCAAAGTGGCCGAGGTAGCCACACAGCTGTTCATTACAAATGATAAGCCAAACATAGCTGGTCTCATCTTGGCCGGTAGTGCGGACTTTAAGACCGAGCTTAGTCAGTCGGACATGTTTGACCCAGTAAGTAATAACGATAAGCTAAATTTGATTACTCTGTACTTAATTTAAACTTGAATCTTTCAGCGATTGCAAACGAAAGTGATTAAACTGGTGGATGTGTCCTATGGCGGAGAAAACGGTTTCAATCAAGCCATTGAATTAGCCGCTGAATCGTTGCAGAATGTCAAGTTTATACAGGAAAAGAAACTCATTGGCCGTTACTTTGATGAAATTTCTCAGGTAGGTTTCAAGTCTTAAAGGAGAATTGAAAACAAAACAAGCAAAGTAATTATGTTATATGATAATTAAGGATACTGGCAAATACTGTTTTGGTGTTGAGGACACTCTGAGAGCATTGGAACTGGGCTCTGTGGAAACATTGATTTGCTGGGAAAATCTTGACATACAACGCTACGTACTGAAGAATCATGCCAACTCGACGTCAACGACAGTATTACATTTGACGCCCGAGCAGGAAAAAGATAAGTCTCACTTCACGGACAAGGAGGTATATAAAGAGATTATAAACTGTATAGAACAACCATCTAACAATTTAAATACTTGCAGAGCGGGGTAGAAATGGAGTTAATCGAGTCTCAACCGCTCTTGGAATGGCTGGCGAACAATTACAAAATGTTTGGTGCCACCCTCGAGATCATTACGGACAAATCTCAAGAAGGGAGTCAGTTTGTGCGAGGTTTCGGTGGCATTGGCGGTAAGTCTCTGTTTCTCTATATGTGTATAACATAACATAACATATTTGTACATAATATGCGCGATTGTAAGCTAAAAACAATTAATACTATATACATTACGTACTGTTTCCATTCCTCTTCCTTCTTCATGCTGCTTTTAATCGTAACTCTAAATGTAACTTGGTCCACTTGACGTCGTTCCTTGTGCATAACCATCAACTCTACTATATATATTTAATTATAATCAATGTGTATATAGGCATATTGCGCTATAAAGTAGACTTTCAATCGCTACAAGCCGATGAACCGCTGGAGGACGTTGATCTCGATGATTATTAAGCGGATAATAAAACGAATGACAGAAGACAAAAAAAAAACAAATATTAAGAAAAGCATTCGCACTGCATAGATTTTCGGATCTCAATACACAAAGAATAATTACATTTGGATTTCAATTTTTTTCGTTAGTTTTTTAATTGTAAATCGCCATAAACTGTTCAAACAAAATAATTGATAGGAACCAATTTACTTGCCGCATAGTTTTAAACAAATATTTGAACGTGTAGCAGTTTATTAATAAATTATATTCTGAAATAGGTATCGCCCGGTTCGTCAGTCCTCAAACCCCGTCGCGCCGTTTCCCTTTTAACAATTGCACTCAACTTTGGCATATTTCATACTTCCAAAACAGAGAATATATATTTATATATTTCTGAAATCTCAATCTCAATTATTATATCATCTTTCGTTGAATACCTTGCTTCAAATTGAAGCTTTTAATTTATATTCAAATATGAAATACCTTATATACTCTATCTTTAAACTACAAGCCCTAAAAAGTCGTGTAAGCTAAGTCAATGCCATGTGTTTATATACACTTATGTATATAACAGTACAGCAGAAATGTTTTAAGATACATCTATATTAAATATATATATATATTAAAAAAAGAGTTCACTCAACCAAAATTGAATTAACAAAGGTATTTACAAGAACGGCATGACTTCAACAACAAATAAATGACCTGCTCTCTGCTCTGACCTTTCTGATAATCGTTAACAAAATAGATTATGCGAATCTATGGCACTAAAAAGTTAAACATACAGCTATACATCATGTATACTCGTATATGACAAGCATTTAAAATATTTACATAGGCAATTTCTTAATTTCACACAAATTACAAGGCGACAAGGCGCAAAAGAATCTCTAAAGTACACCAATAATTTAAAACAAAAAAATGCGTAAATAATAGATTAATAAAGAAAACCTGAATAAAATGAATTAACAATATACACACATCCCGAAAATGTAAACAAAAACAACAAAAAACTGTTCCGTTAATTAGTTGGGGTGGTTTAATTCACAGATTGAAGAAAACCTGTTCCACAATAAGTAAAAGATACAGAGAGTATCCAGTAATATAATATTGCAATATTAACTTTGTTTATATGTACATTTATCATTTATCTGATGTACATTTATATTTATTTTCCTTCAGTTTCTATTGAGCACTTCGTAATGCATTTTCGCTTTATATATTTACATTTGTTTCCATTCATTTATTATATAATAATTGTTCTTCAATTACTAATTCTTTTTAAATACTCTTCGCAGGTATCTTGCGTTACAAAGTGGATTTCCAGAGTATGCAGCTTGATGATTTGGACAACGACTGCTTCGATTTAGACGACTACTAGATAATTTTCACTGTTGTAATCAGTTTTTAAAATCAACCGCATCATCGTAAAGCAAATTGAAAACTGTTGATCTTAAAAAGAAAAGAGACTCGAAGAGAGCAAATAGAATATTTTAATATTAATAACAAGATAAAGAGAAAAACCGAAACCGCAAACACACACAACCACAATCCTTCTTCCATTTTAACGTTGTTGGCGTGAGAATACAACTAAAATTGCAGATAATACGTATATTACCATAAACACAAAGATAAAAGATATAATGTTAAATCAAGAAAGAAAGCAAAATATAAAAAAGGAAGCCGTTTTACGTGAATCAAAAAACCAACCCAGTTTATTCATTCATTAATATTATAATCATATAATCTTTATCATTTAGCACTTTAATATATACAAAGCTCGGCCAGACGTTCAATTTCATCAAGTATAAACTCCAATTCACTGGCCTCCAGGACGGGAAAGCAAGTGATGACCATGCGGAAGAAGTTGCCCAATTTGCGACTACTCAGTGGGGTATAACCGACCATCAGGGTGCCACTGTACGCCATTTGTTCCTTGATTTTCGGTGCAACCTGCGAGATGATCATACAATATTATTAACAAATTGAGAATAGAATTAGTAGTTTGGTACTAACGGTATAAACACGCTCCCACCACTCTGGCGTCTCTTCGGATATCGAGACGCGCATCACCTTTGGTATGTACCAGAAACAGACGTTTGAGTACTCGTGTTTGTCCAGTACAAGTCTGAAGCGATCTGCGCGCTGACCCAACTTCTGTTCCAGCAGGCGTGACAACTCGATGGCGTGATCCACTAAATGACCATAGTCACCATAGCCACGGGCCTTGAGCATGAGCCAGAACTTGAATGCATCAATTTTACGGCCACACTGGACGCTCTTGTTCCCAGTGTCGTAGGAGATGTCATAGAACTTGTCCTGCTGGAACAGATAGTTGACCTCAATGGTGTTGCAACGTGCCAACAGGTCGGATTCGCGAGTAAGAAACAGTGAGCACTGCAGTGGAACACCCAGTGTCTTGTGTGGATTCCAGGCAAAGGAGTTGGCGCGTTGCAGGCCATTCAACAGAGTTCGGTGCTTAAAGGCCAACAGTGCCGAGCCACCGAGACAGGCGTCCACATGCAGCCAGAGTCCATGACGTTCTGCAACATTGGCGATGCCATCAATATCATCGAATGCTCCCAGTACTGTTGTTCCTGCCGTGGCATTAATAAAGAAGGGATCACAGCCACGCGCCTTAGCTGCTTCAATCTTTGCCTCTAAGTCATCCAAAAACATTTGACCTCTATCGTTCGTAGAGACGGCAATACAGTTATCACTTCCAATGCCCAACCAATGTGCTGCCTTTTTGAGACTGTAGTGCGCATCCTCGGAGGTGAATATAACCAGGGGTCGTATGCCAAACATGCCAGTCGTCTTTACCGTCGGAATGCGTTTATAGCGTGCCAACACCAGACCGTACATATTCGAGCTGGAGCCACCAGGCGCAAAAATGCCATCACCATTGGTATATCCAGCCAATTTGCAGACCGTTGATATAATCTCGGTTTCCATAAGGCTGAAAATGGGAGCCACCTCAAAGGTGTAACTAAGGGAGATAGATATGGGGTTTGGTGAGCTATTATTAAAAATCTGTATCTGTATTAGGGCCATATTACGAGCTGGTGTTCAACGCCTCGGTCAACCAAGCGCCTGCTAATCCAAAGGGATCCAACTGCCCAAAAAGCTGATTGTGGAAGCGGCCATGCGAAGTCTTTACGGAATATTGTATAACCTGCTGGCATATCTGCTCGATCTGCTCCAGCGTGTTGGTTTCCTTCTCTTTAATTGACAGCTCTATGTGTTTCTGATAATGGGTGGAAAGGGGGATAATTAGAATACTTTGTATTATAATAGAGTATTCAATAATTTATGCTTGAATTCATTTTACAACCGGTCTAGAGATAACGACGACGATCAGTACAGAACAGCTGCATAATGAACTCTTTCCGTGATTGATGTGATCCGCTTATCGGGATCTGTCAGAGATACTTTGACGTACAGCATCTACTTGATTCGTACACCCACCTTCAGTTCGTTTGGCTGCATGAAATCGACAATTTTCTGTTCATTCCATTGCTTTGGATCGGCACAGAAAGTCTCCTTTTGTTGTACCAGCTTGAAGACATTCTCTAGTATCTTCCAATCGTTCATTAGCCTGTCGCGAACTCCATCAACGGCTGAGTTTGTATCACTTTTACTGTCCATTTTTTAGATTGTATTTTTCAGTGCACCTCCGCCTTGGTCAGCTGTTCGACTGGGAATGGCAAGCGGATCCGAATCCAAACGGTTATGTGATAGGGTTTTGAATGATCGTTAAGAGTTGTAAATTAATTAAACAGCGCTCGTCTGTATGCATATTTGTGTGTATACTGTGTGCGGGGCAATTGTTTGCTTTTGTGGCTATGCCAGACTCTTAGGGTGAACCTTATCAACAGTACTCGAGACTTATACTGTTTATTATCAAATTATAATTCATTCGTTGATTCCTTTAATTGATAATGACATTGGTTAGATGAGTTGTAGAGGCTTTGGTACTTTTGCTCAGAATTTGTGATTATCTTGATTGTTGGTTAAGTATGGCTCAGTTGAAAGCGGCGCCATGGCAATCGTCACAAGTCTTGAAACGTTTTATTGCTGTGCCACTTTTACTTTGAAGGGCGGGTAAGCTTGGAAAGTAAATACCTGAATAAGTCGGGAATTTTAATTAGCTGCAATACACCAGCATATATACCGGTGTACTCATTCGGATAATAGCCATTATTTTATGCTATAATATATATTAAATATATATCAATATAATTATTAAATATACAAACAAAAATCCGAACATTACATTACTTTGAATCAAGACGTGATAGTTCCCGCAAAAGATTCGATTCTTACGAAATTTCGATAACACGAAGTCTATATTGTAAACTTCGATACTACGCGTCGATATGTTATTGAATCGATATGTTCTATTGCATTATCGGAATTGTGCTCCACAATAGAGGTGGAAATAAATCGATATTCACTGAACCGATTTATTTTCAAAAATTTAAGGAAAAAATCGATTTAAATCGAAAATTTGAAATATAAGAAAAAAAACGGTTTTTCGGCTTGAAATAATACAAAAAAAACGTGTTTTTGGCTTAAAATTAAAAAAAAAAATTTACAATATAATATAGACCTCATATTGTTACTAAACAATTACCCTGAACTCACAATTGTACAAAAACAAATGCTTATCCGTTACACTATACCTAAAATCCTTACATTTTATACCACCTTTAGACTTGTTTACTTATTTAGTTGTAGTTATTTAGTACTATTTTCAAATTTTCGATTAAATCGATTTTCAAAAATTAAATCGATGCATCGGAGAAAATTGGAAACATCGATTAATCGATTCGAGAATCGATTTAACTTCCAGTTCTACTCCACAAGTTGGGCATCCCTAATCAAAACAACTCGTAAAATTTATTAATTTAGAAGGAGTATACAAATTCAATCATGGGTAAAGCCGAAGTTGGTACTCCCAAGTACCTGGCCAACAAAATGAAGGCGAAGGGCTTGCAGAAGCTGCGATGGTATTGTCAGATGTGTGAGAAGCAATGCCGCGACGAGAACGGCTTCAAGTGCCACACGACGAGCGAGTCACACCAGCGGCAGCTGTTGTTGTTTGCAGACGCGCCAGGCAAATTCCTTCATAATTTCTCCAAAGAGTTCTCTGATGGATATATGGAACTGCTTCGCCGTCGCTTTGGCACCAAACGGACAAATGCAAATAAGATATATCAAGAGTATATTGCACATAAGGAGCACATTCACATGAATGCCACGAGGTGGCTCACTCTATCCGACTATGTAAAGTGGCTGGGACGGACGGGTCAAGTGATCGCTGATGAGACGGAGAAGGGATGGTTTGTCACATACATCGATCGCAGCCCCGAGGCTATGGAGCGTCAGGCGAAGGCAGAGCGTAAGGAGAAAATGGAGAAGGACGACGAGGAGCGCATGACGGAGTTCATTGAGAAGCAAATCAAGAAAGCAAAAGCAAAAGAAGCAGGAGATGATGATGAGGATGAGCAGGAAAAATACACGGAGCTCATACGTGAGGAAGAACAACCTCTAAAACTTGACATACGTTTGGAGAAGAAATTCCAGCCAGAATCGATACTGGGTAAATCGGCACTTCTGACAGCGAAACGCACAAGTTCAGAGGTCGATGAAAAAGTGTTTAAGAAGCCAAAGTCCCTGCCCACGGAGAGTAACAGATCTGCACTTGATGAGATCATCAAAATCGAGGAGAAGAAGAAGGAGCGAGCGAATCGCAAAGACTACTGGCTTCATCCGAATATAGTTGTGAAATTCATATCCAATTCCATGGGCGAAAGGTTCTACAAACAGAAAGCGGTGGTGCAGGAAGTAATTGATAAATATCGAGCCAAAATCAAGTTCCTGGATTCCGGGGAGAAGCTAAAAGTTGATCAGGTAAGAGATGATCTTTTGACGTATTCAATCTTAAAGTATCTCAATAATATTTATCATCAAATCTTATAGGCGCATCTGGAAACCGTTATACCCGCATTAGATAAAGAAGTTTTGATTGTCAATGGCGCCTATCGCGGTTCGGAAGCTCTGCTCAAGAAACTGGATGAACGTAAATATTGTGTGACCGTAGAGATATTACACGGTCCGTTGAAAGGCCGCATTGTGAACAACGTGCAGTACGAAGATATTTCTAAAATATACAACACGTAGTACACTATTTTAAGAATCTAGATTAAAGTTTATAAATGTGCTTAGATGTATTATAATAGTCATTTAAAAAAGTTTGTATATCATTGTTTAAATACATTACTCAAACAGAACTTCACGCCGGTTAAACTATGACAACATCTGTTGGCATTGACATTCGCTGGATTTGGGTAAAATAAACTGAGGAAACACATGTTTTGCAACGGGTTTTTGTTGAATATTGTTCGACCCATTTGCAAAAAGCCGATTCTGAACAGCATGCGGCCCCAGTTCAACGTTGACTACTGGAGGAATAGTTTATCCGCGATACGTGATACCTATTAAAATGAGATTAGCACTATATGGCATTATTGCAGTACTTTGCATACCAGTACTATCTATACCGGCCGACAAAACTTCTACGTTGAGTTGGTGGCAGGAAATTCCACAAAAATTAATGGATCTTCTGACGATGAAATTGAACCTATTCACGGCATTGCCACTTGAGATGGCCGCAACTGCTATAGATACCCTGTGTTAGTGCACAAACTTGCAGACCATATCATTTTAGTGGTTAAATCAATACTATTTTTTTAGGCTCCTCAACATTGTTTATGGGCGTGCCGCCTCAAATAACTCCGGATATAACAAAAATGCACTTTCAATACATGACGCCATGTCTGAACTATAGTGTTCCCTTGTTGGAAGCAGAAAAGCTTTGGATACATCCGAAATTTCGAGAAAATAAAAAACTTGTAATCCTTGCTACAGGTTGGACGAACACCGTCAATGTTTCAACCACCATTTCAATGATATCGAAAGGCTTTATGTGCCGACCTGGTGTCAATTTTGTGGTATAGATTTCAGAGTTGCTATAAGGTTCTATGAGTAACTATCGTTCCGTTTATAGATCGTGGATGCAGCCTACTATGTGGACACGCTATACAAGTGGTCGGCTTTCAACACGGATCTCATTGGGGAGTATTTGGGCGTTGGCCTACAAAATGTACATAAAGTAATGCCCTGGATGGATATTCATTTAATCGGTGTGTTAGATATGATATACTATTACTATTTATATAATTTGATGCCTAACAGGTCATTCATTGGGTGCACACATCATGGGAAATGCTGGACGCACATATCAACGCCTTACGGGTGAGCTAGTGCCTCGCATAACGGGATTGGATCCCGCCAAACCTTGTTTTCGTTCTGAGAAAACGTTGCCCGGACTGATGCGAGGGGATGCGCAACTAGTTGATGTTATACACACAAATATCGGCATACTGGCCAAACGTGATCCTTTGGGGGATGTGGACTTTTATCCCAGCGGCGCGAATCCCATAATGCCAGGCTGCCTCACCATTAGCTGCTCTCACACGCGTGCTGTGGAATATTTCGCAGAAACCGTCTATCCAGGAGAGGGAAAGAGTTTTTTAGGTCACAAATGTGCCGACTGGCAGGACCTGAAGAGGCGGAAATGTAACCTGAAGCCAACGTCTACCATGGGATATGTGATCAATAAAAAGGCAAAGGGCATCTACTATGTCGAAGTGAACAGCAGAAGTCCTTTCGGCAAGAGCTCGACAGCAACTAGCGTGGATTGCGTTAAGCCAAGGTGCTTAGATCATTAGTTTAACTAAGTTGTTAACTAATATAATATATATATAATATATAATATAATATATATATATATATATATATATATATATATATATATATATATATATATATTTCTTAAATATTGTCTCTATTTTATTAATAACCCATTACAATCTACACTTATTCTCACTTAGTCTGCAATTTCTGTAAGATCCAAATCGTCATCGAAAGCCTCTGCAATGCCTTTCTGGCTGAGATAGGCCTTCTCCTGTGACTCGGCAATCTTCCAAAGCTCATCGTCATCGTCGCCCGTGATCATCGATCTGTTTGCTCCACCCTTGATAGCTGATCGAAGCTTGCTGATATTCGGCTGAGCAGGACCTGCTGTACGTTTCTGACGATTGCCCATCAGGATCTGGCTCTCTTCGAAATAGTGGTTGGGATGATTTATGGTCGGCTCTACCGTTGAGTTGTGCGTGATCATAAAGTATTTGCCACAAGCGAATTGATAATGTCCACGCGATACAAAGAACACTACTTCCTCAATGGCACCCGGAGAGAGACCATACGAGGAGAGTTTCGCTTTAAGCGACGGTGGATCGAGCGATTTGTATGGACAGCCATGACAATCGCCCGGTGGAATCATATCTTTAATTATTTTTATGCACGAATAAGGCGTGTAATTAACCATGGATCCCTTCTTGCCGTAATTATGATGAATGTTGTACTCGTAGCTTCGCGTAAACTTATCCACGTCTATCTTCTTTGTGAACTCCTCACGCCAAAACCGTATTGAGTCCTCAAGAGAGACGCCGATGCCTTTCAAGAATAGTCCATACTGCATACGTCCGCCGTGTTTGATATGATGCTGGCTGCGAATGTGATCATGGCACATACGCATGCAAAGTGGCATCGATGTCTTTGAGAGCTGATCGAGAGACTCTATGGGCACGGATGCATCCTTGCAGACCGTGTAATCCTTGCCAGTGTAGGAGTTGTGCAAAGACTTGATCATCCGTGAGATGCGCTCATCCGCCTCCACGTCGTTTATGAAGGCCCTGGCTGCCTGCAAGCCCCGCTCTATTTCGTCCACCTGTCGTGCACCCACAATCGACACCAGGTCATGGGTATTTACATAAGCGAAGCCTCCTTTCAGGTAGCATCGTCGGGTTCGCACCAAGTCTAGGACTTGAGTAAATGGTACCTTGTAGAAGTCAAGCAGTTCGATCTTGGCCACACTTTGACCCACAGTACTCTCATACAAACCGTCTTTCACCTCATCCTTCTGAGCCTCTGTCAGTGGCTGTATATGAAAATCGTTAGCTTCGAGAAACTGTTTAATTTCAGCTGTACTCAGTGCGGCAAATTTATATTTGAAGAACTCCATTTCACGTGCCACAAACCAGCGTAGCAAGTCATCCGAGCGACAGTAGGCCAAACGCAATATGAAGTGCGACAAATAATCTCGGCGGCGCATTTGCATATCCGATTCATGTTTGCTGCCACCAGTGCACATGCGCAAGTAGCCACGAAGTCCATCTCTTGTCATCTCTGCGTTCACATATTCTTTCCAGTCGTCAGAGAGAAGGCGCAGACCCTTTGTTGTCGCCCGATCAAAGACGCGCAGCAAGCGCAGGCGCTCCAATGCGAGATCTTCAAACTCATCAAGATGAACATCTTCCGTGGGCGGGTAGTGATAAAGCACTACATTGTGGGGATATTTGGTTTCCAGGCTAACAACTTCTACCTTAACATCTTGTCGTGCTCGTTTCTTTAAATTAAAATCCATGCTTTCAATTTAACTCGATTTAATTTGTTTTATTGTGATACTTGTGAAGATTGGCGCCAAAAATTGGACGAAACAGCTGTTTCGTCTATCGAAATTTCGAAAATATCTTCCAACACTGGTAGCACAAAACGATACAACAGCTGCGTTAAGTAGATCGATACACAGTGTAATCGGTAATAATAACAACAATATATCAAATGCCGTCGGTAGTGTTTGGTTTTTTATATATGTATGTATATTTAAAATGAAAAGAGACAGACAATTAAGCATGTACATTAAGACAGTTTAAACGAATATACAGTGCACTTAACTTTTCGTGTTTTATTTAAAATTATTTAGTAATTATATATATCAGGTACTATATAATCTGACTAGGATATTTAAAAAATTTAAGAGGGTTCAAAGACATTCCTCCCTATGCCCTGGAATCTTCCGTTCCAATTCCAATAAGCTCCAGAGACTTTTTAAGGCGCTTCCAAAACAATTTACGTTCATCTGCAAAGGGTTTCTTTGTTCCTTTACTTGGCCACTTAATATATGTCTTTATGTCCATTAGGTATTGCAATGTTTTTGGTCGTTTACTACGTGGTATATCCTCTAGGAAAACGATAATCAAATGCTCCTTGCTAACCTCAAAAATTCTGTTGGAAATTTCGGTTTATTAGTGTTAAAATATTTTGAATATTTTATACATACCGATGTTGAGCCAGATACATTTCAAATTGACACCAATGACTAAGTAGAAACTTAGATGATATTAGCAGCATAAGAGAACGAGAACGATCCATACATGATATAATATTATCCAATATAGTGACACCGATCTACAAAAAGAATACTCATTGGAAATGTTTTCTTACATTTTTAATATTTAGCCAACCTGGAAGTCTCTTTCGTGTAGACAGATTGATATGTCCCCTGATTTCTCGACATTCGGTAGAAGTTCATCAAGCACCCATTGGCGATCGTTCTGACAGTAGCTTATGAATATGTCATATATCATGTTGGGATCATTCTCATTAAGGTAATGGAATTTGTTGATAGACTCCTTTGATGCCCTTGACAACAGTGCTGCCGATTTTAGCGATGCATAATAATAATGTATGTGCCAACGCTTTAAATATATGATAAATCCTAAGATCAAAGCACCCAGAATGCTACCAATGACAGCAGTCACAATCATTACTGTATTATGCAGTTCTGATTCTAGTTCAATCCATATGCGATTGTGGCAAATTAGTTCATCTACCTGTAACTTATCTGTTTCATTGAAGCACCAATATTGCTCCGAATCATAATCCAATAACTGGAATTTCAGGGAAGTATTGTTTACTGTTTTCGTAGTTGATGCTGGGCACGTTTTGGCAAACAGACCTTTACTTGGAAAACGCATCTGTATTATATTGTACAAGTGCTTGAAATCTTTAATATTCTTATAGCTTTCCACCAACATCGGGATATACTGGTTTTTCCAAAGTTTTCGTTCCATAAACACTTTGTACAAATCTCTCAACTGATCAAGACTGTGATTGGAAGAGACTGAGTATAGAAGCTCTTCGGCAACATGTTGCAGACGCTCGTAGGAGCATTCAGCTCTCTTGTTATTATTTGCAGCTACCTCGACAACTTCTCGCAGCGCACAGTTGCATATAAAATTATTGTTACCTAATCCGAGATACTCGAGCACTTCAAAGTCCCTCAACATTTCAGTTGTTAGCATGTTTATATTATTATTCCTTAAGCTGAGCACGCGCAAGGCAGAATTGTTTTGAAATACACTTCGATACCAATTGGCTATGTGATTGGAACTCAGGTCAAGCACTTGTAAGCTTTCCAAGGTTTCAAAAATATCAGAAGTCAGGGCGTTTATATTATTACCTGCCAGCGATAACAGCTGAAGCTTTCGCAAAGGCTTGGCCCAACCTAAATCCTTTAGATTCGAGTGCTCAAAGTACAGACATTTGAGAGTATCTCCAATTCCATCAAAGGCATCGTCAACAATATTATAGGACACCATGGAATTACCAGACAGATCGAGACCTTCTAGAATTGTGTTCTTAAAGAGACCATTGCTGATCATGGGAAACGATGTGTAGCACAAGCTGAGGTACTTTAGTTTGTTTCCCAGATGTGTGAAGGCCACGGCACTACTGCGTGTTATTTTTGAGTGCGATAGATCCAGGTAGACGAGTTCTGGCAACATTTTGAATGCTGTTTGGTATATTTTGAGTCCATAAACCAGATTCAATATAACCTCGAGTGTAGGCATCGAGAGTTGGTAGTTATAGTTCAAGACATTGGTGAACGACAAGTCGAGGTATTGTAGGCCCTGTACATGGTAAAAGGTGTCAGGTTCAATGTTCATAATCTTGTTGTTCGACATAAAGAGTTTCCTTAGGTTTTTCGTATTTTCAAAAGCCTCTTTCTTCAAATACTCGATGCTGCAGTTGCTGATATCAAGTTCCAATAGGTGCGGCAGTACCGGGAAGGTTGCCCAAGCAATGCTTTCCTCTAAATAGAAAATAAGATTCAGTTAGTTGTGCAACATTTTTAATATGTTTATTATAAACTCTGTGTTGTTAGTGTGAAGCCTTACTTGACGTGCCAAATAACTTGTGTAATGTTTGTAGTTTTTTTATATAATCCTCATAGATCATTTCGGGTTCGTGTTTGATTGGGTTTTCAGTGTGTGGCAGTGTGAACGGCAAACAATCTCGATCGAATAGATCGAAGGCATCGCTTGCAAAATACTCATCGCATTTGTGTTGTGTGGAATTTGGTGTATACTGACTCTCTTGTAACAATTTCTCTATAGCTGAAATTTCGCAAAGAGCCTGTAAATCAGTCTGGAAAATGTGCAAACTCTAAACTGCGTGCAGTCAATATAATTCTAGTTCTCACCTTCTGAATCGTGTGTAATGGCAGCAAAGTTGTTCCCTTGCAGCGATAAATATTTCAGAGATCCACTCATCGAAGCCAAAGTAAGGAATGGCGCCGTGGTAAGTTGATTGTAGGCAGCCGAAAAAGTCTGCACTCCTGGATAAAATAATGCTCGAGCATATTTCGCTTTGTAAAACAAATCCAGATCATCTGATACATTTCCATGCGAAAGATCCAAGAATCTATTTGTTGCTGTACAAATTAAATATTTTATTAATACCAGTGAGAAAGCTATTTAAAATCGATTATCAAAACAATGAAAAAATTACATTCGATTTTTAACGCTTATCGATAGGAGCTACGCAATTTATAACAGCTGTAAACAGTAGCCAGAGTTCAAATGCTGATAACGTATATATAAGTCAGCTGTGATTAAGTAGTTATTGCTGGTATAAAATATCAAAATATTTACAGTATTTAAACGGGTAGAAAACCATTATGAATAATAAAAAATAAATAAAAACGAAAGTATCAACACAATGTCTCTTGAAGGAGTAAAAGTTGTTGATAATAAACTGGATTTGTTTATTATATTATATTATATTTATTTCCTTAATGAACTTGTGCTTCGTGCACTTCCTTTCTTGTTTACATTTTATGAGCAAGTGGACAATTACTTTCACTATGTTATTTAACATTACATTTTGCTTTACCAGAACATCTGATTTACTCTTATACTAATTAAGATTACATATAATGACATACAGATTTATTCCAACAAAAGTAAATAGTGTTACTGATATAGTCGACACCCAATAAAACAACAGATATTTTAATTGTTTTTACTAAAGTCTTACAGTATAAGTATTTACCTATAATATCGATTTAAGGTATTGGAAAATTAAAAAACGATTTTAAGCAACATTTAGAAAAGTATGTATTTGGATTCTTTGAAACGTGAAAACTTCTAGTGATCAACTATTGGCCAGTACTGGGCCACCAATATGAATGGACACCAATCAAATTGTAGAAGCACTTCTGTCCAATTGGGTCCAAATCAAACTCCCTCATCCTATCAAAAACCATATCAGTGTCCAACATGTGATAAGAGTTTTGCGAGAATACAATGGGTGGGTCTGGCAAATTCGTATTTAGTTCGACATTAGCACGAACAGGTGTTAGACAAAGAATAGGCGTTAGTCTGCATGTATGAACATATGTTTAGTCTACTCAATCATATTTAAGCCGTAAATTAATAGGGATTTAGGAATGAAATAAAAAATAGGTTTTTCAAGCAGTTGAGTGGTAAATCCTCTACAATAGTTTACTCACTGTATCTGGTCATTGAGGTTTGAAGTGTTCCATTGCTGTATGTCCACCACAGAATTTCCTGCTTGAGAGTATCCAAAAGACATTTGTTTCCTTCATCTGTATCGTATTTCTCAAAAAGGGAATTTAGATCGGCTTCCCGTCTGTTATCCCTATTATTCGTGTCCTGCGATATACTCGCAATTGCCCCATTTATGCTGTCTCCCAAATCAAAATCTCTCCCCTCGACAGTTTCTTTCGTTGCCGTTATAAGATTATCTGTTGTTTCTTGAAAATTAATTTGAGGCTCTTCTGTTATGTTAATGTTGGTGATATTTTGTGGATTCCCTAACGCTTTGAAATTCATTTTAGATATATTCATTTTCAAAATGAATATGCAAATAAGTATTTTTAACATAACATACATTTTAACTACGTATTTAATAAAAAAAACAAATTATGAACTTTTATTTTTGCGATTTAGTTTGACTTTTCGTTTCACCAATATGTTCTATTTTATTTTGTGATTATGTGTTGTTCCCAAATAGTTTTTTTATCTTTTTCTGATTAATTGTTTATTATATTTTCATTTTGTTTATTTACAGTCCAAAGTTCATATATCATTTTTCCGCACTTCCTTCTTTTCCATACAGTTTTTCATTCATATTTTTTGCAATAAATTATCGTAGATTATGGAAACTTTTAAACCGATCACTGCGCGATATATGTATGTATGTTACCACACTGTTGAGAGCAGAAGCGAGACTAATGGTCAATCGAGTGTCGGAAAGCGGAAACGCTTGCCCTGTGAATGAGTACGAATAATTTTATTATGGCTCGATAGGGCTTATCAATTTTGGCAATATTTTCTTTCGCTTTGCAATAGGTTTGAGTTATCAGGTTGGCGGTTTTATGGTGCTAGCACACTTCGCCCCCGTTCTCTTTTTCCCTTTATCTCCTCTCTTTACACCCACGCTGTCTATAATAATCTGCTTTAGTTTCATCTCGATATTGTAGTTTCTTCTATTGTACTATGTTCAGTCAAATCAAATTCGGATTATATGAGTTTTATGGAGAAAGGATTTTGACACAAGTATTACCAAAATGTTGTCCATAAATTAAGTCTAGTGCTTTAAAAATGAAGTAAATCAAACGAATAATTTAGATTATTCATTGTGAGCCTGATACGATTATTGATAGATATGGTCGCAATGATAAGGTAGTGCTATTTGCGGTTATAACAAATCTGAGATTACAACTGAATCCAATATTTATTTTAGCAAAGTTCGGAAATTACTTGCAATTCACCACCATAACATAACTTTTGTTGGCTTTGGAATTAATTAATTAATATTAACAAGAAAGATATGAATGTATTTTATTTTTTTGTTTTATTATATTATATGAATTTCTATATATGAATTTAACATTAGAATTTTACCATTTTTATTTTACTTAAGGAAATAAATTTCAAACTTCCCGCCAACACTTGATTATCTTATCTATTAAAAAGGTAAACAAACCGCTAAAGAGAAGTCAGTCTGATATCGATAAGATATTATTTTTATCGATAGCTGCAGATAAATATCGAATGTAGAAAACAATGTTTTGTATCATTGAATCCATTTGAAAAAATTCAAACATTATTTTGATTTATTATTGATTTGATTAGGATTAATTAAACTTTGTGCGATAATATAAAATTATTTATTGCACGAGGTTCTGAAAAACACGATGGACAACTTGGTGGCACGAGTTGCGTGCACCTTTAGTGTATGCAAACGTTAGGCCACCCGACACCCACCCTCCCCGATCAGTATTTCTGAATTACAACTCACAACATTTGAATTGTGAACATATACTTGGGCACGAGTAGTGCAAGCACAACCACCCAAACCACCCCCTTTTGGGTGTAATGCCCCGTGCCACCGACGCCGTGCCTGGTTAAACAACCACCTTCTGTTTTCACTCTCTCTCTCTCTGTCTTGCTGTTTCTCTCTTTCCCTCACACCACCATTGACCGGCGTGGAGGATATGCAGCCGGGAATCCTGCTCGGCTTGGCCGGCACTCGGCTCTCTGCGTGCTCGTATCGTGTCTTATGGCAAGATTCGAGTCGCGTGCCCGCCAGTCAGTCAGTTTGCCTGCGTTGCTGAACGTGGGTGAAAGTCCATTGCGAGTCGCAGCGATTTGTTCCCAAATCCCAATTACGCGTCAACGGCAGCGGCAACGTGTTTGATTCGCGCTGCCCGACGGCCTTCTTTGTGAGTCACTGTAAAAAGCCGGGAAATATATTGTTTATGTGTGTGCAACTCGTTGTCGTGCTACTGCTGTCTCCGGTGAATTGTGAACAGGCGCCACTTGAAAAATCCAGGGGAAAAAAGTTGAGTTTTGTGTTGTTTAAATCACTGCGAAATGCCAAGTGCAAACAAATGTCCAGCGAGTCCGCCATGACGTCTTTTTTAGCGTCTTTCGTTGCAGACTAAACAATATGTGTCCTTATGTGAGTGGCACTTTCGACAAGAACTAACTTGCAGTAGTACTATTTGAATAAGGATAATGGCCCAAGTCAGGTAATTGATCTGTTTAAATGGTATCCAAGGAGCTTCATTCCAAAGAGAGAGTGAGAGCGAAGGTGTCCACATCCGTGTAACAACTGTCGCGCATTTGCCCGCCGTTGTTGTTGTTGTTTTCCTTGTTTATTGGTGGTGTCTTTAAAATCGCATGCAATTTGGGGTGTTTTTGTGCCCGAGGAACAGGTATGAGATAATCAATTTGAAATGTACCAAAAAAAAGAGCTCACTTTAAAAACATTTCGAAAATACTGAGACAGAGACTGAGTGAAAGAGAGTTGAGCTTTATTTCACTAGCATTGTTGAATTCTAATCTAATGTGCCCTAATGATAGTTAACACATGCATGACACAGCAATAATATGACATATATCAGCTCTCGAGGCTAGACAGAGCCCAGACAGCCGTATAGACCGGAAGGTTTCTTCCTTTGTTTGACCAAACTTTTCAAACTGACCTTAGTTGGGGGTAGGCAAAAGTAATAAAAGGCACAGAATGCACAGCTCCCTATGTGCGTGTATGTGTGTGTGTGGGAGTTCGAGAAAATAATGAACTGCTGACATGCGATAGACCGCAGAAAGATCAAAAAGAAATGGGCACATTATGCTTGCTTGTCTATACATAGAACAATGAGCATAGAACAGAAATATATAAAATTACAAGAGAATCATGAGGAAAATGAATAATTACGCAGATCCTGGAAATTGCACATAAAATGCTACAACAATGTTCTTAACCCCCCCTCTCCCTACTGTATGAAAACCCAACGAGCGGGAAAAGTATTTAAAACAGCAACAGACGAAAACTTTTTAGTGGTTTGTAAATGAAAAACTATTAAAAAGTGCAGAAAATTCTTTCGTCAGGTTGCTCAACGAGCTGCGCGAGGGCAACCTGAGTGTAGGGGGAAAGGAAGGTGGAAGATGGTAAAAAATGTGTAACATAATTTACCACACTGTCAGAGAGGATGTACTATATAAAGTTTAACATTGCGCTGTCATCGTAGCACAGTTTGCGTACAACTAAGTAAACTTTGCCATACTTTAATTAAATTTGCAAATAGTTTTGTCTTGTTCAGGCTAAAAAAAAAAATGGTCTTCAGATTGAGGAGTAAGATTTACAGACGTTGTCTAGTGCAAGCTGCTATTGAATGTGTATTGTGCACACGGCCAAAACTAGGCTTGGGCAGGGTGTGCAGGTCCCCCAACTGCAACTACACTGGTATGACTAGCTATTTTAATAGCTGAGATCTCGATGTTGAAATTGAACGCTAGTGATACTGAAGAATATATATGTATGTGACTATACTGTAACATTAATTTTTAGCTAGAAAATTATATTTATTATAATTAATATTATTATAATAATATAATATTATATCCCCTTGTCCTATGGGTAAAGTGTATAATAATTGCAAACTGCAATTGGGCATGAATGAATGTATGGATGTGCAAATTTTTCAATCGATAACAGGACTTGAAATATAGATTTGGTAAATGATCAATATGTGCCCACATCTCCGATTTTTTAAAATTTTTTTGAAATGTAGGGCTATATTTATGATGAATTAAGTGAAATAATTATGTCTCGGAAGCGGGATCGGAGATATGGGCACATATTTAACCTTTACCATAGATTATTCAAAAAGTATTGATGATTTTACAAATATAAAATGAAGAGAAATCGAGTAAGATTTATTTATCATTGGGTCTTTTCATTTTGTAGAATGTTTTATGAATTGAATAATAATAAGTATAATATACTCTATATTTTAAAGCAAGGTAATTTTAGTACAAATGGAGCCCCCGAGGAGTTTTGCACAAGAACCTCTAAGACCGTAGATACGGCCCTGGTTCGAGTTGCGAGTTGAATTTGATAGTGAACAAAATCTAATGTCTACAGTATCTGCTATAATAAGTGCTACTTCACTGCATTGCTTAGTTGCATACCCCACATTCTGTGGCTTATTGAGTATCCTCGGATTAGTAATTTGTTAAGCCAACAATTTACATTGGCTCGCAGGGCTTTTGTAAGTTTTCTTCCCACTCCCCTTTCCCTCTCTTTCTCTCTCTCTTTTACTCTCCCTGTCTTGCTCTGTCCACCTTGTTCGCCATAATAGCTGGAAATGCTTTCAGTTTGCCAAGCGTATCGTGTAACGGTGTCCAAAGAACCCGCAGTCAGGGACTCTGACGCTGTTTTAGAAGGCTTCGCTGCGCATTTCGTTTAATTGTAATTTAAACCTGAACTTTAACTTTAACTAACTAATGACTAAATTTACGCACTGTCGACGTCTAAGTTTGCTGTTCTTGTATTTTCTTTCTGGTACATAATAATTTCTCATTTTAAGTTTGCGTATTTTGTGTTCAATTTCCCTGAGAGTCGTCGTCACTTCAAGGCGATTTGCGTTTCCACTTGAAAAAATTTCTAGTGTACTTAATTGCATAAGTTTTGAGTTTATTTGCCGACGCAAACGCAAGCAAAACTTTGCACATTCCGCTCAAAGCATTTGACATTTATTTGTATTTTGTAAACACAACTATGCCAAAAGTATATTTTGCCTCAATGCAAAGATCTTTCATCAAAATAAAAAGTTCTTCTACCTGGGCGTTTACTCAATTGAGACACTGTAAATTACAGACCTAGAGAAAATCAACTTGTAGAAATCAAGGAAATTTAATTTGAAAGTCATAAAAACTCAGCACTTATGCGGGTGCGTGTGCAAGTGTTGGAATTCAGAGGACAATGGGCCATCAGATTACGCTGAGGTGCCTCAAAGCCAGGGACAGAAATGGAGACGAAGCTCAAAATCCAATTTGCATGTATGCCATAAATTCGACAGCAATAAAATTCAATAAAATATTTCATTACAAAAGATACAAAAATTTAATTTACCTCTCGACTGGCACACACATAAATCGCAGTCACTGTACACGTTCCTCCTTGGCATCTGCTCCGCCTCCTGCCAGTTACAGACGACACTGTTTGCTGTTCCTGCTTCCTGGTTCACCTTAGTCGCTCTCCCATTTGCCACTCTCTTTCCCCCTCCACCATCTTATTTATGAGGGCTGCCAGCGATGAAGTGAGCCTGGGCTAGGGGGAGCTACGGTGCCTGTGTTGTTGATAAGGAGGTGCCTCGTCTATGATGTGTCGGCGGCTGTCGGCAGCTTCGGAAAGTGAAGGCGCACACATTTCTCCGCGTATTCAAATAAGATTTATCCGCCAACAAAGTTTACCCCAGCTGGACAACACGAACCTCATCGGACACCGTAGTGTACCCAATGCGTAGATAAACTTAATGATCCCTTTGTTGATTACACACATTTTTTGTATAATTTTATTCATGAGTTTTGCGCAAATTATGAAAAAAGAAAAGTAAAAAACGACGTTAAAACTCATTTACTTGTTAAATTAAATTAAGTGGCTGCTTTAGAGTGTTTACATTGTTTTTAGTAGGCACTGTTTTCCTTCGTATTGTCGAAATTACCAAATTAGAAAAGTTCTCTTTTTAATCAAAGGTTTTTCAAGAAAAAGCCTTAACTGCGTTTATCGTTCATATAAATTGGTTCGTATACTATGCAAGGCTAGGAAAGCTGTACCTCTTTAAGGTTATTTTCTAAATAACTTCTCTGTTTACCATCCGATCGCAACCAAATTTTCAAAAATCATTTGGGCATTGATAGTGTTGTATTGTGTTAACCAAAAATAACAAGTCCCGCATTTAAATTACGCCTGAAATTCGGTTGATTCATGTGTGTGGAAACGGATGTTGTCAAATTCCAAAACTAACATAATTTTCGTGCTGTAATAACACATATTGACACCAAATTTGTATTATTTTTAAATTATATTCTCTGAATCTGATTTTTATACAGACGTTTAGGCAGTTGTCACAAAATTATAATACCCTTCTACCTTATGGGTAATTTAATAGTAATAATTGGGAAACCCTAAGGAATACACTTATTATTCTGATTATACTAATATTTATATTTATATTATAATAATATTAATAAGCAATTTAATACAAATAATTGAGAAACCTTAAGGTACACACCTGTTATTCTGATTATAATAATAATTAATAAGTGTACAAAGTTCTCTTCAGGGTGTCCAGTGTATTACATATATATGAACCTGCATTACTTTGCATAAATTACATTTTCAATCTTCGTATATTAAAAAAAAATAATTCAAACAATAATTTAAAACGAAATACACTTATGTGAGCGTGGCGCAAAAAACTCTTGTTAAGTTCAATGGAATTTTTTGCTAGGGAGCGTAGGGAGCTGTATTTCATACAGCTGTCAATGATGCGAGGCACAGTTACAGCTGACATCGATATGCCATAAAGCTGTCACAGCTTTCATCGACTTAAAATTGCTTTTAAAATGAAATTCGTTATTTAAGAAGCATTAAGGTATTAGCATGTACCATATACCATATACCATTGAGCTTAAGTCTGGATAATGTTTAATTGAAATCCAGCATTATTATAATTGCAAAATCGTTTTTCTTTTTCACTTTCATCGCCTTGTCTGCGGGTCAATGGAAATCAGTTTTGTGGCGCCGCAAAGTCGGCTTTAAAAACTGACAACTCAGCAAGTGGCGACCAAAAAAAAAAGATACGTATAAGATATTTTCCCAGACCGGGTTGAGGGACGTCGCGACGTCAATGACATCTAATGAAGCTGCGCATAAATCCAAATAGATATTTATGTGTGTGTGTGTGGGTGAGTGAGTGTGCGGGTTTATGTATACGAAATCCAGCATAACAATCACCCGCCATGGGGGCACTTGGTGGGATTCAATAGCAAAGACAAATATGAATTCCAAATGGTGTTGTTGTTATTCTTGTAGTTTGACTTGTTTCCCTTTTTCCCTTGGCTCCCTTTGGGTCCCTTGTCGTAATTTCCCCGTTTGGCCTACTTTACTAATATCTCCGCGTAGTTTCATCCCCCTTGGTTGCACAGCATTCAATAGTTTTCCCGGGCCAGTTTTTTATTTGCGGTTTTTTTTTCAAAAATCGATTGCAATTGACTTTGTGTGGATTGTGGGAATATGTGTGTGTGATTAGTTTGTGTTAATGCGTGTGTGCGTGTGTTTGTGCGCACTCGCACTTTCCGGTATTAAATTAATATGCATTGTCAATGCATTATTTCGACTGCGTAATTATGGACAGGCCACTGAGTCTGGTGACTTGTTTCCGTCTCGGGGCAAATTAATTGCACAGAAGGAATCCGTATCCTTCGTGTGCCTTCTCCAGCATCGATCACGGGTAGGGCATGGGCAGGGGAAGGGGCGCTGCAGGCTTCGATTTAATATCAATTGACAGAGTGGTCGAAGAACTTGACTGCATTTTCGAGTGTGTTGCACGAAGAAAGAGACAGAGAGATACGCAACAGCAACAATAATACGCCTATAGTTGAATGATGCATGATACACAAACATGCATGACCATGTTTGTGTGTGTGTGTGGGCGACGTGAGAATCTGCTGCTGCTGTTATTGCATTGTCGTTGTCTTTGGGTTTGCGATGTCTTAGTTTATGCTCCTGTTCATCTTCATTGCACAACAGAGGCAGCGTGTCAGTTGCAAAAGAGGGAAAGGGGGCTGTAGCTATTGAATAATATCTGAGTTGCCATAAACAAAGGCTGCACATTTTAATAATTCCAAAAAACGATGTTGGGGCAATTACCTTATATAATATAATATGAAATAAATATAATAGTAAATATATAATATAACATAAGTTATAAAATCCCTTTAATTGATAGAATACCTATAGAAGGCTACACCAAATGAATAACTATAGTTGAATCTGACGTTTGTGTATTTTTCTCAGTTTGTATTGGTATTAAGTCAAGCTTGGTTATTTAAATTACCATAAACTAAAACATTTAAAACCTAAAAGCAACAACCCTTAACTTATAATATGACAAATAAGTATGTATAAGAGCGTTATTCTTGAGTCTTGACGGTAAAATTCTCTTCCTTCTTTGAATTAATATGTGAAAACATGCGAAATATGCGAATTGTCGTTTGTTTTTCTGAACCTGGATGGAGATCTGGCAACCCTCTCAATTTGCCAATCACACTTATTTGAATATTCAATATCAATAGATATTAATCTGTTTAATTTATCGATATCCTTTTAATCATCGTTAAATCGTTTTCTTTCGGTCGCTAACTGTCAAGCACACAACACGTGCCGCACCCTTAACTTTTTAAACATTTTACATTTAATCAAAATAAATCTTAAGCATCAAATGCATTTGATTCCATGAAGCGTTTACCAAAACTCTTGTTTACTTCTTCTAGCTTCTTAAAACACGCTGCAACGATGAACTATATCCTCCCAGGCTTAAAGGTTTTTAAAGAGCAGTTATATCCAGCAATTGAAGTTGACTTAATTATTATTGCTTTTAATGAATACCTGATCAGTGTTATTCAATACTGTACCATTTATATAACTAGTATTAAACTTTCGGCATGCTTTTCTTACTGGTTCTGATGCATTTTGGACCAAGTCTAATTAAACTTCACCTTTCTTTATGCTAGCTTAAGCCTGGCAAAATCAACCTTGCTAAGGGTTACAAAGCAAATCTCTCTCAGTCTGAACTGCTACTTGACTACACCTCTGTATGCGAAAACACACCGCATTGTTGAATATTCCCACACAGCTTGCTGATATGGCCATTGCTGGTAGCTACTCAAATATTGAGTAGTTGAGCGGCAAAACTCGTAAAGCTTCAGCCAGAGGTAGCCCAGAAGCTTACTCAACCCTTTCACACCCCTTCCTCCCCCTCTTCTCTATACCTTCTGTCGGAGCGAGTCCACAGCGAGAGTCCTTTCAGGGTCCACTTGCATGCAAGCAAAGCATTTGCCTGCGGCCAAGTCTGGCCATATGTGCATGGAGCATGGAGCATTTCCCATTATGCGACACTGTTCTGTATGTCTGTGTGCAAATGTTGCTTTTTTTATACATTATTATATACATATGTATATATGTGTGTGTGTTTCGGTACATATGTCAGCCACCCCTTTGACTTTGTCTGAGTTGTTTTAAATGTTCACACACGGACCTCAGCTCAGGTAACTCAACTGGCGCCGTGATATGACGACAGGAGAGGGAATGGAGCGGGGGAAAAAGCGAGTTGCCTAGGGGGATAAGCTAAAGTCTGGTTGTCAGGGGCTGTGTGGGCGTATGTGGGTGTGGCAGTTGCATTACCGCAGCTATTTTAATATTCCTACTGTAGACTTACTTAGTTTTGATAAGGGAGTTACGTCTGATGTTGCTCTAACTAAGCAGCGGAAGTGCTTGGGCGACAACTCTTTCCCTCCCCCTCTCTCTGGCTACTCCACTTGAGTTCCTCTTGCTGTTGGCGCGCGACAAGTTTCGCTGACATGGCTGCTGTTGTGGAAAATCCGGGAAACACAACGCGTCTGCCACATAATTTGCCGATAATTTGTGTAGCACTCGCATCACGAGTGGATGCACGTCAGTTCTGCACTTGCTACTTGCCACCCGCCACATACAACACGTCCCTCGTTGCCGGAGCTTTAAAACTGCAACTGTTATTTTAATTAATTGGTCTGGCTTACTACGGGTCATTGTCATGCTAATAGTTCACGCAACAGTTGATCCAATCCGTATCCGTATCGAGTTTATTATCGCCAAGCAGGAAATCTGTTGGCGACAAACAGTGCGTATGCGTAATGCGCATGTATTGCTTGTGAATATTTACGGACTTGGGTCAAGTACAATTTCCTTGTACCCAGCACAGTCAAGACACTTAAGCAGCTGTCAGTTTACTGTAGTTCTACTTTTCGCTCAGTTATAAATGTAGTCTAAGGTAACACGCAGAACAAGCACAAATAGAAATAGAAATGGAAATGGAAGCGGAAACATAAAGCGAACACAAAGCGTAAAAGCTTAACGATGCAACGCCAAGTGGAACAGAAGTTTCCAACAACTTGTCATAAAAACTTGGTACTAACAGTTTAAACCTTTAAAAATAAGCAGAACTAAACAAGTTTTAAAATAAGAATGAGCCAAGGTTCTTAAACCTTTGCATTTGCTGGTATAAGTTTTGACTGTTCATTGTTATGGCAATCACTTAGAGGAAACTCATGGTATATACACTAAACTTACGATTTATATTTTTATATATTATATATTTATATTATTTTTATGTTGTATTATATTTTAATTTCATATATTTTAAATAAGCGCCAATATTGATTGTGTCAGATTATCCACTACACGAGTACATAGAGTAGAAAGTGTAAGTAAGATGCACATATTCTTGATCAGCAGCAACAGGCAACTCAATACAACCATGTCCGTCTGTCCAACAGTGTAAAAACCTAGATCACAGAGCAATTTTTCTAATGATTTCATTTAATTTAACAGATAAATAACAAAGAAATTTATGTAAGAAATTATGTTGTAAAGTATGCAACACGCTAAATTTAAAATTTTCATATTCAAAAAATCGTTTTGTTCAGGTGGATAGCGGGTACATATATAACAGTCATGTTATTGTTTTATTATAAGTATATTAATTTGATATATTATCAAATATCTCCTATAGCCGATAACTATTGTGTAATTTTTATGCAAACTCATTCTAATTATTCCCTTTATGAACTTTTTAAATTAACAGCAAATAATCTTTAGCATTATTAATCGATAGGACTTATGCAAATATAAATATAGAGCAACAATACATATTGACATATGTGGTATCGTAGTTACGATAGTTATCGATAAGTTCATAAATGTAACGCGTACAAGAATGAAAGAATGTACATACATATGTACAATTTCTTAATCTAAAATTGTATGTTACTATAACCATAAACATATTTACATATAATAATATACTATAAATAAATATAGTTTATTATATAAAAGTATGTTAAAAGTGCAAATGTTATATAAACATAAGTTACAATCTCTTGATAAATTCACAAACTCAAGAAGTCTTCTCGCATTATCTCACATTGCCAGAATAATTTACCGAGGATTCTTTCATTTTCTGCAAGTTTAACCAAGCAACAAATCATTATAAGCTTCTTTAAACTGTTTCACTTTTCGGGTTTATAATCGCAATGGGAACGCATAAATTCTGTTCATAATAAGCACACACAAACCCCATTGATGACATAATAACGCTCTAAAGTCCATTAAGGGCTGTAAGCGATTTGAAAAATATTTACATTTTGGCGGGGCGGGGGCGGGAACGGGAGATGCAACAGTAAGGGGACACCGCCATGTGGGCTAGGAGCAAAAAGGACGTTCGCTTTTACATTTTTACAGCCCGTACTCATTCTTATCTACTGATTAGAGGTAAACAGAGCGTGTAAATGTTTGAATACGTTTCACAGTATACGAAACAGGCATTTCCCTTATACTCCCATTTCGTTTGCGGTTCCCGCCGTGGAAATTCCACCCCCCTCACTCACACACACACACACACTGGCGCAAAGTAGAAGTCTGCCTGAATGTGCATAGCATGGAAAAACCTCGAGGCACACAAGGCACAAAGTATAATCAAGTAAGGACAAGGGCGGAAAAGTGCCACACGCCAGTCCACCAGGCTGGGCTGGTCATGCAGGGCATTGACACTTTGCCTGCTGCCTATCAAACTGCCCTCGCGAACAAGTCGAGTCCAATACGAGTGTGCCTGCCTGCCGTGGCCTGGCCCAACCTGACTGCCATTTTCACAGTTTGCAATCGCATTTGCTTTGATTTTCCACGCTGCGACTGTTGTGGCCCCGTCCGTGGTGGCATAAGGATGCAGATACAGGCATCGGCCTCGGCCCCTGACCCGTAGCCAGAGCCAGAGCCAGACCCAGTGCAGTTAATAGTTTTTCGGGAGACCCCCCATGTGGCACATTAAGGGCAGATTTACGCACTGTCCTCGGTCCGGTCTGTCCTCGCATATTTATGATGATGCTGCAGCAGGGCGTGGGTGCCAAAGGGGGGAGGGAGAAGTGATTGCATTGGGCAGATTGCTAAATTGGTAGTGTAAAATGTGCAATTGATTGTAAATTTACTAGTTCCAGTTGATCGTTTCCCTCCACTTCACACTCCCCCCCCCACGCCTTAGCGACAGTGTGCCCAAACACATTTGCAGTGGAATCTCGTATCAGTGACTTTTAATTGGCCCCAAATTCAACCAAAAGGATTAGCTTCACAGGGTGTTAGGGGTAGCTTTAATTGGGTTTGATTGCAAATAAAGTGTTAATGCTTTCGTGTGTAGAAGATATAGATACACAGTACATTTTTGACAACTTAATGACATTCTTAGGTAATTTGATGCCTTTGGTTGTGCCTGAGTTTCATGGGCTTATCTTTTGGGGCTTTCGAGTGCTTAAAATACAATTAGAAATACTTGGGTTTCAAAAACAAAAGCATATTTAGTTTCCAGGTTGATATCTTTAATTTATCCTATTTTAAATATTTGTTTAAACAAAGAATACCAAGTTCAGTAAGCTTACTTTAAATTTTGCCCATTTTCATTGTATTTCAAGAGTTAACTTTTATTTTCAACCCCCAACGAGTGAAATAAATGTATATATCACCCTGTGGCACGTGTTGTCTAATGGACCAATTCACATTAGGTGGTCGCCAAGCCCAAATTAGACCCACTGAGAGATGACGGGTGCCAAAACAGAGTTACCAAACAAGCAAGAACAGCTGCGAAAATGAAAATGAACCGACGCACGCGATGGTAATTAATGACCGGACATACAACTGAATGACAGTCGATTTCAGTAATAACATAAACCATTATGAAATTGAGTAGTTTGAAGGGTTTTGCTTAACTGCTGATGAGCAGAGTCAAAGTTAAGATTACGTTTTATATGCAGACCATACTCTATTTTTAAATAATTGAAAGCCAGCTTAAGTTCCCCTTTAAATTCCGCCATCAACTGAATATTTGGGATACTGATGTGTAGTATTTAAATATATTTTAATGAATACATAAAAACGAACCCCTCTGAAATGCACACTGTGTACAGAATGATTAATTTAAGTCCGAAATAAGTAGAATGTGTAAACAAACGCACATTATTCGCATTTTGAAGCTTAACCACATCGTAAAAGGAACCATAAATAAAAGAGAGGGAGAGAACAAAACCTAAATATGTTGAAAAGGAAGAATATATAGCACGATAACCTATATGTATCTTATGCGTGAGTGATGTCTGAGGTTGCCAAATATTGTATCAAAGTCTACTTTCATTTTGTACTTGTATTTTAATCATTTCTCGACGAATGGAATTAATAACGCAGCGATTTTTATAACGCTTGCTCTACTCATAACTTACTGAAGCATCTCTCGAATTTCGGGGAATCTATTGTGCAATTTGTTTTAACGATGCTTTTATTTTATATTTATTTTCAGAGATGCTCAGGCAAATGCCATTGACATTAATTTCTAATGGACCAACGACGAACACAATACTGCAAATAAATAACAGAACGCTATTCGGTTGAGTTGAGTGTTACCCCTGCCTGTCTGAGTTACACCCACCGCCCCCCGACACCACCATGGTTGGCGGTGTACGGTGCGGCGCACAACTTGCCGCAACCATAACGTCTCAATTCGTCTTGCCCCAGACGAGACAGCAACAACAGCCTCCACAAATGGCCAGAAAGAAGCGCACAAGAAGGAAAATGGCTACAAATCGCAAGCGGAAGAAGACAGTTGGCACGTCAGTGACAGCGTCAGCGTCAGGCCCGAAATCAGTAGTCAAGTGGAAGATTATGATATCATCAATAATGTTCCTGCTATTCTGCTGCCCAAGTGAGTGACAGTCCCTGCGGCGCGACGACCTAAAAGGCCTAAGTACAATCCGAAGTCACAGACAAATCTGCAAATGCGCTTTTGTACTGTTCCTCTACTTCTTCTTCTTCTTCTTTCTCTTTGTCTCGGTAGCCCATTGTTCTTCTTTAGTTTATGGCTTGACTTATCCACTTAGTTGGCAATTCCATGTACTTTCATTCTACTTAACCAAGTTATGAGCTTCATTCTGATTTATCAAGCAAAAGGCTAAGGTTATTGTTTCTCAGTGTACAGTGGAAACATATATCAAGTTTTCGCCTCTGTGCACTGACCCTGAACCATTGTAATGATTATAATGACACTTGGTCATTGGTAAACCGTAAGAGGGTAAAGCAACCCCTCTGAAATTAGGAATTCTAAGTCCTCTCCTTCTTTTTTTCAATCACAAGTCAATTCAAACAATTTAACTGTTTAGTGTGATTTTATCTTGATTCTCAACTACTTTTCTGTATCGAAAGTAATTTGTCTAGTATACCCCTGCTGAGCATAGGAATAAGATGGAAAATGTTCCAGTTAAGTTTTCCCTGGACTCGACGATCCTTTCTTGTCAGCTCCTAAAAGGTATTTTTCTAGAGATGCAAATTTCTTTACTAGATTCTTTTCAAGATTCTTTCTTTAAAAAACTAATGAATAATGGTGAATATATACCTTTTTTCGAGGCAAACAAATCTCATGTGTATAAGGACATTCAGCAAAAGCAAATATGTTTGTAGGGAGCACATGTCATCCATCATTCGTCGTTTTCCGCCTTTGCTCACGGTGGCCACTTTAGCACAACAGAGAGGCGTTAAAAGTGGTGGGCGTGACGATGTAACTCCCCACTGTACCCGCTGTCAGACAATAAGAAATAAATTACAAAGGCTTGTGCATAATTCTTATCTCTCTTCTTTGCATGTGGTGATTAATTTGTTCGTTTTGTGCCTCTGCCTCGGCTCGATTTCTACAAAAGGTCACGTGCTGGCGGTACGAAGGGGTCGCCTGATGTCCCCGAGCACATTCACTGCACTCAGCGGCGACCTGCATGTGCAGATACAATTCACAGCCGACGAGGACGATGACGATGAACAGCTTCATCTGAATGGAAGTCGAAATGGTAATGGACCAGCGACTGGGCCTGTGAATGGAACAGGAGCTGGCAGTGGAATGGGAACAACAACTGAGCTTTGGCCTGAAAATCAAAATCTCAGCAACGCCCACTTGAGCACTGACGATGCAGGGAGGGCAGTGGCGAATGGTAGCATAATGAGCACTTTAGTCATTAGCAAAATCATTAATGATGAGCCGGACAACAACAGGAGCGTTGGTCCGGACCAGGTGCTGCATCGCCGACGCAAGGAGATTGTGCAGAATATTCCACTCTTTCCCGATCCGCGACAGAACGTCACCCAAGTCACAGTGCCCTGTCAGACCTTTGTGCGTGGTGGTCTCTACGAAATGCAAGTGATCCGCAATCTGAGAACGACAACTCTCAATCGAAGTGAAGCTGTACAGGGATCGAGTACGGCAATCACAACTACAACGTTGATGCCGGCACAGGATGAGCGACTGCTGCAAACCTTGGACGTGCGATGGCCAAGTGCCGAGATGATTGTGAGTCCTGTGACTCTGCGTACATATCCAAACAGTCCGGTGAATGTTACCCTTCGCTTTCCGGAGGTCAACTGTGAGGGGGCGCAACACGGAGAGCTGCCTGCCTTGCCGGAATTCTGGCTGGAGCTGGTCTACTGCGGCAAGGATCGCACTTGCGCCCACAGCCTGCGGAATGTGTCGAAATCTAGTGTGCTCTTCGCGGAACAAGTGCGTGGTTTCCCCAAGCTCAAGACTCTTCAACTGGGCTGTGAGCTCTTCGGCCTGGCCGGCAACTACGCCGTCCAATTGCGTCCCATGACGCCGGCCCTCAATGTGCCCACCACACGGCGCCTGCTTAGCGTCGACTGGAGCGATGAGTTTGTCTTCAATGTGTACGCGCGCAGCATCTTTCCCTGTGATCCCCACACCGGTGTAGGTGTGCTCTACGAATATCCTGGCTGCATACTGGAGCAGGGCGATCGTGTGCGTCTCTATGCCAAGTTGCGCGCTGATGTTGCCTCTCTCAAGCCACCCACCTCGCTGCACTATGTCGCGGAGCAACGAGTCGTCAAGCAGCAGCATTCACTGTACTTCAACTGCGAACTTTTCTCCGAGAAATACGTGGAGTACTGCTTCGTCTACGTCAGCCAAGCCATTTCCGGTGCCGTTGCGGACGTGCGCATGGACTGTGTGCCCACGTTGCCGGTCAGCGGTAAGTCAGTCGACCGACTCGTCCGAATCATCGTCGACACACTTGAGACCTAAGCGGCTTACTAACCCCACTGTCCTAATCTGCTTAACTTCTTTTACACAGATTCCGACACCGGCGGCTGGGGTGCCTGGAGTGAGTGGACGCCGTGCTCGACCAATTGCCTGGGAGGAACTCGCAATCGTTATCGATTCTGTGACTCGCCGCCGCCTCGTTATGGTGCCAAGTTCTGCGAGGTGCGTAATTTCTTGTTTATCTGCATGAGGAAGTTAATGATGTTTGAGTGTATTATGTACAGCACAGCAGGGTTGCCAGGCTTGCCTTATTTTGTTTGATCGGTTGATCGAGTTGTCTATCGAGCTTTAATTAATTCGATTAAATTTATCCAATTTCAATAATTTATGTTATCGATCACTGAAAATTAAATACGATAAATTTATAAAAAGTGCACTGAAAATTAAATACTTTAAATATATAAATAGTTCAAATATCATTCTTTTTTAGAATTAAAAACTTGTCCTCTTTTTGATTAACTTGTACTTGTTTTTGTATTTCTTCTGTGTTCTATCCTGTTTTAGTTCGGGTTTGCTAGGATCACTGCACTATGTGTTCTAGTTTATATATATGTATATCTAAGTAGGGTATTTCACATTCGCCTGGCCAACTAAAATTGTCGTTTCTAGTTTCCTATCAATTGCTCCAAAGTTTTTGTCAGCTTCTACATATTTTTAGTGCACTAGCCTAATTTGGCTACGTGCAGAACTTTCGCTAGCAACTTTTACTTTTGATTCTCTCTCTCTATAAATTGTGCAGACACAACTTATTCAGCACACAGCCTCTCACACACACGCAGGCATACACGCACGCAGACACGTACAGTTAGTCAGTTAAGCATTTGGGTTCATATGTTTCACTTGTTTTTTTGCCCCTTTTTATGCGCCACACTATTCGTATCTTCAACTTAGAGAGCACATAGTACATGCTACGAATCCCCCATATCTCTCATTGTTGTGCCGACAATAAAAAAAAATGGCATTGGGGACAGGCAGGAGGGGAGACTGGCTCGGGGTGGGGTCTGGCTTGGGTTGAGGTCTATTGCTGTCGGCCATGTTTTGTTGTCCTGGGCGTCTGGCAGTTTGTTACAACAATGCGACACTTGCTCCAGATTGCGTGGCAAATTTACAATGTTGCCAACAGGCGGACGCAAACTGAGACGGGAAACACCCTGTGCGAGGTTCTCATGTTTTGCGTCATGGAACTATGCAAGGAAACGAGTTAACGATTCAGTAAATTTAAATCATAAATCCAACACAAAAAGAAAAAAAGGGATGTCGTTTAGTTATACAGATTCTTTTTTACAAGCTGAGTGACTGAGTGAAGTTCATTTTAATGTAAATTTCTTCTCACTCTGTAAAATACTATAGAAGCACGAAACAACTGTCAACTACCGGGAGGGAAGTTAATTTAACTCTCGCCTGACGCTATCACAGCAACTCTGTGACGATATGAAATACTTGAATGAGTGTGTAAATATGTGTGTTACATATGTATGTACCTGTGTAATACCTGCAATTACACCAGGAAGTGTTTCACAATGAAAGAGCTCCATTCTCTGCTTCCATTCCATTGTGCTATTGTTGTTGGAAGCTCCACTTCATTATCCAAAAACTTCCGACGGCAGAATTAAGCGATTGCAGCACTTTTGTTTTCCCCTGTTGTTTTTGTTGTTGTTCCAAGAACAATTGGCGAATGGTTTCTTTTATATGCGTTTTGTTTTGTGAGCTGAGAAAATACTTAAATATTAGTTTAAGCAATTACAAGTCGGTTTATCAAGAAGATTAAGGAACAACTCAAAGTTTGTGACTTCAGTAAAAGCTTTTGACATTTCAAAGACCCGAGCTTTCTAATGGTTATTCTTCTGCTTCTGCTTAAGCTCAACTAAGTTTTCGAGGTTACCGTAGAAACAGTTTACTGTTTGTTTACTATTGACCAAAGGAATTTACAAACTCAAACAGATTCCGCAGACGGGTCTGTCTACAGTTTAAATACGAAATTTATCGAAATTTATTTTAAAAACAAAATTAACAACAAACTATTACAACACAATCGTATTGAACAACAATAACTAAGTCTTGAAAATGCCTCCCAAGCGTAAGTCGAAGGAGGCTCAGTCCATAAACAAAGCCAGTGCGGTGGATAAGACCTTCTATGAACTGCAAATTACGGACTTGAACCACAAGTTGGCCCGCTTGCGGTCCCACTTGGCCAGCTTAGATGAGGCAAATGCAACAATGACGTCCAAATTGCAGGACGTTGACAACGATCGTACCGACGTGGCGGCCCATCTAGAGCGCACTCTGTCGGAACGAAACAATACCATAACAGATCTGGAGGAACGTCTGGTGGAGATATCTAAGGTTCGTACCGAGGAGAATCGGGTAGCGCAAGAGAAAATTTTCGATCTAGAGGGGAAATATAAGTCAATGCACGATCAATTGACATCGGAGATAAAACTGCTCAATGGCAAACTGAACTCTTTGGATGAGTTTCGCATTCAGCGAGATATGCTGCTGGCAAAGTTCGACGATCAGGAAGCGGAGATGAAGGAGAAGGAGAAGTGGCACAAGGAAGCTCTTTACAATATGGAACAGGCTGCGGTGGTCGAGAAGGATGCCCTAAAGAAGGAGGTGGAGGCAAAACTTCTACAGGTCTCCGAGGACTTTACACGCTCCAGCGAGATTCGTAACGCCGGCTACACCCGACGCCTCATACGTGAGAACATTGCCCTGCAGAAGGAAATCGATTTACTGGTCATGACAAATGTCAAGCTCCAGACGAACTATAATGCCCAAAAGGAGAAGCACAAGGAGATGATTGAACAGTATAATGCCCTGGATCAGATCAAAAACGAGTTGGTGCGCAATGCGATCAATAAAATCAAGATAATCGAGGGTCTGACACACAACTACGAGAATCTGAAAATAAAGTATATCGAGGCGCTACAATACCGCCGGGCTTACGAGGAACAACTAGCGACTGATATGCTTATAGATGAACGTAATAAGGATGCAGTCGGAAAGGTGAAGGCTTTATGCCGTCGTATTGAGAATATGACACTCGATAAGACACATTTGGAGGCAATTCATGAGCAGCATGAGCAGGAGATTGTACGCCTACGAGGAATCATCCAACAGATCAAGGTTACTGTGCGAGATGCGATTTTATCCCAAGATGGTCTGAAACTATACCCCGAGAGACTGGAGGAGTTCAACGTGGATCCACCAAACGTTATCGAGGATGTCAAGGAGGAAGCCAGACAAATGAATAAATTAGCACGACTCGATTTACTGAATCAGCTCATGACTATCGTTAGCTCTCATTCAGCTGAACTGCCCAAAACTCCATCTTGCGAGACTCTCTCGACTGTCACTTCGGATCTTTACACGCCCGGTAAAATGGGCTTCATGCCACACAAGGCTCGACCAGCTATATGTGATCTATTGGAGTCTGAGGTTCTACAGAACTTGCCACAGCTGCAGGTGCAGTTACCCGACTGTCTGATTAAGGGGCAGGTCAAGGCTGGTGAGCTTGAGAAACTGATTGAAAAGGACAACATATTTGATGTTGAATTCGGCACCACCTTGTATGTGTCCTCTTCGCGCGAAGACGACCAATTGGAGATCGAGGAAGAGCCACTGGAGGAACCGGAGGGATCAAGCAGCGAAGTGTCCGTGAAGAAGGTGAGCAGCGAGGCTTCCGCTCCCCCACCAGTTCAAATGCCATTGGCAATAGAGCCTGAGATAAAAGAGGCATCCAAGTCGATGACAACACTTGGCACCGATGGCATAGGCGAGGATGAAGGCGAAGAAGAGGAGGATTTCGAAATTAATCTATTTTATTAGGAATAAACATATATACATGTATGTATGTATATCACTTAGTATTCGTTTAGTTCATCAGTTTAAAGTTAACAAGAAAATAAAGATAAAGAGGGATGATAATTTTGGTAAAGTTCTTACTATTGCAGATTGTTCAGTTGCGGTTATTTGTGTATGTCGCAGCTAGGCTAGATAGAAAATACGAAATTCTACTGTAACAGAATTATGTTACAGTTTGAACTCAACTGAAAAATAGTACAATGTTAGAGCAATGAATTATGTTATATAACGAGAGTCGAATGAGCATGGCGCCTGCTGATGTTCTAGTACGGTATATTCAAATGTGCATGCAAAAAGAATGAACGTGATGAAATAAGTTGCTGAATGAACGTGATGAAATTATCTGAACCTGATGAAATACGTGGTAGAGGAAAGGGAAATGAAACGACGCCACCCGGTGGAACAGTCAGTTCAGTGGAAGTGGAGTTCGGTAGAAGAAAGAGATAGACTAGAAAACATCTTGCAGGCGAGTTGCTGTGCTCTTAGAGTTAAGGAAAAACATAAAAGTAATGAAAGGAGATCAGCCCAGAGCTCTTTCCCCGACATGTATATACATATTAGTATCTATTTAAACTGAAGTGATAAAATTTTACTTACTTCCCAACTATGTTCATTCAACTTCATATTTTTCTTCTTTTCAGGGTCCTTCTGTACAAACGGAGAAATGTAACAAGAGTATCGCGGATACCTGGGACTGCATCTATGAGACGAGTGGCAATATTTTGAGCGAGTCGAATGTGACTGAGCTTAAACAAGAGATTGGACCTGGCTGTCGCTGTGGTTGCATAGTGCATCTGGGATCATCCAAGCCCAAGCGTATTATAGCTGGCGCAACCCAGAGTTGTCCTGGGCGTTCGTTTTGGCTTGTGCAGGTAGAGCATGGAGAGCATTCTTTTCAATTTCAACATTCTTTATCCTTGTTATTCATATATGCTCAGGTTGACGGCGAGGAAACCATCTCATTGCAATTAAGCTTCCTCCGGCTACCATGTGGGAGTCAGTATATAAAAGTGCGTGACGGACCGTCGCTCTCCTCTACTTTGCTGGTGGAACTGAATGGCGATGGTTTACCAGTGGCCAGCGGCACCAGGCGACCCACCGGGGAAGGTGCAAGTCATATCGCGCTTCCGTTGGCTGTCGAGTCCAGTGGAGCACAACTTTTGGTTGAATTTTTTTCTGGCGAAGTCATTTCAAATGTCACAGCAACCTCAGGCAACGATGCAGCATCCTGCACCGGAGGCTTCATGGCCAACGTCAAGCAATTGGGTGAGTCCCCTGTGCAATGAGAATTTAAGAATTCAATTTAACTTTTGATATTCTTGCATTTCGTTTTTATGCACAGTTTCCACGAGTTCCAGCCAGAACAACACCATTCTGGCCGCTACTCGTCTTTCAGTCAGAAGTCGCACGGTTCTGCAAAAGAAGCCTCATTCCCGCATAAAGTTTACTCTGGTGCACCTTAGTGCCATGGTATTTGCCACTATTATTATTCTAATTAGTGCGTTGCTGGGTAAGTTCATTTTATTTAACCAAAATGGCAACGTTGTTTTTGAACTTCAATGATGGCGCCCTATTTAAACGTAACATTTGACAGGGCTGCATAAATGTTAAAAACATAAGCAGTCACAGTTCACTTAACAGACAGACTTAACAGCGTACGTGAGGTCTCGCCTCTTCTTGATTCTTATGTAGATTGCCCTGGCGCTTCTGCATTCCTTGTGGTGTACAAATTAAAAGAAGTCTCTTTATTAAAAAAAGAATCTTTATTAATTTAATTCGTTTTTTCTAAGTTCGTTTGAACCTTAGGAGAACAAATTCTAAACTGCCTTCTAGGGCAAGCTGCATCGAACCGTGAAGCCGTCGCTGCCGGCTGGAATGCCGGCTGAGTGCTGAGTCGGCGTCTCCAACGGGCGATCAGGCTGCTTGCGCGTGCGAGTTTCGGATTTCGGCTGCAACTTTGTCGCGACGGCATCCGGCGCAACAGCGTTGTCAGCAAACTCAAGCTTGCGCGTGTTAACTCCTCCCCTACTAGGTTGAAACGCGTCCTCGGGTTTCCTCTGTCTCGTTCTGCGCTGATATAATTTCCAGGCGCCAACGAAAAGTAGTAGTATGGTGATGAGTGTCAGGCAGCCATAAGATCGTAAAGACACTCCCGATCTAAGATCCCCGATATGCTGGAGATTCTTCATGGTCAGATCATGCAAGAATGGGAGGCTCAGATGTTCTCTGAAGAGGGTGACGTTGACCACGGCTGCCGTGGATACAGCAGGTTTCTTCTTCAGGATGCCTCGGTGGTTCACGTAACGGGTGCCATTTAGTGAGATGTGGTCGTCGTAAGTGGCGAGGAAGGTTCCCGCGACTATCTGGCTGTGCCCAGTGCTGTCCACTACATTCATGGTCGCGCTGTTTATTACTGCAATGCCCTCGCCGATTACTACCACGGGCGCCAGGTGTCCGGGGCGTGTAGCGCATTGTGCGACGGTTCCAGATACCAGTTGTTGGGCGCATGAAGTGTTTTGTAGTCTTCTGCAGAAAGTAGTGCTCAGAGTGGCGGCGCAGTCACGTACAGCGAAGGTCTTTGTTCCACAGTCGGCCACCGTATTACCTTCTTCTAGATCTAATATTATGTTATTATGTTGAACAGGAAGAATATCTATTTTTTTACAATTTATCAAAGGTTTGGGATATTTAATCAGAAAGTACAGTAATTCAGAATTTTGAAAAGCTTTTATATCAGAAACTTCTAATAGGTCGGTTATACTAGTATTTGTGAGTTGTTCATTTAATAATTCTTTTATGTCGATGCTGTCTAGTATAAGGGGGCTGATTAAATTAATTTTTGCAAGTGTAACGGTGAGGATTAAGTCCTCAAGGTTTGTAATTATCATTCTATTCTTTGCCAAAATTGTTGCATAAAAATGTTCGACCTCTGCATCTGGTTTCAAGATTTCGTTGAGGGCCTTTGAAACGGCATTAAGTCTCTCCTGAAATTTACTGTTGATTTCTATCTGCTTGCTCTCGGAATCTATTAACTGACCTTGTTTAAACTTTATCTGTTCCCAGTCATCAAAATCTGGGGTTCCTGCAATTACCTTAAGGGCACTACCTATCATGTTAATGCTACGCGCTTGTCGGTGGTGAACGGTCAAAGAGGCTATTAAGGTGGCTATGTGTTGTACGTCAGTTTTCAGTACCTGTTTCATGTGGTCTTTGGGTAGTTTATCTATCAATTTCAATGTCTCATCGATGTAGGTTTCAAAAGATGTCAAGTTCGTCGTGTGTCCCATGTAACTGTACGAGTCCCAGATTGTTACGTCTCCGTCAACTATGGGTATGTAGTCCGCGTGGGAGTAGTCGTTGAGTCTCACTGTCGCGTCGGTCAAGGTCATGGTTGCTATTGTTAAACTGAAAAGATATCTTAACCTAAAAAGGTAATTTGTTAAAATAATTGTCATAATTTTTTTCTTAAATGTCAAAAGCCTACTTAAGATTGTCCTTATGGACCACCCTCCCTTTAATAAGAACCGTCGTACCTAGGTCTGCTTCCACTATAGCTTCTGTGAATATGGGTGATAGTTTATTTCCCAGTCTCTTATTGTTTTTTATCCAAACCCTATCGCCTACCAAATATGACTTATAGACCCTATTTTTATTCATTTGGTCAAGTGTCTTTTGTTGTGCTGATGCTATTTTTTCGCTAATTCGCACATTACTGTCTCTGGTGGCTGCGTGAATTACGTCTATCGGTCTCTCGTTTGTCACCGAATGGATTGACCGGTTGTACTTTATGGTTGCAAGGAGAATGTTTTCGACAGTGTCCTCTACCTGTTTTTCTAACTTATAAGAGCGTGCTATATCCCCAAGGGTGCCATGGAACCGCTCGACTTGTCCATTAGAGGAGCTATGCAGGGGTGGGGCGTTTGAAATCTCAATGCCAAAGTTATTGCTAAGCATAGATTTAATGGTTTCTGAGTTCAAGAATTTCTCGTTGTCGCAGTAAATCGCTTTTGTTTTGGGAAAAATGTTGAGAAGTTGCAAAAGTGGAGCTTTTATATCTACGATTGCGCGAGACCGTATAGGCTGTACTACTGCAAACTTGGAAAACTTGTCGATGCAAGTTAGAAAATATTTGCCAGCAGTGGAGTAAACATCTATATGCAACATTTCTCCGGCATACGATGTTATCGGGGTTTTCCCTATTTCTTGTTTTTTTGGGTGCCGATCATGTTTACTCATAGTACAAATTCTACAATTTGCAGCTATTTCCGACGTTAAGCGACCTATCTTTGGAAAAAAATAGTCTCTAAGTATTTGTTTCGCATTTTCTTGCGCTGCTCTGTGCGCACGATTATGTTCAGTTGTCGCAATTTCCCTTTGTTCCGTTGGGTTTACAATATCTGTAACCAAGTTCTTACAATATCTAAAGGTGGTAGAAGGGAATGCCTCAACTAGTCCGTGTTGGATGAAAGCCAGTATGGGTAACTCGCATTGAATTGCGTTGGTTACGTTAGCATTTACTACATCTTTAATGCCTTGCAGTAATGTGCTGCGATCAGAAAAATTAATTACGTGTCGAGTTTTTGTCTTGAACAAAATATACGTCTTTTGTTGGGCGATAGGCCCTTCTTCCAGAATAATCTGGTTCCGAAAGCAATTCACCGGCTTGTCTGTGGCTTCAATGGTATATGTGAGGGATTGTTCACTGCGGATAGTGGCAGCATCCGAGTCTGCTGAATCCTCTAATGCATTGACGTTTTGGCGAGACAGAGCGTCCGCTACCAAATTCTCCTTTCCGGGTTTATAAATTATGTTTGCGTTGTGCTCATCAATGAAGGCTTTCCAACGCTTTATTTTGGCATTCGGGTTTTTGTCCGATACCGAAAAGGTTAATGGTTGGTGGTCTGTATGAATGTTAAGATTCTTAACACCATACAAGTAATTTCTGAGGTTTTTGAGTGCCCATACAATGGCGAGAAGCTCACGCTCATTTGTGGCAAAATTTACCTCGTTACCTCGCAATGTTCGCGAGATCATTGTTATCGGGCGGCCGCCTTGTGACAGTACCGCTCCCAGTCCGTAGCCAGACGCATCTGTTGTTAGGTCAAAAGGCTTTTTGTAATCTGGGTAGGACAATATTACATCTTCTGAGGCCAGTATATTTTTAAGCCTATCAAAAGCTTCATTTTGCTCTGGTGTCAATTCGATTATCACCTTTCTTGAGTAATTGGCACTTACTTTGCCATTTTCGCCTTTCAAGATATCTGTTAGGGGCCTTGCGATGCTGGCAAAACCCGTTATGAAGCAGCTATAGTAGCGTGCTAGACCTAAAAATGACCTAAGAGCGAATAGGGTTTTTGGTGGGGGAAAGTCCTTAATAGCTTTTACTTTATCAGGCGAAGACCGAATACCACCTCTGCATACTGTAAATCCCAGATATTCCACGCTTTTTTTGAAAAACTTGGATTTTTCTTGAGACACTCGCATGCCTGCGTCCCTAAGGTTTTTCAAGACCCACTCAATATCTCTGATATGATCTTCTTTGGACTTGGAGAAGATTATTACGTCATCGACGTAAACATAACATATCCTACCAATTTGTTCGCGGAGCACATCATCAATGGCTCGTTGAAAAATACTTGGGGCATTTTTCAGCCCAAAGGGGAGTCTACAAAACTCATACTTCCCGTTGTTGACAGAGAACGCTGTCTTTTTCCGATCTCTTTCAGCCAATTCTATTTGGTGAAACCCTGACTTGAGGTCCAGCGTTGTGAAATATTGAGCCTCGACCAAGTTTGATAATATAGTCGAAATAGATGGGATAGGGTATTTATCATCGGTTGTCTTATGATTTAGTTTCCTAAAATCAATAACCAGACGCTTTTGCTTGTGCCCCGCTTCGTCGATGCTTTTTTTGTCGACGACCCAAATCGGGTTATTATAAGGGGACTTTGACGGTCGTATTATGCCATTCGCTAGAAGTTGTTTAACCTCTGCATTGACAAAGTCAGACACGCCCTTCGGGTACGGATAAAGTTTTGAGTAAACTGGTTCGTCGTCCGTTGGTATAGTGGCAACCGTATTTATGTTGTACGGTAGGGACTCGTTAACGTCTGCGAATGCTTTTATCATTTTGTTGATCATACTATCAAAGGTGGATCTGACAGCAGGAGGGACATCTGTGTCATTAATCCGAATATGATTTACCTGTTGACATTTAGTGAACTCGATTTTTTCTATCCCATAGTCATGTTTAATGACGTTGTTTGTCAGATCTATTTGGGCATTGATCTGTTTTAACAGGTCAAGGCCAATTATGCCATCGAAGTCATTAAGTGACTCCAGCACGAAAAAGTAGGACTTTACGTCGAAAAGGTGTATGAGGCATTTCTGCTCAATCTTAGTGTGCCCATGAATTGATTTGACTTGAAAAGGGCTGTCAACTGGCTTCCAATGTGCCAATTCGGGAAGGGGCTTTATGTAATTTTTTGATGCCCCTGTGTCTATCAGAAGTCTGATAATTCGCCCTGCAACCATTCGTCTTATGAACGGAAGCAGGGAGCTCCCGCTAAAAAATTACAACTTTCGGCTCCGGACAAATCGTCCTCAACTTGTGCCGTTTCATGCTGTGATCGGGACTCGTAGTCACCGTTACTCTCATCTTGTGGTAGATGATTCAGGTTTTGTAGGGTCCTCATAGACTGGTCCCCGTAACCCTGATTGTTCTTGTAACCCTGTGTAGGTTGCCTGAAGCGCGAGGAGGAGTCCACCTCCATTGGCTCGGGACCCCTCCCTTGAGGCTTTTGGTTGTTATAGCGCTGTTTCGTGCTATTTGGTTTTTGCTGGTCGTTTTTGTCTTTTTGATTCTTTTGGAAGTGGGGGTTCTTGTTTTGAGAATTGTCTTCCGTTCCCTGTTGGGCGTTCTGACGCCAGTTCTGTGACTTTTGCTTTTGGGGTTTTTCCTCAAGGTGTTTTGCAAAATTTGCTGCAAAGATGCCTCTCTCATTGCTTGATTCGGCTTCTTGAGCTAAAGCTTAGGGCTGAGGAAGGTCTATAGGTTGTGCCGGGAAGACTGCCCACTTCAGGGACTTTTTTAATCCTGAGATGAAAACGTGAAGCGCGTCGCTTCTAAATTTCTCATTTAATACAGCTGCTGCGACGGAATCGTGCGTCATTAGTGTTTTATTTGTTAATAAGTTGAGTTTTTTTTCGACCTCGTCGAAGTATTGTAGCAGTGGCAGGTTGCCCTGCTGAAGCGTGCTTAGTTGCTGTTGTATTACATGAACCGGTGTTTTGTCGGCGTATGTAAAATCTAGCCTAGCAATAATGGCTTTAAAATTCAACACTGTGTTGAATGAGGCCAGCACAGCATCTGCTGATCCCCTTACTTTATTTCTAATTATAGCAACTGCCTGATAGTGTCTTGAGCTGCCATTGTATGGCTCGAACACTTTGTAGGCTGCGGAAGCAGCTTGCCTCCACGACACATAGTTTTCCATTTTACCGTCGAACTCGGGGATGGATTTTATAATGTCTAGGGGCTCGTTGCAAATGATTTCTGGCACGATTTCTATTTCGCGGAAAATTTCTATCTGTGGTGCAGAAACTGTGGTTCTACTAAGCTGGTTTGTCAGGAAGGCTATCTTTTCCTCAAGTAAACTGGCTTGTTTGTCAAGGGCTGCCTGAACCTTTGCCTCCAGCTGGGCAATTTGTTCCTCATTCATTTTTTTTGTTTTTTCTAAAGACCGCTGTTCTAAGTATGAAGTTATCAGTTCGTCGCCACTACTGTCCGAGTCGGTGTGGTTTTGCAATGGGCGCAACATAAAAACTTTAGACCGCTACGAAATTAATTTTAATTTCAACTTATGCTCGTAAAGGTTCCTTAACACTTTATTGCAACAGGCAGGGTTATGCTTATATTTTTTGTAACAATGCAATCTCACACTAAACAGCTCTGATTATTTTTTATTGATTTGATTTGAATTTTAAATAAATGAACATCTCACTTACATTTTGGAGTATGAAATATGAGCCTCAATTCAATGGTGTGGTGGCCGCTGAGGTATGTAGTTCTCCCGTTGAATTTCCGTTGGGCGCTCGTATTTGTTGATTTGTTTTAACTCTCTCAGCTCTCTTGGCTGGGGTTTTTTTTTTTTTAATTTTTTGTTTTGTGGTTTTTAGTCACTTTGTTTTGTTGGTTTGTTTAAACTCTCTCAGCTCTCTTGGCTGGGGTTTTGGTTTGGGGTTTTTAAGTCACTTCGTTTTGTTATGTGTGTCTTTCTTATTTTTTTCACTGTTTTGTTCTAACACTTAATTGTTGCTGTGTTTTTTCACTTTGTCTTTTTTTGCCGTTTAAGTCACAAAAATAAAAATTGAGTTTGTGTTTTTTATTCACTTTAAAGAGTTATTACGGTTGGTCTAAACGAAAGCGATTTTATGATCGCTGATAACTGGGTTATTTCCCGTTTGGGCGCCAATTAAAAGAAGTCTCTTTATTATTAGAGAAGAATCTTTATTAATTTAATTCGTTTTTTTCTAAGTTCGTTTGAACCTTAGGAGAACAAATTCTAAACTGCCTTCTAGGGCAAGCTGCATCGAACCGTGAAGCCGTCGCTGCCGGCTGGAATGCCGGCTGAGTGCTGAGTCGGCGTCTCCAACGGGCGATCAGGCTGCTTGCGCGTGCGAGTTTCGGATTTCGGCTGCAACTTTGTCGCGACGGCATCCGGCGCAACAGCGTTGTCAGCAAACTCAAGCTTGCGCGTGTTAACTTACACAAACAGAAATCATCTTGCTCCCGTCTTGTTTTCTCTTCTGCTTTTTCCCTAAACTTAGCATTGCCCCATCTGTTAACTGGTCTGTGATTAGCAGAATGCTAGTTTAAGAGTGTCATAACAGTCAGCTTTTTATTAGCTATTTGTATGTAACAGACCTGCGCATTGAGTATATCGATAACTTGTTGATTTTTCAAAATATATTTCAAAAACCTGTTACTCTCTGACATTCAACAGGTGCTCAGTACGTGGTACGATATCGCAAGTATCATTTGGCAGTGGCACGTCGCCAGGATGAGGGCTCAAACTTGCATACGCCGCGGGCATCACTCAGCTCTTTGCACGGTCCGCCGTCACGCGCCATTTCAACAACCACACTGCTTTCTGAGGTGATTTATCTTGTGAAGATGCGCCCAAAGCATCAACTGCGCCACTCCATACTGAGGGAAAGCGCCGACGTCGAAAATGTAACCTTAGAGACAGAGTTTAAGGATGTCGGTTCACGCGAGAAAATGGTCAAAGGGTGAGTGACATCATACTGGATCCTATTTCGATATTTCTTCTCTATTTTCCTCAATCTCTGGCAGCGAGGACAAACCTGAATTTGGTAGCACTGGCTCCGTTATGACTCTACGCAATGAGCACGCTTCGCTGACATCGCTGTCGCCCATCACAGATAGCCTCAGTCCGGCAGATGTTGGTTCACCTTTGTCCGATGCAGAGCTGGAGTTGCAGCACATTGATGCAACGGAGCAGTCGACAGCGCCAGCGGATCCACTTAGCTGCAAGGACAGTGCAAAGGATTCCGAGTCGATCATTTCCTCAGGCATGAGTTCATTGTGCAATAGTCCACCCTTGAACAGCAAACGGATGAGCAAGTACTCGGATCGGTACGACGCGGTGACGCTGAAGCTACTCAGTTCCCGCCTGGACGAGAGTCTGCGGGATGCCAAATCAATGAATTCGGGCTCAGGCTCACTCTGCTTAGGTAGAATGGGGTCGCGCAGTGTCAGCGCATCGCTGACCAATGTGAGTGGGAATTGGAGTATACCAAAACCAAAAACAGATCTTGATATTGTTAATATTTTAGGGCTGCTACTCGCCGGCAACAAGTGTGGTCAGCACTGCCACAATAAGGACAACCAGCAATCCGAAGGAGTCGAAGGAACAGCAAAATCGTAAGAAGCTATTGGCGCGACCCGGCTCCGAGTTCTCGTTGGGCAATCAGGAGGAACTCGAACTGGACTATTATGATTACAATGTAATCAATGCGGGCGCAGCGCCTGGCTCCTACCTGGGCATGGATCCAGCGTATTGCATATGGATACCACCATTCGAAGAAACCCCTGAAAGAGAGGATGAAGATAAGACACCCGAGCCGACATCAGTGCCCGAGGAAGTAACTCCGCAGTATGAGGAAATACAGATGCCTAAATATGGACATTATCTATGTCCGGGCAGCAAAGGCACAACCGCTGACAACACGCCCAGCTCCGAGGAGCGCTCCTTGCCCAGCAGCCAACAACAGTCCAAGGCCACCTCCCCCTGCGAAACGCAAATAAAAACTGCTCCTATCAAGCAGCCTACTCCGTACATGTCCCGCAAGCAGCGACGTCAGGCGAGGCAACAGTTCAAACTAACCGCCGCAAGTTCTGCAAGCGAATCGGGATCAGGCACATTGCGCCCCAAGCAAACCATCGAAATAGCTGCAGTGCATCAGAGTCTTCTAAGCAAAGCGACTGACAGCATGGACTCCAGTCAATCAATGACGGGATCATATGTGGAAAAGGAAACTGTGGTGGAGAAGGGCTCCAGTGATCTGCAGGAGTATCTTGCTTTGGATGATCTCCAGTTCGCCGATGAAAGTGGAAGCGATTACGAAGCAGTCACCCTCAAACAGCAGGCAATAGAAGAGCCAAGAAGGACGCAAGCTAAAGAGGCTGCCGTGTAGATCGTTACTACTATCGTAGGCCTATACACACATTAATCTCAGCTATGCCACGATAGTAGCATCTATAGTTAAACTTGTATATAGAACAGCACATATAACAGTATTTATACAGTCCAATTAAGATAGTATGTGTTACGGGTAGTTACATATATCAACAGTTCACGTTACAGACCACCAATACATAGGTTAGATTTAGACGATTCGAACCTTAATTAACCCAAGTCATTTCAGTTTTAATTATTGAATCATGATTCGAACATGTAAATAATTTATAAAAGCAAACTAGTCAATAAATAAGATTTATGCTTTCTCCTTTTCGAATAAGAAACTCTTAATTGCGGCCTTTTTGTGATTACTTATCAAAATCTAGTCAAAATTATTTATACTCTCGTTTAGGTATTCACGAAAGAGTATTTAAAGTTGCTAAGTTATTTTACCGGTAGTTTATAGACAACAAAAATGTATGTAATAACAAATACCCTGTAATTACATAGCTCTGATCAGTTTAATAAGAGCTCCCTATGGTATAAGGAAAACGAATAAATTAATAAATTATATCGCAATTAAAAATAAAAAAATAAACACTTATTTTGGATAAATTGTCATGATTCCGTAAAAATATTGCTTGAGCAATGCTGCCAATCAAGATTTTTACAGAACTCATACATTTGATCACATATAGTACGAGGATTTACACAGGGAACGTTAACACATTTAGGTTTCGGGTTGTCAAATTGGATGTTCTGCCTTTGTATCATGTATGCCTTTAGTTCTATGCGATTCCAATCAAGTTTCATTCGTTTTATCCATGGTTCTTCCGCCTTACTTCTGTTTTCATGGAACTTTCTGCAAATACAGCAACACGGATTCTCTACAGATTCTTTAGCTTTAATACATGTATTTTTCTTGGATGCCTTCTTTTTCTTTCGAATTTTTGACTTTAATTGAACAGGTTTAGATGTCGGGTCGACATCAGGAAATATGGATTTATATGGGTAATTCAGCATTTCATTCACATCAATATCGGAAACGCTTATATTATCCAAATCAGTCAGACTTAAGTTGTCGTCAAGTATATACTGCCTAACAATTTTGACTCGTGAAACGTAACTTCCATGAGATCCAATGCTACCTTCTAAAGCAGACTTCAATATATTTCTTAGCGAAGAATCTGCGCCAGAGAAAAGTTTCTTAAGCATCAAAGAACTCGTTGGCATTAGCTTTTTAGAAAATAGTCGGGTATTTAATTTTAAAACAGCCGAATTCCATAATTGTCTATATCTTACACCTCTGAATTCTGATAGCTCCGTACTGATTTTATGTTCTGGAACATTTATTTTATAGGGAAACCGTGGGTCTGTCGATAATACAGATTTAGTACTCTCATTCGATGTAGTATCTTCATTGGGTATTTTGAATAAGCTTTCATATGTTTGCGTTTCCGTATCACAGAGACGTATTTTTCTGATTTTAGTTCCCTTCCATTTCCATGGAACATTCACTTTCGATTTCACATTTTCAACTTTTTTTTTTATGGGTTTTACACTCACTGCATTTGATTGTGGAATTTTAGAAGTTGAGTCTTTAGGGAAGCTTTTACTAGTATACTCTTTAAAGTCATTCGCTAAATCATCAAAATCAATACTTGCTTGCGTGTCGCCAAACTGCACTGTTCGAGCTTTTCTCATCAGTCGACCCCTGGCAGCCATTACCTCGAAATCTCTGGCTTTGGGATGATTTACACTGAGATTTTCTAATAGTTTGTTCGATCCCGATATTAAAGTGTCTAAAAATGTTTCCAAGAGAAATGATGAATTCGTTTGAACTGCAGCTTCACCTAATGATTTTGTCTCGCCATCAATTATTTCCTTTGTCCAATAAAGTTTTTTATTCCGATGTGAATAAAATTTGGAAACTTTGATTCTTTTCTCATGCACTTTGTTTTCAATACCGTGTTTCAATCTTCGAGTTTTGTTTTTGGCACCGAATTTTCGTTTTTGTTGTTTTTTATTGGTTTGCTGTTTGTTATCGATAAGCAAAGTACTTTTCTTATCAGTGAGTTTTTTGTAACGCGGTTTCTTAGTAAACTCCCTTATTGGTAACATCATTTTTTCCTGAAGTATTATCTGCATGTTTTGGCTATGGGTTTTAGGGATCTTCTTTTGAATTCCTACTAATTGTTTTTTCGTCATCTCTGGACTTGGCTCATGTTGACTTATCTTTTGCGGTTTCTTTGAAATCTCTCCAAGCATTTTAAATATGAAGCTTTTAACGTTAACTGGACTCACTTGAGGTTGTATCTCGGGTTTTAATTTTGCATATGACGGAACTGTGTACACTCTTTCGATAATAAGATCATTAGTTGAATTGTCTATTGGTTCCGGCGGCACTTTAATGCCTTTCTTTTTAACTCCACGTAGTTGTTTCTTCTTTATCATCGGATTTGATTCATTAGCATTTGGTATTGTTTTTCGTACCGATTTCTGACTAGGCATACTAAAAATGGCATTTCTAACCTCTGTGCTATGTATTGAACGAGGTTCTGCCTTTATCTTTGGGATTTTTGGATGTGACGGAACTTTGTAGATTTTCTTGATAACAATCGTTTTTCTATTAAAAGTTGTATTATTTTTTGTATTTATAAAGTGCTCGTATGACTTCTGCTTAGCATGTTTAAGCAATTCTGGTTGAGTTTTAGTTGACAAATCATTATGTTTGTAGTCCGGCATCTTAGTATCGTTCTCCGTTTGTACCAATGCCATATCGTAAGGGCTTCTATATTCCTTTAACTGCGACGTTGATAAAACTCTTGATGTCCTGGAGTTGGTTATAGTTGGATACTTGATTGATTCTTTTGATGTATTGACGTTGGCTTCACTTGGTTGATTGTAGGTCCTTAAAAGTTCCGAAACAATAGTTGATTTTGAGTTTCTATTTTCATTTTTACGTATCGTATCAGCAATGTTTTCCTCGTTTTTCAGAAATGAAAAGAACTTGGTTTTATTAATCACATTCTTTTCATTGTTCTTACTAGTTCTCTTCTTTTTTCGGAGTATATTGCATACTGGCTTCGTAAATGGAATCGATGGCGGTAATATGCTGTCATTTTTATTATGGATCGATAGGTTGTTCCTCGCCGACGTGGGCCAGGCAAGGGCCTTGCTGTCAACCCTTTGCAGACTGAACAATATATGCGAAACTGCATTGACGGCATGCTTTATCTGTGGAATCGATGTCGAACCTTGATTGGCTGTCTTCCTCATAGTATCGCGCAATTTCGAATTTAGTCATTGACAATGTATTTGATTTTTTTGCTTTTCATAAGTGTATATATCTAATGCTAAATAAAGAAGTTAAATAACAATTCAAAATGCTGTCATTATATGCTTCCATGATTGTTTTCCCCAAATCGCAAATTAAACCAGTCGATTTCTCCAAGTTTCTTTTTTTGTATTCATATATGGCAAATTTAACAAATTTATTATTTTTAAAAAATACATACATACATAGATACAGCTAAAAAGAGTTCACACTGCGCTCTGCAATCTCTGCTCACATTCCTTTCATTTATGTTCATCATCATTCATAATAGCTAATAAAATTTATTGATATACATACATACAAACATACACATACACGTACATATAGTAGTATATATGCATATATTTAGTTTAGGCTTAAAAACTATGTACAATAATCACACGCACTTAAAACAAATCGATTTCATTTGATTTTTACTTTTGACTTCTTGATTTCTCGTGCAAATATAAATTTGATTTTCCATTTTTTATATATATTGTATATTTGATTAAAAACTTCCTTTAGCTGCGCATTTTGGAAAGCATATGTTTTTTTTCTCTTCTCTACATACTATTTTAGTGTGTGTGTGTGTGTGTGTGTTAATTTAATCGCATATAAAACAATAACTAGTCTGAAGACCTTGTGACTAGACGGTTCGTTTTCTCTTTTTATATTTTGTTTTTCATTTCTTGTATAACTTCTATTCTAATATGTATATGCAATAGTTATTGTTTACGATGATACATAATAGTATATATATATATATATGTATAGTCATTTATGTAGCATATACGTATCTATATGGTATATAGAGAGTTGCAACACAGACACACAAATCGACACGAAACGACAATTAAACATACAACAATGAAATAGGCCAAAAATTCTATATATGATCATTAGACGTTCGTTCCCTCCTCCTGCTCCTGCTGTCCCTTCTTTTCTTCTTTCTTGTTCCTGAGTAAAACTTTCATTCCATCTACACACAATTGCAAATCCATATCGAAGAAGAACAACAACTAGACAATACTCTCCCGATCCCGCACCGTTGCCGCCGTTGCAGTCACGCCCTGCACACTGCTGGGCAGCAGACCGACACGTCGCAGTGTTGACTCCGCGCCACCACTGCCGCTCCGTATGCCGTTGCCCTTGAAGAAATTGGACACCCAATTACCCAGTTTGCCACCTGTGCCAGCTCCGCCTCCGCTGCGTGTGGCACGTGGATGTAGGCCCGAGTGCAGATGCATAATGCCAACTCCACCTCCTACAACACCACCACCACCACCACCACCCCCGACATCTGTCGACTGTTCATGTCTGCCGTCAATGTCCGCAGCGTAGCTAACACTATTGCCATGCCCCGTCACACCCGGCTCCATGTGCTCCAAGGAGTGCCAACGCTTCGAGTGCGCCATCAGCTCTTCAGGCGGCGTGGTGAGAGATGCCTGACGTTGCAGCAGCGGCGACTGTATGTCATCATCGATGCTCATGCCGCCGTTGCAATTGTTGTTCAGATGTTTGGCACAGCTGCCGGCAGAGACATTGCTGGTGCGTCGCCTGCTGCTTGCCTGCTGCTGCTGCTGTGCTGCATTGGCAAAGCTGCCCGAGTAGCGCAGCACTGGGAGCTGCCCGTTGTCGTGACGCATGAGCAGACCGAGCTCATCGTCGTAGCTATCATTGGCATCCACCGGATTGGCACCAGACAACTCATCCGTATCATCCTCATCCCCAGCGGGACTTGCTTCGCCATTGGGATTGCCGCTTATCAACGAGACGCCCGTGTCGAGTGAGCGTGAATTGTTCTTTGACAGCTTCGATGGCGGCAACTTGCCGCGCTCGTGACGCTTGCGCAGCTGTTGCAACGGCATCGGATCCAGCGAGCGTGACTCGCGCAACAACAACTCAGCCACATGATGCGCAGTCGCAGCGGATCCGACTTCGCCACGATGCACTTGCTGCTGATCCACAGGCAGCAGCTGTGCCGCACTGATAATGCGATGCGGCCGCACCATCGCCAGTGGCTTGTGCAGCGCATTTGGCTGACGCACCAGTTGGCCGCCAATCAGAATGCTGCCACCATTTAGATCCACCAGTTCGCCGTCGACGGCGACGGCTTCGTTAGTATCACAGTTCGTTTCATTTGTATCGGAATGATTCAGCGTGCTGAGCGATGCCTGTGCCGACTCCAGCAGTGCGCCGCCCACAAAATGCCCGCCGCCTGCCAGTCCATTTAGCGAGGGTCGCTCTCGCTCTCGCTCCCTTTCCCGATCACGCTCCCGTTCGCGCTCGCGTTCCTTTTCCCTCTCCCGTTTGGTTGGCAGACGCGGCGATTCGCGTGCCATTTGATAAATCGATCCCTGCAGACTGTACGTGGATTCCACATCCGTTGGACGTGGCACGCTGCTCTGTCGTCGCGACCCGGTGCCGCAATTGTGCATGGCCAGCAAACTGGGCTGCCTCGAATCGGGATTCATTTTGGGACTCTTGCGCGGCCGACTGAACAAAGGTGGCGGCATGTCCGTCATGTCCACATACTTCTTCTGTATGGCCTTGTCATTGGCTCCGGTTAGCCACCAGGTGACGACCTCGCCCTTGCCCTTCATGCTGACCAGGCCACGCTTCTCGGTGATGTAGCCCTCCAGCTTGTCCAGTGCCAGCTTACACTTGTTCGATATATGTATCTTGAGCGCCTCCCCATTGCTCTCCATGCGCGAAGCGGTGTTCACTGTGTCGCCAAAGAGGCAATATCTTGGCATAGTGAGACCCACAACGCCAGCGACGACGGGACCCGTGTGCATCCCTATGCGCAGCTTGAGCGTCTCATTGGGTCGATGTGCAATGCGATGCTGTTTCACGGCATGCAGCAAATCTAGCGCCATCGATGCTATTTCACCTGCATGACGATCCCCATTCTTGATGGGCAAACCAGAAACCTGTAAGGTATTTCTATTAGTCACTGCCTCTTTAAGATAGTCACTCTGCCTTTACTTACCACCATGTAGGCATCGCCAATGGTCTCCACTTTGTAGACATCATAGCCACGTATGATGCGATCGAACACCGTGTAGAGATCATTTAAAAAGTTCACCACCTGCAACGGTGTGCTCTCTGCCGACATTGCCGTGAAGCCAACAATGTCGCTGAAGTAGATGGTGACCTAAGTCAGAAATAAAAGAGAAAGAGTTAATCTCTAGTTTATAAAATATTTTACCATCCCTACCAAATCATAGGAAACTGGTTCAACACCCTGTCCCATGGTCAATTTCTCTGCCACCGATTGTGGCAACATGCGATGCAGCAAATCTTCTGTTTTCATTTTCTCCTCGCACAACAGACGCGTGCGCTCTGTAACAATATCCTCCAAATTGTTGGCATATTTCTCCATCATTTCCATCATTTGATCCATGATGTTTTTGGTCTTGCCTCCTCGCATCTTCTTCAGGCGATTGCTGTACGTAATACATATATATAACCATATGTTGAAATCATTCTATGGTGCTTTAACTTACCGTATGGCACCGAACTCGGGTCGATCTTCTGGATTCTCGGCCCAGCAGTCCTTAATGCAGGCCAACACATAATCGGGACAGGATTCGGCCTCGATTATTGACTCAACCTCCGGGCGAAACGGTTCCTCGCCCTTCATTGGCAGCTGCTTAACTAAGTCCACAATTTGCTTTGGTTCAAATTTGGTTTGTCCAAATGGACCCTTACGACTAAATATCTCGTACATGATAATGGCAAACGCATATATATCTCCCTTCTGACTGCCGAGCATATTATGATTACGCAGCAATTCCGGAGCGCGCCAAAATTGATCTAAACAAGTGTGAAGAATGTGATTAATACTCTCTCTCCATCGACTATATAGCACTCTTCTTACTTCTATAATGTTGATGCTCGCCAATGGATTCGCTTTCGGCGCATTGGCGCAGCTCGTGCAGTCCGAAATCGGTGACCTGCAGCATCCAGCGGGAGGTGACCACGCAATTCGAGGATTTGAGATTGCCGTGATAGATCAGCTGTGAACTGTGTATGTACATCATGCCCTGAACAAAGAGAGAGTACATTAGAAACATGTCACACTTGCATATAATAGAATCTATACCTTGATGAGGTCATTGATGAGCGAGGCTATAAACAGATCGTCCAGCTTGATGTCCTCGTTCTCAATGATATCGTAGAGGCTGCCTTTGGCGCAGTAATCAGTGACTAGCAAAATGCGTGTGGGCTCCACACAGGCTCCAATGAAACTATTAATGTTGTCGTGACGCAACTCCCTCAGCAGACGCATCTCCTTCATGATCTCACGCGAGATGTCCCGTTTGCGTGGAAACTTCAACTCCTTAATGCGCACCACAGCACCCCGCAAACGCGCTGTCGATGTGACAAACTGATGGGACCAGCGCGAGCCATAGCTCTGTGCACTCATCAAACTGACCTGAACAAGTAAAAGAAGATATATAATATTGTATATGGAGTATAGGAATATTTAGGTTGCTTACTTTACTGGGCGACGAGACAATTTCATTGCCCGAATAACCCTTTATCTCCACTATATCTATCTTCCACAGCAGACCCTCGATCTCCAGCTCGATTTTCCACTTGCGATAGATGGACATGGTCACCACGCCCGAGCAGAAGAGCAACACCCCCAGCACCACCGCCGCCACAGTGGATGTGTAGTGTGTGTCATCCTTCTTACAGAGTTCATTATTAAATCCACACATGGGTTCATCTGTGGGCTTATCCCCACCCGATGGCCAGTCAATGGAACCATTTATCAGTTTATATTCCTGCAGGGGGAGAAAAAGTCAAAACAGATTTAGTTTGTCATTCGGCAATTTAGTTAACTTTCATTTTGTGGTTGGAAACTCAAAAGTAAATAATAAAAAAAGAGAAGACGACTCACTCACTGGAAGTTCTTCGCCTTGATGGAAATACGCCACGGGCACCATGTGGTAATTACAACGAATATTCTCCGATATATACCACTTGTGCGGCTTGTACGCCAGCACTGAGAAATTGCCCTCCGAATCGCCATATTGATCGATCTTTATGGTGGAACCGGTGACACCTGGTGAAGAGCAAAGGAAAGCATTAATTGAACTCTTTATGTGGCATATCTCGTTTCTCTTTACTCACTCATATAAGTACGATTTTTGATAATGGTATCGATGACACGCGTTCCATTGCTGGCTACCTCCAGGATCACCTCGTCGGTGAGCAGACGTTCCTCCATGCGCAGCATCTTGTCTAGCGCCCACGCATATAGCTTCACAGAGTCATACAGATACGCGGCATAGATCGATATGAACTGTAAATAGAATTGAATATTAAATTCAATTGAAATTTTTTAAATTATCAAGAGATTTTTCTGCTCACCTTGCTGTAGTTTCCCACTGAGAAAAGCTCTGGCACCTTGAAATTAAACGGCGGCATCGAACTATGGTTTCGCACCTGCGACGTGAACTTCTCGTAGCCAATGGTGGGTGGCGTGGAGGCCACCACAAGCAGACTGCGGGCCAACTGATTGAAGTTCTCGGTACTTTTGCAGTTTGTCATGCGATTGATTTGATCCACTTTACGCAAATACTTTTGTGCCTCACTGCGTACAAGAAAAAAACGAAAGCGAAAGCGAAAACGAATTAAATGAAAACATGCATATTAAAGTCGAAGAAAGAGAGAGAGAGATGTCAAACTGTGCCTCTTACCGCTCCGAATAGACCATCATGTCAACGTAGATAACCATGTATTCGCCCCGTGCAAATAAACCTGCTGTCTCCATGGAACTCATAAAGTCCGTTAAACTGTTTGCCGAGCCAAGAAAGACGTAGATGCGAGTGCGATTCATTGTGTTCTGCACTACCTAAAGATGAGAAAGAAACAGTTCTAGGAATTAGTAACATAATTAACAGTTACAAGAATAGCAAAAGCCTGGCTTTCACTGTATAATGTCATAGATGTTCAGCGTATTTTCTGTTGCATACTTTGAGGTGCAGACAGTGAAAACTGTTTGCCTTGTAAGTGAACCACCACTTCTTAATTTTCTATGTTTACTATCCAATAGCAAATAAATGTTAAGCAATCATTCGGTTGATAATCAGTATTGTCTGCACCAAAAATTATAGTTCTTCCTTGAAAATTACGCTTGCATATCGGTTTTTATCGATTTACATAGGCAGAAGAGGGCGTGGCATACATCTTAAACACCTTTAAGCTTAGCATATAGTACAGTATATAAATATATGTATATAGTATATTGCTGATTTCTCACCTGATACCAATATCCGGAACGGCAACAGGGCATCATTAGCTCACAGCACTTGCCATAGTCGTCCATAAACGGATGCTTATGATTGACGGTCATGTTCTTCTTGACTGCCTGATCCTTGAGCAGATCGGCAACTGGAGCCCAGATCTCCTCGTACAGTATAGAGAACTTGTTCCATGCATAATACCTAAGCAATGCAATCAACGATTTGACAACCTGCAAATGGCAACAAATCGAACAACAGAAATGAATCAAATTCCAAAGCACAACATACATATGTACAAAGTAAAATGACATGTCTCTCTGTAGCTGTATCTACTATATCTATCTGTATGTATATAGTATAATACATGCTTGATTTACGAGCTGACAATGTCAGTGCTTGTTGCACTTGGTGTTGTTGTTGTTGTTGTCACACCCACTCTTACTCACCTGTTTATCTGGTGGCTCGGTGCGTGCAAACGTTGGTATCGAGGATGCACGGTTCTCTGCGCATTTCTATTTGCACAACAGAAGTTGCCAAGAGCGAAAGATGGGAAAAAGAACAAGAAATGAATTTACTGCAGGAATGTTTTCTCTGTCATCCAGAGAGGGAGAGGGGGAACTTACATAGGATATCATTGGAATGTTGCGACTCTGCGAGACTATGGCTTCCACATAGCAGGGTCCTTCGGGCCCGAATATGGTTGCAATGCCATCGCATATCATCTCAGTGATGGCCTTGGTGGCCAGCACCGTATCACCCTTGGTATCATTCCAGCGCAGCTCTAACGTTACATTTGGCAGCAAATTAGGATCTTTGTTGATCTAGTAAGTAGAACAATAAGAATAGTAAAGTAATGTCAAGTTAGAGAAGTTTTGAAAGCAGAGTTTACTTAGTTTTATTTATAATTGATCTTAGTAAACTGTGCTCACAATTCTCTCCCCAAACTTACCTCATTTAATGCCATTGTCAGCGCACCGGATATGGCCAGACCCTGGCGGTCCTTGAGATCGCCAGTGAGGGCCGTCAGGTAGCCGACAGTGAGAATGGTATGATTGCTACAGTCGCGTACTGCCACCGAGAGCAATAGTAGTAAATTAAAGGGCCAACGCGTCATGGCCCCTTAGGCCGGGGCCGTTCAGCGCGACGCCTATGGGTGCTAACAGATTTACACGCTGAAATAGAGAAAGAGATAGAGAGAGAGAATGAGTTAAAGGGGGGCGTGAGAATAGAACATGTAAAGCATAAAAGCACTTTCGTGCATACTTAATGCATGTTTACGAAACTGCATATTCGACAAAGTTAAACACACACACACAATGACACGCACACATACAGACACTCCCACTGGGATACCCCAGCAAAGGGACAACTGCAAATTCATTTCGAGTACAAAAAAAAAATAAATGAAATTCTATTGGACTCTGCTTGATAGTCTCTCTGAGAGCTTGTTGCAATCTGCCTTCGGTTTGTTCTGCCAGCTGACTGGCAAATGTCAAAAGTTGCACACACACACACAGGGAAGGCACACACAACATACATACACAGCGAACTGTACGCATTCTTACACATTGCGTGTGAATGTGTAGTTGAATTCCTTCCTTGCGTTTGGCAGACTTGTCTCGTCTGTTCATTTCCATCTTTCTTATCGAGCAAACATGTTTGCACAGCTCTGTGTGTGTGTGGGAGGAGCTGTAGGCGTGGCATGGGGACGAAGCATATCCTTGCGGTCATCAAGCGTTGGTTTGCATATCGCTTAAGCTTTAATACGCGCTGCAGTCGCGCCTTTTTTCTATACACGCGACTGCAATGCAAACTCAGACACACATACTCACACACACACACACACACATACTGGTAGAGTATCTCCACACACTGCACTCCCCTTTAGTGCATTAATTATGCATGTGTTCAGTTTGTGATTATATAATTTCGTTTGTGGCATTATCCTGTTAGTCTTCCCAGTCCCCATCCCAGTCCCCTTGTTATTGTTGTTCTTGTTCTATCTGCTGTTGCAGCTATGTTTGGCTTCTGTTAATTGGCTTACGTGAACACTTAATACGGCAAAGGGTGCAAAGCGAGAGAAAGAAGACGAAGCACAGGACGAGCATCAAGCAAAACGTAGGCAGACACAACTTTTATTAGCACAGGATGCTGCACTGAATAAATATGGCAATAACAAACAAAACTGATTCAGAACAATATAAACAAGAGCTAGAAGTAATTAAAATAACACAGCAAGGACTATGAATAGAATCTGCAAATAGGCTTAACTCAAAAATAGAATTAATAAAATAATAATATTTTCTAAGACAAAATACAGTCGAGTGTGCTCGACTGTTATATACCCTAGCAGTAAAAACATTTCTTGAATAACTTTTATGTTTATTATCTGATCGAACTCTATTCAATTTGCCAACATTATTTAGTTGGTGTTAACTCTACACACAAATTAATGTGTTAGCTTTAAAACTAATCAAGCACATCGATTTTTACCAATTTGTGGTGTCACAAGGGGGCGTGGCAAACCTTTAAACCAAGCTTCACCTGCTGCATTAATAAAACACATTGTCAACAAATTTAATAGTCCATTCATAGAACACATACGCACAGACAGCGCAGTATCTACTCGATTAATGTTAATTATAAAGAATTTATGTCTTTTGTAGATTCGGAGTTGCCTTCTTCACCAGTTAGTACACAGATCATAAGCTAATTCCGCTTAGGTGCAGCACTCGATTTCTAGGAAATCAAAGTCACTACACGAGTTAAGAAGTCTAAAATAGAACTGAGCAACAGCCAGTTAATTATAGATCATAAGATAACTATACTTAGGCAGCGCTCAAGAGTTCCAAGAAAACAAAATCAATGGACTAATTTTTTGCCTTCCCGTCGCCATCAAGCATCGCTTGGTCAGTCTTTCTCTCCCTCTCTCCCCATATCTGGCATCTCGTTCGAAGCACCACATGCAAATACAATGGAAATTAGCATTTCCGACACACTTCGCGTTTCGCAATCGTTTGTTATTGTGATATTTGTTCTGTCAATGTTGCAATTTAAAATTAGAACCAGTTCCCCCTCCCCACCACAGAGTGTAGAAGGAATGAAGAGAGAGAGAGGGCGATCGAGGAAAGGGGGATGGGGTCTACTTTGGGGGCGCCGTTTCATTTGCCAAACTATAATAAATATTTGCTCAGCTATTTGACACTCTTGACGCGAATGCCAAATGTGAAATGCGAAAATGTTTCGCGACGCCATTTCAAGCTAAAAGTTGCGCATACGCCGCATGTTCATCAAGAATTCTACGATTGTATTGACTCCAAATGATGATGGGATGAATGATGTGTAGCAACATTTCGATAGAACAGGACTTAGTAATTTTTGAAATAAACTCCAAAACAATTTTAACACCAAAAAAAACACAAAAAAAAATTTTCAGTCAGCAAAAATTCGAAACGAAATTTTTTGGTATCATTTATGAATTTGGATATTTTGATATAAGTCTTCTTTCGGTTCAGTCATTCATTCAGTTTACTGTCTAGTCCTACACATCATGTTTGTTGTTTTTTAGGAATTTCTTTTAGTTTTGTTGTTTTCTTATCAAAATTTTCCGTTTCCGTTTTGAACCATCCTCCACTGCCTAAGTAGGGCCTATCTAAATTCAATGTGTAGCTAAAGCAAATTAAAAAACAAACAAACAAACAAGGAAACTCGCTCTTGCAGTGCAGTGTTACGAAGGTGATTCCGGTGAATTATGTGACTGCAGCAGAACGGCATACGCCAGGGACAGCGCACGGTAATGAAGCTTCTCTCTCTTTCCCGGCAATGATCTCAACCTCAACTTCCTTAGACTTTCGCAATCCCTTCGAGCGCCGTACCCAATCACACACGCACACACACGTCAGCACCTCCAACTAGACACCACCAACACCACCACCCGAACACACACACACCATCGCCAGCCCGGACATCTTGAACATCTGGAACATCCAGGATGGCCATACATGAGCAGATCGACAATTTGAACATCTGGTGGTTCCCACGTGACTTTTGCCAGTCACGTTTTGGAGAATTCCAGCAGAGCGGCACCAACTCCTGCACCCTGATCTCACTGATACTCGCCGATAAGGTGGCCAAGGCAGAAAGGTTCTATCATCGCGTTGGCGAGCTGCCCCCACGTGGCTGGGAACTCTTCGGTAATGCCATGAACGATGGCAACAATGTCTACCACAATGTGATTACGGCCCATACACCAATGGCTAGGAATCTTAATTTAAATATACCCGATGCCATATCGGCGATACGATCACAGCACAAGATGAATTTTCGGCTGGAGGAGTGGTTCTACACGCACATGGAGGCAGATTCAACAAATCCCATGTACAATCGCAATGTTGCGATGCAATTGTCACGAATCTTTCAGATCACATTGCAGGTATTTCAACAGGCCAATGGCAATGCCGGACGAGATGCAACATCGCATCTATTTGCCGCCATCATTGCCGACAGTCGCACTGTGATGATGACCTTTGATTTTCGTGCCGGCATTGTTGCCCTATTCGATTCGCATCAGCATGGACGCGATGCTGGCGCCGTCTTTGCCCAGTGCACCATACACAATATGGATGATTTGCTCTTCTGGTTCATTAGTATGCTTCACAATGTCTACTCTAGCCGACCCGCACTCTTTGAGATATCGTTCCTCAGTTCACAGCCGGGCGTTGCCAAGCGCATTCCACCGGCCATCAAGAAGGTTGCCAACGATATCAAGAAAGCGGCAAAGTTACATTAGAATGATAGAGAGAGAAAGAGAGAGACAAATATACATACATACATGGACTATTATACCATAGACTACCATTAAAAGAGTCGTTTATACTGATGGACCGTCATTCCATATCATAACATACCATACAAGATTACGGCACGCGCAGTTCAAGATGAGTTTGCAAAGTTTTTTAGGTTTTGGGTACCAAATTTGAAGATTATTATCGAGACGAAATTCTAAAAATACATATAAAATAAGCTCATTGCATAGTTCAAACCAATAAATCTTAGCAGTAAACTGAAGAAATTTGAACTTATATTATTTAAGGACAGCAAAGATTGTTGTATTTTTGGGGTGACCACATAGTACCCAGTTCTAGCGAAGGCTATATTATATTTACACTCGGGATTTCCCAGAGAACATTTGAAGCTCCTTGACTTCATTAATAAGTTGCTGGCTAAATAGATATCCAAAATTCCAACATAACCATGTTAAGAGTGACCACATTAGCGATTTCTAGCTAAGAAACATGTATATATTTCCGGAATCTTAAAGAAAACAGTGTTAGATGTTCCAACAGAACGATAAATACTGCAAAAATAAAAGGCAACTTTAGGGTGACCATACCTTAGAACATTTTAAAGCTTTTAAAGAGCTAAGGAAACAGAAAGTTAAGAAATATAACTTTAGGGTGACCATATATTACAAAATTTAAGACCTTTAATAGAGCTAAGGAAACAGTTGTTGGACTTTGATCTCAGTTTTTGGATTGACGACAACATCCCCAACAATAGATTCACAAATAACAGATGTTCCTTTCTCGAAGCTTTCTTCAAAACCATAAGTTTTGATGTCTGCAAATATATGTTCCACATATTTGTTTTATCGTGGGATTAATAGCTGTTCTGCCACTTGGGTAAACAGGCAAGGCAGAAGAAGAAGTAGTAAGAGATGAGGTTTCCCCTTAGTTTTCTACTCGCAGCTCGTAACGGAGCTTTCTATATGAACCACAACAGGGAGAATATCAAGAACAACAATAGGGAGCAGAGCATATCGTAAGCGTGTCTTTTGTTGTGCTTTTGCGCTCGTCGTCGTCAGCTAATCAAAATGAGTTAAATAAACACATAACGTAACCTATTAAGAACTTGGTACGTGACAACAATTTAAATATTTTTAATGTAAACAGAGAGCGAGAGACGTCGGACACGGCTGGCTAAAAATAGAATTCACATTTAGAGGAAAATATAACAGAGAGCGGGAAAGAGAGAGAGAGGGGGAGAGGGAGAGAGAGAGAGAGAGAGAGAAACATAAAAGCAAAGACAACAAATCGAACAAAACAAGAAAAACAGCAGAAGAAGCAACAGAGCAACAACTACAACTACAAACAACAAAGCAAACTTTAAAGTTTAAAATCAGCCAAACACAGTGGGCCAATTTGAATTGAAATAATAACTTCCGTTATGGTGAATAAATTTAGATAAAACAAGTGCGTGCCTGTTATAACATGTGTTATTTATATTATTTAGTTACTATTTATTTATATTTAATTTATTTATTTAATTTTAATTTAATTTATTAATTTATAATCGAACTATATTCAGTCGACTGTTTAAAAGTAAAAACAATAAATAAATCTAATTGTTTGAAAATTTTTAATTAAAGATATAAAAATAAAATTATATTTATAGCTATAGCTATAGCTCAAAAATATCAAACCTATTTATCTAAGGGGAGATATATGTACATACATATAATTTCTATTCCGTAAAATTCAAAAAAATTGAATTTCCATTTAATGGTTGAGGTTTAAAAGAAAAATAACTAAAACTTGAAAATTGTTAAATATTAATAATTTATTAAATATAATAAACTTTAATAAAATTTCGATACTAATTAAATATTTGACGAAATTCTTAAATAAACATTTTTAATTTGTTCATAACTAAAATTCGAAAATTGTGAAAAAATATCTTATTTATTTATTAAATATAATAAACTTTAAAACAAATATTATTAAGATTCTAACGAGTATCCCAAATAAACATTTTTAATTTACAATAATTACGGTCTGTTTTGCCCACTGTGTGTCGGCTGCGACGCTGACGGCGACAGCGACAGTAAAACTACGTGATAAAACGTTTAGCGAAATCAAACACACAAATTCAAATGCAAAGTCAAATGCAAATACAAAGGCTGCATTTGCAGCGTTGCCAGACGGCACGGGGGGAGCCTGGCAACGCGTGCGAGAGACCGCAGCAGAGCGGGAGAGTGGAATACAGAGAAAGAGAGAGACGGATAAAGACTGGAAGTTGTGTAACTTAACCAACAAAAACATCACGTAGCTACAACGTGCTCTGCTCTGCCCTCTCTCTCTCTCTCGCTCTTACTATCTTTGACTCGAAGCGCAACAAGTTGTAATGCAGTGAGACGTTTTGCTTTTGTTTCACTGCAGTTAAAGTTGAAGTTGTTGTTGCTGCAGAGAGTCTAAAAATAAAGCTGTTGCACTAAAAATAGACGCGACGCGGCGCACGCCATTGGATAAACTAACACGGCATTATACATTTCTACAAACAAACATGACAAAATACACGAACAGAGGCAACAGCAGCAGACACAGTCGCTTGTGGGCTGTGTGTGTGTGCTGTGGGCGTGGCAGGGACAGCGCAACAACTGCAAACTGCGAGCATACCCGATAGTAAGATATCTTTCGTCCAGTGTTGAAAAACCCATTACAAATACATTAAGAATTGTCAAATAGAGACAGACACAGTCTTCTTCCGCCTCTATTGCTATCTCTTTGCAAACTTTGGACTTAAATATCTTCTGTGTTTATTATCCGATTATACTAAAGAATAAGAGGTAGATACTATATTCAATTTATTCATCTTCAACTCATCTCTTGTATCTTTTATAGGCGACGTATACAAGTGAAATTGAAACAATAAATAATCGAATTTCGTTTGCATTGATATCTATTATGATCTATTATGGTATATGGTACATGAACCCTCATAACAAATTTGGTGTCTAGCTTTTCTAATAGAAGAGATCTCGATATTCAAACAGACAGACAGACAGACATGGACATTAACCTTAATCCTGAACATATACTTATAATACTTGGGTCTGCCACGCCTCCTTCTATCTGCTATATACATTTACACACAGTTAATATACCCAGTTTTCATAATTTTAATGATCGAAGGGTATAAACGCAGCGCGAGAGACGCGGCAACATATTCATATCGACTGCCGGGTTGTGTTTGTCCGCCTCTTCGATCTCTGTCTCCGTCAGTGTGTCCATTAAAATGCACACTTGTCATACACGTGTATACGAATCTGTTGTGTCTGTGTGTGTTGTGTATATGTGTTGTGTATGATGTCTGTGTGTGCGCGCGTGTGTTAACATAAAAGCCTTACAAAATAGCTAAAGCTTAGCGAAACTAAACAACTTCCGGCTTTGAACTTGACACAATTAGACAAAGTACGTCTGTATATGATTATTTATTATTTATGGATAAATTTATTGATACTTAGTATCTTGCATAAAATATTAATTTCAATTAGTAAACAATATTTATTTATGCAGTCCATTTTAGTTTCATGAGTAGTTATTTAAACTGTGCATGTTTTACATGTTATTAAAGCTAAAACAAGTAAGAAAGCTACCGTAGAGTTTCTCGATTTATCGATCATGTAACTTCTAAATAACTTCTATATATATTATTTGATAGCAATAACGTTTTCTAAAATCATTTGAATGGTGATCATTATTGTAAGCACTAAATTATAAAATAAATCAAATTACATTTCCAGTACGTTGTTTATTCCGATTCTTACAGGCTTAAGAAAGCGTTGCCACATTCTTAAACGAACATTATCTGCGGAGAATAATTAGACATATTGTCAATAAATTTGATACCTTTAGCTCTTAAAGTCTCTGAGACAAATATGTTCATATGGACAGAGACATAGCTGCCTGTAGCAATACTTGATGCTGATCAAGAATATATACACTCAGCTGATTTGGAAATGCTTTCTTCGTCATGTTTTATGAATTGTTGGTTGATACACAGCAATAAAACCCTTTTACTTAATGAAAAGTAGCTATTCTATTTGTGTTATTCAGTCTTTTTCGAGTATATAATGACAACCCATTTGTGGCCAACAATAGTGTTAAAATATTCCCTTTCTGAGTACTTTAAATTTAACTAAATTAGTTGCATAGCATAGAACAGCAATGTCATTTAGAGCAAAGTAACCACTCAAAGTGCTTAATTCTTAAGTGGACAGATTCATTTTCACTGCGTATAGTCTCAGAAATTTAGGTTAAAACGCAGTGAACCCAATATTTTATACCACCCCTTCTATCCTCTCTTCAGTTCCCTACGCCTGACCACACATGTTAACTGATTGAAAAGTTTTCATAGGGTTTGATGCGGTTACAACGCCAACGCCAACGCACTGAACCCAGGAACCAGGAGAGGACACAACCATTTGATCCCATCAATCATCAACAAGTTTATGTCCCATGACAGCAACACGCCCATGCCCCTGCCACGCCTATAATGTCAGCAAAGTTGACCTGCTTTTGTCTACATAAAATATAAAAGGGTTCGATAGGCCGTTTCAGTTTAAAGCATGGTTGGGATTATTGGTCATTAGAGAGAGATTTACAAGTGATTGCAGTTAGGAGACTTTGCTAAAATTAATAAACAGAAAATTATGCTTAATGAAAAGTGCCTAGAGAGAGAGAGAGAGAGAGAGAGAGAGAGCCGGAGAGAGCGTGAGCAGGCAAGTACTCAGAGTTGCTCATTCTGTTGACGGTGTCGCATGTCGATGATAAATGAGCCTCCAGCCCCACAAAATCACGATACGCAAGGATATTGGCAAAGAAAATAGAACTAGACAAGGAGGAAGGGGGAAAGGCAAGTAGGAGGGCAAAAGGGAAGGGGCATGGAGCAACTGAAAGACTGGGGAAAGTGTCAATGCTTGCCACGCTTGTCCGAACGAGTTGATTGCTTGCCCAACGTTGGACACAGGTCGATGGACAGAGACACAAGCAAAGAAACGCACTGACAGACAGAAAGTGAGCGAGAAAGAGTGAGAGAGAGAGTGAGAAAGATAGAGAGAAATTGAGAGTGGGAAATAGGAGTCCTAATACATTTAGCATAATGTCTCAACACGCTTGGCAGGACTCAGGAACTCGAGACAACATTCAAATCAAATTACAAGGCAAACGAACTGTTCAACTGTTGCAAATGTGTCGTCATCCAAGTGCCCTTGATAGTGCCACCCCCCTCCTTGTCTCCCTCCCACTTGGCAATCACTGGTTCGACAAATGTGACCCCATTTGCCATTTGCCAAATCTCTGTGCTCCATCTGTTGATTAGAGTGTAGAAGAGCGAGAAAAAGGGCGCGAAGGCTTTCACAATGAGATTTCGATCTTATTCCAGAAATCCTCAACTAAATAAAGGCCGCCTTAAGTGAAATATTCAATTTGACTTAACTTAATATATTTATTTTCCTTTTTTCGCAATTTGTGCTCTCTTTCTTTTGCACACCGCTCTCTTAATTGCTGCTCTTGTTAAAAAAACGCCGTGCAGAGTGCAGAGAAAAAAGTCTGTGGACAGCACATTGTCAAGGCTGTTAGCCTGGGGAGGAAAGGTGAAGGTAGGGTGGGGAGACAGGTGGCAGGTGGCAGCACATGTGCTACACCATGTAGCAAAATTTCACTTTCAAACGAGCCACAATAACAACAATAACAAACAACAACAATGGCGCGATGCTGCAACTCTTGTTGCAACTTCAACTTCAGGCAGCGGCGGTGGCGCCCGCGACGTGTCGCGCGCTCCTTTGGGTCCCGTAAAAGGAGGCAAACATGTCGACGATGCAACGTTTTGGCATTTCAAGAGACTGCAGAGCAGCAGAGGCAGCAGCAAGGAAAGGGGCAAGGAGAAGGCAGGGAGGAGTCAGTTCAATCAGAAAGTCATTCAACTTGGTCTCGCTGTATAAAGTGAAGGGCTGTGAACTCAGCAGCCTTTGCTGCTTGATTGACTGAGTGAATGATTGATTGATTGACTGACTGACTGCAGGAGTGAATGAATAAACGCATGAATGACTGAACCGCGGCGGCGCCGCTCTTCACTTTGTTGCACGCTGTTTAAAAAAGAAATAAAAGAGAAGAAGCGAAGCTTAGTAAGAGAGGCTGAAACGCTGAAACTGAAACATGCAAAACACTTGCAACGCGCGCTGTTGTTGCACTTCTTGTTGTTGCTCTTTTTTGTTGCTGCTGGTGCCGAAAACTGGATTTTTCTAAAAATAGATCTGTTGGGGAAATACTTGAATACGCGCGCCACATGTGCAACGGCCGCCAAAAAGGCAGCAGCAGCAGCAGCAGCAACAGCAAAGAAGTAGCCCCCGGCTTACCCTTACCTTTTGACTGGCTATATCAGGCTCGTTAGCACCCTCACATCAGCGCCCCAAAAAGGCACAAGGTTCGATTCTCTAGCGCAGCACAACAAACAGGAAATACAATTTCCGCCTTTGGCCAGACAGAGCAAGAGACATAGGGAGGGAGGAAGGTAGAGAGGGACAGAAAGGGCAAAAAATGGAGAGCAAAGATGAAAGAAATGCTTCCATCAAGTATTTCTCTCGCTGCACAGCATAATAAAGTGTTTGCAATTTGCAGAAAAAAAAGGCGAACTATGATGGCAGCGCAATTCAAAGATTGTCAAAGTGATAAACGATTGAGAATTGTGCTTAAGTTCTTTAAAATCGTTTAAAGTTTACATACTAAAGTTAAACTCTAATTGTATTTCGCTTATACTACTACTGATTACATTTTCCCTTTGATCTGCAGTTATTTAACATTAGTCGCAGCTTTTTTTCTGAATGCAAACACTGTGAAGGCGGAATAAACCATTGAGTAGTTCTTGAATATGTTTATAAGTTTATGGATATAACTATTTAGCTTATACTTATTAATATATATTAGATTGTTACATTTATGTTATACATTTTGTGCACTTTACTTTATTTCTTAAAGATCTTTTCGAGTCTTTATAAATTTCCTTTTCAATTTCCCATTTCGCTTATTCTTCTGTTTGTTTTATGCCTTTTCTCTAGTGTTATTCAATTTCAGTCCTAGCTTCATCTCATTTCTTATATTTCCTTCTTCATCTTGCTCATTTTTCATGCCACTTCGCATTGTTTGAGCTCTGTGCCACGTGTGGAGGAGGATAAAGAGGGGAAGCACACAAGAACTGTCACTTTACATACTCATTTAACGGTAAACATATTAATAATGATATTTAGCACACACTTTCTCACTCACACAGACAGACTGATAATAATAGCCACTCCCCACACACGGACACCCAACAAAACTTATTTATTACGTATACGCCGCATTGGGCTAGAGACTTTTGAAATTAGCTCGAGTGTTCAGTGTGCTTCAGTTTGGAATGCCGTTGGCAGTTCAGCTACAGAATAAACTTGACTTAAAGCCATGCGCCAGGCCAAGACAGCGAGAGCAGTCTATATAAAAATGTGTATATCCACGAGATATATGTATATATAGATACCATATCGACGCATATATAGAGTACGTGTGTGCATAGCTAGACACTCTAGTTGGCATTACTAATATTAATAATAATAAGACCAGTTAAACCACTTTGCGTGCAACGGCAGACAACGAGGCAGCAGCAGCAGCCAGGGAACCTGCCGGGGAACTTGTTAAGCCCATCCACAGCAAACAGTCGCAGCCACAGCCGCAGCAAGAGGCAGCCACCCAGTCACCTAAGTGGCACCACCAGCTTCAGCTCCACCTGCTGCTGCAGCAGTTGGCACATTGCGCGACGCTTTGGCTGCCTAGGCAACCTCCCTCCACACCCTACACCCTCTATCCCCTCTTCCTGCCTGTCTGCTGGGTTGAGTGCCTGACGTGGAATGAAAGAGAAAACATTTCTAATGGCTTGTGATTCTCAACCGCAGCCACATCAGCAGCGCAATTTAATGTTTGAGCGTCAGTTGAGCTTGTCGTTAACATCATTGTTTAAAGCCTAAACAGCTTGAGAATTATAAGCCAAATTTATGCATGTGTACCTGTTGCAACTCAGAAAAAACGTAAACAAGCCAAACATGCACTGCGCCCTGAAGCAAACTACAAAAAATGCAGAGAGCTTATGGAAAGTATTTCTGATTAAAATAAACTAAGACTGTCTTAATAAAGGCCATTTTAGCTCCAACACTGACCTACGCCATCCAAGTGTGGAGAACTGCCTCTAAAAATCAGCTCAATAGGCTTAGAGTCATTTAATCGCGAGAGGTACGACGTGTATCTTGGCTACCCCAGTATGTGAGCAACCGAATCATTGAAAGACATTCAAAAGTTGTCCCGTTGGGAGAACAAATCAATTTCCACAGCAGCCAATATGCTGATAGGCTTGTCGCCCACCCGAACACGTTAGCGAATGATCTCGTCGACCCCATTTCCCTCCGATGTCTGCAGAGAATCCATCTCAATGAAGTCTTTAACCGTAGGATATCATAATCCCTCATTTTGTACATTTGTATATACTATTATTAAGGCCATAATATTCATTTTAAGCTTTACATTAGGTCAAGTTCAGAAGGAACTGAACGATTCCTGATAATTATAATAATAAATAATAATAAATAATAATAAATTCAAACTTGATTCAAATAAAATACTAAACTCAATTGAATAATAAAATGCTTATAAGATATAATACTTTTCAATTCTAAATAATAAAAAATACTTAAAATGTTCTAAAAATTTAAACTTTATTCAATAAGTATCCAATTATTGATCTACCAAAAGAATAACAAGACAAACAGTTGAATTAGGATTAAACAAACTGTTTCTCAAAAAAATCATAAGGTTATTATCGCTACTAAATGTTGAGAAAACATTGAATAAAATTGTAGTATATACCACAAATATATGTTCTAGCTTGAAGTTTACACGTTAACATCAATTTGTTTGATTTATGTGGGCGCAAGGGGGCGTGGCGAAATACTAAAACAAGCTTTATATGTATGCAATATATATACATATTGCTAACAAATTTCTCGACTCTATAAATACTAAATGGCAAACTCAATTTATACTCTTGTCAAATGCTAAACAGTATATATACAAATATTAAGTAGTAATATACATATATACATATACATATATTATCACTATATCAATTATAGCTTTCAAGTAATTTCGAAAGTAAATCAAGTAAAGATTTTGCACAAAGAAGCAGATCTACAACCTGAAAACACTTTATATATGATAAAAAAAACTAGTTCAAGCCGGCTGACTTTTTGAGAAAAACATGTCGCAGCTTGTTTTATTTAACTTCTTTTATTTTTCAGTTCCGAAGATATTCTCCAGCCAAGCAACGCGCTGCGCTTTGCTCTACTCGGCTGTGCTGTGGTCCAAGGCCATTTAAAAATACACACAGCTAAAAATAACTTTTGTGTGGAATTAAACCTACAAACATACAAACGTAGATATGTTTATAAGCCTAAATACAATAAAAATATAAAAGAGCCACAGTGTGCTCTGTGATTAAGTCAATGCGATATGCAAACAACAACAACAGCAACAACAACTTGTTCTCGATCATAAGCTAATAAAGCCGAAAAATAATCTGAAACTTAAACTACATTATTGAAAACGAAACCGAAAGCTGAAACTAAAAACTGAAACTCATTTTATAATCGCAATCGCAACATAGTATTTTATTATTAATGATCATGTGCCTCTCCCCGCACCATTCCCGCACACTCCGCACACTCAGCTTTATAAATAGAAATTCCATTTGTCCAAAGAAACACACAAAAATCGCCTCGTTTTAGGTGTCGGCTTTATCAATAACAGTGCGCCAGCCTCAGCGACCTCTGCACTGCCTCCATTCCCTACAATTCTAACGTGTGGAATATTTTTGCACATACAAAATTTGTATATTAATAGTTCACACACACACACAGCTCACACTCACACAGCATTGTTGGGTGATAAAAAGACGTCGCTGATTGCAATTTCACCCAATAAACATAATCATAATGCAGTTCACCGGTACCCAAACCTCTCTCTCTCTCTCTCGCGCGCTCTCTCTGTCTGTGTCTCCTTCTCGGAAATCGATTCGTGGGCGCCACACACAAAAAAATAACAAAACATTAGAAAAAACTCGTGCGTAATAAATAAAAATTTATGGTTTAATGGCAGCAGCGCCAGAGCAGCACTTGGCATTAAATAAAACCCAAATTTTGCACACAAAACAGGGTACAGTACTGGGAGTATACTGTATGGTATAAAGTACTGTAGTATAGTCTGATATATGATATGACAAAACGAGATCGTAGGAATCTACGTCAGTGGATGTGCCCCTTTAAAATTGTATTTTTGTTCTTGTGTCAGCGTGACGATTTCAAATTTTCCCTTTTTAATTTCTTTCTCATGATTGCGAATTAACTTTTTATTGCAACATCTTTTGAAATAGTCATATGTGTGATATAAGTAAAAATTCAAGCTAAAAACGGTTTTAAAATTTTAAGATATCAACAGCAGTAACAAAAAAAACAAAAAAATAAGAAAGAAAGAGAGGTTACCTTGCGACGACAAAAAAATTGATACTCTAGCTGACTCATATCTTCTCCTATCGTTCCTTTACTAGTTTTACTTGTGTGTGTTGGTTTATAATTGTGCAGAATCGAATGAAATTGTATGTATTCATTGACAGATACATATAATACGTATGTATGTATGTACGTCCAATCGTTGGACATGCTTCTAATACTTTTTTATAAAAATCTATATTTCTAACTAATTTACTGAAAGCAATAAGATCTATGAAGTTGTTAGACTTTAAAGAAATCGAAAAGGGTATTCGTTAATTACTATATAACTTCTATTTGGCATTGATGATAATGAAAAATCAATTCCACATAGAAAACATCTTAATTCGGATGATTTCTGTGGAACCTATATGTGTTGAAAATGCCCCTACTTGTTCGTGTCCTCTGTTCACACTAAGTTCACTAGTTCTAATCATCCGAAAACCTAACCCGGTGGCCTGGTTTAATATGATAATTTTATTCACATGCTTGTCGACAGATAGAGCTCAAGCCTCCCTTGTTAAACCTCTTTTAATTTGAAATTATTAAATTATTATCATAAATTAAAGTGTTTTATAGTTCTCGAAGAACGTAAAGCATGTGAAAACCATTACAAACACAAAAAATAAAAAACTGTTTTCCGGCTTCCTTCAGTAGCATTCAGGCGTATTCGGGGGTAGTTCTTGTAGTGTTCATAATTTTATAAGGCATTTCGACATTTTCTGTGTGCTCTCTTCTCTCTACGTAACACTAACACTAACAAACACACTATGGAAGGAGACACAGTTTTGAAATCCTGTTGTGTTCTGGGGGACTCGAACTTCTACATAACGGGTTGGTCAAACGGATAGCAACTGAGTCTCGTCGTTGTGAGCCATCCCGTCCCCCCTTTGGAAGAGTTGTCAAATCCCAAATAGAGTTCTAAGGAACTCTGTTGTTCCATTATTCGACATACATAGTTCTCCTAGCGAAAACTGTCAAATCTAGCCCGAAATAGACTAACAAGCAACTGTGCGAATGTTAGTTTATCGGTTCGAAACCCAGCGGGATCTATGTTACATATATAATATTGTTATTTTTTTGTTTATGCTGCAAGCAAAACTATTTTTTATTTATTTAAAAACGGGTACAGCTATAAGAACCGTTTGCGGCCAGTTCCAAGAACATATTTCTCCAACTCGCAGACTACTTTAGATGACTTAAGTTGCACACTCCTGATCAAAATTAATAAACCCTCTGACAGATACAAAAATAATAATTGCCACCATCTCATTCTTATTTTGTGCACCACGTGGTTCATCACTTTCAAGTTTGAACATTCTTTCGCACAAGAGATACTAATCAATTCTAAGAAAATAAATCTTTTCAGAAGAAATTAATTAAGTTTTTTCCAAATGAATATATTAATTTCATGCACTGTTTAGAAATCTTTGCTTACGATTCTTGTCTTAAAGCTTAAAGAATCCTGCACCCAATTAATATCATAACCTAAACTTATCAACAAGCGACCAGGCACAGCACACACACAATGTTCAGTTCATTAAACAATTGTGGGTTGCAGCCACTTGTGCGATTTTAAGCTAAAAATCCCTCGACAACAATTGGAACGCAAGTGAAAATGCACTCAAGCAATAAAAATTGTTTATTGATTTATGCGAAATAGTTAGTCAAAAAAATAGGAAATATATTGTTGAACTGAAAGATTTTCCTCTATTCTCTTTTTCTCTCTTTCTCTGCGACACTCTCTCGCAGAGGTCAAGGTGTGGCATGTGACTGAAAGTGACAGACGCACCCAGTCAGCGTCGTCTTGCTGGGACATTGATTGTTACTAATTGGCAAAGGATATATAGGGCTATATAGAGTCGCGAGCAGGGAGCGTAACGTTGCCCATAAAAAAATTGCGCACAAAGCGCCGACAAGTGTTGAATAAAACGGGTTAATTGCAGTACACACACACACACACACACAGAGAGACAAGTGTCGGCTTCAGTCTATTTATTTTGTTATTAAATAATAAGACACAAATTAGTGCAATTTGTTTACTCAGCGCTCAGTGTGGGGGGGCTCACGCATAAACTTAATTAACCCCCCACGTAGAAAAGTGAGACAACAACAATAGCAACAACAAATACCCGCATTAGTCATTGTCTGGCCACGCGACTTCTTTTCTTTGCTTCTCTTCTGCTGCTTGTCGTTCTTCTTTGGGAAAGCTAAAAGGCATTAATTAAAAGGCCTCACCGATTACCATAGCCACTTACTCTACTGGCTTCGCCCATTAGATTTAGAGAAAGAAAGAAAACCAAAAGATGCGTTCAAAACGTGCCTCGTGCCCGAGAGGCATCGACGAAAGCCGCAAACAAATTCAAATAAGAATCCCAAAGTCAGCTTAAAATAAAAACCACAAAAACAACAACAGAAAAAAAGGCGAAAAACGTTGACGTTGTATGATAAATTGTTTTATTTTGCTGCTCTGTTGTTAGTTTTATTGATAGCCCCCACTTGAGCTTGCGTTCCACCTGCCAAAAGCTGATTTCGCGTATTTGTTTTTTGGCTTTTTTTCGGATTCCCCCATCAATTAATTGGAAACTATTCGCTTAAGAGATCGGCGCAAAACTAAACGACTTTAATTGGTTTGATTTCTATACAGACTTGCAGACAATTATCATGCGAATCTAAGCCAATTAGTCAAAGTTATTGATAGGCATTTTGTTGTGACATGGTTTAAATTGAGTCGAATTTTGACAGATCTTCGTCTTGAATAGACTAAAATAAAGACATTTGCACATACTAAATGGGTATTAGACTTTGTGCTAACTGAATATATGTTAAGAAGGCAGACAGAGGCATCTCTAAGCATATATAGCCCTTTTACTGTCTGTATGAACGCCTGTATCTGAGGAACTATAAAAGCTAGAATATTAAAACTTGATAGCCATATGTTTTAGTATTGCACACAGGTAATGATTTGACTAGAATTGGGAGACGCCCGTTTTTGCCTTATTAAATCACAAATAAATGAATTGCAAGGGTAATTTTAAGGCTAGAATGTTTTCTAATAGGGTATACATAAGTTTATAACATTCTCATGCTTTATAAATAAACTGCAAGAGTTACTTTAAAGCTAGAATGTTTTCTAATAGGGTATACATTAGTTTGCAACATCCTCATGCTTTCATTTTCAATTCACTTTCAAGATCCGCTCAAAGCGCTACCAAAAAACAACTTGAATAACAATTCAGAGAATCATTGAGCTCAAGACTGGAATCCCCCAAGTCACTAGAAATCTTTGCCAGACAGAATCATTTCTTTAGCGTCATACAGAAGCACACTACCCCGCGGGGATGCCAGATAGACACAGACAGCCGCAGAGCAAGCCAGATCGAGGGGCATTAACCGAACGAGTCGAATCACTCTAAAAGAAACACTTGGTTATTTTTTGTTGTTTCGACACTTTTTGAAAAAGACCATTTATAGTGTCTAAGTAGCTGTCATTTTTCAATTGTTAACAAAAAAAAACACTGAAAACAGGTAGTAGAACGGTTAGCGGAAAAGCCGACTAGACTTTGGGTATACCCTATAAACAATATTGATAGCTAAACATTGCGCTCAAACTGTATAGAAATCAGAATTGAGCTAACTTTAAATTAATGTATTTATATGTCAAACACAATTGAATATAGCAATAAATACCCTAGGAAGATATGCGCGCGCATACAGGGTAGAAAGATTCAAACGAAAATAAATGTGTTAAAGAGCAATTAAACGTCAAATGGTGGCGGCACTCGAAGAGCTTTGTGAACATTGCCAGCTCTTATAACTGGCATTCTCAAGTGATTATATTGTTAAATGTTATACAAGTGTGCTGTTGTTGTTGTTCTTTTTGTTGTTATTGTGCATTGTTTGTCGACACGAATCGATTTGGTTATCTTGAGTCAGTTATCAAGTGCTGTTCTTGTTGGAGTTATTGTTGATATCGATAGCCCATGAATTGAATTGTGTGTGTGTGTTGAAAGCGTTGAGGCGCGCGTTAATTAGCTTAGAACTCATATGGTTGACTGTGTATATGTGTGTTGCGGGGACTCAACGATGATGAACTACTTGGCGCCAGCTCACCAATCATAGGCGACTGTGTGGCTGGTCCAAAACTCGCCAAGATTTTAATGCGCTAATGACAATTCTGTGGCCATTAATCAGACAAGAATAGATTTGAGACTGAGTATAATTGCGAGATGATTTTATTATTATATATTTCTGAATATCTATGCCTGAATCACCAATAAGCCTGAAGAATAGAAACTCATTCAAACTATACTCATTCACAGTCTTAAGCCGTTTAACCTAATAGATTTCCTCATCTCTCCCCATTTCGTCATCAAGATTCATAGGCAGAGAAAAACTCACCTTAATTCCGTTCTTTACTCTTTGTAATACATTGATCTATTTTTAAACAAACGATAAGCAGAGGGCGCGCACCAAATTTATTGTTTAAACAAATGTTATCTACAAATTAACATTAATTTATCATAAACAGTGTAATAATAATCAAGAGAAAAGTCAGACTGCGGTTTTCTAACTGTCGTGACGTTATACACACACATTCATTCATACACAAACATGTGTTACAATGTGTGAACTATCTGTGTGTGTAGCCACAGCAGCTCTCTCAGCAGTTCTCAGCGTAATTGCAAGATTCTCTTTTTGTGGGCAGATCTGATCTTGATCTTTCATTAACACCAAGATCAAAATTGTGAGAGAGTGAGCTCAGACCGAGAGACATACTATATATAAAGCCATGTGAGTCGCATTATCAACTTCCTGCATCTAAATTTTTTAATTTCCTCAAACTATTAAGCTGCATACGCCTCACCTTTTTCAATTTCGACTGTCAAATGCCCCGTATACTTGATATTGCGGTCGTCTCAAACAGTTGGCAATTTTCCCCAAGATTCATCATCGAATTAGTGCATGATATATATAATTTCCAAATGTATTTCTATATATATATATTTTTGTGCGGGTGTACGTGTGTATGATTTGAAGCCCACATTTATTAACTTGCGAGGCAGGCAAGTACATTGCGCAGTTTGCACGTGTCGCTCATTATACGATGCGATTGAGTACTTAAGCAATTAGCACAATGCAAAGGGATGAACTAAATCAACTACTACAGTAACTACAGTTTCAGCTGACTTTTGTGCGTGATTATGCAAGTCTTTAGCACTATATAAAGACACACTTTTTTTTTTAGTTGTCTTGTAATAATTAATTAAAATTCATCATACTCGTAAATTTTAACCACATTTTATACATTCTTATTTTAATTAACAGTAAAACAGTTTTTAGTATGCAAACACAACCTTTTTTGTTGCCTGCCCAAAGTTTGTTATACCCTAGCAGAGGGTATATTACTATTGGCCCGGAAGGAGTAGGCGCGCATGAAGCAGAGGCTCCTGGCGCGAGATGTTGAGGTCGGCCGTAACCCGATGACGGGTTGTAATGGGCACCTACGAAGAAGAAGAATATGCAGATAAAACTTCATCAAAATCAGACCTCTTTAACATAAAACTACCACAGGAACAATCGGCCGCAATGAAAGTTAATGAAGACTAATATTGATATTCGAACTGTTAAAGCGTGACATAATATTGAATATACGCAATAGTATTTAATTCTGTACCATTATATATAACGAAACTTAGATCAATCTCGAGATAGGAACCTGCAAGGGTATAAAACATTCGCCATGCCGAAGGTAGCTTTTTATACCCTTTGACCATTGAAAATGGTCAAAAAAGGGTATACTAACTTTGTGCAAATGTACCATATGTAACAGGCAGAAGGAGGCGTGGGAGACCCCATAAAGTATATATATTCTTGCTCAGGATCACAAACCGAGTCAATTGAGCCATGTCTGTCTGTCTGTCTGTCTGTCTGTGTGAACGCACAGATCTCAGTTATTATAAAAGCTAGAGTTGCCAAATTTGGCAGGAAGTCTCCTGTGTACTATAAGCAGATGAAGTTTATTTCAAATGTTAGGTGCCACGCCCACCGCCCCCGCAAATCATTAATTTAATTTTTGTACTCAATTTGTAAGCACTGTATAAAAGATACAAATTTCTGACTTTAACAATCCGATCGGACAATAAACACAAAAGTTATTTACGAAAGTATGAGCATAAAACCAAGTGCTTATGTCCGCTAACAGGGGAGGCGGAAACGGGGGAAGCGCGAGCGCCATCTGTCGGGAATAATTTCAAAGCATGTGCATATGTATATGCCTACATACATAGAAACATATGTCGAAGGGTATCCCACTGTCGCGTGGCTCGCGACTGTTGCTTTCCTTACTGGTTTTTCCTATTTTTTAACTTTTTTTACACTTCCTTTCCCTTACTTCATATGCCTTTACCATATAACTTTTCAACGAATAAATCTCTGAAATCAATAATTATGAAAATATTTGCTGGAATTTAAAGCTTTTTCGTCAACCCTTTAGTTTTTTTTTGTCTTTTGCCTTGAAATAATATTGTTAATAATTATAAAATTAAACAAACTGTCGGAGTCACACACACACTTTAAACTGAAAAATTAAAAAATTGTTTGTACTCACGCGATTTTTTGTATGTCTTGTTGTTGTAGTTGTTGTTGCTGTTGTTGTTGTGGTTCTGTGTGTTGTTTTGTATTATTCTTCTCGCTTCTCTTATTAAAAATTCTCTCAGTTATCGCTTCTGTTGCACAGCTCGACGTTGTGATTGCTGTTGCGTTTAAACTTGTATAACAGTTTATGTTGTTGTTATTGTTATTGTTGCTGTTGTTATTCTGGTTGTTCTGCTTGGTTCCAACGATGATGAAGCTTTCTGGTAGTATTTCGATTTCCGTTTACCCTTATCCATAGCTGCAAAAGGCAAAAATGCAATTGAATTATACACGGCTAGGAATAAAAACCAGTATTACATATGTATTTTTAAATAAATAATCAATTGACGAAACCGTATGATGAAATATTTGCCGCAAATCAGCTTATGGGGGGCACTTAAAAAATAGGATACATACAGACAAAAAATAATACCCCTTAATTTCCAAAGAGATCTGTATTATAAACCTTTAGATACAATAAATATATATTCTATTATCGTTAAGTTATATTTATTGCTTCATCATAGCCTCTTAATTTAAAACTGTACAGGGTATACAAGAGTTTTAAAGTAGAAAAATAGAAAAAACATTTTGGCAACGATGAATTAACGCTTGAGAGAAATAGCAACAGATCAATCTATGCATAAATCCAATTTAAGCAGAGCAATAACAACACAAATATTCCTTTTTTTTGTTTGCAGCTGCATAAAATTAACATTTAAATGAACGTTAACAATATTATGTTCATAAATAAATAGCCAAAGCACAAGTGCAGCAAAAAGTAATCAAGATTGTTTTTCTACCTCTCTGCTTTTTATTCAATCTGTTACGCATCTCAATTGCTTTTCCAGTTCTACCATCTTTCATTTCCCGGAAAGAAATGGGAAATGCATTTACATAATTTTTTAAAGAGCTTAAGAAAACAAGTGCAAACAGCCTTAAGGCATTTCTTAGAACACTCGCTTTCCTCTTTTTTTCTGTAGACAAATGTCAACAAACAGTAGAAAGTCAGAGAGAGAGAGTTTAATTGTCAGACCAAGGGGTATTTTAGGTTTCAACTTATCCTGTGTGTGTCTCTCTCTTTTTTACATGCGCCAATTATGAAGAAGAAGCTTCTGCTGAAGCTGCCAACAGGAAAAAGAGGAAAGTTTAAGCGAAAAGAAGCCGCTTGGAAAACTTTTTCATGAGTTACACATGGCATGAGTTGCTGTGTGGAAACAGTTGATGGAGGCTCAGGGAAAGGATAATCAGAAGTTGTACAATTAAGTGCAGGGTAAAAGGGAAAGCAATAACAACGGCAAACAGAAGAATGCACCATAAAAAGGAAATCGAATTAAAATGCAGGTAAAACATCCTCAGATATATACAACAATACTTGTACGATGGGAAAGGGGAACTGTGCGATAAGCAAATGAAAACAATATATCCCAAAGAGTTAATTAAAAAGAAATCAAGGAGAACTCGCAGTCTGCGCATTCACTTGGCCAATAATAATATACAATAATAATAAATTATGCAAGTTTACTGTTGGCTTAAAATTCTGTACAATTCCTTCTTATCCCATTTACTTTGCCTTGCATTACTTCAAGCATTTGAGCTCTTCACAAACTGCTCATCGAGCAGAAGCCACAGGTAACAATCCGTCTACACACCTGTCACTTGCACACTAAATCAAAGTGTCCGAGCAAGACAGATAGAAAAAAAAGAAGTAAAGAAACCTTGAATCGTGTGGACACAAGCCCAGAGTGCGAGTGTGTGTGTGTGTGCAACATATGGTGACATATTCCGACACTAAATCAACTGGAATGAAGAGATATAAGCAAGGCAGAAAAACGACATAGTAAAAAAGCAGCTTCAACTTGTCAATCGAAATGAAATACCTGTACTATTCATATAATACCTGATATCCTTTATTACACACACACACACAAATACACATGCATATGAATATGTATAGTGTGTGTATGTGCATTCTATAGAAATGTTGCTACTTTGCAAAGAAGACAGAATTGCATACCTCACATAATACTAACATGCGTTGCGAATTTTCCGGCATTTTCATTTGCGCAATACAGTCAAAAGTTTCTGGGAAAAGATGAGAAATTGGGGCTGAAGGAACTCACATTTCTAATTTGTTTGCACTCTCCACGCGACACATGTAAATTGAGTGCAGCAGCGTGAGTTTAATTGGCCTGTGCTCAGTTGGCGCTGAAAAGTATGCTATTGAAAATGAGGGAAATGCCCACGGCACACACACACACAACCCCACAGACACCCACACAAGCAAAACCAACAGCAGCAGCTTATTGAAAGGAAGACGCACCCAATGTTGCCAACGGCAACAGCAACCGTGTAAGGATATTAAAAAAGTTGCACTTTTTCACACCTTTCTTCTGTTAAATTGCGTTTAATACACTTGCAAGTAGTATTATGATGTTATAATAAACGGTTGCATTGTCAGGAAATATTTGTTATACCCCGCAACCTTGGAAAAATATTAAATAAGGGTGTGCTAACTGGAGGATATACTACAATATTATAATAAACGGTGGCACAGTCCAAAAGTATTTGTAATACACTTCTACCATTGAAAGTATCGAAATAAGGTTGAAATATCAGTTGAGGATCAATATAAATATCTGACATCTAGTGTAGCTCATCTGTCTATATATCAGTCTGTCTATCAATTATTCTATCCATCTGTTCGATTGCCTGCGTTTCGATCAATCTTTATATCTATCTGTCTGTATGAGACGTAGATCTCAGCAACTATAAGAGCTAAAGACACCAAATTTGGCATGTAGAGTCCTTTATTTTAGCACTTGTCTATCTAACCTAATCTTAACGTTTAATTCAAGTATGAAATGCAGTATTAATGACACCAAGTCTTATAATAATAATAAATATAACATAATATAAGCCTATCTTACACAGCAGGCATTGATGTCAACGTTTTCTACTGTTCCAAAAGTATCAACCTACACCAACTTGTACTTTCAACCATTATTCTTTATCTTTTCTTTCACCCTTATTTCTTTAGCTTTTCTTTCCACTTGCCACTCTTATTGTCACGCCCACTTAAATGCTTAGCAAACCAAGTATAAATAAGCGTTTAATATATTCAGCGTTAACCAAATTGCAAAACAAACAGTTGTTAAATGCGATACAAAGTCGTAAATTCGGTGTAACAAAGGTATATACAATGCACACACACTCAACACACACACACATACTCAGCACATACACTCACACAAGTACCTCAATACTTTGGCCCCACGTTAAGGACGATTAATGCTAATAGGACCCACCCAAAGATGGCGTCGTTTCGTAAAACCCTTTCGAGAACTGAGCGACGCGGCGACTTTGTGGCGTCGCTGTTAGCCAATCTACTTATTTGTTTATTAAACAAAAACACTTAAATTGTTTGCAACACAAGGCAAAACTGCCCAAAGAAGATGCCGCCGGGTGGATTAGACTATGATGATGATGATGATTGCGATGATAATGATAAGCATTCACCTGAATGGAAAATTTCTTTGAAGACAGACGCCAAGGACGCATCTCTTCGTTAAGACAAATTTGGAAAGTTGCTGAAAACACAGCACGAGTCACGCTTGAAGAACACTAGATCATAATGTTATTTATAAATATTAGAGTTGAGAGAAGGCACTAAATTAAACATGTATACGTTATTATTAGTATATTATTATTATTAGTTATAATTCAGGTAGAAAAACAAACCTTCTTCATCAATCTTCTTTATTAAAATAACAATGCCATATTTTCTAGCAGTGTATACTGTTTCCTATAGTTTTGGCATGTGAAAAACACCTGCTCAGATTTGGCAAATATTATTTCAACAAGTTTTCAAGCTGCTCTGCCTATGATTGCGTAGGAGTGTGGCAACCTAATTTATGCGTATGCAACACTCACTCGTTCGGGTGTTGACAGTGGCAACACTGCCTGCCGCAATAAAGGAGGAGAAGGGGAAGGGAGAGGTGACCAGAACTGGGATCGGCACTGTGACTAGGGAAACAGCGCTTCCGGTCATATCGACAGGGGCGGACACAAGGCACGAGGCACGAGGTAGGCGGACGAGTCGGAAAGAGTCATTAATGCCAGGCTAAAACAACATAATTTAGTACCGGGCCTGTGGCCTAAACATAAACAATGCCCATGATAGCAGCACCAGCAAAAGCAACAACAGCAACAACAAGATACAACAAGAGCAACGATAAAACAAACGAGCCAAAGCGTTGAAAGCTCTTTAAAAGGGGATTTACAATCGTCGAAATGAACTTTCAGCAACATAGCGAGAAGAACAGAATGGAGGAAGAGGAGTGAGAATAAAGTGGGAAACTACTTTTGGCAACAAAGTTGACTAAGAAACTTCTACCAGATTAATCATTATTCTGCCTATGGTTTCTACTCAAAGTTTTCAACGATTTATAGCAAAATTTGTAAAGGAAGTTGGCGTATTACGTACATCATTCTGGAGAAGTAGTAGAACTGCACATATAGCAAATGCACATGTGATTATTATGAAGTGTATAATAAAGTATAAAGTCCGATGAAATTTAAGACAGTACAGTAAATAAATATACTGAGAAAATTTCTAGATTTCTAGAGAAATGCAACTAGAAAATTTTTGCTATTTGTTATTGCATTGTGGGAAAACCTACAAGCTATAAATAGTTCACATCTGTTGTTCGGAACTACTTCCCACAAGTGGAAAAATAAACATAACAGACATTGGAAATTTACTACACATTAAACAACTTAAATAACTTGTATGTTTACTATTCAATTGTAACTACTTTTCTGCACACACCAAATAAAGGATGATTTTTTAAGTGCTAATGGAAAGTTTTTCAAAAATAAAACCACAAAATTGAGAGAAATGCATGAAATCTTTATTTGAATCGATAGTACGGTCCATATAATTTAATGTTTGAAGATTATTTTATGCAAATGTTGACCGTGTCCAATTTTGGCATACTCTTTCCAACATTTCGGCCAGGGTATCTTTTGAATAAATGCTTCGTTGTTGTTCTCCAATGCGTCTATTGAAGCGGGTTTGTCTGTATAGACATTAGACCTAACATAGCACCACAAAAAATAGTCTATATACGTTAAATCGCACAATCTAGGCGGCCAATTGACAGGTGCCGAAATAAAATGTTCACCCAACTCGCCTCTCAATAAGCCCATTGTTAGGCGTGCTGTGTGGCATATGGCACCGTCTTGTTGAAACGACATGTCATGCAAGTCAAGCTCTCACATTTTGGGAAAGAAAACGTTCGATATCATCTCAGAGTAGCGCCCCACATTCACAATTACGTTACGAATCGATAATTGGTCATAATTAACAAAAAAAATAATAGCTAAAAAATCTGCCTTTATAAACAATCTTAAAGTACGTTCTTTAAACTACGCTTGCAAAACGTTTTTTATTCGATTTACGAGGGTCGTTTGATAAGTCCGTGACTTTTTGTATTTGCCGCGCACCTGCTCTAAATACAACACTGCTCCTGTCAGCAGTTATCGATTAACAGCTGACTGTAAAATTTTGAGAAAGCTGCGTTTTTTGAATTTTAACGAAAATGGAAAAAAGTGAATTTCGTGTGCTAATTAAGCATTATTTTTTGCGTAAAAAATCCATCACCGAAACCAAGGAAAGACTTGATAAATATTATGGGGACTCTGCACCATCAATTTCAATGGTTAAGAAATGGTTTACTGAGTTCCGTTGTGGTCGTACCAGTACAAGTGATGCCGAACGTTCAGGTCGCCCAAAAGAGGTCGTCATGCCAGAAATCGTCGACAAAATCCATGGAATGATATTGGATGATCGGAGAATGAAAGTGCGTGAGGTAGCTGAGGCTGTAGGCATCTCAACTGAACGGGTACATCACATTTTACATGAATATTTGGACATGAAAAAGCTTTCCGCGCGATGGGTGCCGCGATTGCTCACACACGACCATAAGCGCAACCGTGTGACCATTTCAAAGGAGTGTTTGGCGATGTTCAACCGCAATCCAAACGAATTTTTGCGCCGTTTCGTTACCGTAGACGAAACATGGATCCACCACACCACACCAGAGACCAAAGAACAATCAAGACAGTGGGTTTCTCCGGGTGAACGTGCACCAAAGAAGGCCAAGGTGGGTCTGTCGGCCAACAAGGTCATGGCCACAGTTTTTTGGGATGCACAAGGTATCATTCACATCGATTACCTTGAAAAGGGTAAAACGATCACCGGCGAATATTATTCAGAGCTTTTGGACAGATTCGATATTGATTTGAAGCAGAAACGACCGCATTTGGCGAAAAAAAGTGCTGTTCCATCAGGACAATGCACGGGTGCACACGTGTGTAGTCAGCATGGCAAAATTTCATAAATTGGGCTACGAACTGCTACCCCATCCAGCATATTCTCCAGATTTAGCCCCCTGTGACTATTTTTTGTTTCCAAACATGAAGAAATGGCTCGGCGGTAAGAGATTCGGGTCAAATGAAGAGGTCATCACAGAAACAAACGACTATTTTGAGGGCCTTGAGAAAACCTATTATTTGGAAGGAATAAAAAAATTGGAAAAACGCTGGACTAAATGTATAGAGCTAAAAGGAGATTATGTTGAGAAATAAAACGCTTCTTTGACGAAAAAAATATATTTTATTCAAAAAGTCACGGACTTATCAAACGACCCTCGTACAAGTGCAGAAAAAGTCTTGGCTTGGCTAAATTTTAAAATAATATTAAATTAACTAAATATCAGCTCTGTTTTTAGATGTTGATCAGGAATATACATATATATATTGTGGGTATTTCTGCCTACAGATGTAATACTCTGTGCTTCTATAAGTGGGGGAAGAGTATAAAATTTATATTCAATAAGAAGTTATTAAACAACAAAATATAAAACAAAATAAATATATTTTCATAGACGATACTTAAAGTTTAAATATTTCCAGAATCAGCAGAAAAGTGCAACTGATAGAGATAGAGAGAGTGAGACAAAGTTGTGTAGGCAAAAAAGAGCGATGGGATAACACTTGTTACTTGAGCAATGAACTGCATAATGGCCTTGATTATGTTTTCATTTTCTTTTTTTGCATTATGTTTTGTTGTTCTTTGCCTCTGCTGCTACTGCTTCCATTTCTTCTTCTTCTTCAGAGACAGCTGCTGCAGTTGCAGTTTATAGCAAAAGTTGAATAAACTGCGACTAGCGTTAAAAACACTCAGAACTTTTGGTTCACTCTTTCCATTTTATTCTAAATTTTGGCAGCATCATCAAAAAAACTAAAAATAAATTAAAAGTCCTAATCAGCAGCAGACTGCAGCTATAAAAATTCCCTATAAAACATAGAGATAACAAGAGAGCAAAGAAAAATCTATGGAAGAAGAGTTCAAAAAAAGCTTTGCAATATTTTTTCCGCCGAGCGAACGGAATGTGATGGATGACAGAAAACCTGAAGAGTTTGTGCCATGTGGCTGGCAATGGGGCGATACCAATTTTGATCTTATCTCTTAGCCTGCCTGCCGCATTTTCTGATAAGGCGACAGAGAGCGAAAGAGAGAGGAACAAAGAAGAGAGCGCAAGCAAAGCGCAGGCAAGCGTCATAATGAGATAAGGTTTAACAATAAGTCAGACATTCTATTCAAGCGAGACCAACTTTTTAGCCAGAAAATTTTGCAACAACAAAAACTTTTTGTTTATTTAGCAGGAGGAGGGAAAAAACATGTTATGAACATTTTGCATATAAATAGAACATTTATGCGGACTTTTCAATTGAATTCGAAATAAAAAGTTTAAGTCATTAAATTTTGCAGTACCCATTCAACAAATTCTTCATTATTATTATTTAGCACATTTCCAGGTAATCTGTCATTCCATTAGTAGTTCAACCAAGCGAAAATTGACGATCCAAAAGCAATTGTTCTGAAGATCTGTTCATGTGCTTCAGCTTTCACTTTTGGTCAAGATTGCGTCTCATGCCTGACTCCACATCAATACAGACCCCAAAAGTTGCACAAACACAAAGAGGCCCCACCACAATTATATATAATTCAATTGCTAGTTCTACGTCTACTACAACTAACTGCTAACCAGCACAGACCAACAGGAGGATGCGAACAATTTGTCTGACCTTTGTACGTTGTCATTTGTCACCAGAAACACAACCTCTACATAGAGAACTAAGCCAAATGAGCTTTGCTTTGTTTTTGGGCTTGAGTGGCAGTGGAACAGAGAGAGAGAGAGAGAGAGAGAGAGAGAGAGAGAGAGAGAGAGAGAGAGAGAGAGAGGGAGAGAGAGTGAGTAAGGCTGCTTCTGTCGCTTGGCTGCCAATGATATTAAAACATAAGAGCAACCACAGGCGAGTTTCGGAAAACAAAAGCGCAGCCATTTTACGAACAATACGAAAGTGTGGTAGAATATGTAATGAACAATAAAAGAATTATGGAATTATAGCATATAGATGTATATATATAAAACTATTCAAGTAAAGTAAGATCTCTATTAAAAGTTAATAAATAATAAACGAATTATATATTATTTCTAATAATAGTAAATTAGCACGTAATGAAAAGATAAGCTCTGCAAATTCAGCAGCATTTAAATATAATTAAATTTGGAGAGACAGTTTAAGCTTGGGGGAAGACTGTTTTGCCTTTGTTTTAAGCATAAACTCTGGCCAACAGCTTTGGATTTAGTTTCCCTTTTCACTCACTACATTCCTCTCTCTCTCTCTCTCTCAGTCTCTTTTGAACTGACGGCAAGTGGCTGCGTAAGTTCCATCCTGTCCAGACTCATTTGCAAGATAATTTCTGCTGAGAGTTGCATTCACGCTCCGTTAAGCGGCAATTGAAATTTCCACTAGCTAATTTGGTTGGCTTAGAACTTTAGCAGTTGCGCGTAGGAAAATCTTAATAAGTATAGTAAAAATGATTATGCAGTTGAGAATTATTAGACAGGGATTAAGTTTAAACACAAGTTTAGCAAAGTTTTAAAATATTTGCAAGCTTATATAAGCAACATAGCAACATTTTGGGTATATGTATACGTTTATTTAATGAATATATATTATATTAAAAGGTCCTATAGTTCATGTGTGAAATATGAACCATATAATGCACGAAAATGCGAAATTAATAGCTTTGCAGAACTTTAATTTTTAAACGACATCACGCGGCGACGTTTCTTCTTTTCCTCTTCTCATCTTTCATGCTCGTGGTGGACACTTTTGTTATAAACTAATGCTGTCAAGTCTCGTTAATGGCACTAGCTGCCAACTTTTCTGATGCCTTCCTTCCTACATACATACATGCATAAAACAATGGGAACTAGAGAAATATCCCTTGTTATGGAAGGGCTGTATCAATAATGAATTAAAGATTGAGAACTGTTGTAACTCACTTAAAAATCAAGTACTTTTCATGTATTACAAAATCAAATAATCTTAAATCTGCTTAAACAATTTATTTTTCATATTTTGATTGAAATCAATGAATTAAAGTAGGTATAAACAAAGTATTTAAACAAATTTTAAGTCGTTCAAAGTGTTAGAAGAAATATTCTCTATTTACAGGCGGACCTGTAGTTCGATATATATAGTAGAATGTCCTTAACCTCCCGTAATTCACTTAAAAATCAACCGATTTACATGTGCTAAAAAATTAAGTTTGAAGCTTCTGATCTCTAAATTGATACATTAAAATTTATGTAATTTCGTGAATGATTAATTATATTTATTACATGAAGTTGATCTGCATAATTCACTGCTAAAAATTAAATAATGTTTTGTAAAAAGAACACGCGATTTCAAGTATTTCTTATAAGCTATAACACATCATCGGGTCATCTACTATTGACACACACACACTCGTATAGCCAGAGAAGCAATCAAAGTTTCAATTGAATCAAGCAATCAAACGATTTGCTTTGTTTAACCCGCGTCCAATTTTCGATCGTCTTAATTTAATTTGCTCAACAACTTAATTGAATGTGATATGGAAAATGTCGCCATAAAGTATTAACTCATGTGAGGGGCGATAGAAGAGCCTCTTATATACATATCTTCTATCTGGAAGACTGCTAAATTGGCGAGTATCAAAATGAAGTTGTGAAAATAAAGCAAACTTGTCATGCTGCAAATGGAAATTAATGGGGGAAAATGCAACGAGAATCGCATAACGTTTGCCAAAAACTTTTCCTATATGAGCAAAGTGTTGCTTCCCCCCTCCCCCACTGTATTTTACAAAATTCTTTGACTGTGCATTTGAGAGTGTATGTGTATGTGCGTGCGTGTGTGTCTGTTTGCGCCTTGGCATTGCCATTGATAGCAAACGGAAGCTCCTTCATTCCACCTCCGACTTTGCTCGGCCCACGCAACTTTTGCGCTTGGTTTGTATTTTGTACATTCATTTTGCAAATGCCATGAGTATTTCATTTTCCACTTTTGCCAAAAATCAAATTTTCCAAACTATTTGCAGCCAAATTGTCAACGCATCATTCACAGACGGCTAATTGGCAACGAACAGAGAGACCGAGAGAGAGACAGTGAGACACAAAAAGTAGCGGAAACGAATGATAACGTTGATGTAGAAAAAGAGAGAGAGTACTAGAATGTGTCCTCAATCTGCAGATACCCTGTTAATAGGCTAATAATAAATAAGTTATGCTTACAATCTAGACAAATTTAACTTAAATATATAAATTAATCTAGAATAAACATTTAAATTGTTGTCTTTGAACCCCATCACAATAGGACAATTTCCCATTTCTAGTTATCGCATATCTAGCAATAAGCTCTTCTGCATTTGCCCTGTCAATCAAATGACAAATTGCCATTACCGCAAAATTACAGAACAATTTCAAACATGCCCAAAACGACAGAAATCTGAATTGAAATTCGCGCTGATTTAGTTAGAAGCTTTCATATGATATGCCGTAACTACGCACCACAAATACCAACAGCAATAACAACTATACGCACACACATAAAGCGACACCTGAAATTAGTGAATACAAAACGCAGCAATCTGCCGCGCTACCCTTCCCTGATCTCCTCATCCCTTCTCATCCGTCTGACAGGGATTACCATCAATAACGATATATGACTGGGGCTGGGAGAGAATATGTTAAATTGGCAACTGTTAGCTGCATATGCGGTCGACTGACGTTACCACACCCAGAGGGATACGCTAGAAATACCAAAAAAACCATCATGATAGTGGGGACAGTGTGTAGTGGAGGAAAGGTCCTTTTTCATCGGATTTACGAGGGGGGCGGAGGGGTGTAATTTCGCAATATAATTTCTTGTCTTTTTTTTGGGAGCAACACTAAAATCTCTGCTGACTTTTAAATGTTAAAAAATAAATGAATATGGAAAGCATGTTACGTGAGAGTATTAAAGACTTGTTTTATAAAGCAATTCATAATCCAAATTGTATACAAATATTTGCTTTTCTATATTTAGCACTTGTTTAAAATTGGATTAGACTAGATGATGCAATTTTATATGTGATTTACAATAGAATTCTGTTAAAAATAAATATGTTTGCTTGTTATAATCTAAATTATCTGTTTAAACTTGAATCCAAATATTTGAACAGCTTTAGATTGTACTATGATTGTAGGTATCATAATCATTTCGTCTCACCTCATGTTAAATGCACTTTGACTCGAGGTAAAAGGTATCTTATCTATTGTTAAACTAGAGTTCATTTGAGTTGAATGAGAGCTCAATGCTTCACTAGACCACCACAAGTTGTTCGAATATTTTATTGTGTCGGTGGGAAAGGACAACAGGAGGAATTATGGAATTAGAAACAAAAGGAAACTACAATAGACAAAAAGTGTCTACTTTGAAATTGTAGATAGTCTGTCATAGTCTGTCTAATTTATGGTGCAGGAGCTCAAAGTGTGAAATTATTTATAATGGAATTTTTGCTACACATCGCAATGACAAGTCAAAGATTTTTAGATGGAGAAGATGCAAGAGATAGGGTGTGCAATACTAAAGTTACCCAGCAATGAAAGTAATAAAGAGATCACTATAAAATTCATATAACAACTCAGACTTGTAACATACAATTTAGAAAGTCATCAAGTTCAGATAATATATAAACTTGCTCAGCGCATTGTAAGAATTCTGTGGGCCGATTAAACTGACCATAAAATGGAAGAAGCGCGCAAGGAACTTTCTTAAAAGAACACGCAGTATGATAATAAAATTAAATGCATTAAATTAAAATTAAAAATTCTATAATTTGCAGCGCGTTGTTCGTTTGTAAGACGATTCATGGTTAAATTATAGACCAAACTGAAGGTGTTTAAACCAGTGTTGCCAAAAACATAATAGCTAAAAAATCACCCTTTAATTTACAATATATGCCAATTTCCAGGGTATCGTTAATTGCAAACAATTTACTCAATACAGAAGACATTCGTTAAGTTATTAAAAATCCACAGATCTGTGTTAACTGTTTAAGTACACGCAACGAGAAAAAAAGAAAGAAAGGCAAATCATCAGTGATGCAAAAAAATCATATTTGAATTGTGCTATAGTATTTCTTCCCCTTTGTTGTTGTTGCTTTTTTCTTCTGTTGCCTATTTTATACCCTCTGCAAGGGTATATTACTTGAGGCTAAGCGTTTGCCATATTATTAAATAATTCGATATTATAAGTACAAATTAAAATTAAACCTATAAGCTAATTTAACAAACATATGATTTTTATAATTATTGTAGATGAAGTTTTTATTGAAACAACCAGTTTAGAGATCATTCAAGATGTTAAGGAATACATGAACAATGTTATAATTATATTATATAACAATGTTATAATTATATACAGTGAGTATAAAAGGGTATTAAATATTCTACATGCCGAACGTATGTATGTATTATTATTATTATTTATTGTGTATACAAGACACATGCACATTAAAAGGCCGAGACAACAAGAACAACAACAACAACTGAAAAATCAAACAAACACAGATCAGTGGAAATTTTTACACACAGTTGTTCAGTTGTTGCATTTTTTGTATATATGTATATTTTATTATACATGTATTTTATTTATTCATTCGATTGATAATTTTCTTTTCTTTTCAACTGGTGCCAAAATCTTGTCAAGCCTTGCATGGTAATTTTGATAAAAGAAATTTGATTTATGTTATCATATGGGAGGAGATTCTTCCACGTATTCGGATTTATTTCCAATGAATTAACATAAATATTTGAAAACAATTTAATAGATTCTTCGAAAAACAGTTGATGATAATTAGCTTTATTCCATATATGAACAACTAAAATCAGACATGGCTTCATCAAAAAAAAAGCCTAAATATACACTTCCTCTTTCACTTAGACCTCAAAGTTGGCAATTTTTTATTAGTTTCATTTAGTATAAGGTTTCTAATTCAATTAGAGGCGTGAAATTTGATGCATGTCAAACGAAATAAAAAAACTGACAACCTGCGACAGTTTTTGGTAGATTTTATTTGTATCAGAGTGTGGATGAAGCATAAGGAAAACCGCATTCGATAATGAACGAAAAACAATAATTAAGTAGCCTCCTTTATGCAGCTGAGAACTGAGTTTGATTAAGAACTATAAATAGAAATATGCAATATAAAAAATTTGAATTACTTTATACATATATAGCAAAGGGTTTCTATATAATTTTGCAATAACTTGCATCGATATTGCAACGTCTGATATACTGTTAAGCAGACACAAGCTTCGTATACTGGGGGCCACACTCAAGCACACTCAGACAAATTGAATTAGCACAACGCTAAATGATCACACGGTCTCTCTAAAAAAAAAACAAGGAAAAAAAACGGAAAAACAAAAACAAAAAAAACCATTGGTTAGCGAAAATTTTGGGGCGAAATGGAAAAAAAAGAAGATAGACGTCAAGTATGAGAAGCAGAGATACAGCTACAGATATGGGATAGCGAGATAGATATGTAGATATAGACGAGAGCAAAAAAAAGGTTGGCCGCGCGAAGTTTTAGAGACACATGCGATGGACGGACAGACAGAGACACAAAAACACACACACAAACTGGAAGCACTCAGGGGCGGCCGATTCTATTTTTAGCACATTAGATGATAAGATTGTCGCCGCGAACGCACAGAATTTGCGGTTTCAGCGTAAAAAAATCAAATAAAACAACAACAAAAAAACGGACTAAAAATTATACATATATTTATTTTTATATATGCATACACGAGCCACACAAAAAACAAGTTTTTTCGACAATATTTAGAGTTTATAGTACACCCAGAAAAAAACAAAAAGAAAACAAAAACAAAAACTGTTTCAAAATCCACACCAATTTGTATCTGTAGTCTCGCTTCTGCTTTTCTCCTCTCTCTTTCTCTCTATCTCTCTTTCTTTTTTTTTCTTGACTGAAACGCGTTTTTGATTTACAACTTTGATGCACAAAGAGTTGTCAACTTGTTTTTGGCAGTTGCCACTGGATTTTCATTTTCTTTGCCTTCATAAAAGTAAAATAACTTGGAGAATGAACTCAACTAAAATGTGCGTTTAGGCAAACATGCGCTTTTTGCTGGGGTTTTTCAACTAAATAATCTCAAACTAATTACAAACAAACTTTGCTATTTTTAGAGCAGAAATCTTTCAAGAATGTTCTTGTAAACAAGCAAATACATTTTTAGAAATTTCGCCAAAATAGACATAATATAATAGATATTATATTATTTGAGAAAAGTCTAGGAAATGAAGGATGCAATACTTGATTGCGTTCGATATTCTTAGTTATTACTGTGCCAGCTACTCTCAAACAAAACACCTGTTCAACTCTCGATTAAACACAGGTACAACAACGACATTTATTACTTAATATTTAATAAGCAAACAAGCAGAGATGATAAAAAAGACCCAAGCAAAATAAGGCCAACATGTTATTTTATTGAATGCAAATTCGATTCCAAATATGAAAAACATTTAAGAAAAATTTCCGCTGCCTGTGGCCAAAAATAACATCTGCCCCATTATATTTATACAAGGAAAGGGAGGAGAGGGCAGTGTGGCGAGTGAAAAGAGAGACTGCATGAGATGGGGTGAGAGAGGGAGAAGGCGGATGAAAAACACTTTTCAATTTGCATTTGATTTGTAAACAGAAATTTCGCACATGCAAATATAATAAATGAAGTGAAAATCTTAACTAAATGTTATTTTTCAGTTCGAAGAGGTGTCACTATAGAACAGTAGTTAGAAGAGAGGAGACCGGTTGCAGCAATTAGAGCGAATCCAGCCACAATACAGACCAGGGCATTATCAAGGCTTCTACACACACTGAAATACAACGACAGAAATTCCCCTGCAACCCACTATGACTCCCCCAATAGTTTGCCAGCTGTGTTGGGCTTTGGGTTTTGGGATTCCCAACTAGTTGCGGTTGTTGTTTGCTGCTGCTGCTGCGGCTGCCTCTACACACACGGGGGCAGCCAAACTTTTATTGAATTTTCAACTTTTTCTAATGAATTTTATTTGCTTTTTATTTTTAGGGTAGGTAGTTTATATATAAAACGTCCTATACATGTTAAATTAATAAGATAACTGATCTGCCAATTTAACTCTAGCTAAATTGTTAGAAATTTCGAAAATTCAATGATTTTTATAGGAAAGAAACAAAGGCGGATGAGTTTACTCACATTATGCGATGGCCTTGTGTTCTTGTTCTTGCTTTGGCACGATCTGGGAAATTTGTACAGAGCGCTCTCTCTATCTCTCTCTATTTGTTCTCTCTCTCTTTTGCTGTGATGCCTCCCACGTTGTTATTTTACAGTTAGATAAACCTTTTGTTTTTCTTGAGAACACACTCACACACGTGTATTTATGTGTGAGTGTTGTATGTATTTTTCTTAGAGTGAATTTACATTCGTATTTTTCGCACTGTTGTTGTATATTCTTCTTTAAATTGGTTATGCCTTTTTTCGTTGTTGTTGTTCTTGTTGTTGTTGTTTAACACTTGTTCACTTGATTTGTTGTTGTGGTTTTTGTTATTATCGCGCGCCCGCAGTTGTTGTTATTGTTGTTGTGTCGTACATATTTGATTGGGTTTTTACACATACATACATAGATTATTTTCGCTATTGAATGAAAAATATTATGGTTAATGATATGTATTTTATTCAACACACACACACACGCCCTAACCACAACGATACATGCTAAGCCAGAGCGAGATGGCGCTAATGATGCATTTAGTGGTAAATTGCAGAAAAGTGGCAATGGGTAAGAATCAAAGAAGAAACCAGTAAGAAAAGCAACAGTCGCGCAGTACGCGACAGTGGGATACCCTTCGACCTATGTTCCCGTGTAGTTTAATTTGTTAAATTTATACACATATGCATATGCTTTACAATTATTCCCGACAGATGCCGCTCGCCCGCCTCTCTTGTTAGCTGACAGAAGCATTTGGTTTTATGCTCATACTTTCTTAAATAACTTCTGTGATTATTGTCCGATCAGATTGCAATTTGGAGAATACGTAGATAATGCATTCATCATAGTATATGTTAAAGTCAGAAAGTTGTAGCTTTTATACAGCGCTTACAAATTGAGTTCAAAAATTAAATTTTTGATTTACGGGGGCGGTGGCCGTGGCACCTAACATTTGAAATAAACTTGATCAGCTTAAAGTACACAGCAGTCTTCCTGCCAAATTTGGTAACTCTGGCTTTTATAATAGTGCGTTCACACAGACGGACAGACAGACGGACAGACAGATAGACATGGCTCAATCGACTCGGCTTGTGATCCTGAGCAAGAATATATATACTTTATGGGGTCTCCCACGCCTCCTCGAAGGGTATAAAAATACTATGGAACAATAGAAAGGATTGTCTATAAACTTGACATATTTATTACGATCACTTTGTGTTTTTTTTTGTACTCTCCCATATTTATAATTCTAACACTTCTTTCGATAAGTGTTTACTTATTTTTGACCCACCCTAATGTACATAAATATCGCTTTCGAGGACTTGCCTAATTTAGGTGCTTATTATATTATATTATGATATGAAGCAGAAGATGTACCATAATTTATGGTACATCATTTATGGAAATATTTCCCTTTTTGTACCCCAAGATAACGAGATTCGTCCCTAATAATATTTTAAATTCCGTTTTGAGTTTGTTTTATTTTTCTTTTAGCTATTCTTCTTCGTTAGTTTTGCATTTTATTCTCTTTTCTTCTCACATTCGCGCTATACATTTTAATATATTTTTCTCCAAACGTTTTCCCGCATGCTTTATGATTACACTCACGCACACACACAGACACAGGCACTTGTACAGTGAGACACGCTCGCAAGCACACAAAGATCGCAAGGGAAGAAAGATGAAGAGGAGAGAAAAAGACTAAATAATAATAATAATTATCACAAATTTGTGGATATCTTGTTAACACTTTTTTTTCTTGGTTCCATTTCATTTTTTATTAAGAATATTTCACACACACACGCACAAACATGTCGAAAATTTAAAAATTGTATAAATATTTCAAATGTGGGTTCTTTTTTTTTTGCTCTGTTGTTTTTAATGTTGTTCCAGAAACAAGAAACACACCGAACGATGGCGCAGTCTTTTGCCCCAATCAAATCAAAACAACAAAAATATACATATAATAAACATGCATGCACACACACGTATTTGTGTATGCATATACATACGTGTATGTATATGTATATATCTCGTTTTCTGTATGTATGCGTGCTCTCGTAGGCACTGCACTCCGTGGAAGACCAACTTAATACGCAGGCGAATAGAATAATACTGAATAGCGTGGAGCAAACCGAACGCTGAGCTGGCCCCAACCTCACTCTTGCTCTCACTGACTAACTCTCTCTCTCTTTCTGTGCCGCTCTCTTGCTCTCTGTGAGAGCAAACGAACGAGAGCGCGCAATCACAGACAGTCAGGCAGATCAAGCAGAGCTGTTGCTTTAGTATACGTGAGCAACTTTTTGCCTGCTGCTCAGTTCTCACACACACACACACAAGCATGCATAGATACGAAAAAGAAGTATGTATGTATGTATGTACAGACAACAGGCATCTGCAGCAAAATTCTATTTTTAAACTTAAATTAATATTGTTCTTTATTTTATCAGCAGCAGCGCGAAAATAAAGCGCCGACTGCGGCTGCTGCGACAGCTTCTCTGCCTCTCTCAATTACTAATGTAGTTTCGTTTGCATGTGTGTATACTGTGTGTGTGTGTCGGTGTGTATGTGCATTTGTGGGTGTGCAGCAGAAAAACCAGAAAACAAATAAATAGTACAACGAAACTAGACGCGATTGGTGTTTTTGTTGTCGCTGCTGTTGTTGTTGCTGTGGCTTAGTTAATGCTAATCAGCGAAGTCAACGACAACGCGTGAGATATCAGTGACTACTACGTGAGTGAGAGTCTGTATGTACATATGTACGAATATGTATGTATGTTTGTGTGTGTGCCTTTGAGCGAAGCTCAAATGCTCGTTCTGCTCTTTGACTGTACTGTTGTTGTTGGCGTTGTTGTTGGTGGTGCTCTGTGGATCTCGTCTGCGCTGCTATCAACGCATGATAAGAAATGCGTTAATCTTTATTATGCGCGACGTAAGCAGCGCAGTTAAGCTGCATACATACAGACACACTACATATGTATAATATATATGTACAAATGTTCTAGGTTTTTCATTTGTTGACATTTCCGCTAGGAATTTGCAATAGGTGAAATCAATAGCAAAAGCAAATGTGATTTATGTGCATAAAACAAAACATAAACAACAATAGCAAGAAGAAGAAGCAATTGAAGCAACAGCAACTTGTTGGATGATTCAACACCAGCAAACTTTGTTACAGTGGGGCAAAAACAGTCGATCAACTCACTAATTATTCATGCAAAACAACAACAATATCCACAACAACAACGACTGCAACGCCAGCAAATTCCTGGGCAGAGGACAGAGCAGCCCAGCTGTTTCCAATGCAACAAATAAAATGCCGCAACTATTACTCAGAGAGAGAGAGAGAGCGTAGAGAGAGAGAGAGTGCAAAGAGAGAGCACAAAGAGCGCAGACTTAAAGAGCGCGCGTGAGAGGCATACGCTCTCTCACCGATAGTGAGAGTGATCTGTTGCCTTTATCAGTGGCAGTCGGCTATTTTTAGAGCACAAGCAGCAGACCACCAAAAATACAAAATACATTTTTAAATGTGTCAAAACCTATTGTAGACTTTGGCTTTGGCTTTGCCAAACAATTTAAACAAATTAGCTTCAAATGCATTTGAAATTCAAATGCAACTGTTTTCAGTGTGGCAACATTGGCCGCAGAGTAAACGAGTAGAGAGAGGGAGAACTGTTATTGCTGGTGTTCTGAATGATTATGCCGCAGGTTTCATGTGCCTGCAAGTCTGTGTGCGCTTGTATGTGAATGTGCCTGTGCGAGAGTGTGTGTGGGAGTGATAATGCACAATGCAACTGGCAGCAGTCAACGAGATAAAACTGAGCTAAGCTGAGGAGAGTATATAAGTATGTCTGTGTAAGCGAATGTAGATGAAGGTACAATAATAACAATAAGAAGCACAAATCATATAGTTATCAAAAATGATGGCAATGACAGAATGTAAATGCAAAACGCAAAAGGCAAAAAGCACAAGGCACACAGATCAAAATATATTTGTTGAAAGCCAAACAAAATTTCATTTGTTATATTATAACTTGAACATACGAATATTTTTGATATGTTTTCTTTTTCATTATTGCACAGTATCGTGATCAATGAATTGAGTTAAGGCTTTTATTTCCATTAAACACTAGCCGGTGGGTAATGATTTTAATTTCGTTGAATACAAGTTAAAAAAGTTCTTGTTAAAAACTGGTATTTCCGAATTTTTTGCAGTTTTGAAAAATAAACTGAAACGATTAACTATCCGCGCGCAGGAAACAGCCCACGCGACGACGACAGAAAGAAGTAAACTAAACTGGCGGTTACAATTTTTTGTACCGCAAAATTCATTGACGGCACTATCGATATCGCACTGACTATCGATTGCAGCGCACGCATAATCGGTAATGAGCGCCAAAGTGAGTGTGGCTGTATGCAAAATATACTAAAATTAAAAATATCTATTGATTATAAATTGTAAAATATTTCTGTATTTTTTGATTTAAAACTTCAAATTTTGTTTCTTTTCTTCTTAAAATAACAAATTGTTGAAGCCCGTCAACATGGGCCTTTCGTTACTATCTTTAATGTATTTGCTCCAGACTTGCAAAAATTCGCTTCCTCTGTGTACACGTGCAGAGTGTAGCATATCAGTATTTATGTTGGGATGCGATAGAGTAACAGGTGCGTTAAAATTGATATGGATATGACTGTGGGTGACATAAACAATTTGTCGCATTGAAGGTGAATCGATGCCTGAAGAAGAGTGCGTCGCTGAGATCCCGCTGGCATTTGAATTGCATAATATATTCATATCTTTATCACGGGTATTCAAATTGTCGTACGACGAGTCGCTGAGGCTTGTGTTCGATGGATGGCTGGCAAGTTCTTCATTGTAGCTAATGTCTTCATCGCCAGAACTCAGTGCGTCGAGAAGTTCTTGGCAACGGATCTGCAAATCGTTCAACTGCTCCTTGAGGAATTTATTGTCCTGAACCGATGAATCCAGTTCGTTGTCCCTCATTATCCCGGCGTACAACGGTTTTTCCAATTTACTTTCGCCAATTCTTTGCAGATAAGTTATTGTCTCAACCTCGATGATTTGCAATACCTTGGATAACGCCACCGTGGTCGCAAGGACAACGCCATAGCTGATGAGTAATTCATAGGCGCGACTCATAAATTTTGGAGGCTTCACTACGTGTTCATAATACCGTGGTAGATGCGTGGGATGAGAATTTTCTGAAACGGATATGAAATTGGTTTATTTTGAATAAAACAAGCTCGCATATGAATGTATGCGTTCATATGTATGTGTTCATTGCTTAGTTCTTTAACGTTCTCATTCATCATTACCTGTATAGATTTCCACAATGTAATCTTCGTGTTTCTTGTGCTCTTCAATGAAATGCAAATAGCATAAAACCGACCATGATATAAACGCTAAAGCGCCCAAAAAAGAAAAACTAATGTTCTGAAACATATTTTTGTTTTTCAAACAAATAGAAGTTTCTAAAAGTAGTTAATGTGTGTTTCAACTAAACTATATTAGAATATAAAGCCATGACGTTCTGTTTAGTATTATTGTATTTAAAATTTCTTCAACGATATTTATCGATAGCATGTGTCGGCGCTATTGTGAATGCTGCCGCAGAAACGTGCTGAAGCTAAAGAATTTTTAATAAACACACTTCAAAATGGAAATGATGGTAAAGTTGTCAAAAGAAAATAACACCTAATTAAAATCTAATTCATAAAATATTCCCATTAACAGCATGGTGCTTCACTGCTCTCCAGGCCGGCGGAGGAGTTCGGCAACGACTCGCTCGTGGAGGAAATGTGGGCGGCCAAAGCACTGGAACATGCCGAGGTGCACTTCAATGTAAGTTAAATTAAATAAATTATAATAACAATCGTAACATTTACAACCTGTCAACAGTTGCTGACCAGCGTGCCACCATCGCAGCTGCGTTTGACGCCCTACGATGATCAGATATACGAGACATTCCGCCAAGACTTTCCCAGCCTGCAGGTGGATCGACTGAGCGACGATATACTCAAATCAGCCACAGAGAAGCTTAAGTGGCGGCAATTTGCCGAGAAATTCAACAAAATGGAAGACTATTCCTACGGCACACTAATGCGAGCAGATGCCAGCCAGGAGTTCTCCCCAGAAAATGCAATTTTTGTGTTTCGCGTGCAGTTCCTGGCCATTGAAATCGCGCGTAACCGTGAAGGATTCAACGATGAGGTGCACAACAGGTACAGGCCACCAGCCAAAAAGGAGCAGAACAACAGCAGTAACCCAGAGTCAGAGCCGGCACAGTGAGGTGATTCAATTAATTTAAGTATTTAGTAAATAAAGAGCAACATTTACAGCTGTAAGCAACGTCAGTGCTAGCACTTTATTAAAAAACATTCATTTTATTCCATTCTCGATATTAAACGAACTGAACGAAAGTTCTCTTAATTGGCGTTGCCAGATCGTTAACTTCAAGTTTTCAAAATGGGATAATTAAGGATAATATATAATTAAACATAAAGTAAGTTTCATTTACAGCTAAGTATTGTCCGCTCTAGGCACAGTTTCGGCCCCTATCTATCTCATCCACACACGCTAGCATTCATCAGTCTTGCGTTTTCTCCTCTCTGTCCTGTCTACAGTCCGCTGCTATTGCACATCATCAGTATGAAAGGTATCATCGAATCGATTTGCATTTGTCCCACCAGATTGGCGAAGAACAGTTCCTCGGTTAGCTCCGACTCCAATCCGCTGAGGGGCAGCAAACTAGCAAAGAGTCCATTAGCGCGCTCCTCCCCGCCAGACTGACGACGCAGCGTGGACAACGCATAGAGCTGAACACGCTTCACATAGGCACGCAAGGAGCGCTCACGCCGATTCTGCTGCAGCAGCAACGGATTAAAGAGCAGCACAAGGCGCAGCAGTCCGTACTCCAAGTCGGTCACCTCCTGCGCCTGCAGCTCCTGCACAAAGTCGTGTATGGTACGTGTGATTTGTGCCAGCTTCGTTATTTTCTGTGGTTCAATCTTATCAATGTCCGCCAACTGACGGACGCACTGTACCAGTTGGCCAATGATTGTGGGCACAGCCAATTGCCGCTGACACTGCGCCAGGGCAATGGCCAACAGAGCGGGCCACGAGCCACGCAGCAGCTTCATCTGTGTGTGCGCGTCGAGCAGCTCAAATGCGGGAACCTTGCGCAGCGTGTGCACGGTCAAGAAGATGATCCTCGCTCCCGTTTCACACACATAATGCATATTCAGATACGAATGCACCAGAGCTGGAGGCTGTACAAGGAATGCGCATTGCGCTTCCGAGGCAAACAGATCCTGGGCAAAGATTGCCTCATTGGCCACAAAATCAGCTCGATTGCAATAGTCAAAATCGAGATCCATATGCTCCACCAAATCTGCATCAACATCCTCTGTGCCGCTGTCCTCTGCATCAGAGTCACACTCTGGTTTGATGTTGATGCCGCCACCAGCTGCGCTGCTCTGTGCGCTGTTCTGATTCCTCTCCAGCTGCTGCTGTATGGGCTGCAGCAACTGCAGCGCCTTATCGATTGCCCTCTTGTCCAGCGAACTTTGGATTAGACCTACTGTCGCTGGTGTGGGCATTGCGCTGCTGGCATCTGCTGCCACATTGCTTGGTGCATTGAAATTCAAGTGCTGCGAGTTGTTGTTGCTGGCACTGTTGGCCAGCAGTTGGAGGCACAAGTTGCTGCTGTTATCCATCGAATCGTCGTCATCCTCATCCAGTTCTGGCTTGGCCAATTCCGGGGAGTAACAATGACTGGGTGCATTGCTGCCAGCGGCGGCAGCTGCTTGCTGTTGTTGTTGTTGCTGCTGCTGTGCAAGCACTGGAAGGGGGGAGCAGAAGGAAAGGGAGGTTAAGCTGGAACGGATTGGATGATAATGCTGCACTTACTCAACGTTTGTGTGAGCTCAGCAAAGTTCAGGCTCATCGGGAACAGATTCTCGCTAATGCCAAAGGGCGTTGTTGTTGCACTTGCCACACTTGGGGGCGTGGCAGCATGTTGAAACAACGCCGCACTGGCCGCAGAGGCAGCGGCTGCTGCTGCCACTGAGGTTGCATGTTGTTGTTGCTGTTGTTGTTGTTGATGCTGCTGCTTGACACGCACCTGTTGCTGATAACTCGCCTTGGAAGTCGATGAGCTGTTTAGTCCACTCGCTGAATTTGATGATCCGGCAACGCTGCCAGCTGCACCAGAGATTATTCCATCTTTTCTATCCACAATCGGTTTGCGTTCGTGCTGCACGGCTGCAGATTGTATGTGTGGAATGTGGAAGTTATTAGCCCAGAAAAATAGACCGAACAAGAGAGAGAGAAAGCAATTAGCGAACGTTGCAATAAATAGCGTTATTTGTTGTAGTATGTGTGTGAGTGCATGTAAGCGTGTGTTAAATTTGTATGAACTAACTAGTATTAGGGTAATGACTCTGCTGAATGTTATTTAAATAACTCTTTTTACTTGAAATACTGTTTCCAACCTAGTCACGATCTAATTAAATTGTTATCGATTGCACTTCAGAAAAATACCTGAGTGGCAACACTCACGTTTCTATTACTTCTTTCTACGCACTTCTTCGCAATTGGACTAGTTCTACTCAATGACCTGTTCGTCTGTCTCTTTTTCACAAGTGTCATTACCCCATAAACCAATTAGAGTATGCGTCAGTGTGCGTGAGTTTCGGGTGAATGAATTGTGGGTGTGTGCGTGTTTGTAGATGTGGGTGATGGGAAGGGAGGAGGGGGATGCGTGCAGTGTTTTTTTTGTTTGTTTTTGAGACGACGACTTAAACGAAAATTACAATCACTTCGCATGCCGCTGGCCAAACACTTTTGTAGCCGACAGAATTGACACCTGTTGCGATGGTGTTTGGTCACCTCGCAGTTCATTGCCCCACGACATTGATAGCCCAGTTGCTTGCGTATCGATCGCTTGAAGAAGCCTTTGCAGCCCTCGCAGCTGATGGCGCCGTAGTGACGTCCGGAGGCACGATCGCCGCACACCAGGCACAGTTCAACGGAAGATAAGGAGGCGGCGGCAGCAGCGGAACTTGCTGCATTTCCTGCTGCAACAGCGGCGGCAACGGCGGCTGCATTGCTGCTGCTGCTATTGCTGCCACCGCTTGAGTGATTCAGGCCTGCAACTAAAGCACAAATAACAATAAGAACAACAACAACGTTAGCCAGAATTGAATGTACAAGTATTTTTTATGTTGTTGCTGCCTCACCTTCGGACTTAATGCCGCTACTTGTGCCCATCATGAAGCCCAATTGGAAACTGCAAGCTGTTGCTTCTCTTTGTGTTGTTGCTATTCTTTTCTTGTTAGAACTTGTTTTCTGCTGCGTGTACGTGTGTGTGTGCGCCTTTGCCTTTGTGTGTGTGTGCGTACGTGCGCTGCTTACTTAACTTGAAGCAAACACTAAGAATATTTCGAAAACATTGTCTTTCCAATTGTAATCACAACTTATTAACTTAACTTTGCACTTTGACATTTAATGTATATTTATTTAAATTATATGAAGCCATTTAAAATGAGCTTTTACAGCAGCAGAAAAAATTTACTGTTTGCGATAAATAAATTCCAACTGAGTGGCAACAGTGCTAGTGAAATACATAGTGGTCGTACTCACAATTACCTAAATATCGATATTCAGTTGAGTATCGATATTTTGGAATTGCACGATGGGCCATCAGCAAAGCGGGAATTATAAAAATAGAGTTGCCAATCAATTGTTTTTTCTCTTTTTTCATATATAAAAATACAATTTATTTTACAGTTGAAATCATTACACAAAAGATATTAAAACATACAAATTACTTAATTAATTATTTGTTTTCTGTGAAATTCATTACACTTTGTTTTGTTTTGTTTTTGGTCTTACAATCGATTAAGCCACAAATTGATTGCAGTGAAAAGGGGAATCCAAAAATGGAATAACCATCAAGCACTCACTAAAAAAACGAGGGAAGCGCAAACATTCAACTACTACCGATCGATCCATCATCATCATTACTTAATATCAACTATAGTTTGACTTGTATTATTATTTATTCTTTAGGCCCATTGCACGTTTCGTAGCGCGTCCCAGGAAGATGCCGGTCAGAAAGACCAGTCCGGTGGCGCTCATTAATATCACAAGGAAGAACTTTCGTGCCGGCGATGTGACCACCTGTTGCACCAACTGTTGCATATCCTCCGGCGGCGCTGCCAGCGCATCGTCTGCATTGCGAAACATTTCGATGCGACGCTCAAGTTTCTCGCGGCAATCGGACTCCAAGGAGTTGGGTGTCTCCCGCAGCAGAGTACGCAGGCAACCAAGTTCTATACAGGCAGTGTTTGTAGATGTGATTAATAATCTCTTATAATGCTCTACACCCTGCTCTCTACTTACTTCGTCCATCCCCGCTTGTTATCTTGGCGCAATAGCGCAACAAATCCACTGTACACGCGGACTCCAGTATGGGATCCACGTGTATGTCCGCCTTGGTCTCTGCTATCAACGTGGCCACCTCCAATTGGCACTCTCGATTGATAAGTTGCTTCTTGAGGAACGCCGCCTTCAAGCATTCCTCTACTTCGCCTCGTTCGTCCGCATCCATGTGCTTCTTGCAGAGCTCCTGTATTTCGGATTTGCAGAAATGCTGCAGCACTGGATTCAGTTTGTAGTTCAGCGCCTGCTCCTGCAGTATCTTAATCATCTCCTTGGCACATTTCTCATCCAGTTTCGATTGTCGGAATTGCGTCTTGAGGCATTTAATGACCTGATGTAAGTAAAATAAACAAATCTCTTTATAATCATTGAATAAAATAATCAATTAAGATGATCGACTCAATTGATCACGGTTCAATGTGAATCAGCGCCAATTTACTTGAAGAGTGGGGTGCTAAATCTTGTCGTGAATTATTTCCGTCGATTAGCTCTGCTTCTCTGAAAGACACGTTTGCGCGATAAGAATAGTAATAAACATTCGCCGTTCGACGGCCGGCGTAGTCAGTCCCATTTCCAATGCGTAGACGGTACGTATACGTGATGTTAACTGTGTGCGGATTACTGTGCGCAGGTTTGGCCGGCTGGCTGCTGGTGGCCGAAGCAGCCGGCACAGACCAAGCTGTGCCCATGAGTGCAACAGTGACAAGACAATTGGCAGGAGAGCACGGTGCAGTGCGAGGCAATTACGGCCAGACAGCGTGGACGGGTCAAAGTTTTATGCAATTCCGTGGAATACCCTATGCCGAACCACCAGTTGGAGAGCTGCGCTTTCAAGTGTGTATACCAATGGAGTCATGCCGAGCATAGCTCAACTTGTACACTGATAACTAACAAATATTTATGACGTTTACGTGTCTTTTCACTTTGTACAGCCACCTGTTGCCCGTTTGCCCTGGACGGGTCTCACTCATGACGTTTTGGACTTTGGCCAACGCTGTCCGGTGCTAACCAACTTGGACCCACAATTATCAGATGATCAGCTCGAGGATTGCCTTAATCTCTGTGTCTACACAAAGAACGTGAGTATGTAAATCTCAGTGTCAAAATTAATAATGATATGCATAATTTAATTTGTTTTAAATGTATTCAGCTTATCTCTGATTCGACTGCTTATCTGTGGGGTGTATAATCGCTCAATTAGGCAAAATAAGTTATCAACATTAAAAATGCGAATTAAACAAAGGGTAAACAAGCTAAACCAGTTGGTTATACAGCTGTTTTGCCACACTGTGCATACCTTCGTCTCATGTCTGTGAAATGTTAACTGCATAAAGTATTTGCAATATTTGAAAAAGGGGCACCTGTGAATTTGTTGATTTAATGTATCTTAGCAAAGGTTAGAGCTGCTTTTTAAATTCCAAAATATTTCCTGGACTTATCGAACTTAGCGCCACAACTCTGAGTATCTGCTTGTGAACGTCTCACAGCTTAATTTCGCGTATACTGTAATTTAGCTTTGGCATAAGGCTCTTAACTCTCAGAAGGTTTATTAAGATTGATGTACATATACGTGGTTTCCATTCCATTTCATGAATCATCGAAAATGGTTTAAAATGGGTATACTAACTTTGTATGTAACAGACAGAAGAAGACGGGGCAGACCCCATATATTATTTCTGTATATTCTTCGTATTCCAATATTTGTGATCAGGATCACTAGCAGTGTCGATTAACCCATGTCGGTAAGTCCGGATGTTTATGTGAGATCTCAGCTATTCTAAGCAATCAGAAGACTGTCTTTGAAATTTATTTCTTAGATTTCTTAGGTTCTTTTAAGGGTATCTCAAACTGGAACTAAATTTTCTGTCTCTCTTTTATTATTGCACGCAGATCAAGCTTATTTCCCCTTTAGGGGGCAGGTTTTTGTGCTTTTTTAGCTTCTTTTGAAGTTCTGAAAGATATCTCAGATTGGAACTAAATTTCCCGCCTTTCTCATTGCAGCTCACGGCACGTCAGCCTGTCATGTTCTATGTCTACGGGGGTGGCTATTACAATGGCTCATCGCAGGATCATCCTCCCAACTATTTGCTGGAACGTGACATTGTGCTGGTTGTGCCGCATTATCGCATTGGCGCACTGGGCTGGCTGTCCACGCTGAGCGAAGAGCTGCCCGGCAATGCGCCCATTGCTGATATACAGTTGTCACTAGACTGGGTGCAGCGGCATATCGAACGCTTTGGCGGTGATCCCTCGCAAGTGACCATATTCGGTCAGAGTGCTGGGGCGGGTGTAACCAGCGCTCTCCTGCTCAGTCCAAGCCGTTCGCAGCAGCATTTTAAGCGTGCAATTGTGCAGTCTGGTTCCATATTTGCCAATTGGGCAATCACAAAGGATCCCCAGGCACAGGCGCATAGGATTTGCAAGCAATTGGGCTGTCAACTGTGCGAACAGCAGCTGCACTTGCTGCGCTGTGTGCGAGAGGCCACAGTGCTGCAACTGCTGCAGGCCACACAAGCGGAAACATTCTCCCCGCTTGTGGGGGATCTGCTGGGCATATTGCCAGAGGAACCACAACAATTGCTCACCAATTACACCAATCCAGTGCCACTGATGACGGGCTTTACCCAACATGATGGTTCCTTTGTACTAGCCAGTAAGTAAAGAAGAAAACCCCTCTTTGGATCTTTGAGCCCTTGCAGAGGGTAGATTCATTTTATGTAAATAAACTTGTAAGGTTCCCTTTCTTTCTGTTTTTACCTACTAATGCCAATTTCTCTCCAGCTTATTACGACACTCTCTCCAGGATGTTCGGAAATCTAAGCTCATTATCAGTGCGTCAGTTCTCGCAGGGCATAGTGGATATGGCGCATGATAAAACAGGATTAACAGATCATCTGCTGTATCGTCTGCTCTACACACCAAAGCTACTGAATAGCCACGACCACAAGCAAGCGCTGCCCGCTTACTTTGATGTGAGTAGAAGTGCAATGTTAACTGCAATCCATATTAATTTTACACTCTCTCCTTTTGCAGCTCTCTTCGGCGATCTTCATGAAATCTCCTGTGCTTAGCCTGGCCAGCAAACTGCAGACACTCCAACCCACAACGCCCGTCTATGTGTACAGCTTTGAGTACGAGGGCGAGCACACCCGTTTCGGCTATGAGTTTGGCAACGATCATTATCCCTTCAACGGGGGAGTGCATCATTCCAATGATAATATCTATCTATTTGCCACTCATCAGTTGCAACTCGAGGCGCAGTTGATGGCACAGCATATGGTCGAGTTGTGGACCTCGTTTGCCATCAGTGGTGTGCCCACTGGACTGCAACCCTTAAGCAATCCCAGCGGACCCTACAATCGTTTGTCATTGAATGTAACTATAGCAGAGGATCTGCTGGAGACGCTCACGGCTACAATCGATGATCCGCACAACGATCGCTTGCAGCGTCACACTGTGGAATTTTAAATCGAGAGTTCTGTATTCATATTTCAATGTTCTACAATATTATCGTAGTAAATGGGAGGGGATAAAATTAAGTAGTTCTCTTTTGTGAGTACAACTATTATGCAATAGATTGTTTAGTTAAAGTGTGTCTGTTCTTTGAGGCTGATGACATTTTTGTTACGTTTAAGTTCTTGGCAATTACAGCAGATTGCAGTTTTCAAATCAGATTACGCTATAGAGTAAGTATGTTATAGTATGGTCTATTTGATAAGCGTCAATTGTTAACTTAAAGACAGACAGATAGATAGCACAATCAATTCGCAAGTTCCTCTCAAGAACTTGCTTGCCTTACAACACATATATATACATGTGTAACATATATATATAACTATGTAACATATATACATATATATGTATTTATATACTTTATATCCTCTGCAAGGGTATAATGCTGTTCTCGCTAAACCACTCTATCGTTGTCTTGGTTACAAGCAAGAGTGACGTTAAAGTTAGTTTAAAGTCTAGTTTAATCTTTTAGGTATCTGTTCCACAAAAGGTCTAAGTCCGAGTAACATAGTAGATAACCCTGCTCTCTTTAACTCAACAGTGTTCTTGTATACAAAGAGTCTGGAAGACCGTTCCAACACTTTGTCAAAATATGTAGATATTGACTACCCAAATCCTCTTCTACATCTATTACTTCTACTCACCTTGCCATTAAGCTCCTCGTTGGGTTTAGCTGTGGCCACTACATTGGAGCAGTAGCGATCGATGTTCTTGCCACAGGCACTTTGTAGGGACGGATTGAAGCGATAGTCGGTGTTCTGTTCGATCATGCGATTGACCACTACCAAATGACAACGTTGATCGAAGTTATCATCGTCCTTGTAGGCCTTGAGACAGTCGAGCAACTTAAGCGACTCCACGTTGTGACAGAACTTGTACATCATATCCTTGCAGGTATTCAGCAGCGTGTAGTCAGTGCCGCTGTCGCCCAGCTCTGATTTTTTGATCATAAAGATGGCGTGATGACAGTCCTTACCCAACCGCGCCGTTTTCTGTATGAGACACTCCAGGGCCTGCAAGGGATTGCAAATTAATGAAGGACTCAAAATATATGAGGGTGTTATGTTTAGCAAGATAACTTGAAGACACTGTTTACACTTCAAGTATATCTTGGGGTTAATTGTGTGTGCGTGTATAATGCGTGTGTTATTTGGGGATTAGAATGAGCTTAGATGACTTGCATTTTTATTCACCTGACCGGGACCCTTTTGATCGGCACAGAACTGTTCGAGCTCATTTTTGCAAGCATTTCCCAGCTTGGGATCCAACAGAATAGTTTCTCGCTGCTGATAAAGCTGCGCTTTAACCTGCTGCCGGCACTCCTTGGGTATCTGATGTCGTTGAGCACGTATCGTATCGTTACGCATCACTTCGCTGAGGCAGGCAACCACCTCGTTCTTTGTTCCACTGGCAGCACAATGACGCGAGACATACGGACGACAAGCTTCCTTAAACTTGGTGGTGAAATGATAGCTCTTCAGCGAAATGATCTGGAAGTGTTCAATAGCCGCACGACAGCGCAAATCTTTGCGCAGATCAGCATCGTTTTTGTGCGAGATTAGGCAGTCCATCATGTTGCCTGTAAGGGGAAGGGAAGTCGATAAGTTTCCTTAGAGTTTAACACCCTCAAGACCTTGACTTACCATTGTCCGTGCCCGCTTTGAGTATGTGGGAGCAATGCTGTTGCATGGCTTCGGAACAGACAGCCATAATGACAGGATTTAGTTCCACATTGGCTGCTTCCTCTTCGGTGTACTTGGTGACAACCTTTCTGCATTCGGGCTGTAGCTTTTCCAGCCTGTTTTGCAGGCATTCCATTTCGGTTCCCTTCTCGGTAAGCTCGCCGCAGAACTGCGATAAATCGGACAGACAATAGTCCTCCACTTCAGGCATAAGATCCACCGAGATGGCCCGCTGACGCATCACACGCTTCACCTCACGGAAACAGTCCTTGCGCAGCGTCTGATGCTCATCCTCGCTGTAGGCCATGCGATGCAAACAGGGCAGGATTAGTGGACCACGTTCGGGATCCATTTGCACATCCTGCACATCGTCCCACTGCTTCTTAGCGCGACAGTACTGAATGGCATCGTCGCGACAATGCTTGTATAGTTGAGGATCCAGTTTAAAGTCACGTGCCACAAAGTATTCGATAATAAGCAACGCCTGCTCACATTCGGGACGCATTGAGGGTGTGCCAATGTGCTCCATTAGGCAACTCATGACACGCGCCTCACCGCCCTCTACATCTTTGCAGGCCACGTCGACAACGGGTTTGCAGGCACGTCTCAGTACTGGATCTACACGCCAATCCTCGCCAGCATCGCTTACTTTGATCAGCGTTTCGAGGCCACGTTGACATTGTGAGGTTACCCGATGCTGCGGCCTCCGAACCCTCACATGCTCGAGCAAGCAATGTATGATCTCTCCGCCCGTGCCAGAGAAGCCATTCACCAGTTGTGCCTTGTGCTGTTCCGGACAGAATTTGGGTATATCGTCGGCACAATCGCTAAGTAGTTCCGGCGACAGTTGATAGTCAGTCATGAGCATGCGACGATGATCGCTCAACTCCACGAGGCACTCAGGTGCCAATTTGGTGCCATTCTTCGAGACCGATTCGAGACAGAGCAGAATTTGAGCCAGTCGGACTTGCTTGTCCTCGGAGACGCCGCGTCGGCAGTGATGCTGTTTAATGTCATCCTTGCAGGCCTTAGCTAGGCCATGTGACACCCGATAGTCTCGTCCCATTTGCTGATCCCGCAGTGTTATCTGCGTGGCGCACTGGCTGCTCAGCGAGGGATCGTTCTTGTGCCGCACCAGACACTTGTAGGCGGGTGCTGTGCCTGCGTGCTCCTGTTAGCGAGGTAGAGGAGGAGAGTTACTAAATAAACTGAGTAGATTAACAAATGTAGCTTACCTGTGGGCATAGCGCCGCCAGATCCTCGGTGCAGACTCGGAACAGTTCTAACATGCCGCGCTGCAGCTCGATGGCATTGACAGCCACCTTGCAGTTGGGTTCCATGGGTGTACTAGAACTGACGTGCGCCATGAGGCACTGAACTGTGCCCAGCTGAGAGAGGAGGGCAGGCAAATGCTCAACGTTCATGCGACCGCATTTCTGCTGCTCCACCAGGGAACCGCAGGCGATGTAGAAGTCTCCCATGTTGGCATAATCTGGACCCAGAGCAGCGTGGGCACGTCGCAGCTGCTGCTGGCAAATATTGCTTTGCGGCAACTTTTGCCGACGATCCTCAAGGCAACTCCAGACGTCGACAGAGTTCAGGCAACTCAGCAACTTGCTTTGATCCTCGGCACAATAGTTGGGCAGGAATGTGAGCTCCAGCCAAGAGTTGAGCTGCAGCTGACGCTGTTGCAGCCACAGCGCATGTTGACAGGCATCGGGCAGCGCCTCCAACTGGCTGGAACTGAAGCTTAGAGCGCACTCCAACATGGCCAGATTGTCGCTCGTCTTCTGGTGCGTGCAGTATTTGCGTAAATCCTGACATTCTGGCAGATCAATGATGCTGTGCATCTCCTGGGCTGGCGTAGATCCCTCTTTGGGGTTTAGGTCAATGCTTGCCCGCCGCAAACGAACATGGCCCACGTCGCCGGCTGCCACCCACAGCAGCCACGACAACAACAATAAACACTCGCATTTCATTTCTTATTCCTTTTTTTCAGTTTTTCTAGCAGCGTGTTAACTGGACATTTACAACACTCTTCACGATTTTCAATAAACAAATATATAATTATTTAAAATTCAATTTGTAACACGTTCACCGTCCATAGAATAGAATATTCGAAATGCAACAAGAACGACAGACAAAAAGGCCGGTAGAAAATGCAATGTTTTATAATTATGTTTTCATTCTTCTATTTCTCATTACACTCTTTCTTCATTGATGCACTTTTGGGCGACAGCTTAACCTATATTCCGTTGATCATGTGTATATATTTTGCTTACATCAACAATTTTTTTGTGCAGTTAGAATTAAAACATTATCTTCGTTTTATATCATCACTAAAGTTCCACACAGCTGCATATTGTCTCTGCAATATGTATCGATAACACGATAACAGATAAGAAGGTGAACGATTAGTTTGACGTCACAAATGTTTACAATATATCGATGAATATTTAGAATACACGACTTGCATTGGATAGCTATAGTTTCATTGGCAAATCAATTGCATTAGGTATACATCGATAAGTTTGACACAAATAATTTTGAATTCAGCTTGTAGCCTGATTTTAATACCGAGCTTAAAATACCGTTTTAATGCACCGTTATATCGCACATCGCTAATATCCACAGCACATCTCTATGAACCTATGAGTCGTTCGCGAACCGCAAAACAAAAGAAAGCTGCAATTTTTCGCTGGCAAGCAACAATTGCCAATTATTATTTATTTTCTGTAATTGTATGTAGTGCACATTTTCGAATCATTTCAATTCATTCCATCAATCAATCAACAAATAAATCATCATACTGACGTCTACACATTGCGAACCTTTAAAGTAACTTACCCACAACAACTACGGCATCGAAGTGGGCGTCATTTAACGCTGAGGAGGCGGCGGCAAACGAGCGCACACCGCTCATGGACGCACACGTCAATGTCTCGTCATCGCCATCAGTTTCGGGTGCAACAGAGGCGGCATCAGGTGACGATGGAAGCCAGAGCGGCACAACAGAGCGTTTAGAACGTCCTCCAAGGCGGCAAAAGCAACAACAACGAAGTAGTTATGGTTCAAATGGACAGGTTGATACAAGTGGCAGCAGCACCGATCAAGCGGATGGGGTTAGTTGAGAGTACCTAGTTCCGCAGTACAAAACTAACCACTTTCTGCTTTCTTCAGGCCGTGCTCGCCGTGCCCAGCGTCGTTGTACGCGAGTCAAGCTCTCGTCCTGTCAGACTAACTGCTGGGGGCGCAGATCCCGGTGGTGCTGGTGCCGGTGGTCCAGGCCCCTCACAGCGCGAAATCGAAGAGGAACAGGGCCTGAAATATGGTGCCCAACATGTCATTAAATTATTTGTACCCGTTTCACTTTGCATGCTGGTCGTTGTGGCCACCATTAACTCGATTAGCTTCTACAACAGCACGGATGTCTATCTGTGAGTGAATAACCTTGCATACTTAAACCCGCACGTATAACCACAGTCACTTACAAATTGTAAATTATTTGAGGTGGATTCTTTTATATATGTATATTCTTTATTTCTCTACAGTCTCTATACACCTTTCCATGAGCTCTCACCGGAGCCAAGCGTCAAGTTTTGGAATGCCTTGGCTAACTCGTTGATATTAATGAGCGTAGTCGTCTTGATGACCATTCTTCTGATTGTGTTGTACAAGAAACGCTGCTATCGCATTATACATGGCTGGCTGATACTCTCCTCCTTCATGCTGTTGTTTATCTTTACGTACTTATACATGGAGGAGCTTCTGCGCGCCTATAACATTCCTTTTGATTATCCCACGGCTATGTTAATCATGTGGAACTTTGGTGTAGCCGGCATGATGGCCATACACTGGCAGGGTCCCTTGCGATTGCAGCAGGGATACCTCATCTTCGTTGCCGCTCTGATGGCACTGGTCTTTATTAAATATCTACCCGAATGGACCGCCTGGGCTGTGCTGGCAGCCATCTCCATATGGGGTAGTTTCTGTTAAAGGCATAATACGCTGGAAAATACTTAACTGCTATGTCTTTTTCAGATCTCATTGCAGTGTTGTCACCACGAGGTCCACTGCGTATATTAGTGGAAACTGCACAGGAACGCAATGAGCAAATCTTTCCAGCGTTGATTTATTCCTGTAAGTTGCTCGGCTAAAGGATCTACCGACTTGTCTATATAATTTACATTGCAGCCACTGTTATTTACACCTACATGGGCACACACTATACACCACAACAGCCAGGACAGCAGGCAGGAGGAGCAACGTCCACAACAGACACATCCAGTAACTCACCATCGTCTAGTAACTCGACAACGACAACGCGCGTTACACAAACCTCGGCGGCTTCACCAACGGATGCAACGCAGTCAGGTTCGAGTGGCAGCGGTAGCTCACGCACAGGTAATACGCGCAACATAAATCAGCAACGTCAGCAGGACAATCAGGAGGCTGCTGAAGGTATGCCACTTGTGACATTTACTAGAGATAACCAAGGAAACGGTACATATACGCATTTAATTTTATTATGATTTCACCTCAACGCTCCTTACGCTTTTCTATGATTGTGATCTTGTTTGTTGTTTCAATGGTGTAAGATGCTGCTAGCGCTGTAGAGAGCTATCGTCAGTAGTTTCGTGCAAACTTTATACATGTTAATTGGCGATAGTCTTTAGCTTTTATTTGTGCACTAAATGATATAAGAAGTTAGTAAAACAAACTCTTGCCTGCCTTATTACAGCTGAGGCTGCTGGTTTCACACAGGAATGGTCCGCCAATCTAAGCGACAGAGTGGCGCGTCGTCAAATTGAGGTACAGAGCACACAAGCGGGCAGTGGACGTCGTTCCCAGGAATATCGTACAGTACCAGCGCCTAACCAGCCTCAAATGGAGGCACAAGAGGAGCGTAAGTGAACGATATAATAAGGAAGATAAGAAGACATGTGCATAACATATTCAATTAATTCTTTTTAGGCGGCATTAAACTGGGTCTGGGCGACTTTATATTCTACTCTGTTTTGGTGGGCAAGGCCTCCAGCTATGGCGACTGGACCACAACAATTGCTTGTTTTGTCGCCATCCTCATTGGCCTCTGTCTCACTCTGCTGCTGTTGGCCATTTGGCGCAAGGCTTTGCCAGCTCTGCCAATTTCAATTACCTTCGGGCTGATATTCTGCTTTGCCACCAGCGCTGTGGTTAAGCCCTTTATGGACACCTTGTCTGCCAAGCAGGTTTTCATATAATATAAAAGACAAGAAAAGGAATTTAACAGACAAATAATCCGCGTCCTAGTATTTTCTGTAATTGTAGTCCAAAAAAAAATTGTCTTTTTAAAATACATTTTCTTTATTTAACAAAGTGAATTAACAGAAAATAGGAAAGTCGCTTATGTTTTCTTCAGCTTAACTATTGTTTTGTCCACCAGGTTAACAAGCCAGCCCGGCTCGAGGCCATGAAACAGCTGACGTGCATCCTTGGCAGCTGTGAGCATCTCATAATCGGAATCGTCTTCGATTCTCGGCAGCTCGTAGCCATATTTCTGTGCCAGCACCAGACGCTCCTTGCTGATCTCTTCGGGATTGGCCAAATAGCCGCGATTCTTGGGATCTGAATAGTAATCCACGGCATCCTGTGGCGGCAGCATGCGCTGTGGTATGGGAACGCCCTTCTCGAACCATTTTTTGGGATTGATCAGTATATGTAGGCTACGCGGATCATAGTACGCGGTGCGAATGACGCCGCCATTACGTTCTACAGCGGCAATAACTGTCTCACTGGCGTGCTGCACTTCAATGTTAATCTTCGCCTTGAAATTATCCAAACCCTCGTCGGTCAACTGGAATCCGAACTGCAGTTCTGCCGGCTTGAGGGTCAACAGTCCCGAGTTGCACAGCGTCGTGATGTCAATGGGTTGACGAGTGTCAATGCGATTCGTGTCAATCAGCACCTGCAGTTGTAGCATACTAATCTGTGGGTATTCGCGTCGCATGTGGTGTCCTTTGTAGTAGGGTTCGTAGGGAAACCGCAAGTAGAAAGGCTGGTTGCCCGTTTCGTAACCCAAACGCATAAAGTTCTGGCGCTGGCCAGAACCCTTGTTGCCAGCACCATGTTTATCACCACGATGTTGTCCTCGACCACGCTTGTCCTGCAATAGAGTTCGATTTTTAATTCTTTAATATATCTCACAGTGAGGTGTGTTGTTATTTAACCGGCCCGTTTGGAGTCTTACATTTTGCTTTGAATTGGGATTTGGACGCAGGTTTCCGATTTGCACACGTGGCAAGGTGCGCAATAGCTTTAAAGCCTTATCCGTGCTTTCGCGGAAATGTGCCATTTATTTAGTTTTATTAATTAAAATACAGTTTCCTAAATAAAAATATTTAACACGAGCTAGAATAAGTTTCGCACCGTCGCTTATCAACACTGTAATTAGAATCGATACATTTTAATCGATTATTATTAAACACTAGCGTTGCCACCTGATGAATTAAAAAGGCGCTTAACAAACATTTCAGCCCTTTAGTCTCCAGCCCTGTTTTGTCTGATTGAAAATAAATAAACAAAAAGAATAGAAAAAATATTTATTTTAACATATTCTATGCTCTAAACCCACAATGATTTGTCCAACGTGTCGAGATAATGCCGAGCAAACATCGAAATGCGTTTTAAATGCGCTGGACACCCTAAAACAGCACTTTCTCAGTAAGCCTGAAGTGCACATTTACCAAACAAAAAACAGATTTAAATTATTATTTCTCTTTTAGTGATGCAGATCAAGTGTGCCGAAAATGCTAGCGACATCAATATACTAAAGAAGCGCAACGAGAAACTGAACACCACCATCGAGCTGCTGCACAAACAACAGCAAGAGCAGCGCATCAAGTGTAGTCCGAAACGTCGTAAAATTTCACCACGAAAGATACAGGAGCAAGGGCGGCAAAGCAGTTCTCAACCCACAGATGTGTCGTCGCCTCAGGTGTCCGAAAGTCAGGACTCATTGAATATGAATATAGCATTGCAACTGGATGATGATGAGGAAGAAACAATCACGGAAACAGAACCAGTAATCAGCCCCTACAAACCTTGGAGCACTCGGCGCAAGATGCACAAACGGAATTGTGAAAACGAGCGACCCGATAGCACAATGTCTACAGTAGCTGCTGCTGCTAATAATCAATGGCTAGGCAAAACACCCAAAGACAAATTGCCGCTGGGCAAGACTAAAATGTCCCTAACACTGCGTAGCAATTCTCCCAAACTGAAACAGACGCGTCTTCATTTCGATAAAGACAAAGATAAGGATATCATCGAGTCCAGTCCCAATTTGTATACCGCAATAAGAAAGGCAAAGAATTCTCAATCGCTTTTACAAAGGTAGGTTCACCAAGTTTCGTTAATATTTAATATATTTAAATAATATATGACAAGTTTGCAGAAGCGACAGCAGCAGCGGATCAGAAGGCGGCGTCAATTGCAAACTCATCACCAGTTCCAAAGCATTGTCGGGGAATAATCAACCTGCTTTCGATTTGGACGATGATGATTCGTTCCTTGGACTGTGTCCGGATCCAACTGCGCCAACACAGTTAAAGGCGGCGCTTATGACTACTTTGCCCTCCCTGAGTGGCACTTCGGACACATCAAGTGTGGTGATGCTTACGCCTACCACGCAGGATATTGTGTTTATTGATGACAGCATTGACGATACCACTAATCGTCCTCTGAACACCATGGACTTTATGCAGGAGGCCATCAAGGGAGATGACAAAGTTTCACTGACAAGATTGCAGCAATTCGAAGCGAAGCTTATAAGAGATCAGCAGAAGGCAGCTAAAATGGAGAAAGCGGTTGCATCTGCTGCCCCAGTCCAAGTACAACTTCCATCTACCTCTACTCGCGTAAAGGAAGAACCGCTTTCGGAAAAACCAAGTGAACTTGGTAATGAGTCAACCAAATTGCCAGCAGATTTCGATTTGGACGATGAAATGGATGAAGAGGAGGAGGAAGTGTTTCCACGTCCCATTGTGGTAGTTAAAACGGAGGCCAAACAGAGTGTGAAGGAACGCTATAAAATTAGATGCGCGCAATGCGAAAAGGTAAGAATCCTATGGGCAATTCCTTATTCTCTTAGTTATTGGTAACCTTAACTCTATCTACAGTTTATTGAGTTTATGGGCTCCAATCTGAACGACGAGAAGATACGCATTTATCTGGATAATTGCAGGCATCGCGATGATCGCGAGTTGGACAATAATACGCCCGATGGATTCTGGAATCCGCATATGGTTTCTTTTGACGAGGCAGATCCACGTAATAAAGTTATAGTGGATCGTCGTTTTGTGGATCAACGCAAGAAATGAAGAACATAAGACTTAAGATTAATGCTCATAATAGACTGATATAACTTTATTCAAGTTCATTTACAAATTGCCGCGTCTTGCCTGCTCTATCTCGATGGCCGTAAAGAGCGACTTGAAGTTGCCAGCGCCAAATCCCTGCAATGAAGAAAAGGAAAACAATTAAGCTAAGATTGTAAAAAAAAACTGAAAGTATTCAATACATACATTGTGATTGTAACGCTGAATGACTTCGAGGAAGAGCGTGGGTCTGTCTTGGCAGTTCTTCGTAAAGATCTGCAGCAGATAACCGTTCTCATCGAAATCCACAAGAATGTTCAGCTTCTGCAAGATTGCCATATCTTCCTTGATCTTGGTGCGACTGTGTGACAGCTGCTCCTGCAATATTTCATAGTACGATGACGGGATGGTCAGGAACTCTGTGCCACGAGCGCGTAAATTGCTAACAGCCCCGATAATATCATCGGTATTGAGTGCAATGTGCTGCACACCAGCGCCGCCATAGTAGTCCACATATTCCTGAATCTGCGACTTCTTCTTGCCATTTGCTGGCTCATTGATGGGCATCTTGACAGTCTCCTCGTAGTTGGCCATCACAATGGAACGCAACGCCGAGTATTCCGTATGAATTTGTGAATCATCCACAGACCAGAAACGATGGAATTGCAAAATGCGTTCGTACCATGCCGCGACGCTCTCCATTTGCAAATCCGGCTGGTTACCCACCACATGATCGATAAAGTTCAGCTTACCCGCTGGCAAATTCTTCAGCAGCACATCCTCTGCACTACGCTGATAGCCGGGCAAGAAGTCACCCGCATAACCGTTACGCTCCACAAAGGTGTGCGTAGTGTCGCCGTACTGAGATCAGAGACAATATGTTAGTTTTATTATTAATTAGGTTAATTTACTGTGTGGAATTTAAAGTTATTCGTTTACTAATATTATAATTAAAAATATCACAGGAAACTATGGTATATCATGATATATGGTTTATAATTGTATATATCATAGTGTTTTATTGGATATCTTGGTATATTATAGTATCAACGTATACAATAATCTATCCTGATATCTTGCTATATTATAGTATCATCGTATACAATAGTCTATCCTGATATATATTGTATATTATGGTATACAACTTTGTATTATGTAAAGCTTGGTATATTGTGTTATATAATGGTATATTATTGTATATATCATGGTAAACTTATGGTGTATTTTTATACATATATTTTATGGCATTACGATACTATAAACTCACCGTCTTAATGGTTGCAAATCTCACAAAGCCATGCGCATCATTCTCTTCCCAAATGTCGCGCACAACTTCGGCACCACGCGATACCGCCAGGTTAAAGATTGCATTCAAATCCTCCACTTCGAAGGCTACATCCTTGACACCATCGCCATGCTGCATCAGATGCAGGCCGTGCTCCTTGTCATCGGGCGTGTAAGCCGACACAAACACAAAGACAATTTTATTCTGGCGCACCGCATGCTTTGCATACCGTCGCTCACCGGTCTCCAGTCCCTGATAGCCAAGTGGTTCGAAGCCCAAACGGGTTGTATAATAACTGGCCGCCTGCTTGGCGTTGCCAACGTAAAACGTTAGATGATCAAAGCTTAAGAATTTGCCGGCTTCTGGCTGAAGAATTAAATAATAGTTTGGTTTAGTTTGTAGTCCAGAAGATTATTTATTGATGCACTTACTTTAGTTCCTTTGTCAGTATAGCTTGTCTATAAGAAAGTTTAAAAAGAAGATTGATTTATTAGTTTTGTATTAATTTAAAAAAATGTGATGTAAATCTGTCAAAGAACATAAATTCATTGTTGTCACTTTATAGATTAAACTTATTAAGAAAATATTAATAATTGCCAATAAAGTTTTGGTTTGAATTCACTCAAAGATCAAACGAAAAACGTGTGTAAAATATTTTATGTAAAGTAAATATAACCTCGAAAGTATTACAAACATAACCTCACAAATAGAACACTCTTTAATCTTTTATAAGTCCAATTTAACTTCAAGTTATTCTTTTCACTTTACTTATTCACGGTTAATACGAGTATATGATCACTCCTCATTATTGTAAATAATCAATATATTTTCTAACACTGTCGAGTTAGTTTTTTATCATTTTTTAATTGGATTATGTAATTCTTTACCATTATCACTCAGACTCAATTTGTGAAAAACTCTTCCTCACACGCGTTATAGACTCGGTTGATCTTTCGGCGATCTTTGAAACTTGACTATGGGCTAAGCCATGATGGAACTTGGTCTTATATAGTCACACGGCGTACGTTCGATCAGATGTTGATCAGGTGAAAATCCTGCTCCTCATTTGAATATATGTCAAACTAGTATTCTGTTTACGAGTTTATTTCAAGAGCGGGTTGTCGATCTTTCTATTTGTTGTTCTCGTTGTTGTTTCGAAATCCGCATAATTAAATAGAAATTGCAAACAATTTAACAATTTGTTTACTGCAACAGGTGTTTACTATACAAACATGATATAGCATTTTTATTACAGTCAAAGTTTTACAGACTATTTGCTCCACTTAATTCGCTTACAATGCCTTACTAGGTTCATTATGCATAACAAACTGAATGCTTATGATATGATACTGTTGCTTTTTATTTTTACCGGCTCCCGCTTTAATATTCATGAATTCTACAGTTTCTATTTCAGTTTATCTCTCGGGTTCCGCGCCACGCGCTCTGTTGTCGGGTCATATTAAACTGGATTCAACGTTGCGAGCCCCCAAAAATTCCAAATTCCGTATGTACATAGCAAGATATACATTAACTTGATCAAGTTGCGCTTTGAATATGAGATTAATTTAGCTGTTATTATATTTTTAGCATCTCTACACGAGTACTCAATTGAAAACAATATTGAAAACTGGTTTTAGAGGTTTGTGATATTTTTGATCGGCATTTTATTGAAGATATTGCCATGATATAATATTGTGTAATAATCGTTATCTGCATTATTGATTACATTTCTTTAAATGCATATTATCACTAAGCAATGAACACATAGAGACCTCAAACAGCGGTTAAAGTTGCTGCCGCTGGTTTTTCGATCCAGCTGCCCCAGAGCCCGAAGCATTGAGTCTAAAAACGTTCGACTGGGGCGGCTGCTCATTGCTTAGTGATATTATGTTCTTCTAATTAAGGTTTATTTAAGGAGAGTCCTTAAATTACACACATTCTTTCATTCTTGTAGTACTTTTCTTACTCATCTGTTCAGTGGTGCATATATCGCGTTACATCGCGATAGCTATCGTAACTACAATACCACATCTACTCTTAAAACTTATTCACTAAATAGTTTGATAATTTATGAATTTTGTCTCAGAACTTATTCCTAGTAAGTGTTTTAAAATTGATGAATTTCCTTCTTGGATAGGACAGGTTCCTGCCTTGGACACTTGACAAATTCGTCTTCGCATTGTGTCCGGTGTTTGGCAACCTCGTGAAGAATCTTCTTTTCTGCCCGCAGTCATAAATTAAAGCGTTCGCCTCGCGTCGTACGAAATCGATTTATGCGTATGCTAAAAATACTAGACTGAAATTATACAAAAAAAATACCAAAAGACAGACACACATGGCGTATACGCGACGCATGAACTGAAGCGGTTAAGCATTCATGATTAGCCCCAGACAAAGTCCCCCACAGTTAATGATGAACTGACAAGCTGTGGATAAGACCGAGAGGGATTGGGGGATGTGGAGGAAACAGTCTGCTTAGGGATGGGGATGGGCAATCGGGCGCACAAGTGGCCATTGGCACGAAGCCAATGCGCTGCTTGACATTTATTATGATTGGCTTATTAGGGCGCCTAGAGGGGCCGAGAAGACCCGAGACTATAGTTGAGGGAGAAGAAAAGAGTAGCCATTGTCGTCGCATTGATGGGACACGCCAAAAGGGCCATTAAAAATCAGTTTGTCTATAAAAGAAAACTACAGAACTATATGAACTACTTTTGTGAATGTGCTTGGGCAATGTGTTTATCAGAAGCGAGAGGAATAGCGTGATGATTATTAACTACTCTTCCTCATTCGTAGGTTATGGTTTTTCCTTTAATTAGGTTTAATTATTGACATAGTTTCATTAGAATTTTGCTTCTGTGGTTACATTTATAACTAATTTTGAATGTATTTAAGTAAACCTTTAAAATAACTTTGAATCATTGTGCAATAAATGTGTATATAATGGGAATTAAATTGTAATCAAATCAATACTAGAAAACACCAATTCAACAGGAAATGGATAAGAAATGCTTGTTATAAAAGAAGTAGAGAAAAATTTGTCTTGAATTCAAACAAATACACTAAATCAAAATTGCTCGAACTTTTCTTAAGTTTTAAATATTAAAAAGAACTAAATTAAATTCGTTTTGTTTGTTTACAGTAGTGAACATATATTTAAAAGGTTTCTCGGAATAACATATAGTTAAATGTATTACAATTTAGTTTTATTTTGTAGTTTACATTTTCTTATTTTGATTGCACTTTTCTTTTAAAAAACGTGAATTTTTATAAACAATAATAAACTGTTAGCATGTGTAATTCCATATTTAATGTGAGCTTATCCGATTTGAGTGTGCAGGATATAACAAAATTAGCTTCGCATTCATTTATCAACACATTCTTCGCTGCTCCCTTTCCGTTATTGTTTGCTTTCACACATCTGCCGTTAATCAAATGTCTTTCACTGTCTGACGCTGGCCTAACCCAAGAATATGAACTCCACAAAATGCACACCAGACTTGCCCACACACAAACTAACTCTGGCCCGCAGCTGAGCGGGCGCAGGATGTCCGTGCACAAGGGCCCGCGGATACACAAAAAAAACAAGTTACAAGCTCTATTTTGAAGACTGAATAAAATAAAAAATTGGTAATATTATCAATCGCGAATGAGAGGTAAGAATATAGATTTTTTAAAAATTATTTAGGCAATATTAAATCGAGAAACAAGTCGATTTAAGTTTCTTCATTTTGTGAAAAGATTTATCATAAATATATTCTATATTTTAATGCTTTAGACTTTTATTAACACTAGAAAGACCAAAGAAGTATTGCATAGGGCGCCCGACTAACCTGACTAACCTTATGCTTGCACTCCGGTCCCAGCTTCATTCCATTAGCCTAAGCAATGGTTTTTTGCGTTTTACCTTCTGCTCTCCTTTTCTCTCTCTCTCTCTCTCTCTCTGAGCGTCCTTGGCAACGCTGCTGCGCAGGTTAATTTGATTTTATTTGGGTTTGATGTGGGTAGCCTGTTGCTGCTGCTCTGATGGAGCTATTGAATTACTCTCTCTATCTCTCTTGCACACACAGGCACACATAAGTAAACAAATGCCGTTAACTCTCTCTTTCTCACACACACACTCACAGACACACGAAAGTAAATAAACTCAACTCTCTCTGTCTGCCCTCTTGGCGTTGCCAGCTGTGTGCAAAGTTGCTCTCACCGGGGGTTGCTTTCTCAACTTGCAGGGTGCAAAAGGACAAAGAAAAGGAAAAATGACAAAATCCTGTTGTTGTTGTTATTGTTGTTACAGCCATCGCAAGCTGTCGGCGCCGCAATATCGTCGCCGCAATTCAGTCGCCGTCTGAGTCCCGTCAATTGCGCTTCGAGCATAACAACAATAACAACAAAAACAAATTGGAAAATCAACTGCAAAAAATTGAAAATTATTTATTTTACATTTTGAAAGCGAGGTAACAAGCAGCAGCAACAACAACAAGAACAATAATAACAACAAGAAAAAATCCCTCTGAAAGCCAAACGAACTTGAACTGTCGCTAGTTTTGTAACTCTCGACAGTCTGGGAATCATTTGTCGCCATCTATTTAGCCCAAGGCGTGCTCTATTATGTTGTTGTTGTTGTTTTTTATTTTTTTAAATATATTGACAAATTTGTGCACAATGCGACGAGGCTAGTGCGATTAAAATCTCTAAAAAATATTTAAAAAATTCGTTCACTAAGTGTTTTTCAGTGTAATTTGTGCTGCTGCATCGCTGCCTCTGCTGCCGGGGCGTCGCTGCGATTAAAAATAGTTCTCGTTATGATATAGTTTTTATAATCAGGCCGATTTGCTGATTGATTGTTCAGTGTGAAAACGATCATAAATATTACTTGTCATGTCCGTGTGTGTGTGAAGTTGCCATGGCGCCATGTAGCGCTTTGCCAGCTGCTCAGGGTGCGGCGCCAATGCTGCTTAAACTGTACGCGAAAGTAACTGCAATAATCGCGCGACGCTCTACGACGCTGCTATAGTCGCGTTTTTTGCTGCGACTTTGCTGTAAACGCGCGTGTTTCAATAAAACGCACTGAATAACTCCATGTTAATATTTATTAATTAATATTTCCGTGAAGACAAATACAAACCAAGTTTGCTCGAATTCGGGCCGAAAGTGCTTGTCAAAGTGTTTACAACAATAATTGCAGGGGCGCTGTAATAATCGCGCGCAACTTAGTTACCTTTGCTATGGCAGCGACGCTGCTATTATCGCGCGCGTTTTTTGTGCCGATTTCATTGTTGTGCATAAACAAAATAAATTAAATGACACTCGAAGGAGATTACAAAACTGTAGTAATACTTTCGTAGTCTTCTCTTTATGATTTTGCCTTATAGTGCTTGTCAAAGTGTTAACGCCAATTACTGCAAAAGAGCTGTAAAAGTCGCGCGCGTCTTAGCTGAGTTTCTTCTGGCAGCGCACTTGACACTGCTTGTCAAAGTGTATGCTGTAATAGTCGCGCGCGTTTTGTGCTAGATTCAACTCACAAATTAGAACGCAAAACTTTAATGGTTATGTCTTCATGAGGGTTACTCGTATAGTTTGAGATCTTCTACTGAACATTTGCAAATATAATATACGCATAACATAATAATATAACAGTAATTGAGGCTTGCGTGCCATAGAGCTATTTCAAGCTGTGTTTAACTGTGCTTAAGAGTACCGCAAGCAACGGTATTTGCACCCTTTCCGCTTTGCTGTGTACCACCCCATTGAGGCAGCTTAACAACGTTTCGACATACCAAGGGACAGATTTGATGATGACTTGCCCCGCTCCTCCCCTCCCCCTTCAATTCCCTTCCCTCAACCCAACCTTGACATAATTTCCAACCCGAGAATATCCTTAATGTAAAGTTCTTTTATTTTCGATGTCGTCATAGCAAAGATATATTATATACACGCATGTGTCTGTGTATGTATGTATGTATATACAGTCATCATATATTGTCACATTTACAATATTTCTTGGTGCTAAGCTAGTGAACCACAGTGGAGCAAACACAATAACCGCCCACAGATTGTAGGCCAGCGCACACATTAAATAGTCTTTGTGTAATACTAGATGGCGTAGAGCTCATAAAATTCGCTTTTCCAAAACAACAAGAATACCGCAGAGAGGCCAACATTTACGAGGGGGGCGGCATAGTGGGGGCAGTCGCAACAGGTTGCAGTGGCATTACAAATAAACAAAAGAGGCCGCTAACACATGGAGCTATCAGAAAGAACTTCCTCAACACGTCTTTATGATATTCTTAGCACACACACATGCACTCAAGTTATGGGTAACCAGGACCGTAGCGACATCTCGGTGGCCTTTGTGCAAAAAATCTCTTTGCCTTGTTTTAAAATAAAATATGTATTGTTGATAAAACATTTCACAAAATGAAGAAACCTAATACTAATTACATCGACTTATTTTTCGTTATTGCAAAAATCCTTAGTAGTTTTTAAGAAATCTATATTTTTTTGGTAAAAGTTAAAAGCTGCATACATCACCTATATTGTTTTTTTTAAGGATCGGGCTATATTTATCAAGAATTTAGGTAAAAGTATTATTTGGCGGTCGTTTTTAGTTTGTTTTTAATTGAATTTTGAAAATAATAAAATTTCGAATGATTTTTTTAGCAATCCATTAAATCATTCTTCTTTTTTCACCATTGTGTTACACAATTATTACACCTATTATCCCTAAGGTAGAATAATATGTAAGAGCTATAAGTTTCTTGTTTTGGTTTGAGGGTGCCGCCTAGCAGGCGGGCGCCCTTGTGCAGCGCATACCCTGCAAATGTCTCGATACGCGCCTGTGCGTACCCCTAGTAGTTCGCTATTTTTAAAGGGATTCTTCGCCTAGGTAGGCATAAATTATAAAAATATTTCAATGTGTGTTAAAGAATTCCAAGTAGGAATGTTGTTCGGGACTGTTCCGCATGATTTTCAACAAATTACCAGAGTCCATTAAATCTGTCGTCTTATTAATGGAGCATGCCTCACATTTTCCACTCAATTTGCATTGATAGCTAGAGCTAATCAGCGAGGAAGAAGTGGTGTAGAAATAAATTAATAAATTTTAAAAGATGATAAACTGTGTGAAATATCAGCCAATTCTTGAGCAAAGTGAATAAAAGTATCGTCTGTTTTAATCTTTTAACTGTGTTAAGTGCCCTGCAAATAACACTGCTTATCTTTTTTTTTTTTTTTTTAAATTATTATATTTTATTAAGTGAAGAATCCAATATCGTATCTTAACATCACAGGGTGGGGAATATTCTTAAGAATAACCAAACAATATATTTTGATATAGTGACGACTCAACTACAGGGGCAGCACTGCTTATCACAGTTACATATTGATAGATTGATAAGCATATGTACATATGTATATCGTCATATGTATTTATGGTAATTTTCAATATTCCAAACCCTTTAAAAGCAGCCACAACTGCGATAATTTGGCGAGAGCATCGCCGAAGCAGCAGCAACGCTAGCGTCTACACTAACGTCGCAGTCGACGTCGCCGCCTCGGATCGATTGTTTGTGCTTTGCCTGCGTTCGCTGCGCATCGCGTTCAGTGGGAATTTGCATAGGGAGCGAAACGCACGTCTCTTTAAGCAGTTTTTCTTTATGCGAATCAACGCGCGCGTCGCATTCTTCAGTGAAAAATAGATTTCATAGTTTTCCCCGCGTATTTTTGTTGTAACTTTAATTTATGAATGAAGAACAGCGCCGTTGAGTGAGAATAATAAATTACACTCCAAATGCCGAAAATATTTCTGTTTGAAATGAAAATTCCATGTAATTTATCAGAAACTAAATGGATGAAAGATGCAGATCTAAAGTGAGATGTTGAAATTAATAAATTATTGAGAAAACAAGTGGAAATTGTTTAAATTTTTGAGAAAATAATGATTACAAATTACAAATGTAAATGATCAATTGAAAATATTCAATTTTGAGCGAGATAACACATTTTTTTAACTTGTTCACAGTGTTAATTAACAAATGTGCAAAATACTGAAGAATGTAAATGATCTATTGAAAGTTTTAATGTGAAATCAAAATATAACAAATATTAACTTATTCACAGTGTAAATTAATAATAATCTATAAACATTTAAATTTTAAAACAATAAATTTGAGAAGAAAAGAAATAAAAATTGGTCCTTATTTTTTATTGTGTAAACTAATGCATAATTCTATTGAAAAACTATTTATTTTAGTTTATTCAAACTGTCAAATGCATTTTCCAACTAGACGCACAAATAACACAAGTCCAACCAGCTGTAAAGCAGTGTAATATGAGGGTGCAGTTCATAAATAATGAGTGCAAGCACTTATAATAGTATGAGTACTCGAATATTTATAATATATTGACAATTCTTTCTCTCTATAGATGGTATTGAATTTCAAAAAACAATAACTAGCAACAAGTAATGCTGTAATAATTGAACTGATGTGACAGAAGAGAGCAGTGAAAAAAGTAACAACTATGCCTAATACACAAGATCCACACGATCCAATTGAGTGCGACAACAGTGAGAGTGATGACTGTGGTGCCTGTTCCTGCCAAAGATTACACTTAAGAAATGTGAAACACACCCATAATGCGAGTGCTGTCAATTGCTCTGCTCTCTCTACACTTTCGCTTTGCCTCTGTCTCTGCCTCTGCTTCAGTCTCTCAATGGCTGCGCCGCAAACGTCCTGCATACTGTGTAATAAGGAAGACCTGAGAGCGAGAGAGCCGACAATAAGTGGAAGTTATGAGGAGTTCACATTTGACCACCAGGTGTCGCGCGAGGAGGCTATTCAAGCGCTTCGCAAATACAATGAGAGTAAGGCTCACTCTCACGCTCTCCTAAAAGCGCTCTCTCTCTTACTCTCACTCTCTTTGCAGCACACGATAGGCACAGCAGTTGTGGATCGGTGGAGTGTACAGCCACATTGGTGAAATACTGCTTGGGGCCGAAGTTTGTGAACGATCATTGTTGGTGTGAAAATCAGCATCAGGAAGGTGAGTAACGGACAACGACGAGATGATGATGAGGTGGACTGGGCAACAGCACAGATTATAATGATATTATAATGTTTATGAGCTGCCTACACACACACGCACATGTGCATATGGCGCTTAACAATAACAAACAAACAGCAGAATTATTCTCAGACGTAAACAAAAGAGTGGAAAAACGATGGAAAAAACGTTGGAGGCGTGTGCCACTAACCCACTTGGTAGCTGGTAGCTGCTGGCTTAAGTAAAGCTTCATTAACCCATTACATCAACAAAGACAAAAACAAGCTTGATTGGCTAATGAGGGAGGCAGGGAAGCGTGTTGCGTGCTGGAAGACGTTGCAAGGCCGCGCGAACCACTAAACTGTCCCATAATTGGGTGCGTCACTGGGCTCCCCTACAACTTGCTCTATTTATCTGTTTCTCCTCTTTCTCGCTCTCCTGCCATGCTCATTAGCACGTGGCCATTGCGGAAGCAGTTAAATGTTGTGGTCCACATGAATAGACCGCAGACACGCTTCATTGCATTGGCTGGCTATGCTTGCATCACAGTGGAATAATTCACACAAATAGCATATAGAATGAGTAAAAACAGAAATAGTCGCGCGGCACGCGACAGTGGGATACCCTTCGACCTATGTTTCACACATGCATATGCATATGCTTTGAAATTATTCTCGACAGATGGCGCTTGCCCGCCACTAGCACTTGGTTTTATGCTTATACTTTCTTTAATAACTTCTGTTTTTATTGTTCGATCGGATTGCAATTTGCAGAATACGTAGATAATTCATTCAGCTTACTATATGTTAAAGCCAGAAAGTTATATCTTTTATACAGCGCTTACAAATTGAGTTCAAAAATGAAATTATTAATTTGCGGGGGCGGTGGGCGTGGCACCTAACATTTAAAATAAAGTTAATCAGCGAATACACGAATCTTCCTGCCAAATTTGGTATCTCTAGCTTTTTATAATAGCTGAGATCTTTGTGTTCCCACAGAAAGACAGACAGTTAGACAGGCAGACAGACAGACATGGCTCAATCGATTCGGCTAGTGATCCTGAGCCTTTTATATACATTTTCAGAAAATTAGTATACACTTTTTTGACCATTTTCAATGGTCGAAGGGTATAAAAACAATACTGGTCTTCCTACAAAAATCTGCATTTCGGACGAAGTTTCCTATGGCCAGTTCGACTCCTCAGTTAATGTTGATTCACAGTAGTATACGAGTATATGTATATATAATACTAAATAGATTCAGAGATGTCTTCTAAGTTACTTTGCAAACTCCTGGCCAAAATTAATATATTCCTTCCAAGGTTACAGCAACCCACTGCTAATCAAAAGTTTCTCTTCTTATTCTAATAATTCCTTTCCCAACTATAAGCCAATCATCCAAGTGCAGTCACTATATAAATCTCCTTACACAGTTCGGGATCTGAAGTTTGTTTTCAGTTTGGTTTGGTTGGGTTATTTTATTACTGTATGTGCATCGCAGAGGCTGGCGGGTTTTGTTTTGTGGGTTAGGCACTTGGGCACTTGGTATTTTCTACACTTGAATGATTTTCCTCAAGGCGTGCACAATTTTCCGTTTGGCAGTTTTCATAGTTTCGATGCACAAATGCACTCGGTGCGTTGTTGTTCTACTAAATGAGCTCATTAAATTTAATTTTCTATAGTCGCTGGCGTTTCTTTTTTCTGTGTCGATTTTATTTTATGGACTTCACAATTGTATTTTTATTTACAACCAAATAGACGGGGGTAATCCACTTACTGAAGGTTCTCTAACAAACAAAGCATTGATGTAGTGCTTACAATCTAAAACTTGTTACCATAATTTCAAACAAATTGTAAAAGTAATAAAGAACTCTTTGATGTAGCCTACCTCCGATTCCAATGATAAATAATATCCTCTAGTATAGTCTGTTACGTATAGGGTACTTGTTGTTCGTCGTAGAAACTTTTACCCTTTCCATAATCGCTTGAACTATAACCCCAGTAGTGACTTATCAGACATCTGTAATATTCTCGTTCCTCTATCTATAAATCTCACTTGCTATTTGCCTAACAAGCGAATCGACTGTTTCTATCACTCAAATATACATATATTATATTTAGAAATGAGTTTCAACTACAAAATCGCTAAAGACATTATTCCTATCGGCTTTGTTAGCAATTTTCTTGGTATGCAGTGTCTGCTAACAATAACAACAACATTCATTGAGATACGTGATTGAAATATAAATGGCATAACACCTGGGACGATCCACCGGCAAATCTGTTCTGTCTATGAATGAAAAATTATCGTCACACATTCTCTGGGTGGTTAAGGGCCTCTGGAACACCCTACTACCCCGTTTTGGCAGACTGTTTGTAACGCCATCAAATTTTAGGCTACTTTGCATGCGATAATTTGCATAAATTTCATATCAAATGTGAAAAAATTGAAAAAATTAAATATTATTGAGGGGCGGCAACTGATGTTTGTTGTCTGCCGTCATACGATGAATCACAGTAATGTGCAATCAAGTCAAGGAAGCTATTTTGCTCGAGAGATCTCAGAGGTACATTTTAATACTTAAAATAACGGTATAAATTAACTCTGTATATTGGCAAAACACTTTAAGAATACATAAATACAGTAGGACTTATTAGAGGTTATTTCTATTCATAAGTACAATACATTCCTTTTTATACTTATTCTATACAAACTTATACATATTATATTCCTATCTCCCATTTTGTCAACAATCGATTCAATATGAAAATATCTTTATTAAATTTATTTTTTATTGCTTTTTCTTTGTACGATCTGTCGCTTTAAATATATATACTCGAGTATTTTCGACATGTTCCCTGCCTGTTTCTCTGTCAGCTGTCCGAAAAGATTAATAACGACACAATCGTTGTTGCGCTCTGTAAATTGATCCAGCATTATTATCTGTCGATTTGCATTAAATTTAAAATAATTACATAATTGGATAAATATCTGCGACACGCAAAACAATGAATTCTATTTTCGAAAATGGAACTTTATAGAAAACAACGAGTTTACGTTTATTATAAACAAATATGTAGTATTTGTAAACAACAATTTCATAGTTCTCGTTCGACACGACCATCAATGGGAAAACAATATTAAGTCCAACTATACAATACATTCCAGTTCTTATATTGTTTGGCTAAATAATGTTGTTGATCTTGGCAATGTTCGCAATAAACATATAATCTTTTATTGGCTTCAGTATCTACTTAAATAATGTACTGAACTGATTACTGGTATAATTATTTAATGTGATCTCGTGCCTTAGATTTCATTGTACGAATAAATTGTGTAAAGAAGGAGAACGAGACCTTCTATTGACTTTAAGAGACTGTTTACAACGCATACTGTCAGCGTCAGCTGAACATGAACATCATGTCATGTCTGTTTTGGAATCCCTGGATTTGGTACGAATATACAAATTCAGAAACCGAGAAATTCTTAATTTACAATATTAATATTACTCATTTTAAATGTTTTATCTATATTTATACCTCCTTCCTTCTTCTTTTGCAGAGGGCGTACCCTATGTTCCGCATATATGTTATGTGGGCGAAAAGGTTTACTCATCCTCCCTGGGTTCCTGTTTTACTTTCGAGCGGATCAAGAATTGTTGCTGTGCGCCCGTTTTGGTCAAAGAATGTAAGTGCGATGTGCAATATGTTGTCTATATGGTATCAATGATGGGTTGTTTTTATAAAGTATCATGGATGAGTTTCAACAAGATATTTTCGTGTGTATTGTGTATAGAAATCAATGCTAAATACCCTCACACACCCGAGATTAACAATGCGATGCTAATTTAATAATGTAAATACTCACGGTCACTTCAGTTTCGTATAGTACATATAAGAATGGATAGCAAGATCACGATGGTGATGATGATGATACGCAGTCGAATATGGTAGATGAAATCGTGTTAATTTAGTTTATACTGTTAATTGAAATTGCTCACAAGGCATCATCTAGCTAGCTAGCTTCGCTTTGGGCCATAAAACTTATCTGGCATTTTCGGCTATAAATTTTAAGGGTAATTAACAGCATTTTCTGCGATCTGTGTGTATTATTCTTTCGCCAAGAGTGAATGTACTATGGGCAAATAATAAACATACCACTTGGTCCAGATTTTTTCTCATAAATAAATATGAGTAAAGGCTGTAAAGTAAATTAGAATTGTGCTCGGAAATTTTCGATCCAGCTGCCCATAAACTTGGTTGTTTTTTTGAAATCGACTGGAAATCTTAAATCAACTGGAATATGTATAGAACTGTGTATATATTAAATTTGATACACTGACTAAATCATGTTAAAAGAATCAAATAAGTTTCGTAATTCTTTCTATTACTACAACTTCTTTCTTTGCTCAATTTAATATAAAATAAACTTGAAATATGTTGAGCTGTTTACCATATAGATAATGATACTCTGACTCATTCTATATAGGAATTATGTTAAAAGAACTAAAGCAACTTCGTATTACTTTTCTTTGGCTAGACTTTATCTCAATAACGCATCTTTTCGTTCAATTTCAACAAAATCAATATTCGAATCATAAGAATAGAACTTTCTTTATCTAGAATTTGATTAAATAATAAATTTCTTCCAATTTCAGGGCGACACATTTCTGGTGCTTCTATTAGCACATCGAAAATCACATCGGGCAGTCTGATGGCTGGACTGAGTCTACTGCACTGGATTACCAGCTAAGGTTGTGCATTGAAGAGTTGGGAATGGGTTCCGGGACGTGGACTACCTAGTGTCATACAGTCTAGTGAAGTACAGTCATATAGTCATGTAGGTGTATCGAAATCGGTGCAATACGGCGCTTAATTTAGGAGCCATTTGCTAAGTGTACTTAGATAGAACTTACTTGGTAAGGCATTACTCGTGTGTAGATATTATAGATATAGATATATATATATATATATATATATATATATATATGTATTTGTATTTAAGCGTTAATAAATAGAAATTTGTAAAACCAAATGTGGGAGAGTGTTGATCTCTTGTGTATGCATCTAGTATACATAGTAAGGTAGTTACGAATTACATTTATTTATATAGGATGTGTGTGTATGTGTGTATAATTAAACTTAAATAGTTGCTGTGTTGTGCGTTAACAAAATCAAATAATCTAAGGTGGCGTGCAAACACAATACACAAACACAGATAAACAACACAACACAATGTAAACAATATTTAAAAGAAACTCCGCATGGAGTATGGCAAAGATTTGTTTGCTTAGTTTCTAGTTAGGTTGGGTGATTGGGATGAGCATTGCTTAGGTCTAGAACGCTCCACTAAACCTCGAGTTCAGCAAGTCGAATAGAGCTGCAACAAGTATCGATATTGCTCTTTGATAGACAATACAAATTTAAAGTGGCATCGATAGTTGTGCAGCTCTAGAAGTCGGCCTTATGTCTATACATAGTCTAGTATTCTCTTGAAATTGGCTTTATAAGCTGGTACGACTGTTGAGCGTACGCTGCAGTGCATTCACACAGGAAAGTACATCCTCGTAGTCCTTGGACCATTCTCGCAAATTGCGCTCCAGTGTCTCCAGTCGCTGCTGGCCCAGCCGCATGCCGCCATGCTTGATGGCTGCGTAGCAAGAGCAGGCGAGCAGTTTGAAGCATTGTCTACGCACAGTATTGTGTGAATTGCTCTCCCAATTCGGTGTGCTGGCTACGCACTGCCAGGCCATGCTGACATAGTCAACCAGTGCATCCCAGTGCGCGGAGTCGTGCAATCGTTTCGCCTGCGTTTGGAGCACACGTTTAAACTCATTCAGATGTATGGCCGCCTTGGAGTAGGCGGCGGCATCTGTTTTCTTGCACAGGCGTGATGTGGGCAGAGATTTAAAGATGAGCCGCTTGGCATAGTGTAACTCCTGCTCCAACAAACTGTAATAAATAATGAAATGAATGTTAAAATATCTTGGAGTTGGATATTTCACTTCTGTTCGCACCTGATGTCTGGTGTGGGCAGCTGCGCTCGTATCTGCTCCTCGGCACTCTGTGTCGCTGTCGGCGTCTCCTGCTTTATATTGCACATTATTAAGTCGATCAGCTGCTGCTGTGAGAGTCCCTGCAACAGTTGTGGTAGCGGCACATCGCTGTTCGTTTGAGCTACGGGGCGGTTGTCCATTTTCAATTTCTTCACAATGGGCGTGCCGGGCCAGAGCTGTTGCTTTGTGCAGCTCAGTTTCATGGGCGAGTATGTATCCATGGGCGTCGGGTCGGGTGGTGTACTGCCCATGGTTAATCGCTTGCGTGGAGAGCTGCGCAGTATCATGCCGCTGGTGAGTTGCAAATTCTTTGTCGGCGTACGCTGAAAGGGACTGCGTATTGGGTTGCCACTGACGCTGCCATTGACTTTGTCCGGTGAGAAGGTTGTAGTGAAGCGCCGTCGTCCCCGTTGCCGTATGATTAGTTCATCTGGCGAGGGCAGGGGAGAGAAACTAAAGTCCTGTGCCTGCGGCAAATTCAGGTCGTTGTCCACCCGCAGCCCGAGACCGCCGCCATTATTGGGCGTATTAGCTGTGGCCGCCGGCGTGGGCTCATCTGGTGTGCGACGATTGGCATTTGTCGGTGTGTTCGCCACACGAAGCGCCTCCAGGCGATCCGGAATCTCAGCCAGCGCCATGCGCGTCTGCATTGTAGGTGTCGTTGTCGACATTCTTGTTGCCTGAGTAGTTGTGAAATACGCAATGCGAAAATGAGCTGGTGTTGTTATGCAGCGCGCAAAGTAATTATTGTTGTATTTACTTTGACTGTGCTCTTGACTCCGACCGTTTACCTCGCTCGTCGCGCGACTATTTTTATTTTGTTTAGTTTTGTTTGCCAAAATTGCGCCAATTCATATGGCAATCGCATGCAGGGCTACTGAAAATTCGCAGAGTTGCCAACGCACAGACAATTAACAGTATGGCAAGGCAAAGCCGGCAAACGATGGGGAAAATCTGGCAAGGCTATGCCGACAAACGATGACAAACATCTGGCAACATTGCCCTTTTCCCTGTTTGCTTGCCTTCCTAAACATCAGAAGTGCGCTGGAATTTTTAAATAAATTTAAAATCACCTAAAAGTATATAAAATTTGGTAAAAATAATGTACAGAATAGAAAGAGTCCTTATTTTTAATTGGATATGGAAAGATAATCCGGAGTTTGTGGACCTTGGAGATTGATATAAAGGAGAACACCACCACGTGGTTTGTCATGGCACTTCTTGAAAAATCTTTGCTCTTTTCAAAATGAAAATCTATGAAATGAAAATAAAACCTGCAGGTGAGTTCTCTTCTTTGTACGTTGCTGCACTACTCCAACTCGAATGATGATAAATTCATACCCAAATCAGAAGAACTTTGTTGAAATCTATTTTAACATGCATCACCATCTGACAACGAGTTGTTTAGCGTGTTTGAATAATATTAAATTGTATTTTAGAACTAATAAAATATTCTTATATTTATTAACTAGATCTGGCAGAGTCAAGCCTGGGAAGCAGCTGCACTCATAAAACTTCGGATTATTCCTAAAACAACTAATTCTTTTAAGTAAGTTCTGTTCGGATCTCTCAAGATAGAAATTTCTTATAAAGTGATGATAATTTCATACCCAACTCAGAAGAATCCTGTTGAAATCTATTAAACATGCATCACCATCTGATTTTTATCTGAAACTTTAAATAGTTAATAGTCCATTGAAGCATTACTAACGACCCATTTCTTTGTTTTGCAGTTTTACAATGGAAAATGAGCGTTACAACTTCGAAAAAAATGTGATACTTGAAAGTAAGTTCTGCTCGGATTTCTTAAGATAAAAATTCTTAAAAACTGATGATAATTTCATACCGAATTCAGAAGAATCCTGTTGAAATCTATTTAACATGCATCACCATCTGATTTTTATCATAAACTGCATATAGTTTTTAAATTATCGAAGCATTACTAACGGGCCATTTCTTTGTTTTGCAGTTTAACAATGGGAGATGAACGTTAAAACTTCGGGAAAAATGTGATACTTGGAAGTAAGTTCTGTTCAGATCACTTTAATTAGAAATTTCTTATAAACTGATGATAATTTCATACCCAACTCAGAAGAATCCTGTTGAAATCTTTTAAACATGCATCACCATCTGATTTTTATCTGAAACTTTAAATAGTTAATAGTCCATTGAAGCATTACTAACGACCCATTTCTTTGTTTTGCAGTTTTACAATGTAAAATGAGCGTTACAACTTCGAAAAAATGTGATACTTGAAAGTAAGTTCTGCTCGGATTTCTTAAGATAAAAATTCTTAAAAACTGATGATAATTTCATACCGAATTCAGAAGAATCCTGTTGAAATCTATTTAACATGCATCACCATCTGATTTTTATCATAAACTGCATATAGTTTTTAAATTATCGAAGCATTACTAACGGGCCATTTCTTTGTTTTGCAGTTTTACAATGGGAGATGAACGTAACAACTTCGGGAAAATATGATACTTCAGATCTCTTAAATTAGAAGAATCCTGTTGAAATTTATTAAACATGCATCACCATCTGATACTTTTTATAAAATCTTTTTAAAATATCTTTAAAGGGAGGCTTCTAATACAACCTTATTTACTTTCAGGTTTTATATCGTATATGTGCACCTATTTTTATACATTTTTTATATAAAGAATGTAACGCCAATATTTATAAATAAAAAACGTATTTAAAACAACTTAACAAACTTACAATGGGTAATGAACAAACATTTTTATAAACACACACATAATCAGTAATGTCTGATGGGAATTCTCGTTAAGGTCAGCACAACATTTAATGCCATGTCTGAACTTTAAGTGGAAACGATAAGATAGAATTTATTATTATCGACTAAAACCCAATAAATTCGGGCATTGCGTTCTTCCACAGAATATCAATGGGAAAACAGGTGTTATTTTATTTTAGTAAATTTATGCATTTTAATTCTATATTTAGTATATTAATATACATACATACTAAATACTGTTGTTTTTTCTTATGGTAATAAACGAATTCTGGATAAAGCCAAAGCCATAGATCAATCCAAATTGTTTATAAATTGTTCAAAAATAATTAGAATCAATGAAAGTATTTTGCTTGGGCCACCGAAGCATGAATACTCTGACGCAAATACTATAATGACCGTATTAAAGTATATTCCACCGTATGGATACGATAGTTATTATGATTGAAATACAACATTGATACAGAACTTAGACAACCTTTCTGAAAATAGATAAAAGTTGACCAGACCAGACCCCCCCGTAAGTCTTATTTCCATTTCGCCAAGTACCCCCACAGTAAATAAGCCCTATCATAATTTAATTCCTATCTATCATACAAAGGAATAAATCAAGTACTTAGCTTATACCAAAAGAATGCCAGAACCAATGGTATAAAAGACACCTGTACGGCTGGGATTTCTTCAGACCCACGGGTTCTTCTGAGTGTGTACAATGCGTGTCTTTCTACTTCTTTCGTTGGCCTTGGGCCTAGCTGCGGCTGATTCTCAGTATTGTCTACGTGAGATGATAAAATCGGATGAGCGTATTGCCTCCCATGGCTACCCTTCGGAGAGTCATGAGGTAGTAACCGAGGATGGTTATGTGCTAACCCTGTTCCGGATTCCTTACTCGCCCAAATTGAGAAACGAGAATGACTACCGTCCTGCCGTGCTGCTCCAGCACGGTCTCTTCAGTAACTCTGACTGTTGGCTAACCTCTGGACCGGACAACTCCCTGGCTTATCTGTTGGCAGATGCCGGCTACGATGTCTGGCTAGGAAATGCCCGTGGAAACATTTACTCAAGAGCCAACAACTTCGTCTCGTTGAACAGTCACAAGTTCTGGCACTTTGACTGGCATGAGATTGGTATAATCGACATTGCAACTATGGTCGACTACATAATAGATATAACGCAGCAGCCCGCTATCCACTATGCCGGTCATTCTCAGGGCACAACGGTATATTTAGTACTTTTGTCCGAGCGTCCCGATTACAATCAGAAGATCAAGTCGGGCCATTTACTGGCTCCATGTGCGTTCTTTGAGCACGGCAAGTCGCCGATCTACAGATGGCTAGGTCCATTGGTGGGTACTCCCGGTGGCGTCTGGAATCAGATAATGGTCGATGCCGAGCTCATCCCACACAATAATCTGATCAATCGGTTTGTCGACAACGCGTGTGGTGCTGGAAGCGCCTTCGATTCCATCTGCAAAAATGGATTCCTTATGTTTGCCAATGGAGGCTACCAGAATACCAATATCGTAAGTGAAAGAGACACAAAGATTATACTTCCAGGACTAAGCTAACATCACTTTTGCTACTCTCTAGAGCTCCATGCAAATTATGATTGAAACCCATCCGGGTGGCTCCTCCAGCAATCAGGGTATTCATTACCTGCAGTTGTGGGCCTCGCACGAGTTCCGCCAGTATGACTGGGGCACCAAAAAGAACCGAGAGCTCTATGGCCAGGACTTGCCACCAGATTACGATCTAAGCAAAATTACGGCCAAAACACACTCTTACTCCAGCCAAAATGATGCTCTGTGTGGACCAAAGGATGTCGATACTCTAGTTTCCAAGCTTATCAATCTGGAGGAGGATCATCGCGTACCTTGGGAGAGTTTCAATCACTTGGACTTCATCGTTGCCAAGAATATGAAGGAATACGTTAACGACTTGGTCATCGAGCGAATCAATAAATATGAAGGTCGCTAATTCAGACAGTACCCAGACCTTATTGAAATAAAACGATTGCAAGACATGTTAATAACGCGTTATCAGCCATGTAAAGTTAGAAAATCAGCGTATAATTTATTTTGATTTATTACAGCGCAGATTTTGATTAGATTGCCGTCAAATAATTGGTTATATTTGGTGTATTTGATTTAAAATCAAAGCATTTCAACACATATAATTCATAAATTGTCTGGAACTTGTCGTGCTGTTGTAAAGATTGCAGTACAAGACAACATTGTGTAGCCCATTGAATGTCTGTTGTCAGTGTATTGTTGTACCTTCTGTACCACGAAAAGTTATTTTCTAAACATGAACAAATTTGAAATATATTGTATATGTAGATAAAAAACTGTCAACCAAATGAAAAACTATGCAAAAACCTCACGATTTTTAACAACGTTGTATAGGTTTGAAATCTAGATGTGTAAATATATTTAAATTAGGTGTATTTTTCATATCTTTCACAATTTGGGTCAAAATTATTTTGAACTCAGTTATTATACTCATTTTTAGTTTATTTACATTTATTGAACGCAAAAAAATAATCTTACAAAATTTGGAAAAATATTGAAAATTTGTCTATGTATATATTGAATTAAAAAATATATTTATTTGATACTTAAGTCTATTGATAACATATACAAAAATGTATTTAGATAACACTTCATGGATCATTGTCTTCGATTTTTCGTACCTTAAAGCGAATGTCTCGATTTTGTTTCTGGACGGTGCTTATATCGAATTCTTTCAACTTTCGCTGGTCCAATTTATCAATTGTTGCTCGTTTTGTACTGCCCAGCCCTTTTCATATACCATTCTTTTTTGAAGTGCACAGAAATTTTCGATTTGATGTTCCTGTGGCAAGTTTGGGGTGTTGTCCTTACAGCACAGATTGTATTTTTTGACGATTCAGCCAATCCAATGTTCACGACGAACTGCACGGCAGCACTTTGGTATTTTTTCAAATCGTTTTGCTATATATTTTGCTGCTCGTTTACGTTTACGATATATTACGTCGATTTTTTTCAAAATATTGTGAACAACAGACTTTGAAACTCAAAATTTTCGTGCTAATTTACGGGTTGATTGACCAACTTTGATTTTCGCACTTGACAGCAGTTTTTTTTTGGAACTTTGTTTTGATATTCGATCAGGTATACTTTTATTTTTGGATTCATTTTCATAGCGACAATTCTTTAAAACCCGATTAAAAGTCGCATGAGAGATTGGCTTATCTTCAAAATAAATCAATAACTTCACTGTACTGAGTACTGAGTCCAAACAAATTGGAGACAGAATTATGTAAATCCAACTTTTTCGACATTTTGATAAAAAACTGCAGGGTATGACATTTCGGTAGAAATACTTTTGGACTTAAGAAGTGAGTTGAGCGCCATCTGTGTGTTAGTTCAAGCACTAAAATTAAAATGAGTATGACATTTCGGTTGAAATACTGTTGAACTTAAAAAGTGAGTTCAGCGCCATCTGTGTGTTAGTTTATGCACTAAAATTTACGTCTGAAATAAGTTTCAATGTTTAGTGGAATTATGTTAGGTACATGCTTTAAAATTATTCCAGACAGATGGCGCTCGCGCTTCGCGCTCGCCATCCTCCCTTGTTAGATGAAGCAAGCACTTGGTTTTATGTTCATACTTTCTTAAATAACTTCTGTGTTTATTGTCCGATCGGATTGCAATTTGGAGAATAAGTAGATATTATATAACTATCAGCTAAGTATATGTTAAAGTCAGAAAGCTTTATATTTTATATATTGATTACAAATTGAGTTATTAATTTGCGGTGGCGGTGGGCGTTGCACCCAACATTTGAAATAAACCTGGTACACAGAAACCTTTATGTCAAATTTGGTGTCTCTAGCTCATATAATAGCTGAGATCTGTGTGATCATCTGGTCATCAGTACATCCGCATATCCGGACATCCGGACAGACAGACAGACATGGCTTAATCGACTTCGACTAGTGATCCTGAGCAAAAATATATACACTTTGTGGGGTCTCCCACGCCATCTTCTGCCTGTTACACAAATTAATAACAAATTTTAAGCCAAAATAAAATTTTAAAAATTTATAATTTTTAATACTAGTAAAATTTATTTTTATTATTTTTTTATTTAATAACAAAATTTAATAAAATTTTAATAAAAATTAAAAAATAAATAAAATAATTTTTTTAATCAAATAATTAAATTAAATTTTATTTTTACTGATTAATTTTAAAAAATTATAAAAATAAATGTAAAAATTTTTTAAATAAAAAATATAAAAATAGTAAATAATTTAATAATATTAAAATATAAATAAAATATTTTTAAATATTTGAAATATATTTAAGTTGTATATATGTGTTAACATATTTAAATTAGGTGTATTTTTCATATCTTTCACAATTCGGGTCAAAATTATTTTGAAAACGGTTATTACACTTGTGTGGGCAAACAGGCCCGCAAAGTTTCCGTTTGTCAACAACTTTGACTGACTTTGCTCTCTGACCTCCACTCCTTCCGCCCCAGTCCCACTTATTTTGGCATGATTTGTGAGCCTCCTTCAAGTGCATAAACCAAACTTTCACTACATGAGTCCAAATTAGTTGGCAGCCAATGAACTCGGCTTAGTTTAAGTTTCTTGCTTAATCAACTTGATGAGAAGGGAGAGAGAGGGTATTGTGTATAGTATATTGCTTTTTTCGATGTATGGAAAAATGTAGAATTTGGGTTTTATATCTTCTTTATCTCATTGTTTTCCTTATTCTATTTTTCCAAAAGTGTTCCATTTATATCTCTTCTTTGGCATCTTCCTCTATGGTCGTGCTCCAAAATCTCTCCTAAACAAATTGAATACTATAATAAACTCCTCACTAAGATCCTGCTTTGGCGCATACCGAACTTCACCAACAAAGAACCTTATGATGGAAGCCAATGTCGCTCCACTTCAAGAACGTTACTTGTTCTTGAAAGACAAGCTATTTAAATCCCTGCACAACAAAAACGCGAGGCAAATTTATAATATGTTCTGACTTCCTCATTGGATGCAATATCCAATACTAATAATAGGGACTACTACCCCACATATATAAGAAGCCTTCTCACACAACACAAAACATGCAATGATCAAGGGCAATGAAATGGCGGATGCAGGTGCAAAATTGGCCGATTCACTACCATTGATTAGCACAACGAATTACAATAAATAAGATATAAACCAATACTTAAAAATTAAATATTTAAATTATAAAAACCAACTTAATAACCTTACTACGGTCTGGTACAGGACAATACCTTCCCAAATCAACACTCCGCAACTGTTTTTACAAAAACTAACTAGAACTGAACAAATAAAAATAACCCGACTGCGTATTGGACACTCTAAATTAACCCATGAACATTACCTCAATCGCAATCTCACTAGCAATTGCCAACTATGCAGCGAGCCCCTTTCATCTAATATCAAACATATCCTAACTTCCTGCCCCGCTTTAACACAACACAGATTAAACACATTCTCAAACCAAAACCCTATCACTCTACTTCAGAATCCGGGCATATCTAATGCAAAACTTATTATATCCTTCCTTAAACATAGTAACATATTTCACAAAATGTTGTATAATTACAAACTGTTATTATTATTATAACCTTCTCTTATTACATTATAAGTCATATACATCTCACTTGTAATTAGCTTAAGGCCATTACAGCCAAAGCTACATCTAAGGTTTAGTCGTAAGTTACACTTATAACTATGTACGTATTAAATAAATAAATAAATAATTTAATATAAAATAAAATACTAAAAACATCACTTCCTAAAAAAAATACACAAAACAACATTGTTATGTATGAAATACTTGCATATTCGGTTAAAAAATTAAAGCAAATCCCCCTCTTCTATATTCTACATTAAACCCGGAAACTAATTCTGATTCTCCTTCAGAAAAATCAAAAGGAGTTCGATTAGTTTCAGCTAAAGAAATAGTAAATCAAACTAAACCTATAGGAAATAAAATAATTAAAAATCATTAATAAATTTGAAAATAATAAAAATAAAGTAATTTATAAGTCCCAATTAAAAAAAAATGATAATAAAAATAATGCTAATCTAACTTCATAAGAAATAGTCTGAGCTATAGCTCGTAAAACCCCTAATAAAGCATAATTAGAATTAGAAGATCAACCTGCTACTATTACAGTATAAACTCCTAAACTAGTACAACATAAAAAAATAAACCCCTGAAATTGAAAGAATATAATTTAATAAAAAAAGGTATACATATTCAAACAATTAAAGATAAAAATAAAGATAAAATAGGAGAAATATAATATCTTAAATAATTTGATAATAAAAGATAAGTTTGTTCTTTTGTAAATAATTTAATCGAATCACAAAAAGTTTGAGGAACTCCTATTAATCCTACTTTATTAAGACTTTTACGAATTTGAAATACCCTAAAACTTTACGCTCTAACAAAGTTAAAAGAGCAACACTTACTAATACATAAATAATTAGTAATAAACTTCCTATTAAAAATAAATTAATTCTATATAAAACAAGTACTATTTGTAATAAAATTTACATACATCAATTCTAAATTTATTGCACTAATCTGCCAAAATAGTTTATTTAAATTAATAATATTCTTTATTTAAAATAAAATTATTTTAATATTTGGTCCTTTCGTACTAAAATATTATAATTTATTAAAGATAGAAACCAACCTGGCTTACGCCTGTTTGAACTCAGATCATGTAAGAATTTAAAAGTCGAACAGACTTAAAATTTAAACGGCTACACCCAAAATTATATCTTAATCCAACATCGAGATCGCAATCTTTTTTATCGATATGAACTCTCCAAAAAATGTACGCTGTTATCCCTAAGGTAACTTAATTTTTTTTATCATTATTAATGGATAAATTATTCATAAGTTTATGTTTTTAAAAATTAAATGTTTTTTAAATTTTAATACCACCCCAATAAAATATTTTTATTTATTAAAACAAAAATAATCTTTAAAATTAAAATAAATACAATTTAAAGATTTATAGGGTCTTCTCGTCTTTTAAATATATTTTAACTTTTTGACTAAAAAATAAAATTCTATAAAAAATTTAAATGAAACAGTTAATATTTCGTCCAACAATTCATTCCAGCGTCCAATTAAAAGACTAATGATTATGCTACCTTTGCACAGTTAGGATACTTTAGTGGACAGGTTAGACTTTAAATTTAATTCAAAAAAATACTAACGCTACAGTGAGCTGCTGACTGTACAAGGCCATGGATTATCATATTATCCATGCTAAATAATTTAAAAATACTTAACTTTATTTATAAATAATTAATATTATTTATAACTATTATAATTTGATTGTCTTTCATATGATAACAAAGTAATGAACATATTTTTTTTTTTTTTTTTTATTGAAATTTAATTAAATAATTTAATTTGTTTGACTGTACATTTTCTTTTAGTTTATTAGAATAAAATAAATAAACAAAATGAAATAAATAAGAAATAAATAATAAATTAAAATTCGCACCCGCCTCAACCGGGAGTTGAATGAGTTGAACACACGCACTCTCTCGCAGCCGTCCGCCACTCTAACCACTCCGCCATTGACTCAATCCTTGGCTCATCAGCAAAGCTGCATTGTGAACCAATTCTGTTACCATACAATGCAAATAAAAAGTTTAATAAAATAAAAGTTTAATAATAGATTTGAACTTCGGTATGTTTGCGTAAATTAGGTATGCTTAAGTATATATGTTCAAAGTGAGTTTAATTTTTTATCATATCTCACTTATTGATTGTATATTCCGATTTAAATGAAATTTTGACATAACGCCCGTGGCAAGGTATTTGTTATGTAAGATATACAACTTTGGTAGTTGAGCTAATATTGTAGTTTTTAAATAGTTATTACTGATTTTCAGAGGCGGGAAGGGGCGTGTCCAAATTTTGAAAAAACTTTGAGACACTGCAATATATACGTATGTTGTCACAAAATTTGATGACTTACAGTTTCTGAGATCCAGGTGTTCATACAGACTGACAGATGGACAGACGGTCAGACGGACAGACGGACAGACAGACATGGCTCAATCGGCTCGGCTACTTATACTGATTCATAATATATATAGTTTATGGGGTCGGAGATGCCTCCTTCTGCCTGTTACGCACATTTCCATTCCGACAAACACAATAGACCATGAATTTTTGTAAAATCCATGGCCTAATGAATTTTTTTTTTAAATCCATGGCCTAAAGACATGTTTTTGTTAAACAGGCCAACATTATTTTTGCCGAATTCTTTACTTAAACTTTTCAAATAAATTTATTTTTACAATAAAATATACAATTTTTTTTATAATTACTTAATTTTTAAAATTAAAATTAATATATAAATAAATTATTAAAATTTAATAAATAATAATTGTTCTAAAATAAATTATAGCATAATTTTCAATAATTGCTAATTCTAAGCATATATTTATTAACATATTATTTATAAAACTTTAAACTTTAAACTTTAAACTTTTTTCATAATTTTATCCGTTTAAATAATTTTATTGTAACCCGTTATTATTTAAATATAAGCTACACCTTGATCTGATATAAATTCTTATACAAGTTATTGAATATAATTATTCTTAAAACGACGGTATATAAACTAAATACAATCTTAAATAAGGTGGATTATCGACTACAAAACAGGTTCCTCTGGATAGACTAAAATACCGCCAAATTTTTTAAGTTTCAAGAACAAAACTATTACTACTTAAATATTTAAATAAGGTACATTCTACATTATATTAGTTTTAAAACATTATTACAGTGTTTAAGAAAAACGAAATAGAATAAATACAGAAAGTCAAAGCATCAGGTTTAAAAAGGGGAAAATGTTAATATTGTATAACAGATAACATTTTGTAGTATATTCCTTTGCTCAAACGAAACTCTGTCGAATTTAAAGCAACAGGTCTACCTGATTCTATCTTAAACATCGTCTGTTAAAGAACAGCAATGGGGAAAGCTAACCCCTGAGAGCTGGGAAACTGTTTGAGCTGCAGTTGGCGCATGCGCCTTGGCAACTCACTCAACTGTTGATGGAAGGACATTTAAGGGGAAAGAGTGTTTTTCCTACTAATTGTTTCCTCTTATACTAGTATAATGCAAGCGACTTGAAATGAACAAAAGACAAAGAAGGGCGTGATTTTTGATAGTTGGAGCAACGACCGGGAGACCAGTGTTTTCAAAGCCATAGTACTACACTCATGCAATTGTACACTATGTACAATATATGTATGCGTTTTTTTCCGGCCCATTAGAAGACAAACTGAAACCATAAGTTGACCCCAAAGTGCAGTCGTTCGTTCGGCTGGCAAAGGATATCCAAATGTTGTGCTCCCTTGAGTGCTCTCTTTGAAGACAAGAGTATCTTTTGATTTCCGTAACAAATTAAATTAAATGTTCCTTGTAATATGATTGCAATTGCGGCATGAAAGCAACAATAACAAACAGAGCGATAAAAGCAAGAGCAACACAAACAACGCCACACCGGAAGCAGCCGCCAAGTGGACAGCAAACTGCAGGAAGCGGACAATAAAAAGGGCATACCAGCGCAGACTAAAATGCTCGAATAGAACAGGAAGCATTAGCCAACGCACAAGCTCTGCTCCTGCAGGTTCCCTATTGCAGCACCAACCAAGCTGGACGATCCGTTAAGTGCGTCCATGTGTGGAGCCCTATGACGCGCACGGTGGCCACTTTTTATTGTAAGTACTTTTGCTCTGCTTTAACATTTCATTGAATGTGCCTGTTCTACTGCTGCTCCTTTTCCCTTTGCTTTTCGTTTGCTGTTGTTGTGTGCATTGTTTTCTTGTTGTGCTGTTTGCTTTCAACTTGTCGCTTTTGTCACCAGCGTTGCTTATCGTACAGAGCTGCGTACGCGTCTTAAGTGGCAGCACTGCTAATACGAAAGGTGAGCGTCAAAGAGGGTGGAGGGCAGTCAGGGAAGAAGGGCATAATTTGGTGAATTTTTCTTGTTGTATATTTTGTGGTTGCCTCAGAGAGGAGCACGTGAAGAGAGTGCTTTAAAGATATATATTTAAGATTTAAAATGTATTTGAAATCATACGTTATTTTAGTAAAGTGTTTGATTACATAATTTGACATTTTAATATTTGTGCTGCTGTGTTTGACTTCAGCTTTCGACTTTCATTGACAACTTTTTCACTCGCGCATTGACTACGACTATCTATTATTGTGATAATTTTAAAAGGGCTGTTCACTTGATAGGTATCAAGAGCGTAGAGATCTAGGAAACTATAACACGTCTAATAAATCGACAATTTACCAATGGCACATTTTTATACCCTTCGACCATTGAAAATGGTCAAAAAAGGGTATACTAACTTTGTGCAAATGTATGTAACAGGCATTAGGAGGCATGGGAGACCCCATAAAGTATATATATTCTTGCTCAGGATCACAAGCCGAATCGATTGAGCCATGTCTGTCTGTCTGTCCGTCTGTCCGGCTGTCCGTCTGTCCGTCTGTCTCTGTGAACGCACAGATCTCAGCTATTATAAAAGCTAGAGTTACCAAATTTGGCAGGAAGAGTCCTGTGTACTATAAGCAGATGAAGTTTATTTCAAATGTTAGGTGCCACGCCCACCGCCCCCACAAATCAATAATTTAATTTTTGAACTTAATTTGTAAGCGTTGTATAAAAGATACAACTTTCTGACTTTAACATATACTAAGCTGAATGAAATATCTACGTAGTGTCCAAATCACAATCCAATCGAACCATAAACACAGAAGTTATTTAAGAAAGTATGAGCATAAAACCAAGTGCTTCTGTCAGCTAACAAGGGCGGTGGGCGAGCGCGAAGCACGAGCACCATCTATCGGGATTAATTTCAAAGCATGTGCATATGCATATGTGTATGAATTTAAGAAATTAAACTACACGGGAACATAGGTCGAAGGGTATCCCACTGTCGCGTTTTGCGCGACTGTTGCTCTCGTTTATATTAAATATCATATAAAAATTATGTTTTGTAATATAGATACTATATTTTATGTTGGTCGAATAAATAAATTAAAAAGTAATCTCATGACTTGAAACTCCTTTGGGACATGTGTCACGCGACTGTCTCTAAAATGTGTACGAGGCTTGCTTTGTGGCACACTCGGAATGGAACGGAAATCTTAAACATTGCCTCCCACACAGAGATATGTATGTGTGTCCATATGTATGTACATATGTGTGTACGCATGTTGTGCAGATATGTACATAGGTCTCTCCCTCAATTGTTTCCTTCCTCACATGCACTAATTGCCGCACAAATTACTTTTAACCAAGTGGCTTCTGCTCGTTGTGTGTGTCGAAATTGCTTTTATTGTTGCCCTACAAGAATAAGAATATAATGAGAGCAACAGATTTTAAATGGTGAAATCCGTTTAAAGCACAACTTAATGTTCTGCAGAATAAAAACTCCAAATTGTGAACAAGTTTTCAGTTGAGGAAAATCTTGTCGCAGTTCTCTGCATACAAATTGTGGCATTAGAGGCGACGACTGCAAGCACCTGGTTGCACCTTGCACACGTTTATGCAATTAATTCAGCGCATCACGTGCAATTGTATAGCTCTAGCACAGAGCAACTAAAACGCAGCCATGTGAAAGTTATGCATACTTAAACCCAACACATTTCTTTGAAGTACTCGAACGGAATAACAAAGATGAAATTGAAATTTTAAAATAATAAACGTGCTTGCACATAAAATTATTAAAAAGGACCAACAACAAAGGGAGAGGAAGACAAAAGGGCAATATCAAAAAGTTTATCCTGCCCTGTTAAGAACCATAAAAAATGCTGTGCATAAAATTCACATTAAATTCATTGGGTCAAAAAGCAACGCGATTGCGAATTGCCATTTCAAGCAGCGGCAAGCGGCGATATACCAAGAGCAAAAGCAAAAGCAATAACCTCAATTGTCCAGAGAGCCAACCCACAAGAACAACAACAACAACAACAGCAACAGAAACAACAAAAACAGCAACAACAGTCACCGTCAATATTGTTGCACTCTGGCTCGAAATGACCATCAATGAGTTCAATATAATGCGAGGCGTATATGCGTATATTGCGTAAAATCACAGCAGAGAAAAGCTACCACATGTATGCAGGCCAACGGTGGAGTGTACATGACTATAAGATACTATGTAAATGAATATTCATACATCTGTATAACTGATATACATATGTACATTATACAGTACACTTACTTGACCTTTAGGCATGAGCTTAACCCATACTAAACTATACTCTTTAAAAGTCTACTTCACTTTTGATCAAATGTTTTAAATAAATTAAACTCGATCCTGCAAAAACATGTAATATTATTATATTATATATATGTATTACTCATTATTGTGTTATTTTGGTGACCTTATTGTATTTGTCTGGAATGTTTATGATCGTTTATGATCGTTCACTTTTGAGTTGAATATGCTTTAAATTCTTAAAGACTTTGGAAACGATCGATGAAACTTAGTTTATTTCATAGAAACAAGTTGGGAAATCCGAAATATAATGAAAACAAGCACGAAAGCTTCATAGAGTGTGGTCGACTGTTAAATATCTAACTTCTATTTTGCGTATTTGGTGTTGCATACTTTGGGGAGCTAATTCGGGAACGGCTGCTAAATAACGATTTCTAAAGGAACTTATATGTATGTATGTTAATGATTCGATCGCAACCAAATATTCAGAAATCAGTTGGGCGTTGGTAAATACCAAAAATGAACAGTGCTGCATTAAAATTACGCTTGAAATTTGGTTTACGGGGCGGAAAAAGACGTGGTTAAAGTCTAAAGTTGATGTGCATGAAATTACAACCTATTTTGAAACCAAATTTGGTTGTTGATGCTGATATAGAATATATATTCTTTGTGGGGTCTATCACGCCTCCTTCTACCTTTTCGTTGGCACAAAGTATATATGTACCCTTCTACCCTGTGAGTAGCGGGTATAAAAAGATTACTTAATTTCTACAAATTTCAGAACTGCCGCTGCCAGCAATGCCTAAATATTTCCGCAGTTGGTCATCAAGAAATGACCAAATTGACGGGGAAAAAAGAAATCAGCAGCAGATGCATCTAGTTGTTCAGGGAGAGAGAGTACTTAATTTAAATGTTATAAGTACCTCGTTGTATAAAAAAGTGAAACCGACATCGCAAGTGCTTTTATATGTAACTATTATATTCAATGAATAAATTCTTTAATACCAATACTTTTAATTGAATTCAGTCAGTCTGCAAATGGCGCATTAATTGAAAAACCTTTCCGCAGTTTAAAAAGGTTATGTGTTTTTGTTATTTGTTGAACTTCCTTTAGTAAAGTCGCATTGCTGCCAGTCCATCAGGTTCTATGTTCTCCAATACGGATGATGATTGTCGTTGCTGCTGTTGTTGTTGGCATTGTTGTTGCTGCTGTCAGTCAAGAGCGATCAAACATCGCCCTAGCGTGCACCAAATTCCAGCTGCAGCAGACGGAAATTGCATTTACACGCTTGCCTGGCGCCCGGGGCTGGGCAGGGCAGGGAATGGCAGGACATGCCCCACAACTATGCCTGCCCAGCCGAGGGTGCTTCATTTTTGCTGTTATTCCTCCTTTGTTGATTACTACGCCAAAGGCGTAAACAACAGTTATGTATGCCCACGCACGTGCATGAACATACACGCACATACACGCACACACACACTTTGTGCTTAATCCTTGCCATATTGAAGTTTCCAACATGGCCACCAGCGTTGATGGCACTAATCACCTGGTGAGCAAACGTCTCCAGTCTCGACTCATAACTGTGCCGTGTGTGTCAACAACAAGAACGTGGTCAAAGCTGATTGGAATTCCTTCAAGGTGTTGCCCCTTGTGCAAGTGCCACGCCCCCAACTTGGCCCACATGTTAGAGCAAACAAAAAACTTCCACAAAGAAGGCGAAGACAAACTGTAAAAGCTTGTCTAAGTGCAAGATATCCATTTCCCGTCCAGAGATTGAGACAATTCTTTGGCAAACCACACATATGCACAAGATTAATCGACAAGGGATTGTGAAAAGCTTCGGCCACATGCAAATAATTTGCGGCCAACTGAACCAACAAACAAAACTCTGAACTCAGGGTGGGCCTGCGTGGGAGCCAAGAGTTTGGCGATAGAAAAAAAGTTTACTTTCAAAGTTTTCGAACAGATCTCACTCCCATGCGAAGATTCAATAAAAATTGAATCCCGGGCATACATCAAAGTGCCAACAAGCGGAGCTGAGCTGAGTTAGTTGACGAGAGCAGGGCGGGAAAGAGAGAGGGGAAGCAGACGAAAGTTGGCAAAGTTGTGTGGGGAACAACTCCAATTACTTTTCACCTGACAACAACAATCAATTGAGAAAATTGTGCGGAAAAATAAACACGGAATCGATAGTGGAAGAATGTAACCTGATAAAAAGTGGCCATAAATCGCGCAGAATGCTACAAATGAGACACAATTGAGAATTTAAACGTTCCATTTTGTCCAGCTGCAAGTTGGCAGTGCAGATATCAAATAATACTGGCACAGTAAGCTGATATACCCGAGCAACACACGCTCTTCTTTCCGTTTCTGTCTTAATCCACTTTTCTGGGAAAACAGCAGAACATTGTAGCTCAATGTAAGCTTCACTTAACATAATGTTAATTGCGTGACAGCGCAGACAAGGACAACAGCATGCAGCATTTGCATGCACAGCAACAGCAAGTGCGACTGCAACTGTTGCTGGCGACAATTGCCATGGGGTTTCCCTAGACGATGAGGTCCTGGTCGTGACACCAGCAAATTAACCGGATGGCAAATTGCAGCGACAGCTGGTTGGACCGCGAGGTAGCTCGCTGTTCGAAGAAGAACTGTTCTCTGAATTAAGGCTAACAATCAATAACCAAAGTACCTTGGCGACGTGCTATTCTTGGCAGGAGCAGACAGCAGACAAGCAAGGACGTAGCGAGGACTGGAAAGGAAATTGAATTGCATTCGAAATGCATTTGGCACATGCCTCGCCTTGCCTCGCTTTAAGGTGATGCACAGCGCGCTCGAGCTCCATGTTCGTGGATTTATCACGGCTTAAAGGGAATTTGTAAGCGAGCAGCTTAAGGCGCTCAGATCCTTTAGCTAGGGTATTAGCTTTGACTGCGACAGTCAATGACAAATGCTGTCGAGGGGGTAGAATGAGGGAATTAGGAAATTTAATCGAAATGAAGGAGAAGAAGAAGATTTTTTTTTTTTTTTAGTTTGGAGCTTTTATTTGTTGAATCTTTTCAGTACCGAAAACTAACAACAAGTTAACAAATCTTAAGTGTAAATACTAATTATCAGTACATTTCTTGAACTGTATTATAAAAGCGGCCCTAAGTAAAATTACTGCTGGGTTGGCAAGTCGTTTCGACGTAGGCGTGATCGGCTGCTTAGCCTTGTTAGACTCCTCGCGAGCTGGTTAGGATGCGTTGATAGCTTGTTAAGGTACTTTTCCTTTTTTTCCGCAATTTCGTCTTTTACAGGTGGCACGTTTAGATCTTTGTGAATGTTGGCGTTTCGAACATACCACGGTGCCCCGGTGATAGTTCTCAATATCTTCGTCTGGGCTCTCTGAACGATATCGATGTTGCTGTTGCTGGCATTTCCCCATAGCTGGCAGCCGTAAGTCCAGATTGGTTTTAGCACTGAGTTGTATAGCAGCACCTTGAAGTCCAAACTGAGTGGTGAGCGGGAGTTGATAAGCCAATGAAGGCTGTTGGCCTTCAGTTTTAAGTGAGTTCTCTTGGCTTCGATATGTCGGCGCCAAGTTAGTCTTCTATCGAGGTGTACACCCAGATACGTCACTTCGTTTGCTGTTGGAAGTGCGACGGTGTTCAGCGTGAGCGGTAGACAATCTTGCCTGTTAAGGGTGAAAGTTACTTGCTTGCATTTTTGTTCGTTTACCTTTATACGCCAGTCGGATAACCACTTTTCCACGTCGACCAGGTAGATGGCTAGCTGAGATGATGCTTTGATTGGGCATCTGGAGCGGCTGAGAATAGCTGTGTCATCCGCAAATGTTGAAACTGTCATGTTGCTGCTTGTAGGGATGTCTGCTGTGAATAGGACGTATAGTGTTGGGCCTAGTACGCCGCCTTGTGGGACACCGGCTTCAATACTGTGTTCGTCGGATATCGCAGTGTTGCAGTGAAGAAGAAGATAACTCTGGCTAACATTGAATAAACTGGTAATACCTTTAAACTAACAAACACTCTGAAAAAGGAAAGTTTGGCAGACACTACAAGAGTTACTGTAAGACCTAGGTACCCCTAATTTACCATTAGGGTTCCCGTATACCAAAGCCTGATCATGGTAATTTCATATGTTTGGTATAGTAGAAAAACAAAGCTTAATCTTGCCTTAACAGTAGCTAAGATATCTGTTTGTAAACAGACATATAGACAGGTATATACAAGTATAAGTATATATGCACACATTAGGTAAATTTGTTATTGATTTACTTACAGCTAAACTATTTCATACTACACAGCATAAATACCGCTCTAAAATTAGTTGCAACTCACGTATTATAACGTCCTACAAAACACCTTAATATATTCTTGGCCCAAAATAAATCGCAGTACCCGAAAATGAACCAACTTTGCGAAACCAATTGCATTGAGAGTGCTTGACTTCAGTGCAAAGAATAATCAACTTGAAGTTTATTGCATTGCAAGACGTTTATGTGCTAGACCCGGAGCCAGAGCCAAGTTAACGGCAACGCGCCAATAATCAGGGCCAGGCAACAGTCAACGGGGAACAGCTGAGACATGAGACTCCGTGGAGTGCGCACATTGTAAGCCACCACCAAGTAGAGGGCCAAGTTGCAGCATCGGCATCGTCAATATTATGCAAGTGTTGTGCACACAATTTTTTCTCTGCTTGTATACGAGTTGGCCAGAGGGGGGCAAGGAGGGAAAGGGGTTAGTGTAGACAAGCGACTGCATCCGCTTAGTTAAGGCGGGCACTATGTTGTTGTTGTTGTTGTATATTAAAAACGCTGCAGGCGCACTTTGTGGCAAGCATAAGGCGATTGAATGCGATAATCGCCCAGCTATTCTATGTAAATTGGATTTTGCTTGTATTTTGTTGCCACAACACAAAAGATCACAACAGTGGGCGTGGTTCTCTTCTCTAATATGAAACCGATAAGGCTGCGACTTTAAGACATCGTTCATGGCCAGAGCAACAGAATTCAATCAGAGCCATGCTCCCGCCTGGCTAAATTATGCACATGATTAAGTTAATCAAGTTAAATTAGGCGCTGTCAATGGGGGAGCCTTTCATTTCGACACTGTCCTTGGATCGATACCTTACTCGTAATATAAAGATATCTGTATGCTTTATCTATTCAAAGGAAAGTATAGCTTACCAAGTAAATATTCATTTAAAATGTGAATTTTTATTTCAATACCGTCTAAAAAGATATTTATTTCCAAAATAAGAAATGAACATCGACTTCTTGCCACGGCACATCAAATATTTCGTGTCATTGATTGACTAGTCAAGTGGCAACAAGCTCCATGGGGCGCTCATTAAATTGTTAATGTGGTTGGCTTTTGCGGTCTGTGAGCGGAAAATGTTTCTATGAATCCTTGCAGAGGCTTTCTGTCTGTCTGACAGTCGCGCAACTGAGCCTGAAAATTGAAATGGAAAATGCAATAAAAAGAAATCTAAGAAATCAGACAAAATGAACTGAACATATATACATATGTGGATACATGTATGTAGGTATATACATATGTATCTCATACACATGCACATATACATATGTAGCTCATACACATGCACATATACATATGTATCTCATACACATGCACATATACATATGTATGAGTACTACATGTGCACGTAGACATGACAGCGCTTTGGGAATTTGGTGAACTGTCTCGCAATTGAGTTATGTATCCGCGAAGCTGCTTGTTGTGGCAGTTATGATATTTGGCACAGCTTCCGGTAACGAAGCGGAAGCACAAGACAGCGGGGCAGGTGGGAAGACTGGCAGGTAACTCCTTTTGAAACCTAATGAAGTTAACTGTGCTGCTTGAGTTTTGTGTGTGTCTGTGCATGCGTGAGTCTATGTATAGTCGTGTCAAGAGTTGAAGGAATTAAAACATGACATATGATTGGCTCAACTTCATGCGAAATTTGATTGTTTCCTTCAAAGTGTAGGAAAATGTTTTATAATGTCACTCTATTACATTTTCAAGAATAAATTGAATATGATTTAAAATATTGTTCAATGTTAATAAGGCTATAAATAATAGATTCCCCAAAAATATAATTCTACAGTACTTGATATTTAAAATCAACGACTCTTAATAATAAATCGAAAATCGACTAGCAAGAAATGTATCGACCACGAACTGATTACCGCGCTGATGTAGTTCAGTTCATGCGAACTAGTCATTGTGAATGGCCCTTTTAGCTGCATAGCGTTGGTTATTTAAAGAAGAAGTGTAATAAATCTGCGAAAATGTGTTAAATGGTACTTTTGAATTATAATAATATTTAATATACTTACCAAAGTTTAAAAGTATAATATAAAGTCAGCATCGGCCATAAAATGAGTGGATCACACAACAAAACTGGTGCAGGTAAGTTTTGAATAGCCATGAAAAGAATTTTCATTTAGTATCTACATGTACATACATATACGCACAGGCGGGTCTGGCAGCCACGGTTCCGGAGTAGCCCCCATACCCAGCATCGAGGAGAAAAACAAAAAAATACAGCAAGAGACGCTGATGGAGAAACTACGTGCCAAGTACCGCGCCAAGCCGAAGTCATATGAAGATATCAAAAAGTCCGTGAGAATGTACTTCATAGAAAAGCATTATCCAATGGATCCAGTCCACAAGGCAACACTGCAGACGGCACTGGACAAATTACAGAACTACATTAAGGTGACCTCGCGACACGGTCTAGTTGAGCGTTTGGAGAGCCTGTCTCGTCAACTTGGTCTGAAATTCATGGAAGATCAGCAGACGCTGTTCATTTCGACGGACATGTTCTATGTGGAGATTCTACTTGACACCAGCGGCAAACTCAACGACGTTAAGGTCCACCACGAATGCAAAATTGAGCAGCAGGCCTCAACCAGCTCCAGTAGCAGTTCCAGTTCCCCAGAACTACTTAACTGCCTCAAGGCGGGAGACTTTGCCGACTTCACTGTCCAACTTGAGGGATTGTCATCCATTTACCAGCTCAACGCGGAGCCCAAAGTCAAGAAGAAGGCTTTTGTTGCCCTCCAAGCCATGGAGACAGACATTTATAATCTCTACCAACATCAACTGCAGCTGCAGCAACGCACTAATGGATCTAGCAATAGCTACCAGATTATGAACAACTCCTTGGTAGGATTGGTACTTCCTCGCCGCGGTGGGCATCCCATGAAGCTCACCTACTTCTGTCCTCCCCTTCACCTTCTCGAGACAAGTATCAAAGGTGAGCAGGGTGCTGGGGGATCATCTGGCGGAGAGAGCAGGGACTTCAACATTGATCAAGTGATGAAGAGTCCACAAGGTTTGAGTGCCACGCTTAACCTGGAGGGCTCCTCTGCAAATAAACTGCAGATTCTACCAATCGTAAGTTTTACGAGTGAGGATGGATCCCCTCTGGAGATGCCCAGCTATCTGCCCCTCACTCAAAACAACTCGATGCTAATGCCGGCTACCTACGTTCTGCGACTGAACAAACCCATGCCCGTCTGTATTGAGTCTTTGCGAGCATTGGGGCTACCTGGACTGCCAGCGAATGAGCCAGGTGAAGCAGGAACCAGAACTGTGATGAATCTGATTGTTGAAACTGCCTCAAGGCAGGCAATAAGGAACACCCAGAAAGGTCTATATGTGAATCTACTAAAGGAGACCCACTGTTACTTCATGACGGACAACCGTCGGCTGCAGGGCACCATGATATCTTCGCTTCCCTTCACGGAGCCTGCTCAGGTGCCGAAGATCATTGCGTTCCTCAAGAAACAGGCACTGTTCTGCACGCTTCTCTCCAGCTGTGTCAGGGAGCAGCAGAAACATTATAACGGTGAGTCAATCCCCCATTTGTTTTGTATGGTATAATGTCCTTTTCATTCCTCACAGACATGGAAAGCACTGTCATCCTAGAGGTGACTGCCGTCTCGTTAAACCAGATCACGGTTGAGCTGCAACATCCGTACGAGGAGTCGCTGGCAACTGTCGACTTCCTACTGGAAGGGGATGGAGACGGCCAGCCGAGCTGCATCATCTACTGCCTCAACTACGACTACGCAGCGCTGTCGCAGAAGCTCACCAGAACAGTGCGGCAGGTGTTCTCGATTCCCATGGTTATCTACAAGTTGCTGAGGTGCTGGGATGAGGAGCATCAACAGAAGATGCATGGCGTAATGCCTTCTCCCAGTTCAGGGTCGAGTGGCGGAAATACTGGTGGCTTCGGGAGCTCAAGAGGAGCAGGAGGAGGAGGAGGAGGTTCTTCAGCAGTTGGAGGAATACATGGACCAAGCAACTTTGGACAATTTGCATTGGATGCTGGAGCTGGAGACGGAACGAGTGGAGTTGTGGGTGGAGGTGGCTTCACCAGTGTCAGCAATATAAAAATGGATAACAAAGTGCGTGCTCTGGCAGATGCCTTTGCTGCCTCCACTTCGGCGGCTGCTGCGATTGCAGGGCTGATGAATTTGAAAAGAGAAACGGATCCACAAGCATCCTCGAGCAGCAGTCCAAACCCAATACCCACCAGTAGTTCCCCAGCTTCCTCGTGCAAAGACCAAGAAATTGCCGACAAGTACAAGAACATTTGGAAGGATAAGACCCCCAACTTGAAGCACAGCGTGAGCATCACCCCAATTGCGGGAGATGGAAAGTCTCCTCTGCAGCAGCAGCAGCAGCAGGTGGATGTGCAGCGCACGGGAGGCATTGAGATCATTCCACTCAATGCTCCGACTACTGTAACAAGTGGAGCCACACCCGGTGCAGGATCTCCAGCCACAACAATCACGATAACACCGATCACCGGCACAGGAAAGGAAGCAGCAAAGGAGTCAAAGAAGTCGACGAGTAGTGGAAGTGGAAGTAAACGACCCCATGACACCAGCACTTTATCTTCCTCCTCCTCTTCGAACTCAAGCAACAGCTCTTCAGGCAGCAACTCGTCTAATGAAACACAGAAGGAGAAGAAGCGCAAGAAGAAGCGGGACGACTCGCCCATGGGTCCGCCTGAAAAGATATATTCTCGCCAGAACTCTCCCGGTATGACGGCTGATGGGGCATCTGGCAGTGGCGTTGTACGCAAGTTCCCAACGCCGGCAGCTTCATCCTCGCCCAAAGGTGGAGGAAGTGGTGCTGGCGCTTCTCTGGGGCTGGGTCTGGGTCTAGCTGGCCAGTCTTCAGCGCGTCCGAGTCCCAAGCACTCGCCCGTCTACAGCAGTCCGAAGCACAGCAGCAACAGCAACACTGCATCCAACAGTCCCAAATCGCCCTTCGGTACACACTCGCCAAAGCACGGATCCTCAGGGAAGCCGAGCATGTCCACATTGAAAAGCGCCACTGCGGCCACAAGTCTCAGTCTAAGTCCAAAGGCTGAGAAGTCCTCAGCAGCAGGCAGTGGATCAGGTTCACTGCCATTGCCTCTGGGGGCCTTCCTCTTGGTCTCACATCAACTGGTTCCAGTTCTGTTTCAACCTCAGGCAGTAATCCGCCAATGCTGCGACCCGTGCCTCCTCTTGCCAGCAGCAGTCAGTTGCCCCTTTCCATAAAGAAGGACAAGTCAAGCAGCTCCTCTAATGTCACAGCCACAGCAACCCAGCCACCTGGAGTCGTGGCTGCTGCAGTGGCCGCACTGAAGAGTTCCCAACAGCAGCAGCAACAACAGCAGCAGCAGCAGCAAATGAAGTCCACTGTGGCCAGCTTGTCACACCTGGCAGCGGGCGGCAGCCTGGGCAGTTATGCAGCTCCAGCGGTGTCAGCTCTGGAGCTGAATGCGCTGCGCAAGGGCCTGGCGGGAACGGGATCGGGAGTGGGACCGGGACCGGGAATGGGCGTAGGAGCGGCAGCGGGAGCGGTAGGTGCGGTAAGTCCGTTTTCATTTTATGAGTAGCTCTCGTTGTCTGCCCAACCCAACCCACCCCGCCTCAACCTCCACTTCCACATCCACTTCCACCACCAACTGCACCTCCTAATCCTTAGTTATCCTAGCCTCCCTCTTGGTATATTTTTTCTAACTAAAAACAAACTAAATTGTGACTCGACTCAATTGAATACTTGTAATTTACTATTAATACGATTACTATTACTATTACTCTTACTATTATTACTATTCCCCGTACATATGCTGTAGTTTTTGTTATTAATTGGTTGATATTTTGTTCTGTTTGTAAATACATTACAACTCCTGTTCCCTAATCGCATCCGTTTTATTTGCTGCTTAACTCCTGTGATGGGTCCTTCTGCTAACCTGGCCCAAAATACCCCCGAACACCTGTAACACATCCCAATGCGAAGCTATAATATGTCGTAGTTGTTCTTGTTCCCTTGCACGATACGGCTTAGTAGAGTATTAAGAAAGACCTTAAAGACCTTTGCCAACTGTTCTAAGTGCTTGAGCAACTCTTGAGATGATCAATTACTAACGGGTGATTTTCTTCTTCTGCTCCCTCTCTGCATGAATCGGGAATTGTTTAACTTGCAATCGACACTTTTCCACTTTCTGTTCCTTGTTCCTCGTTCTTCGTTTGATTGTTTTAATTTGCTTTTTCGGTTCGTTTGTCTTCACACACACAATCAAACACACGCACACAACCACGCGCTTCCTTTGTCAGGTTAGTTCGATGATGTCGACGCCAGCTTCGACAGCCACAGCATCGGCACCAGCAACAACAACAACAGTGCCAGCATCGGTGGGTTCATCAACCACAACAGTAACAACAACATCAGTAGCGGAAACGGGAGCAACAGTGGGAACAACTCAGCAACAGCAGCAGCAGCAGGCAGCGGCGCCGCTTAGTATCTACAGCTCAGTTTCTAGCTCCAGTTCAAGTTCCAGCGGGATTGGTGGCCCTAGCAATGTTGCAGGGTCATCTGGTTCATCTTCCGGTCCATCCACGGAGTACATGGTGAAGCCGAGCAGTCAGGAGGGCCTCAAGTTGACCATCAACAAGACGGGCAACAACAGCAGCAAGAGAGAGTCCAAAGGTGGTCCGACTAGCTCCTCTGCATCCTCAAGTTCATCGTCCAGCAAGAAACAGCACACAGGATTAAAACCAGGAGTCAACAGCGGACCTGCATGTAAAAAGGCAGGCTCTGGAGGGAGTTCCGGCTCTAGCAAGCATCTCTTCCAAAAGGCTAATTCCTCTGGCAACCTGAGCAGCAAACTGAGTGGTTCCTCTGGTAGTGGATTAACACTGACCAAGAGCAACAGTACCAATACCTTTCAGGAACAACAAGGTGTACCCAAGCGACGGCCCAGTCTCACCAACACTGGAGGGCAACGGAAGACACCATCAACGAGCCACGGATCAGCATCTGGATCCGGTGGGGGCACGGGAAGAATGTCGCCAGCGGCACTCAGTGGATCCATGTCACAGCCTACACCACGCTTCGATCACCACACAGACATGATGACCATTCTGCAGTACGCTTCACCCAGCATGGCCGCCAACATGGAGGGCTTCATCAAGGGACTGCACAACAAGTTCCAGATACCCAAGTTGTCGCAGCGGCCGAGTGCAAGTAGCGGAACCGGAGGCCTCTCTACGCCCACCACAGATCAACCGACAACGACAGCTTCAGCAACGTCATCTTTGTCGCAGGACCAGGTCAATACTGATACTGGTGTCTTGCCACCCATCCTCGCAGTGACACCCAGTGGCAGTAGTGGATCACAGAGACTAACATCTGTTGCAGCTCCCTCAGCGGACGATTTGCTGCTTACCCAGAGTAATAGTGAGGAAGCTGCAGGAGCAGATGGCGTAGACGAGGATCTCTTGGCTAGCTTGGCTGGCGAATGACATCTCGAAGAGCGGCTGCCGCAAGCTACGATAATTACTTGGTTATTGGATTACGGTACACTGTTGGTTACTTGTTAAACAAGATTGTCATAGATTATAGATTACATATACCTTTTATAAACCACAAGCCCATTGAAAAATGCATTTAAATATACAAACAGGAAAAAGATGCGGTTTCCATTTCGCTTTTCCTTGAATATTCATCCGTCTGTTAGATCGATTGTCTTATCTGCTTATGGATCACAAACATGTCTAATCACTGCGGTGAGGGGCCTGCGGTTTTGACGACGTCTACGTAAACAAACAAACTCAATTCCTGGTGGGGGTCACAGAACTAGAGCTGTTTTTATACCCTTCGACCATAGAAAATGGTCAAAAAAGGGTATACTAACTTTGTGCAAATGTATGTAACAGGCATAAGGAGGCGTGGGAGACCCCATAAAGTATATATATTCTTGCTCAGGATCACAAGCCGAGTCGATTGAGCCATGTCTGTCTGTCTGTCCGTCTGTCCGGCTGTCCGTCTGTCCGTCTGTCTCTGTGAACGCACAGATCTCAGCTATTATAAAAGCTAGAGTTACCAAACTTGGCAGGAAGACTCCTGTGTACTATAAGCAGATGAAGTTTATTTCAAATGTTAGGTGCCACGCCCACCGCCCCCACAAATCAATAATTTAATTTTTGAACTTAATTTGTAAGCGCTGTATATAAGATACAACTTTCTGACTTAAACATATACTAAGCTAAATGAAATATCTACGTAGTCCCCAAATTACAATCCAATCGAACAATAAGCACAGAAGTTATTTAAGAAAGTATGAGCATAAAACCAAGTGCTTCTGTCAGCTAACAAGGGAGACGGGCAAGCGCGAGCGCCATCGGTCGTGATTAATTTCAAAGCATGTGCATATGTGTATGAATTTAACAAATTAAACTACACGGGAACATAGGTCGAAGGGTATCCCACTGTCGCGTTTTGCGCGACTGTTGCTCTCGTTTACGTTGATAAGCCCAATGCAATTTATAGAAAATACTGGGGGTCGCTGTATGAATGGTTTTCATGTAAACATAATATTTATAAAGAACACAATCAGTCACAATTTAAAAGGCAATTTGTGCTTGTATTAAACAACTTTAAGCTTAGATTCTAACAATAATATGTGGAAACAGTTGAAGATTAGATCTTAAGCTGCACATCCTGAACATTCTGCAGAGCGTCGCTGTAGCGTGCAAGCACTGGCTGCACTTCATCGGCAATGAACTCGTCCACTTGATCGCTGGCTCGGCCAGTGAAGGTGCGTGCGTCTAGGATATCGTCTAGTTGATCTAGAATTGGGGCAAAGTAGGCATCATTGCGAACACGATCCACCAGATCGTTGTCTTTGCCATACAGCTTCACCTGTGCGCCAGCCTCTTGAGAAAGCACACGAATCTTCTCGTGGCACACTTGACGATCGCCACCAGCCTTTACCATGGCCATGATGATGTTCTCGGTGGACATGAACGGCAACTCCTGTGCAATGTGGCGTTCAATAACCTTGGGATAGACAACCATGCCCTGTGAGATGTTTAGGAGCGTAAGTAGGGCCGCATCAGCTGCCAGGAATGCCTCGGACAAAGTCAGCCTCCTGTTGGCGGAGTCATCCAATGTACGCTCAAGCCACTGCGTCGCGTGGGTGTTTGCAGCATTGCTGAAGAGTGTGATGAGATGGCGTGCCAGAGCACAGCAGCGTTCCGAACGCATTGGGTTCCGTTTGTAGGCCATAGCTGAGGAGCCAATCTGAGTTGTTTCGAAGGGTTCCTCCATCTCTTTGCGCGATGCGAGAATCCGCAGGTCAGAGCACATTTTGTGAATGGTGCTGCCCAGGCTGGACAGTGCACCGACAACTTCGACGTCCACCTTGCGGCTGTATGTCTGCCCCGTAACGGCATAGGGCTTGCTGAAGCCTGCCAGCTGAGTGACAAGCTTGTCCAGTTGCTTCACCTTCTGGCCGTCGCCATTGAAGAGTTGCATGAATGAAGCTTGTGTACCCGTGGTGCCCTTAACTCCACGGAAGCGAAGATCCTCAAGGCATCGACGCAGAGCGCGCTCGTCCATCAGCAGATCCTGTATCCAAAGACAGGCTCGTTTGCCCACTGTAGTGAGCTGAGCCGGCTGCAGGTGGGTGAATCCTAAGGTTGGCAATGCCTTATAAGCTTCCGCAAACTCCTTGAGACGTCCCACGACGGTCGCCACACGCGGCAGTAGCAACTGCAATGCATCGCGAAGTACAATAAGATCTGTATTGTCGCCCACATAGCACGAAGTGGCACCCAAGTGTATAACCGGTGCCGCTGCCGGACACTGCTTGGCAAAGACATGCACATGCGCCATAACGTCATGCCTTGTCAATCGCTCCTCAGCTGCTGCCGCCTGGAAGTCAATGTCCTTTAGGTGCTGTTGCATCTCTGCAATTTGTGCTTCGGTTATGTCCAGGCCAAGCTCACGCTCCGCCTTGGCCAACCAAAGCCATAACTGGCGCCAGGTGGAGAACTTATTTTGATCACTAAACAAGAACTGCATCTCCTTGCTGGCATAGCGGGTGCTCAGCGGCGACTTATAACCTTCATAAGTGTCAGACATATTCTTTATTTATCACTTTCCGCGAAGCACAGACCGCTCTTTCCAGTTAAATTTTCAAGACTGTCCAATTGGAAAAATAACACATGTTGCACGCTTATTTTTAAGTGTGGCCAGACAATGGTACAGAATTAAATACCGCAATGTTTTAATTTGAAATACTGCAAGGCGCCGATATTTTATATCGATATTTATTGAATAAGGCGCGATACTTTTAAAATTACAATTGAGAAAATGCAGTTATGTGAATACTCTAATATTTCTCATGTTCATAACATAACAGAACACAGATAACAGCTGAAACTAAGTAATCAGCCAAGCATGGAACAGCGGTTTTACAAGATGTCATTCGCCAGCCAAGCTAGCCAAGAGATCCTCGTCTACGCCATCTCCTCCTGCAGCGTCCTCACCAGTATTTTTGGCTGTGGGAACTGCACCGGATGTTGACCGCTGTGAACCACTACTGCCACTGGGTGTCACTGAGAGCGTGGGTGCCAAGGCACCAGGATCAGTATTTCCTTGCTCCTGCTCCTGCGACAAAGATGACGTTGCTGTAGCGATCGTTGTCTGTTGATCTGGGTTTGGCGTAGTGCGACCTCCGCTTCCACTACTTCCACTCGGCCGCTGCGACAACTTGGGTATCTGGAACTTGTTGTGCAGTCCCTTGATGAAGCCCTCCATGTTGGCGGCCATGCTGGGTGAAGCGTACTGCAGAATGGTCATCATGTCTGTGTGGTGATCGAAGCGTGGTGTAGGCTGTGACATGGATCCACTGAGTGCCGCTGGCGACATTCTTCCCGTGCCCCCACCGGATCCAGATGCTGATCCGTGGCTCGTTGATGGTGTCTTCCGTTGCCCTCCAGTGTTGGTGAGACTGGGCCGTCGCTTGGGTACACCTTGTTGTTCCTGAAAGGTATTGGTACTGTTGCTCTTGGTCAGTGTTAATCCACTACCAGAGGAACCACTCAGTTTGCTGCTCAGGTTGCCAGAGGAATTAGCCTTTTGGAAGAGATGCTTGCTAGAGCCGGAACTCCCTCCAGAGCCTGCCTTTTTACATGCAGGTCCGCTGTTGACTCCTGGTTTTAATCCTGTGTGCTGTTTCTTGCTGGACGATGAACTTGAGGATGCAGAGGAGCTAGTCGGACCACCTTTGGACTCTCTCTTGCTGCTGTTGTTGCCCGTCTTGTTGATGGTCAACTTGAGGCCCTCCTGACTGCTCGGCTTCACCATGTACTCCGTGGATGGACCGGAAGATGAACCAGATGACCCTGCAACATTGCTAGGGCCACCAATCCCGCTGGAACTTGAACTGGAGCTAGAAACTGAGCTGTAGATACTAAGCGGCGCCGCTGCCTGCTGCTGCTGCTGTTGCTGAGTTGTTCCCACTGTTGCTCCCGTTTCCGCTACTGATGTTGTTGTTACTGTTGTGGTTGATGAACCCACCGATGCTGGCACTGTTGTTGTTGTTGCTGGTGCCGATGCTGTGGCTGTCGAAGCTGGCGTCGACATCATCGAACTAACCTGACAAAGGAAGCGCGTGGTTGTGTGCGTGTGTTTGATTGTGTGTGTGAAGACAAACGAACCGAAAAAGCAAATTAAAACAATCAAACGAAGAACGAGGAACAAGGAACAGAAAGTGGAAAAGTGTCGATTGCAAGTTAAACAATTCCCGATTCATGCAGAGAGGGAGCAGAAGAAGAAAATCACCCGTTAGTAATTGATCATCTCAAGAGTTGCTCAAGCACTTAGAACAGTTGGCAAAGGTCTTTAAGGTCTTTCTTAATACTCTACTAAGCCGTATCGTGCAAGGGAACAAGAACAACTACGACATATTATAGCTTCGCATTGGGATGTGTTACAGGTGTTCGGGGGTATTTTGGGCCAGGTTAGCAGAAGGACCCATCACAGGAGTTAAGCAGCAAATAAAACGGATGCGATTAGGGAACAGGAGTTGTAATGTATTTACAAACAGAACAAAATATCAACCAATTAATAACAAAAACTACAGCATATGTACGGGGAATAGTAATAATAGTAAGAGTAATAGTAATAGTAATCGTATTAATAGTAAATTACAAGTATTCAATTGAGTCGAGTCACAATTTAGTTTGTTTTTAGTATAGAAAAAATATACCAAGAGGGAGGCTAGGATAACTAAGGATTAGGAGGTGCAGTTGGTGGTGGAAGTGGATGTGGAAGTGGAGGTTGAGGCGGGGTGGGTTGGGTTGGGCAGACAACGAGAGCTACTCATAAAATGAAAACGGACTTACCGCACCTACCGCTCCCGCTGCCGCTCCTACGCCCATTCCCGGTCCCGGTCCCACTCCCGATCCCGTTCCCGCCAGGCCCTTGCGCAGCGCATTCAGCTCCAGAGCTGACACCGCTGGAGCTGCATAACTGCCCAGGCTGCCGCCCGCTGCCAGGTGTGACAAGCTGGCCACAGTGGACTTCATTTGCTGCTGCTGCTGCTGTTGTTGCTGCTGCTGTTGGGAACTCTTCAGTGCGGCCACTGCAGCAGCCACGACTCCAGGTGGCTGGGTTGCTGTGGCTGTGACATTAGAGGAGCTGCTTGACTTGTCCTTCTTTATGGAAAGGGGCAACTGACTGCTGCTGGCAAGAGGAGGCACGGGTCGCAGCATTGGCGGATTACTGCCTGAGGTTGAAACAGAACTGGAACCAGTTGATGTGAGACCAAGAGGAAGGCCCCCCAGAGGCAATGGCAGTGAACCTGATCCACTGCCTGCTGCTGAGGACTTCTCAGCCTTTGGACTTAGACTGAGACTTGTGGCCGCAGTGGCGCTTTTCAATGTGGACATGCTCGGCTTCCCTGAGGATCCGTGCTTTGGCGAGTGTGTACCGAAGGGCGATTTGGGACTGTTGGATGCAGTGTTGCTGTTGCTGCTGTGCTTCGGACTGCTGTAGACGGGCGAGTGCTTGGGACTCGGACGCGCTGAAGACTGGCCAGCTAGACCCAGACCCAGCCCCAGAGAAGCGCCAGCACCACTTCCTCCACCTTTGGGCGAGGATGAAGCTGCCGGCGTTGGGAACTTGCGTACAACGCCACTGCCAGATGCCCCATCAGCCGTCATACCGGGAGAGTTCTGGCGAGAATATATCTTTTCAGGCGGACCCATGGGCGAGTCGTCCCGCTTCTTCTTGCGCTTCTTCTCCTTCTGTGTTTCATTAGACGAGTTGCTGCCTGAAGAGCTGTTGCTTGAGTTCGAAGAGGAGGAGGAAGATAAAGTGCTGGTGTCATGGGGTCGTTTACTTCCACTTCCACTACTCGTCGACTTCTTTGACTCCTTTGCTGCTTCCTTTCCTGTGCCGGTGATCGGTGTTATCGTGATTGTTGTGGCTGGAGATCCTGCACCGGGTGTGGCTCCACTTGTTACAGTAGTCGGAGCATTGAGTGGAATGATCTCAATGCCTCCCGTGCGCTGCACATCCACCTGCTGCTGCAGAGGAGACTTTCCATCTCCCGCAATTGGGGTGATGCTCACGCTGTGCTTCAAGTTGGGGGTCTTATCCTTCCAAATGTTCTTGTACTTGTCGGCAATTTCTTGGTCTTTGCACGAGGAAGCTGGGGAACTACTGGTGGGTATTGGGTTTGGACTGCTGCTCGAGGATGCTTGTGGATCCGTTTCTCTTTTCAAATTCATCAGCCCTGCAATCGCAGCAGCCGCCGAAGTGGAGGCAGCAAAGGCATCTGCCAGAGCACGCACTTTGTTATCCATTTTTATATTGCTGACACTGGTGAAGCCACCTCCACCCACAACTCCACTCGTTCCGTCTCCAGCTCCAGCATCCAATGCAAATTGTCCAAAGTTGCTTGGTCCATGTATTCCTCCAACTGCTGAAGAACCTCCTCCTCCTCCTCCTGCTCCTCTTGAGCTCCCGAAGCCACCAGTATTTCCGCCACTCGACCCTGAACTGGGAGAAGGCATTACGCCATGCATCTTCTGTTGATGCTCCTCATCCCAGCACCTCAGCAACTTGTAGATAACCATGGGAATCGAGAACACCTGCCGCACTGTTCTGGTGAGCTTCTGCGACAGCGCTGCGTAGTCGTAGTTGAGGCAGTAGATGATGCAGCTCGGCTGGCCGTCTCCATCCCCTTCCAGTAGGAAGTCGACAGTTGCCAGCGACTCCTCGTACGGATGTTGCAGCTCAACCGTGATCTGGTTTAACGAGACGGCAGTCACCTCTAGGATGACAGTGCTTTCCATGTCTGTGAGGAATGAAAAGGACATTATACCATACAAAACAAATGGGGGATTGACTCACCGTTATAATGTTTCTGCTGCTCCCTGACACAGCTGGAGAGAAGCGTGCAGAACAGTGCCTGTTTCTTGAGGAACGCAATGATCTTCGGCACCTGAGCAGGCTCCGTGAAGGGAAGCGAAGATATCATGGTGCCCTGCAGCCGACGGTTGTCCGTCATGAAGTAACAGTGGGTCTCCTTTAGTAGATTCACATATAGACCTTTCTGGGTGTTCCTTATTGCCTGCCTTGAGGCAGTTTCAACAATCAGATTCATCACAGTTCTGGTTCCTGCTTCACCTGGCTCATTCGCTGGCAGTCCAGGTAGCCCCAATGCTCGCAAAGACTCAATACAGACGGGCATGGGTTTGTTCAGTCGCAGAACGTAGGTAGCCGGCATTAGCATCGAGTTGTTTTGAGTGAGGGGCAGATAGCTGGGCATCTCCAGAGGGGATCCATCCTCACTCGTAAAACTTACGATTGGTAGAATCTGCAGTTTATTTGCAGAGGAGCCCTCCAGGTTAAGCGTGGCACTCAAACCTTGTGGACTCTTCATCACTTGATCAATGTTGAAGTCCCTGCTCTCTCCGCCAGATGATCCCCCAGCACCCTGCTCACCTTTGATACTTGTCTCGAGAAGGTGAAGGGGAGGACAGAAGTAGGTGAGCTTCATGGGATGCCCACCGCGGCGAGGAAGTACCAATCCTACCAAGGAGTTGTTCATAATCTGGTAGCTATTGCTAGATCCATTAGTGCGTTGCTGCAGCTGCAGTTGATGTTGGTAGAGATTATAAATGTCTGTCTCCATGGCCTGGAGGGCAACAAAAGCCTTCTTCTTGACTTTGGGCTCCGCGTTGAGCTGGTAAATGGATGACAATCCCTCAAGTTGGACAGTGAAGTCGGCAAAGTCTCCCGCCTTGAGACAGTTAAGTAGTTCTGGGGAACTGGAACTGCTACTGGAGTTGGTTGAGGCCTGCTGCTCAATTTTGCATTCGTGGTGGACCTTAACGTCGTTGAGTTTGCCGCTGGTGTCAAGTAGAATCTCCACATAGAACATGTCCGTCGAAATGAACAGCGTCTGCTGATCTTCCATGAATTTCAGACCAAGTTGACGAGACAGGCTCTCCAAACGCTCAACTAGACCGTGTCGCGAGGTCACCTTAATGTAGTTCTGTAATTTGTCCAGTGCCGTCTGCAGTGTTGCCTTGTGGACTGGATCCATTGGATAATGCTTCTCTATAAAGTACATTCTCACGGATTTCTTGATATCTTCATAAGACTTTGGCTTGGCGCGGTACTTGGCACGTAGTTTCTCCATCAGCGTCTCTTGCTGTATTTTTTTATTTTTCTCCTCAATGCTGGGTATGGGAGCTACTCCGGAGCCATGGCTGCCAGATCCGCCTGTATATACATATGATTAACATTTTTTAATTGATCTTTAAACTGATTTTCCTGAAATAATTACCTGCACCCGAACCGTGTTTCTGGTTAGATCCGCTCATTTTGCTGTGTGTTTCCTTTAATTTATCAATGCAGAGCTTGCATGAGCAGCTCTGACGATAATTAAATAAGAATACTTACACCAAAAAAATTAATATAAGAAATTAACAAATTTTTCGACTTGAAAACTTTTCTCGTTCGATGAAAAGCAACGCCATTAGCGTAGTGTGACCAGCTATTTAAGGAAAGAATGCAGCGGTATTCAAACAAATACCGCTATCAGCTGTTGGAATGAACTAGTTCATTTTATGTGTAGTAATCATTTTGGCGCTAGAATTCTATATAAATCATATAAATACATATTTATCACAAATTCTGCGAAAGTATATGCGATATTTTAGTCACTGTAAATAAGTGAAAAATAATTTTATATAATTTGCAACTAGGGTTCTATCAGGATGTAGGGTATCAAAAGTGTATGTTCAACATCTCTTTATTTAAACAAAAATGACACAATCGCTTTAATTTTAAAATATGGGTAATTCTAAAAACAGTTATTTAAAATTTTAATATGTACACATTTTAAATAACAATCGATATTTTTGTATCGAAATCTTGAAATTCCGCGCTTATCGATATAATATCAACAAATTCCAGATCAATGTGTGTGTGTCTATTTGTGTGCCTGCTGCATCCGATGTGCATTTTTTAATTAAAACTTCAGCCAACTGAAACTTAAAGTTGAGGGGCGTTGGCTCTCCTTATATCGACGGTGACGGAACCAAAAAAGGAATCTGAGTGAAAGCTTGCTAAAAAACCTTTTGGTCTTCGATTTCTCGCTTTACACCGCTTTGTTCAAGGTCGTTGGCAGTCGTTGCCGACGGTTAGAGACGGTGACACACACACATATTCATCCAATTTGCATTAACACTGAAAGACAATGGCCATAAGCTTTGAGAAACATCGGTCTCAGATTGTGGACGCTTGGAAAGATGTACTAGATGTCAAGAGCAGTACCAACTGGTCTTTGTTTGGCTACGAGGGCCAGACGAACGAGTTGAAGCTGGTGGGCAAAGGGGATGGAGGCGTCGAGGAACTGAGTGAGGATCTTAATAGTGGAAAGATTATGTATGCTTTCCTCCAAATTGAAGACCCAAAAACTGGACTGAACAAATATCTCCTCGTCAACTGGCAGGTGAGTCAGCTTCGTTAGTTTTCTTTTCGTTGTTATCTTATCGGACTCATGTATGGATATCTGTAATCTGTATAGGGCGAAGGCGCACCTGTGCTACGCAAAGGCACCTGTGCGAATCACATCCATGACGTCAGTAAACTTCTATCCGGTGCGCATTTGACAATCAATGCACGTAACGAAGATGATATTGACCTGGAGCGCCTGCTTAAGAAGTTAAGTACGGTGAGCTCGGCATACAGCTTCAAGGAACCGCGCGGAGCTATGCCAGAGCAGAAGGTGGCCGTCGGCACAAACTATACACGTGTCATTCCTACGAAGGAGCTCAATGCCAGCGTAATGCAGGATTTTTGGAAAAAGGAGGAAGCAGAAGAGAAGCGCCGCCAGTCATCTGAAAAGGAAGCTAAGCGCTTGGAGCTCGAGAAGATCGAAAAGGAGCAACGTGCTCGTGAGGAAAAAGAACACAAGGAACGGGAGAAACTCGTGATTAGCACTACAAAGCTGCAAACAGCTCATGTGCCCATCAAAACGTAAGTTATATATGCCCCCTTCTTATTTCTAATATCGGTTTAATGTATATTCTTTGTACGCAGTTCGCCTCAGCCATTGAGTCCAGAGAAGACGACTGCTTCCATTGGCAATAGCTTAACTGACGCGGAACGCATGCGACAGGCGCGAAATCAGGAAGCACGGGAGCTGATAGGCTCTCGGGTAGGTGCTGCCAAGGCCATGTTCACCAAACACACGAGTGAGGGACAACTGCAATCCAAGTACGTATCCATTTAGATCGGCACTTGCCTCTTTATTAACAGACAATCATCTTTCAGACTGAACACACAACCGCCGGCGAAGCCAGCCCGGAATTCCATTGCGCAGCGTATTAATGTGTTCAATCAAAACCAGACCCAGGACACAAGCATCTCTTTGCCAGCCAAGTCTGCGTCACCTGATCAGGAAGAAGAAACGCTTAAGCAGCCCGCCGTGGTAACGCCGGCAGTGGCTGTGGAGACGCCAGTCGCCGCAGAGATAGTTTCCGCTGAGGTCGTAAATGAGGAGGAAGTGCAACCAGCTGAGGACTTGCCCCTGGCTCATGAAAGTGAACAATTCTCTACGATCAAAAGGTCGCCACACAGTAAAACAAACTCGTTGCAATCCCAGTCGCCAGATGAGACGACTTCGTCGAATGAAACGGACACTGCTGTCTACAAGGAGGAGGAGGAGGTGCGCACCAAAGTGTCGGTTACGGTGCAGCAGTCCCAGGCGACAAAGACTTCTGGCCTGAGCACACTGGAGCGCAATGCATGTAAGCCTAAGGTGCTCGACTTGTTAAGGTTCTTGAAATTAACTTGTATTTCTTTCTTTAGTAACGGATCTGGTTAACGAGGATGATTTTATATGCCAGGAAAGTCTAGGTGACTTGGGACTGCGGGCACGCGCCTTGTACGACTATCAGGCAGCTGATGAATCAGAGATTACTTTCGATCCCGGCGATGTTATAACGCACATCGACCAAATCGACGAGGGTTGGTGGCAGGGACTGGGCCCCGATGGAACCTATGGACTGTTTCCGGCAAACTATGTCGAGATCATTAACTGAGCAACTAACAATGCAAATTCGTATTTAATATGGCAACTGCAAAGCAGCTACTTCAATTTTTGCTAGATATCTACACACATTCATACGCAGCCATAGCTGCAATTTATGGAGCATACTCTCGTATATATCGGAACTACTTAAATACATTTATATACAATAATATCTTGAACAATAACGCAATCCGTAATATATAAAATACGACTCAGTATTGCCTATAAGCGACTATAACACGCACCCTGCCCCTCTTCTTGTCCTTGTCATGGGTGCCTTCCATTTAAGTATACTCTATATACACACATATATAAAATATATATCTGATTGTTACTGTAAGATTTGAGATTTGAAACAATGTGACGTCCTTCTTTTTAAATGTTTCTGCACAAAGTATTTGTATTTTCATCACATTTCGAAGTCGTGTAATTTCATCGATCCTCCACAAAATATAATATGTTCTGCGGCGTTTTTTTTGTACGTGTATTGTGAACAATATCTACAAATTGATTTCATTAATTAGTAACATAAATATTTATTTATGAGTTTTTCTTTTCTTTTCTTAAACAATTCTACAAAGCGCCAAATGTCCAAGAATATAATTTATGACGAGCCCCTTTCTTGATGAGATCATTATCTCCGGCTATAGCTCTTAACAAACTGACCGATCTCTATCGGATTGGAAAACAATTGCAGTTATCTTTAGCTGTAACATTCTTCTCAATTATTAGCAATATCATGCAGGCACTTTGTTATTTTCAACATCTTTACTTAGCCTAATTTATGCATATATCGTACGCATCCCGAGTTTCTTCATGTATGTGTGTCTGTTCTCTGAAGGAGAGAGAGAGAGCTGTAGAACTACCGACAGTATAAGACACTGATAGTAAGTAAAGTATATGATATGATATATGAAATTAACAAATCTCTAGAGGCTTCTTAGGTTCGCAAACCTTTAAATATGAACAAATACATGGCCTATTTATGCTGATGGTTATTTAGCACACTGTCGGTAGTTGTGGCACACACATATATACATATATGGTATATGTATTGTCAATGAGTTCGATGCTTCATCACTTCATCTTTAACTAAAATTTTGTTGTTGTCCGAGACTTCGATGCTCTTCTACTTAAATTTGGTAAATTGACGAAACGCAAAGAAACAGTCGCCTTATACAGGCGCTGCGATCATCATTCGGACGACTCTGTCAGCGTTGTTGTTGCCTCAACCTTGCTGCCATCCTCGGCTGCTGCGGGTGTCGGTTCGCTTGACGCAGCATCTTCAGCGGCACTGGGCGGCGGTGGCAGGGGTATGGGCTCCTGTATCTTGGTTGCATCCACCGGTTGAGGCGTAACTGGCTCTTCATCAGCAGGTTTAGCCTCTTCCGCCGCGGATGCAGTCTCAGTGGTTTCTGCAGCAACTGCTTCGGGCTGTGCACCAGATGCAATTCTGGCGTTCTCTTCGGCCTTGGCGTCAAGCACATTCACGGACGCCTGTATGCACCTGAAAAGATTAGGAATGGTTAGTCAAATGATTGATTGGAATAACCTCAGGTTGACTTACTTAATGGCTTCCTTGCGGGCCAGTCGGATGCTATCCTTGCCGTTTGTGTCAATGGTGTCCAGTTTGAGAAGGTTTCGAGTGAGCATCTCGTCCAGATAAATGTACTCCTTGTCCTGGCGTGTGCCCTTGAACTGTTCCACCTTGGACATCAGCTCGAGCACGTCGCGTTGTATGTCTTGGATCTTCTTGATCGAGTCCACCGTGTGTGGTGTCTGTGGCGGCAAACCGACGCCAGCGTCCGCCTGTGGCAGTTGCTCACCTTGCTGCTGTTGAGTATTCAGTGGAGCAGGACGGTTATGCTGCTGCTGCTGCTGTGCTGGAGGCACATGGGCGTAGGCCTGGGCTTGGGCGTGGGCCGAAGCTTGTGGTTGGCTGCCAGCAGATGCAGGTGCAGCATGCTGATTGGGTATCTCCTTGTGGGCATTGATGATGGGCTCACTGCGTCCCTCAACAAATATGGGTATGGTGCGCACATAGCTGCCGCCGGGCGTCTGAGGAGGCGGCGGAGTCTGTTGCTTCTGATGCGGATGTGCCTGCTGCTGTGGCGCGTAGTAAGTCTTATGGAATTGCGGCGCTTGCTGCTGCGCCCCCTGCTGCACTGGTGGACTAGTCTGCGTGCCGAACTGCGGAGGCGGTGTTGGACGTTGTTGTTGCTGGTACTGCTGGTGCTGCTGTTGCTGCTGGTACTGCTGGTTAAGCTGTTGCTGCTCTGGTGGAGGTGCAGAGTGCGAGCGCGGTCCCTGCTCCTGCTCGGCGCTGCTCTTGACGCCCATGTCCATGGTGTTGCGCAATCCGTGCTGATTAAGATTCACACTTGGTGCACAGTCTACCTCCGAGCGTCCAGGTGGATCCTCCGTTTGTATAGCAGCATCGCAGAGACGCTTCGACGGTGACTGCGGCACTTGCTGAGTCTGTGGCGCTGCAGGCTGCTGCTGCTGCTGTTGGGGATGCTGCTGAGTGGTATACTGCTGCTGCGGCGTGCCGTAGTCTTGCTGGTAGCTCGACTGAGGATACGCCTGCTGCTGCTGCGGCACAGGGCCAGCAGTGCCGGCAGTGCGACGTGCGCCAAAGCCCTCTGGTATGTACTGTCGGAACTCCGATGGCAGTCTGTTGAAGAAGTCATCGTCGTGCTCCATCGTTGCGTGATTGTTGCCGCCGGCACGGGCGCGGCGTCCCATTGTCGACAGTTGGGGGAATCCAAAGTCTGCAGCAGCGTCGCCAAAATAATGAGAAAAGTCTTCGTCAGGATGCATTAAGTGCGCCTGGGGATGGGTATGGGTGAGGGGATCGTGCAAACTATTCCGCTTACGTGTGCCGCCAAATCCGGCGAAGGGATCGTGATGCAGTCGCCCCAGTCGCGAGCGTGGGAACATGTTATCCATGTCCATGTCCATGTCCGGTTCAAATCCAAAAGTCGGCTGTAAGTATACATACATACATATATATATTATATATAAATGTCAATATTAGATTATCTCAACTCTACACAACGGGTGCGATGTGCCAGGCCAGGTCGGGCACAGTGGGCGAATTGTTTATAAATAAGCGCATGATTCACACTTCGCTGACAGTGTGTGCAGGTGTGCGTGCGCCTCTACATGTGTGTGTGTGTGTGTATGGCAAACAATAACAACATGCAACCTCAGCAATAACAAGTGACGTCAACGTATAAATAGACGCTCGACTCTGTTCAACCTAACACGAACAGCACTTACTACGTACGTATGTATGTACGAGTATGTGTGCATACACACGAACAGCTGTTTATAGCAAGTTTACTATAAAAGTGCCTGAATTGAGCTACCTTTGTGTGTTGTTGTTCCTCTTGTTGTTGTTGTATTGATTCAATTATTTGCTTTATCACTAAACACTGTTTTACAGTTCTCCTTTATTTATTTATTGCTGTTGTTGTTGTTGTTGTGCTCGTCTATTCGCGTTACGTGCTCTCCTCGTCTGTTCGACTGTTTTTTGTGAATGAGCTCGCAGTCGGGCGACGAAAGGCCTTTTATACCATTATCGGACTCTATGGCGAGCAAATGAGTTCGTCCGCCCACAACAAAGTCGTTGCTCGATGGTTCTCGGAACTTCGCAAAGCTACGATTGAGCTAACTTGCATGTGTGTGTGGGTGTATAGACAGAAAGGTACACATGAATATGTAAATATTTATATTACATGTCTATAGTATTGCTATAAGTCAGTAAGTGATAATTGGGATTGAGCTTTATAGCGTCGTTTTCACGTTTACCAGACGATCAAAAGATCAACCTTTGTTTTTCTTCAGTTGGTATAAGGTATTAAGATATAATAGTTCTAGATAATCCTACTTTAAATAGTGTATTTATGGTATTAAGATATAATAGTTCTAGATAATCCTACTTTAAATAGTGTATTTATGTTTTTGGATAAGCCTAACCTTACTAATACCATATAACATATAAAGATCGCTATCATAAGTTGAAAGAGAACACACATAAAATGTTGAACTCATTTACTCTTATGGATACTAGCTATATATATATATATGTATATATTAAATATGTGGCAGTCATGATACATCGCGAACAAGTTCCGCCAATGGATAACTAAGTCGATGACAGACCAGCTGCAATCGAGCTTGAACATACACCACTATGAAAGCGACGCGCCACAATTACAATTACTCAAATTAATGTACAACTGTAGAATTAAGTGAAAAATATAAATAAAATATCATTCGTTACTCAATTCCACATATATATGTATGTATACAGGTACATATGTGTACGATATGGTTCCACAGTTTTTGTTATCAAAGTAGGTAAGTATGTAATGTATGATCTTTATCAAATGAACGAAGTGTTTCTATGCCTCTGGCTCTTTCTTCGCAAACAAATTCACTTCACTTTATTAGATATCCTCATTTTATTGGCTAATTAATTATGTGCATTATCTACGGCTTTTCACAAGTGTAAATTGCTTGCATAAGGAAGCTTTTAAGAACAGAAACATATAGTATATTAACTGTGCTGTGTGTCTTTATAATTATTCTGTTATTTCGCACAGAGTTTTATTAATAATCTTTTTGTTTGAGCTTTCAACAATCCTGGCAAAGTGCAATCTTGAAATATCAAGAAAGCTCTTACAAAGTGTACAGTTTTTAAAAGTTAAATATGAACTTTAAATTAACGAACTTCATCCAACCTTACAGAGAACATGGAAATAATTAAGAAAGTATTTCTAAATATTTGTACATATATAAAACCTATCAAGATTATGAAAAGAAATCTGCAATCGATGTGTTTTTCAATTTTGGATATAAGAAAAGAGGACAAAAGTCAAACAAAGTAATGTTTATTATAAAATATTTCTCAATATGTCTTTCTTTTCAATAATAATTGGCAGAAACTAATGTTTTCTAACAAACCAATTTAAAAACGGGTCTAACTTTTTTATTTTTAGCGTAACTTATGAACTTTAAAACGACTAAAAAAACTATATAAGTTTTTATAAGTCACAAGAAATTGTTTAAAGATAACTATATACTTATAACTTGCCAAAGATTTTATACTCTTGGGCCCTAAACATAACACAAAGAGTGTACAAATGAATTCTATGGAAATACATTATTTTAGAGTACTCTGAATACTCTTAAGCATTTGAAAGGATTCACTAAGGGTGCTAAGATAATTCTTAGCAAAATAAACCAAAGCGCGCTAATCTCTTTGGCTTATTAGCCATGCATGAGTGCATGAATGTGTGTGTGTGTGTGTGAATACCGTGTGAGGTACTGAATCAACTAACTATGGCGATGCGTCGATTGTGACGATTAGCAGACAACGTCACGACCGATTCGCGTTGGCCAACAAGTTGAGCAACAAATGCTGGTATTTCTTCTTTGGTTGTCGCCGCCCACATATTACAGACATATAATTATACACACACACACACACTCATGCATATGAATATGTATAAGCATTCGCCCACCCACATGTGCCTACATGTACCGTCGACAAAGCACGGCAGAATCTAAGTGGGATTGAGCGTATGCTGAGAAAATATTTGCTCTGCTCTCTTCACTCTTCACTGTTCGCTCTCCCTCTCTCGTTCTTCCTCTCTTTGTATCTATCGCGCTCTGTCTTCCGCTACCTCTCAGCACATTTGCGTTTGTCTATCATTGAGTTCTTTCTAGAAACCGTCGAATATTCTTTTTAGCGATCACAAAGCAAATCGAGCGCCAATTTTGCTTGTTAATAAAACACTTGATACTTTTGCCTGAGTAAGATTAGGTAGTCTACCCCTTCCCCCCTCTCATTTTTGTACTGAACTCTTGTGCTTGTGCTTGTTCTTGTTATTGGTATTGGGGGTAAATTTCCGCATGTGGCGCCACATTAATCATCCGCAACGTAAAACATACAACACACTTGTGCACATAGTGCTACTTGGCCAAGCCGAGTAGGTCAATACGGTGCGCATACACACTTGACTCACTGTGCAGTTGCTCTAGGGGTTGGAAGTGCACACACACACACACACACACACACACACACGACACAAACACATATAAGGCATATACATGTGTGTTGCAGCTCCAGGGGGTCCATGACGATTCGCTTTACGCAACGTATTTGGAAACACTCGAGACTATGGGAAAACCAGCTTTTTGAAGGATTCGTTTCGTTGGCCCCGAAAGTTGTTCGTTTTTTTCGCTTTTTTCGACCAAAATTAATTTCCATTGTACACAAAAACAACAACAATACAATGCGACCTTGTCGTGCGCCTATTTACAAATGCCAGTGTCAGTGCGTGTGTGTGTGAACATATAAGCAGGCGCGACCTTGGAACTGATTTCAGCCAGTCACCTACCTGAAAATGTTGCTGCTGCTGGTTGGGGGGAACCTGCTGATGGTGCTGCTGCTGCTGTCGGGGCGATCCATAGGCTGGCTGCTGACTGTTGTAGAACTGATGAGGTTGCTGCTGCTGCTGCGGTGCATAATGCTGCTGGTGCTGCTGTGGCGAACCGGCTGCCACATAATCCCGGTTAATGGGTATGTTGATGCCGGCACCTGCCGGTGAACCGTTACCAGTGTTGCCGCCGTTGCCGCCCTGGTTAGCTGCTATCACAGTTGGCTTCATCTTGTCTACCACAAGCGAATCTTGTCACTTTCCGTTTTTGGCTAATTTCGATATGAGTTGCTCTGAGTTGTGCTGCTGCTGCTACTGCTGCTGTTGCTACTATGTTCAGCTGGCAAGTTCACCTTGAGAGAGGCGCGATTTATTTTTGATGAGTATGTGCGATATATATCGCTATGGTGTCACGCACGCAGTGTGTCTCAACTGCAATGCTGCTGCTCCACGCGCCGAGACTTTTCCACAACAATAACAAATATATATTGTCCGCTAATTGCTCAGTGTTGCTGTAGTTGTTGTTGCTGGCGTGATGTCACTCTTTGGCCACACTTTCTACACAGCCACGGCAGCTGCTCAGCTCACGCACACAAACGCAGTCTCGGCACTATTTCCGCTTGATGTTCGCTCTTTCCCTCTCTCTCGCACTTTCTCGTTCTCTCTCTATTTCTCTTCGTTTATGCGTGTGTGTGCGATATGTTGCTTTGTATTTGTATATACATAAACATATATATATATTTAATTTAAATATACACCTATAGATTATTTATTTTTGCACATTGCTACTGCACACACACAAACGTAAACGCAAACACACACGCACGACCACGTAGATTCCGTTAGTCCACTGTTCGCTGCCGAAGTTGCTCGTCGACTGAGCGAAAACTTTTTGTTCGTACAGCTGCTGCTGCCACCTTTGTCGACGTCGCAGTCGACGCAGCGCTCTCTTGCTCTCTTAAAGAACACACTCTCTTGCTTTCGCTCTCGCGATGCCTCAGCTCAGCTGCTTGTTAACTTTAGCAATGTCAGTTAAGGCCTAAAATGGTAAACATTGTGACTGCTTTCGCTTTTACTCTCTTTCTATCCTCACTCTCTCGCTTCCTCTCTCTCTTGCTGTCTAAGCTCTCTTTGTCGATCGTGGGCACTCGAACACGGCAAGATTCACACACATCAGATTTATAAATAGCCAATGGCGGCAATAATAGCAACAACAACAGAAACTCTCGTCAGCTGAGTATCCGAGAGAGAGTGAGAGAAGGAGAACAAGAGAGTAAGCCAAATTCCACAGGCTGAAGCTGAGCAGCGACAGCGCTGCTTTTGTGTTAGCGACATTCGCATGGCTTCAGGCACGAGCTCAACGATAGATAACAATGTGTGTATGTATGTGCTGTGTGAATGTGTGTGTTTGCAAGTACTTTGCGGTTACCTACAAAACTTGCAGCGACGCCTACTTGTCTTGGCCAGCAGCAGCAGCAGCGTGTCAACTGCGTCACACTAAAGGGAAGTGACTGCGCTAGCAATCGATCAACGGGCTTATCGATAGCGATAACTACATTGCGTATTGTGCAGCTATGCGATATCAAGGCGCGCGTAAATTGGACTTTGAAGTTAAAGCACAATTTGGAGAAGGAGGAGGCGGCAGCGGGTTTTGCTGGCCAACTAAGCGACAGTGCGTCAGCGCTTTTCGCAATTCGTAGAACGGCGAATATTGTAAATACATATACAGTAAAGAATTTGTACCAAAGCATATTCGTATATACTGTATACACACATATATCGCCGCTTGGTCACCCAGACGCCTACGCTGGCGCAATTTGCGTTCGATGTATTTTCCAAATCATTTCTGGGGCGTAGGCAACAACAACAGTAACAACAACAACAGCAACAAGAACACGATCAACACACAACGGAGGCAGCTGAGCATATAAAACTGAAATAATTCATATTTAAATAATGCAACGTGGGGATATGTACATATGTGTATATTTACACTATATGTGTATGTATGTATATGTGAATGTATGTATATGTATACATATGTATATATGTATGTGTATATATATATATATCTATATATATATATATATATATATGTATATATATATATATATATATATATATATGTATAATATCTGTCTTTGTACGCTATAGATGCCATAGATACGTATCCAAATTGAATTCAAATTGCAACAATCACGAAATTGTGCCTGAAAAGACACACAAACACATGCACACACACTTTAGCACCGATGTATGTAGGTATGTGCATGTGTATGTGTCGTATGTGTACAATAGCCTCGCGTGCCTTTTGAGGCTTTTGGGTCGTCCAAACAAAGCCCAAAACGGGAGCCTCGCGCTCGATGAGTCGTCGCCAGCAGCTAAACTAAAATTATGGATCACATTCAGCTGCGGATGTGCGGCTGAATGAGCGTCCAATGATTTCCTAATTTACGTGAGTGTGTCGTGCAGCGTGCGTCGCCGGTCAGGTGCATGCCCCACCCACCTCCGGTGATTATATAACCATACAAGAGCCTGTCATCTGAGAGAGAGAGAGTCGAGTCAAGAAGTCGTGGCAAGTCGAGTCGAGTCCAGTGAAATTGAGTCACCTTTCACCTGGCGCCTTGAGTGCTTCCATTTGGCGCGCTTCTGCCATGGAGAGGCACTGCGCATGCCGAGGAGTTCGTCAGCTTCATTCATGGCCCTCGGCTCGCATATTTCACTCAATTGCGAGGCGCCTCTGCCAAGGCTTTTGGTCGTGGCAACCTTTCAGTCTGTGACCAGCGTGCGAGGCGTTCTGGCGCTGCTAGCGCAACGGGGACTCGGTTGCTACTATTATTACTACTACTACTACTACAGCTACTACTACTTTCATTTTCCATTCTCGCGCGCGCTGTTGTTGCGGTTGAACTTTGTTGTTGTTCTTTACCGTTCCTGCTGGCACTCCGTTTTCTTCGTTCCTGCCTCGTTTTTTATTTTTCAGCCAGCTGCATAACACACAGGGCTCGAAATCAGGCGAATTCCCTCAAAGAATTTAACTGTCACACAGACACACACACACAGACTAAGTCAGAGTAACACACTCAGATTCAGAGACAGTTAAATTTTTGAAGTGGCAGCACCAAAAAAATAACAAAAACAATAGTTAATTCCATATAAAATTCGTTCGTTGCGGTCGCCGCGTGAGCAACTTGAAGACGCTGGTGCTGGCGCTGGCGTCCCTACCTACGACCGTCGTACGGTGTGTGATATAACAAGAGAGAGAGCAAGAGCCGTGAAGAAGGAGTCACTGACTCGACGCCCCCTCCCCTCCCTTCTGACTGCTTCCATTCCTGCCCCTCACTCCCACTACTTCGTGGAGTCACATGCAGACCCATTGACGACGACGAGGACGAGGACTACGTTTTGGTAGAGCCGGAGTCAACGTAAGTATATAGCTTTAATTTCGAGTATATATATTCGCCTGATTCCCGGGAAATTACGCTTCAGGATGGCGTAATTTGCAGTCGCTTTCCCTTTCCTTTCTTTTACGTCTACTACACAAATTACTGCACGCAAACTGAATATTAGCGCAGCCTTTCCCAGTTGCCAGTACCTATATGGGGCACACGGTTCGTATGAGTAATGTGCAAAGGCGGCGCTCATGTGCTTTGTTACCCTCTCTCTCCCTCCTTTCTTTCCTCTGCCTGTCTGCTTGACTCTAAATTGGTGTGAAAATGCCTGTAAACGTGCCATCCATTTCACTTATTCTATCCAAGCAACAACAACAACAACAATAGCAACGATGACAACGACAATTGCAGACGTCGCAGCGCTCTGCCGTGTGCACAGCAGAGCAGAGTTGAGTTGAGTCGAGTCGTGGCATTCATTTTAGATGAGTATGATTGGCCGATTGCCTATTGCCGATTAATGATGTGGAGTGCCCCTGGCAGGGCTGTAGAGTGGGATGAGGTGGCAACGCCTGACAATGAACTGCGGCCGCGACGTTGACGTTCCTCGTCTCTGGCAGCCTCGACTTGAATAATTAAATACGCTTAATTTCCCAGGCTGCTCACAAAATTTGAGTAGCATGTGAAAAGTTTTTGCGGCGCATTTCGCATGCAGGACCACATTAGTATGCAGGATCGCGCATTCATCCTTTCTATCCTTCCTCTTTGCCTTCATCCCTTTTTGTCTGCGTTTCGAGACAGTTTTTGCCGGGCATTATTTATTTAGTGCGGCATCCGAATGCTCATTAACCGCACTTGCAAACCACAAACAGTTCGCTGGGTTGCCACCTCCCTCCACCTATTCCTCTCCCGCATTCCTGCTCCTCATGCATTGCCAGCTTGCTTTGCGTGTAGAAGAATGCAGTCAATTAAGCTGGCGAGATTTGTTGCAGCACTTTGTGTAGCGAGAGACCCACTGGCCATCGCTTTGACCCCGGGATTGTCTGCAGCTCAGTGGGGCAATTTGTCTCCGTCAGCTCGGAGTTGCTGCTGGTCAGCAGTTTCAACGTTTCTATGATTCGTCTTTGACTGTTGCAGCTCTCTCCAACGCACACACGCGTTTGTTTAGGAACTGCAAATATTTAACTTGGACCTGCTCTGTCCCATGACAAGGACATCTGATACAGCAGCAATCAGCACTTTTTCGTGCGTGCTTCTCCTGCTCCTTCCTCCCACTCCCACTCTTTCTGGTCTTTGTTTGTTTGCTGTACATGCTAATAAAACATTTGATGGCACAGCACGTGGAGACAGCCGGCTGTCGTTGTCGGCATCGGCAACGGCGTCTTGCCGGCTACGCATTCACTTCTCACTTACGCAGCTGCCTCGATATCGTCTACAGTCCACTGACTTTGCCTGACATTTGCCTCTGTGCCCAGACAAAACGGCGCTTCTCCCGTTCCGCTAAAGCAGAAGGCTCAGCTCTAAAACTAACATACATTCTTTCGCCTGGGGGCTTCCGGTTATGTTATTCATGTTATTATATTCTATGCACATTAAAAAGACACAAAAAGAGGGCATATTAGATTCTTTGTATCAGTGTTGCTAGGTCAGCCTTTTTCCAACAGAAGTACATACATATTTTGCGGGCAAGTTGTTACTCTAGCTTATCGTATCGCCTATCGATATCGAGCTTTGAACCATATAGTATTTATTAGTATTTAATATATATTCATTTATGGTGATCTGGGTCACACTTATTTTGCCAATCGCACTTTATTTAAAATTAAAATTAATTTACTTAATCGATATCCTTTAAATCATCATAATTAGATCGCTAACCATTAGATGTGCAGCTACATAACTTTTGTGTATTTGGGTAAATTTGGGATTAATAATCCACGCATCATACGCGTATTGCATATCTATGAATGTAGTCAAGCAGCCCTTTATAATATATAGCGATGATATAGGTCAATATAACTGTAAATACTAAAACTTCAGTTCTAGATAAGTTGCAAATTGAAAGGAATGTGTGGGAATCTTTAAAGAAATGTTTACAATGTTGATGGGAACAATATCTTAAAACTTGTCTAGCTCTACTTTTATGTTCACCATATTACAATATATTGCTCTTGCTGTGTGTTCTCATGTGTTGTCGAGCCTTTGAATTTGTTTAAAACTGCCCATCAGGGTGAGCAGAACGTGTGCGGGACAGGGATAGAGACAGCGAGTTAATCGGCTGCGTGAGAGTCCCGATTGAGAAAGTCCTTTTCATGGTTGACGGGGCGCAAACGGACGCAGACATTTATTACACGCGCTCGCACACTTTGCTGAGCTTCGGGCAAACAATTGGAAACCCCCCGTTGGAGGAGGCACCCTGTGCCAGTCCCTGTATGGGTTTTTCTAGGGATTGGCTAAACGACTAGCTGGAAATGGAGCCATAAAGCGTTGGCCCATTAAGCTGCACCACTGTCAGTCTCGTGTCGTCCACGAGTGTGCCTATATGTGTGTATGTGTATGTGTGTGTATAGTAGGTGTGTCCCTTTGTGCATGTGTTCATGTATGTGCATATTTTATTGCCAATGTAAAATGTGTAAGCGATATAATTGACTCCCCACTGCGCTCCAACAGCGGCGGACCATGGCCTCTGGCTCGGCTCGGGGCACGCCATAGGCGACATGTTTGGCTCATGTTTTTCACAATTATTGGCCAGGCTGCAAGGCCAGCGAGTCTGGCTAATTTATGCAGAACGGGTGCCCCCATTCGAAATAGATTTCATGCCATAGTAAAACTTACGAAAAGTGAAATCAGCACGGCAAAAAAATTGATAAGAAATGAGACAACTCTGACTGAGGCGACGTGACGAAAGCAGGCTGAAAAAATTTGGCAATGAATACGAAAAGGTTGAGAAACAGAAACTTGTATACCCTGTAGAAATTGTAGTGTAGGTAATAGAAGTGAATTGAAGTATGACAGTAAAAACAGATTTCCTATAAGATATCTATAAAAAGAATGAATGAATAGAATGTTTTTTATTAAGTTATAGGCTACAACTTGTGGCATACTTATGTAATATGATACTTTCATTATATATACAGCTGCGGTCAAGTTAATAGTAAAAGGTGTAAGCGATATTGTGATAGGTAAATTTTTCGATTTGGATTAATATTTTCTCGATCTTTTGTCGAATTCACTTGATTCCTTTATATTTGTAACTGCCAAGAGCATTTCAGAATGTGCAGTCATTTTGTAATATACTGTTATACTGTTACTATATACCTATCCCTTCCTATTCTATTATTTTTCGCCTTTTTCCGCCATGCATCACAATTTTAACCCAGTCAAATAATAGTAGTGCCAAAGGAAATGTGAAAAAAATTATCAAATTATTAGATTATTGGCAAGATCTATGATTGTAAATAACATTTAAAGATATAACCTCATATTTTTTACCTTGACTTGTATGTATTTATGACATATGTATATTAGAAAATATATTATAATTCATCTTAAATTGAAATGCCTCAACTTAAGTAAGGGAATTTAAATATTTCCTTTGCCATTGGGCCGCCCATTCAGGTGTAGCTGGGCAGTAGCCTTGTTTGAAGGTTGTCAGACCGCAGTGCCTTCCTCCTCCCACTCTCCTCCTCGCACTCTCCTCGTTAATAGTGCAAACATGTTGCCAAAGTGTTTAATTTCATTAGGGCTGGCCATCAATTTGACTGCCATTTCCGCTGCGCCTGCAGGGATGCAACACTTTTTGCACTCACAACTTGTCTTCGTTTTTGGCAGCCAAACTTGAATCAATTGCAGGCTTTTGTTACATTGTATTCGTAGTGGCAAAAAAGTCATACAAAACGTTGGCTAAATAAAAAATTGGCCAAATAAACAAAGTGATTGAAAATCATTTGTTAATACCCTGTACTTTATATTGGGAATACTATGTTAGACAACGTTAGTGTTATGAATTAAATTGAGTTTAAAAGAAAACTGTCATTCTCGCACTTAATCCCGAAAATACTAAACCGATATAATTTCTTATCGATATTTAAAAGCTGAGATGTTGCGCATCTTTACATTTGTCGCAGAACCCTTTAAATATAAATATATTTAAATAATAATATAAAAGAGTAGACTGTTCTAGCCAGAACAGTTAGTTTAACTTTTTTTCTATAATAAAAACACACAAATACATCTTTATAATCAAAAAAATAAGCATGCTTAAGATAGAATCATAATGCGATTTCATTGATAAGCTCGAACTCAAATGCGAAGGCAAAGTGGCGGCTCTGCCTGACCTGGCTAAGTATTTGCCCAGGGGCTGAGCACACACACACGCCCAGAGACTGCTTGATGCCAGCGACACACTCGTGGCAAGTGTCAGAGCTAGTCATAGGCACTGTACGCTCTGTCAGGTGCGCCGCACTGGCGCATTATCGCAATCCGCAAAGGGGCTAAGCAGCCGCTTGTCAGATCAATTGGCTGCAATGCCTTAGCTCAAGAGAGTGAGTGATTGCACAGCGAAGGACGTTCTGCCTGCACCCCTTCCCCAATCTTACCTGCATCAATCTATCCATCCATTCATTCCGCCCACCTGCCACTTGTCTGCACAGCTTAATGACAGCTATGAGTGTGTGCGTGTCCTGGGGTATTTAACGCGGGTAACGTGACATACGTGCCCTATCTTGGGGCCATCTTAAGGCCAAGCCACGTTAATGCCGCCAGGCGGCAATTGTCAGTTGCAGAAATTAACAAAGACCCACTCTCTCGGTCTCATTCCTCCATTGCTGAAGACTTATGCAAATGTGGCAGGTAAGCAGTGGTAGAAGGAGGGGAAGGAGGAGGCACAACTGCTCAAGCAGCCTCCGGCGACTCATTGTTGAGTTACATAAGTCAAGGCTGCCTCAAGCCAAGCGGTGTTTTGACTTTATGATCAGGCTGCTTAGCTTGCCTCGACAAGGCCAAGGTAGACAAGGCAGACGAGGCAGAGGGTGGAGGGTCGACCAACTGTTGCCTACTTTCGGGGGCCAAACAAATGTGCCATGCAGGGAGGAAGGTGCTGAGGACCATACTAAGCTCTAAAAGAGCCCACAACCTTTGGCATTCCAATCGCAATCGAGTTGTGTGTGTGTGTGTGCCTAGAAGAAACTCATCGCTTTGCATGCCCGTCCATCTGACTGTCTGTCTGTCTGACGGTGTGACTGTCTGTCTGTCTGTTTGTTTCGCTGTCTGTCAGCGTGTCTAACCCACTAATGAGATGCAACATGGAGAACGTCGACGTCAAGGTTTGTTTACTTCCGCGACGGATGCGCCGCTTCCATTGTGTCTCCGTCTAGGCCACCATTGTCTGTCTACAGGCAAGGTTTCATTGCCCATTCCCATTTCCCGTTCCTGTTGGCAACAGCTTGCCACTGCAGCCCCTGTCACTTGCACCACCTTGCACCACCTTCGGCAGGGGCAACCACAACAATGGCTCGCGCCGACAAACAGCGCCACAGGCCGGTGAAAGCGACCCTCGACCCTGGTCGCCCTCGCATTAGCCTTGGCAAGGAGCACCCACCCTGAACTTGCGCCATAAAACAATCTCTATCTCTATCTCTCTCTCTGTTCTCACTGTCTCCCTGTCTCCCTGTCTCACTCTCACTTTCGTTTCTTTGACGTTCTTTCAGCATTTCTGGTCAATTCGTTTGAAGGCTGCAGGAGCGTGTCCGCAACATTTAAATGAAGAAACATGGGAAATGGCATGAACAAGGTAAGAGAGATATGTTTGTTAGATAACTAAAGAAGCACAAATATAATAAATGTAATTGGTGTGATAAGTTTGTATGAGGTGAAAGCATTAGAATTAATCATAACAAAGATAATTGAGGATATTGATAATTTAGAAGTTCTTTAAATTGCAATTAATCAATATTTGTTTTACTTATTTTATAGATTTAATGTTATTTATAAAAAGTTCTATTTAAAATTTTTTTAAAATATATAGAATCCTGGTTTGGGCAGTATTAATGAAGATAATAGGTTATTAATAAATATATTTTATGTAAGTTTAGTTTTCAAAGAACATGAAAAATACTTTTGTAAACGAAGCATATTGATATCATATTGAACTATAAACTTTAGAACCCTTTTTAAGACAACCCTGTGTTGGTTTTTATGAAGAAAATATTCCATAACGGAAAGTTAGGAAAATCAAATCATCAAATATAATATAGGATATTTTACTTTATAAACTTTTTAGATTCAGCATAAAGAGATTTTGATTACTTTTTGTTTATCGATAACTTCTGTGAGGAGTTTAACGTCAGTTATAAAAAGTTCTCCCTTTGGGATCTCTTGCTAGTTTGGTTGTTAAAGAACAAATACCATTATAAATGAACTATTTGGTTTCATATTGAACTTTAACTTTAGAAAACTTTTGAACGCAACCCTGTGTTAAGGTTCTCAAGGTTATTTACCCAAGGAAGAATTACTTCCTTAGGACAAAGCATTGGGGAAATCAAATCATGACAAATTTAATAGTTGATATTTATGCTTTAAGACTCTTTAGATTAAATAAAAAATAGATTTTGATTGCTTTTGTTTAGTGATAACTTCTTTGATGAGTTTTCCGTTAGTTATTAAAAGTTTACTGGAAGTTTTGGGATCTTTTTCATGTTTCACTTTGAAAGAACATGACAAACACCATTTAAAAAGAACCATACGATATCATATTGAACTTGAACTTTGGGAATCTTTTGAAAGCAACCCTGGCCATTAGTTGTCAAGGCCAGTGGCAACCCGTGGCAACTGTCAACAAAGCAATTCAGGTGCCTCAGTTAGCCCTTCGAAACAAACAAATTACTTAGTACTTAACTATCTGATATACATACTTTAATATATTAAAAGAGAATTGGAAAAATGAACTGGCATATGGGAAATGTAACTTATTCATCAGTTGCGAACTCTCTCTCTCCTCTAATTTAATTTCTCTGCCATTAGGTCTTGCCGGGACTGTATGTGGGCAACTACCGCGACTCCAAGGATCATACGCAGCTGGAGAAGTTCAAAATCTCGCACATCATCGCCATACATGACAGTCCAAGGCGTCTGCTGCCGGTGGGTGTGTCTAAACTGTCCTTGCCTGCCTTGTCCAAGTCACTAATGCTACTCTCCTCCTGCTCCTTCTCCTGCAGGACAAACACTATCTGTGCGTGATGGCCTCGGATACGCCAGACCAGAATCTGTCGCAATACTTTTCCGTGTGCAATGATTTCATTCATGCGGCGCGATTGCGCGAGGGCAACGTGCTGATCCACTGCCTGGCTGGGATGTCTCGCTCGGTGACCGTCGCCGTGGCGTACATCATGACAGCAACGCATCTGAACTGGAAGGAGGCCTTAAAGGTTGTGCGCGCTGGTCGCGCTGTGGCCAATCCGAACACGGGCTTTCAGAATCAGCTGCAGGAGTTCGAGCAGTTCAAATTGTCCGAGGAGCGTCGGCGACTGAGGGAACGCTTTCCATCGTCGGCGCTCGAGCAATTGGATCAAGTGAAGTGCGGCCTGGCGTTGGATAACTATCAGGAGCTGTTGCAGAATAAGGACATATGCGAGGGCAACTGCTCGCGCGGCGAGAAATGTCCAACAGGTGCGAACCTCGTTCCCTTTACGATTGATGGCATGTGTGTGGTGCCCAACAATGGCACTGGCTCAAAAGATTTGCCAGTTAGCCAGAGCATGGCGTACACTATACGTTTCATCGTGGACAAGTGGAGGAACAGGGCCGTGAATCCGTCGACTAGTGAGGAGTTTTCGGGCTCCGATGATCATATCAGTGATGAAGTCGAGGAGGACGACGGCAATAGCAACTGGGATGATTCTTCGAGCACCAGTTCAGGGGAGAGTCTCATGCCCAACGTGGTTTATTATAATCCAGGAACAAGCAAAGGCCGCTTTGTTCGGAATCTGGACGGCGAACAGGCGGAAGCGGTGCCTCAAGAGTCCGTCAAGGACGGTGTGAAGCAACTGTCTCTGCAGAAAGAGAAAGTCCACAAAGTGAAGAAGCCCAAGACACCGCCAAAGCCGAAAGCTCCGACCAAGCGCAACTCCAAGACCTCCAAGAAACCCAAGACCAAAAATTAACTTGACTTTTCGACTTTTTAGTTACCCCCAATAAATAAACACTGCACTCGTATCTGTCGGTAAAAACTCCAGTTCTCTATCTTTCTTTTTCTATCGCCTTCTCTTTCCATTAGGCGTTTGCAACATGGATCCCACGAAAGGATTGTTCCGGCGTCGTCCTTCCAGCGCCTCCACCACCCACTCGAGACTGCGCGCCCAGTCGTCCAATGCCTCCAACCCGAGCCCGTCTCCGAGTATGTTGAGTGTGAGCAGCGGTGCTGGTGGTGCCGTCTTGGCGGCACAGTCGTGCCCCACATCGCCCAAGCACTCGCCCCTGCCACGTCGCTCTGTGGGCAACGAGCGCATTCCCGAGGACGAGGTGGCGTATCAGCAGCCGACGACAACTCCAAGTCCCACTACCTCCACAGAGGCGGCCGAGTATGCGGCTGCCATTGAAGATGCACGCAGGGAACAGCGTCAGCAAAATCAAAACCAACAACAGCAAAGACAACAAAAACAGCAACAGCAGCAGCAACAACAACATCAGCAGCAGCAGCAGCAACTTCAGCGTTCGCCGTCGCGCCAAACCCTCAAAGCTGCCGGCAGAGGAAGCTCTATGGGCAGCACAGTTACGGGGCGTGTTAGCAGCGCCGGAGTACGCAAAGATCCGCCCACCACGGAGGACAATGGCGGTGCTCAGTTACAGCGCAGCGCTAGCACTGTCAGCGGTTTCGGAGTGCGTCCACGCAGTAGCCCAGCGGGACTGCACGCCTACACAGGTTGGTGGCTGTACCTTCTATTTATGCTGCATATCATGCAATCATCTATCTGCAGGTTCGGTGCCCTCATCGGTTCATGGCTCACGTGTAGATCTACGCGACCTGGACAAAGGATCTGCAATTTATTTAGGTTGCTCGGCTCCACGTGCCTCCACCTTATCGATTGCCTCGTCGCGTGGATCGTCCGGCGGCTCTGCACCGCCCTCGCCTTGCCATACTCCTCCTTCCAGTCCACGGCATGGGATCAGAAGGTGAGCACTGTACACACTGTACACTGTATCTGTACCTTTACTATATCACACTCTCCCATTCACACAGATCAACCAGCCTGGCGAAAAAACCCAGATGAAGCTTTAGGCCAACAGCAACCTGATTAAGACTATGCTTAACCGCGTGAAGAATCATTTTATATCCACAATGGACGACAGTTCCGTCTGTAGTAACAATGCCACTTGAGTTCAGGATCCTCAGCCACTTCTTTAGCTTTGACTAGAGATTTTCTTTTGGAAGAGTGCGAGTGCAAGTTTCACAGCACGCCGTACGTGCATCCTATTGTCCATGAGGCATCAACAGTTACCTGCTTAACTGGCCTCAACCTACTTTGGCTGCTTCGGCATTTGTGGAGCACCTTGTCGAATAAACTAATCAAAATCACAAAAACAAAAAGCAAAAGCAAAAGCAAAAGCGAAAGCGAAAGCGAAAGAAATGTTAAATTAGAAAATCAATTGTTGACACACTATTTTTCAGAGACGCATTTAAGAAGTACCGACAGATACATATACACTCATATATTTATATATATTTAGCTACGTATGAGTATGAAACATATTTACATTGTACGATACATGATGATGATATTTGTAATCAGATATATTTGTTATCAGTGCCCGCGTAAGAACAGCAACTGCTGCTCCTCGTTAGTTTGTTAGTTTTGTACCGCAACGGCAGTTGAACAATAATAGAAGATTTTTTAAACGACGCGACGCGACGACCACAGACACATACTATATAGTACAATATATGGAGTGTACATATGTATACACGGTCTACATACATATATATATTTATTGTTCTTTAAATGCATATTTTATGTAGATGAATTGTTGTTGCCATCGTTTTGATAGCGAATCAAAGCGAGGCATTATTATAAAGTAAACTCATTCCTAGAGTTTTACAAGATTGTTATCTAGTAACTTGTTGAATTGTGTAGTATTATAATAGAGAAACAAAGTTTATTATTCGACCATACCAAGGACACAAACACGCACACACACACCTACACTTGAATTATTTTAAAATTCGAAATACAAAATTACATTTTATGCATTGAAGTGCGCTTTAAAGCTTGTGGCTTATCAAAAGGAAACCAAAATTAAAAACATAAAACAAAAAAAATTGAGGAGGAGAACACAACATATACATATAAATACATATATATCTAGCAAAACTAAGTTCAAAGAAAAGCAATCAAATTGAATTCCCCATTAGAAACTATGTAAAACATACTTGATACTATATACAACAAAAACAATTTAAACAAATTTGAAATTTTTGCAAGCTGGCTTTCGCAAGAGTTCAGATCAGGGTGGCATCCACACCCAGTTAAAAAAAAACACCCAAGAAAATGCACAAATTGGTTTTAAACTCGATTATATAATAGAAGCGTTAAGTTTGAAAATTCATACAAATTGCAATACAATTAATAAAACGCAAAAATGTCTTCAAGACAAAAGAAAACAGACATCAATTATTAAAGAAAAGTCTACTTGGCTATTTGGATTTATTTATTTTGCTAAAATTAAGTGCTACGTAATCATTATTAACTCTACAACGACTAGATTTATAATCACTCTCACAATATGCTGATACTATAAATTCTACTTGACATCGGGCATGCTTTTGTACAACAGAAATTCAGAGTGTCTTCTGATTAGCTTAAGTTTCTATGTCTGTCTGCTGAAGAAGAAAGAAGAGATATCGGATATCTCTGCAGATCTGTTCATAACATTTGCATGAAATAGTATACAAGGTTTATAGTAAACAGAGGGAATAGAACAGTATTCTGAACCATCTGCAGGGATGTACAAATGAACAACATCTAAAGCAACCGACAAGAGCTGAACACCACGATAATACTTGGCTAACGATACTGATTCTGATGATAACTTCTAAAGCTTATGTATATGTAATTCCTGTAATTGGATGTATTGTACATTGCAACGCGTGCTTAGACCTCAACGTGATTCATCAGCAACGGCGTGTTGGCAGTGGGATACGATGAAGGTCGTCGCTTGGGTTGCAATGTTTCTAAGTTCTCGATGCATTGGCAGGAAAGTGTTGACTCCTCGTAGCGCGAATGCGTGGAGCCACCTGAGGAACGCCGCAAACCGGTGTAGCTGTCCACCTCCAGCAGTGCCTCGTCACTAAGAGATAAGGAAGATTATTAGAGAATAGTTCTTGTGAGTTCAGATTAAGTGAATGCCAAACCTGTGGTACCGATGATGCTCCAACATACTTCCAGCTGCGAATCGCAGTTTTTTGGGCGACTCCAGGCTGGAGGATCGAGTCAACGAGTTGCGTGGCAGGTTCTTCTGCTTAAGAGACGAGCGTATGCCTCCACAGTCGTTGGCCTGTTCTTGGGCCTGCTTAATGGTGCCCTGTATGAATTTATTTAGAGCACGTGAGCCTCGTCGCTGAGAACGCTCGTAGGTGCGTCGCACTCGTGCTTCCTCATCCTCTCCCATTAGCCAATAGGTACGTTGCTCCCCCTTTCCCTTCATCGAGATGACTCCGCGTTCTTGACACTGATAGCCACCGAGTCGCTCAAGCAGTTGACGACACTGCCAGCTGCAGTGAATCTTCAGGGGCACGCCATTAGACTCCATGCGTGAGGCAGTGTTGACAGTATCGCCAAAGAGACAGTAACGCGGCATCTTCAGACCAACAACGCCAGCACAGACGGGACCCGAGTGGATGCCGATGCGAAGCAGAAGACGATTGGTTGGTCTATGGCGTATCTTGAACTCAGACACAGCGCCGAGCAGGTGCAAGGACATGGTGGCAATCTCGGCAGCATGAAGATCGCCATTGCGCAGAGGAAGACCCGAAACAACCATGTAGGCATCACCAATGGTTTCCACCTGTAATTGAAATTGAGAAAAGAAAGTTTTACTAGCAAGTTTAAGTACTTTCTATTCCTCCTCACCTTGTAGACATCGTAGTGACCAATAATGGAGTCAAAGCAGGTATAGAGATCATTCAGGAAGTCGACCACTTGCAGGGGCGTACTCTCCGCCGACATGGCCGTGAAGCCGACAATGTCGCTAAAATAAATGGTCACCTGTTCATAGTGTTCCGGGTCCACTTTGTGGCCCTTCTTCAGCTGATCGGCCACACAGCGAGGCAACATCTCGTGCAGCAATGCGTCAGTCTTCTTTTTTTCTTCCTGCAGCTGATCGGTGCGATCGTCTACCAGTGCTTCCAGATTATTGGCATACTTCTCCATCATGGCCATCATGTTGTCAAAGATATTGGGCCTCATGCCCTTGCGGAGTGGCCTCAGTTTGGTACGTATTGTCTTGAATTCCGGCCGATCCTCTGGCCGTTCGGCCCAGCATTCACGCAGGCACTCACTGACGCAATCGAAGGCCGTCTCCAGTGGCTGCAGCGATGGTCGATAGGGATGCACTTGATCCTGTGGCTGCATTACTTTCTGCAGGCACTGCATAGGTGTCAGGCCAGTTTCGCCAAAAGGTCCACGCCGCACGTGCATCTCATATAGTATTATGGCAAAGGAGTAGGCATCTCCTCGCTGTGTGCCCATGACTAACGAGGAGGGACCTTGCCTTAAGAGCTCCGGTGCGCGATACAATAGTTCTGCAAGAAAGAAAGAGAAAGAAACTCTAGAATTCGTGATGGGAGAGACGCAGAGTCAGACCTACTTAGACATTTGGCTGTCATATGCTGCATGTCGGTGGAGCTCTCCTCGATGCCTTGCTTGAAGGCAAACAAACCGAAATCCGTCAGTTTGACCACCCAACGTGAGTCCACCAGGCAGTTGGATGTGCACAGCGAGCCGTGAAAGCGAATGGGCGATTCGTGCAAGTAGATGACGCCCTGCGGAAGCCACAATGTAAATGTTATAGCGGGGGGGTAACCCAAGAAGGGAGAAGGAGTCAGCCAGTCAGTCAGTCTGGCAGTGAGTCAGGAAAGAGCAGGGAAGGGGAGGGGGTGGGGGATGCCATTAGTATAGGGTTACAGCAGCAGCACTCACACGTATAATGTCGGCCACCATGGAGGCAATGAACATGTTGTCCAGCTTGACGTCCTCGTTCTCCAATATGTCCTGCAAGAATGCCAGAATGGGAGTAGTTAGTCATGGGGCAGCACTGAGGCTGAGGGTTAGGACTGACCTTAAGGCTGCCTCGAGTGCAGTACTCGCTGATGATACATATGTTTGGTGGCTCCGTGCAGGCGCCAATGAAGGCGCACACATTGTCATGACGGGCATCCCGTAGCTGAATGAGTAAAGTGATGTATTTCAGACAGTGAAGAACAAAAGTTGCAGTTACTTGCTCACCAGCTTCAACTCCTTCTTCATCTCGCGTGTAATGTCGACGCTCTTCTTGCGCACCTTCTTGATGGCATACAACTGCCCCTTGTACAGTCCGATTGGCGTGAAGATGGTCGTGTAGCGAAAGTCCGCATCGGGATTGGAGCTCAGACTGACTTGGCTGGTGCGTATCAGCGGATGTGTTGACTGTGTGGGAAATAGACGTGGCAATTAATGTACAAAATACACTCAGACATGCGAAAGCAGGAAGACTTCTAGACAGAACTTTCCTTTCACTTAGGCATAAATTGACAAGGCAGGATAATGCTTTAATAGATAAAATACACTAGAGAAAAACACTGAGATATCTATACGATAAGTAGACGAGTGAAATCAGTAAGTAACATATGTGCAGTTATGCAGTATACAGACCATAAATTCAACATAATAAGTAAGGTATATAAAGCATTCACATAAGAAAAGTTTACCATCATCAGTGCTTAATGATGACAATACTTCAGGGCACAGTTTTAGACTTATCATAATCGCTTTATTAACTAACTTTCTCAAGTTGACTTACTCGTGTTTGCTTTTGGCTCTGCTGTTCGCGTTCGTTTTCATGCACCTGAATCTCACGAAAGTCAATTTTCCATAGCAGACTGTCCAACTCCTGCTCGTAGCGCCAGTTGCGATAGAGCACCAGGGAGACCAGGCCAAGTAGAAGCAGCGCCCCGCCGGCAATGCCTGCTGAGATTTCGCCAGTGTAATCTGCAAGGAGGAGAGGGGATTGAGAAGGAGATGTTGTCGCATGTAAGACTCTGCTGCTGCTGGCAACTTACTGACGCACTTCTCGCCCACAAAACCACAGCGTGGAGCAGCTGCAGGTCGCTGAGTTCCAACCCAATCGATGCGTCTATACAGATTCAGGTCCTGAAACAAAGAGATTTATGAGCAACAAACGCACTGACATGACAAGTGGTTATGTGTGTGTGTGTGTGTGAGATATCGAAGCGCCTGGGCTTACCTGCTTCTGCGCGGGGTTGCGGGGATAAGCAAGCATATGAGTGCAGGAATAATTTTATCAGAGAGAGAGCGAGAGAGAGAGAGAGAGAGAGGGAGAGCAGTGACATACTCGGAGATTACTTACCGGAAGGGCATCGCTGTTGCTATAGCTGCTGCTGCTCTTGTGACTGAAGGTGCCTGTGGGCAACAGACCGAACACAGTCTGGTTGCGATTGTTTCGGACTGTTCCCCTCGATAGCACCGTGTAGTTGCCAGCAGCATCGCCATTCTCATCGATGTACACATGGTAACTGGAAGGCGGAGAATTGCTTGTCGAGACTCTCGGCCAATGTGCTGCAATGTTGCACGCGTACTCACCCCATGGCGCTGCGATAGCGCGAGCCCTTGATGGCTGCCACAATAGCAGTGCCGTTTCTGGGTCTGCCCCCCGCATCCAGCACCGATAGCAAAGCATTTGCGTAGAGATGAACGGCATCGTAGAGATAAGCCGCCTCGGCGCTTATCTAGGGATGAATTGAAATTACAGTATTGTAAGAATTGAAAGCAATGGAAGCAGCACCAGCAGCTGCACCAACCTGCTTTGTTCCACCAAAAAGGCCCAACGGATTGGGGAAATTGAATGGCGGTCGTTCCATGTATTTGTTAACCTAAAGGGTTAAGAGGGGGGGGTAAGATATTGTTAGCATACGATTGGCACATCCAGCTGCTGCTTACCTCGTGGGCGAATGTATCAAAGGAAATGGGCGCAGTGGGCACAATGCCAAGATACGATTGAAACGCTTGCACTGCCAGTGGCTCCACCTTCTCCAACAGCATGCCACGAAGATACTTCTCCGGTTTAGCTGCATCGTACTGTTCAATGTCTATGCCCACTACGAAGTACTCGCCACGGGACAACAGACCACGCTGCTGCAGACTGACCATGAGACCGACGTGCTCATAGTAGTGGCCCAGGACTAGATAGACTAAGGAGTATGATTAGCAGAGATCAGACCCAGTTATCTCTCTCGCTCTCTCTACTCACTGCGTGTGTTCGCGTGTGTCTGCTCCACGAGCGCATCAAAGGGATTGGCCATGAATCCATGGTGATAGATGGTGTTCCACGTGCGTATATCCCGCACATTGACACCCGCCGTATTCAGAGTGTTTAGTATGGTCTCTGCAACGGGCTGGTACTGACTGCTAACATCGTCCAGGTAGAGGAAGCTCACTTGCGTCCAGTTGAAGGCCAGCAGCAATGCAACCACTGACTTTGAGATCTGCGTATCTGGAGGACGCGTTCTGGCGAATGTGGGAAAGTCTTGTTTGTTGCTGGGATCTCGGTGTGTGCAGTACTAAAGAGAGGAGAGAAGAACAGCTGAGCTAGGCAGTCATTTGTTCGAGACCGCGCCCACTTACATAGGATATCATTGGAAGATTAAAGGCTGCCGCCATGCGCCCCTCATGCACGCAAGTCTCCTGTGGACCAATGTAGGCAGCCACTTGCTGTGTCCAGAGTGCAGCTGTCTGTCGTATACTGGCAACTTCATCGCCATAGGTCTCGGCCACAACAAACTCCAGCGAATGACCCAATCTACCCAATCTGCCCACATTGACCTGCTCCACGGCCAGCGAAATGGCACCCGATATGGTAATGCCAGGTCGCTGATAGTCCAGATTGCCGGGACGACGTTGCGAGCCAGTAAGGTAGCCCAGCGTGAAGACTTCCGCATGGCCAACTCTGGCCTGGCCAAGACACAGCAGTAGCAGCAACAGCGGCAGCAAGACTCCTCGGTGCAGGTTGAACTCGGTGCGGGTTGTACTCATTACGTGTGCCACGAGGATGAAAGACAGAGGCGTGGGGTGAAGTTGGATGGACTCGTCTTTCCTGCTCTGTTTTTAATTTAAGTGGAATTGGGATTGGATGGTGGCAGTAGCTGTGGCAGTAGCAGTTACTTCGGCTTCCTTGCAAGCTGCTCCGTTGGTTGCTCCGTGTTGCAACATTTTGTTTACTTTACGGCTGTGGCAACACAGCTCCGTCTTTCCTTCTCGTTAATTATATTCACTCGATGGCCGTCGTCCTCCTCTCTATCTCTCTCTCTTTCCCTCTGCTCTCGCCGTCTTCCTCTGCTTCCGCACGTCTTTAATTAGGGCATTTCCTGTTGGCACCTTAAGTTACTTTTGGCCGCACCCCTTCAACACAAGCACTACACACAAACAAAGATAAACAGAGATATATATATATATAGTTATACATGCGTATATAGGTTTATATTAGCTGTCAGCAGACTCATTAAAAGTGAATCTTGTGAGAATGAGTGCAATTTGTTCGAATTGACCTTATCAACTGAGTTGAAGCTCTTCGTCTTTCCTACCAAAAAGGTCAGTTAAAAAGCCCTTCCCTTTCCCCACTTGCAAAAAGTAGCTCATTCTTTATGATAAATTGTAGCACATCACAAACGATTTGTTATTTAAATAATAAACAAGCTATGCGAAAAGGTGTTGCCAGGAAAGATTCACACTGTCAGATCTGGAAATGAATAGATATTAAGGGAATATAAACAGATATTTATATAACTTATAATATATTAACGGATTGTCGAATAATTCAGCTTATGTTTTATTGAAATCTTATGCTAATCACTATTATAATGAATATATTTCACTCATAAACAGTATCTGTCTACACAGACATCTACACAAGGTATATCATAACTATTAAGAAAGTTACTGTTGAGTGTGCCCGACTGTGAAATACCCGCTACCTACCAGATTAAACAATTTCATAAATGCATAAACAACTTCGATGTTTAAAGTATTTTAGGATGCATACTTTCAGGGAACGCCTTCTAAAATTATTTCTTAAGAACCTTCTATCTTAATTAACCGATCGCAACCAATTTTTCAGAGATTATTCGGCATTCATAGTTATTCAGATTAACAAAAATGCATTTTTGCTGCATTAAAATTACACTTGAACAATCAGACGTGACTATATCGACTCGTCTGTTGATGCTGATTAAGAATATATATACTTTGTGGGCTATGTCACGCTTCCTTCTGCCTGTTACATGCATTTTTGGTTGGCACAAAGTTATAATACCTTTATGGGTAGCGGGTATAAAAAGGCTACATGGAAGTCAGTGATAATACTGCCGAGCTCATACCGCCCACCCCCTCCTGCCATTGCAGACAATGTCTTTGTTTGGCCTTCGCCTGAGTCAGAGACTTTGGTGATTGCTCCTTTCACACGCTCCTTGCTACTTTCACACAGTTGCTGTGCCTGAACTTGCACAGTAATTTATTATATTGAATCGCTTCGAACCACACTTCAAAGTTTGCACACGCGGCATATTGACTTTCCCCTTCGGCTTGTCCCTCGTCCCTCGTTGCTCCGACTGGTAACGGCCGCCTGTGGGATATGCTACAATTCTTACGCTTGGCTTATCATGTCTCCCTCTCTCTCACACTCGATTCTTTTCTTTCCCACACTGATACCAGGCAGACTGACCTCCTTTTGGACCCTTAACCCGCTTAGTCCGCCCCTTCCCAGCGTGCTCCTTTCTCCTGCGCCTGGTTATAAATGAGCCGCCTCTGGCAGCATTTAATAACGCGCGTTTATCCATAAATCTAGCCTGAGCCTGCTCTGGCTCTGGCTTGGCGTATCCATGTTCCGTTCTTGGTTAATTGTTGCCCATTGTTGGCATCGCCGCGTGCACTTGACAGACAATTTCGCAAGCAATTTATCCGTAGCGTTAATTCGCGTTAACTTCTTTCGAAAAGCTGTCGCTGTCTCTCTCTCTCTCTCTCTCTACCTCTGCCTATCTCTCTCTCGACAAGCTGTGGGAAATGCCACAGTATGCCTCCTTTATGTGACGTATTTGGAGCTTAAATTTATGCGATGCGCTAAGCTCGCACATCATCATTATGAGCTCTCCTAGACTGGCTAATAAAGACCCTTGACCAGCTAGTGGGGGTCAATTTGCCATCTCCACACAAGTGTGTGTGTGCTTGCATGGGATTGTGTGTGTGCATGGCATGTGGGAGTGCCGACAAAGCAATTGAAACTTCAGCTTTTCTACAGAAATGTAGCTTCAACTGAGGCAGCTGCAGTTCCAAGTGCAGGTGAATAAAGGAGTGGGTGGTCAGGGGGAAACGTGGGAGGAGGAGCAGAGGGGAGTCCAAGTTAAGCCATGGACTGCCTAATACCAACAGTCAGAGCAGTAAATTACATTAAATCGAAGCTTGCAAGTGACTTCAAGTTCAGCTCTCAAGCAATTAACTGCAATTTGTCCAATGCAAATGCAGCCGCACCTGGTTAAAGGAGGTGGCAGGGGGGGGCGAAGTGCAGTGGAGAGCGGACACTGGACAGTCTCACTTTGCATGCAACGCTTCACTGGCGATTAATTTCGCAAACGAGCATACAACAAGTGCAATAAATAACAATTTGTGTCACAATTTTGGCACGAGAGAGAAATACAACGCAAAACAATAAGCAATGAGAGATGATTGGGCGACTAGCAGATACCCTGTATACCTCGTATGGCACTTATTGACTAATAACATAATAAATTGAAATATAATGCGCATTAAGTCTTTTAGTTTTAGATGACTTTTTGTTGGCTTCAATGTGCCTGCGTCATGTGAGTCTTCTGTCGAGGTGCATTTCTAGGTACGTTACCTCGTCTGCTCTTGGGAGTGTTATGTTGTTCAACGAAAGTAGTGAGCAATCCTGAACGTTTAGCGTAAATGTTACGTGCTTACATATTTGTTCGTTTACATTTATTCGCCAATCAGAGAGCAACGTCTCAATGTCGATGAGCTGCAATGCTAGTTGTGCTGTAGCTTGGATCGGAGATCTTGAGCAGTTAAAGATAGCTGTATCGTCGGCAAATGTATAAACTGTGTAAAGGAGGTATAGAGTTGGGCCAAGAACGCTGCATGTAAAATATTTTGTAGATTTCAAATACATATTATTTAAAACTTCTTAAAACTACTTAATTTGAGGGTTCATAATAATAAACAAACTATACAAGCCTATCATACACCATATGCCAAGTTTTTGCCAAGTATAGGGTATTTAAAGTGCCCGCCACCGGTAAGCAATGTCAACGTCTTTGACAGGTATTGTTTGCCACTGCGAACTGTGATCAATGGATCTCAACCTCATTCTTGTGAGTTCATACATCGATAAGGCTCTCGCCCTTATCGAAGGTCCATAAACGAGCTCAATAATCTAATCAGCCAGCGTCGTAGTGCGAGCTGTAATCCATGGAATGCCAGCCCCAATTGCTTTTAGTTTGCTTTGAAATGCGCTTCTCGAAGGTCTTGTCAAACTGTGTGTTGCTGCTGCTCTCTCTCGCTGCAGGTGAGTCGCTTATACCCAATCAGATATATTTTGGGATATACCTTAAAGTCTTTGCAGTTAGCGCTGCCGATCCTGGATACCTGCTCTACACACGTCGCAATCGGGATGCGGCGCAACGCATTGAGCCGTCAGTGGAGTCGCTGCTACGCACCTCGTTCTATGCACTGGAGCCCGTTGTGTGAGTCATTTTATTCACATCTAATCACGTAACTGTTGCAACTCATCAAACCCTTTAACTGCAGACTGTACATACCACACTGGCAGATTAACAGTTCCAGAGCAGAGCAGGAAATCTTGGTGCCGGCGCTTCTAGAACGCGCAGCCTGCAATGTTTTTACTGTGGAGCTGACAGCAACGCAGAGCGAATCAGAAATTGTTGCTAGTGTGCGGGATCTGTTGGTCTTGCTGCACAAGGATTTGGGCGTGCCACTGCAACAGCAACAGTTGGTGGCATTTGCCGACGGTGCCCACTTGGCAGGTGCTGCCGCCGAGCAGCTGCAACAGTTGCTGGGCGAGCAAGTAGGACAAATCACAGCATTGGATCCAAGTAATGCATCCCATATCGAACATCGCTTGTCTGCCCAAGATGCGCGTTTCGTGGAGGTCATTCACACCAATGGAAACGGGCTGGGCACACTCAGCGAACTGGGAGACGTTGATTACTATCCCAATGGAGGAGGAGAGCAGCCTGGCTGTGATACGAATGCCTGTTCGCATGAACGCGCTCTGGATCTTGCAGTGGAAATGTGGTCAACAGCGAATGAGTTTGTCAGTGCGCGTTGCAACTCTGTGGAGGAGATGAGTGCAGACAACTGTCGCTGGTCTTCGCTGCGTATGGGAGAGAGTGGAACGGGTATTTACTTCCTAGAGACCCGAGGCACGGCGCCCTATGCCCGGGGCGCATATCACATATCATTCTTATAGGCAGCAAGGCGCAATAAAGGCGACTCTATATTGTATAGGAAAGTGTCATTAGTCACGAATGGGGGGAGGAGGAGAAGGAGGCAGAGCAGAGGCGTCAACAACTGGCAGTATTGATGGCTGTCAGGCGTTCGCCTCATTCATTACTTCAAAATCAATTTAAAGGCATCGGCTCAAAGTTTGACGCACGTGCACACACTCACATTGCGTATACGACATGTTTCCCTCTCCCTCTCTCTCTATCTCTTCCCAGCTTGTCTTTGTGGCTTCTTTCAGTGTTTTTTGTTCGGCTCATCAAGAAAGCTACCAACTTTGCCTATGTGGGCCGTAAGTATTAGATAAGGACTTTGCCCTCAGCTTGCCGAAATGACTTGTCCCAAAGTTTGCTCCAAGCTCAGGAGGCGGAGCATCTGCATCTTCTTTAAGTTCTTTTCTTTAAGCTCGTTCGAAATTCATAAGCTGCATGCAACACACACTGCCAAATCGCATCGTTGTCGTTGTTGTTCTTGTTGTTGCGCATTTTTCTGTGATATTATAGAGAAATTCCTTTGTGCGTTGCACAGCGACTTCTTCTCGCAGCGGGTCGACAGCGGCATCTGCGGAATGGGCGAATGACAAAGTGGAACGCATAGTTGGAACTTGCTGCCACTGCCACGCCCTCTGCCGCTGCCGCCCTGCTGTTGGTCTTGCTGCCACTGCGTGCGTGTCACTTGAAAGTCAGCCCAGAGAGCGAGAAACTGTCGCAAATTGCATTTAAATTCGCTGCACTTGAGTGCGTCCCTCACGTTCCCTTGTAAGGCCGATTTGCCCTATGAGATTAAGATATTTTATTTATGATTTCGAAACTATAAAAGATGTCTTTTATAGTTTCTTGCCAGCAGAAAGTAGCTGCCTTCTGTTGTTCAATCTGGATTGATAAGATAAAGCTTTCGAAGAACGGGGGAAAATGAGCAATCAATGAGTGACTCTCAAAGTTGGCGTGTTTCTGGATCGTTTCTTGAAGCTTGAAACCGTCATGCACTTCCTGCAAAGCTAGTTAATCGCCCCTCCTGGAAGCATGTCTCAGCTGTTAGCCGGTTTAAGTTGTTAATTTGGTATGAAGGCACCTACTCCAAGAACGAACCCACCTAGACGTTATGCCAGGCTCAATCTCAGTATTTCCCTCTCCACCCTCACGTTGTACAGGCATCAAATGGCGTCCCATAAAATACAAGTACCCCAAGAACAGCACGACAAGCCAATCGGGCCTTGTGCCCTCTGTGGGTGGTCCATTAGAAGCCGTAACCTCATCCTCCCCCGTCTTCCGCCACCTTCCCAAAGGCGGAAGCAACTGCTGATAATTTTTGCTTTGCTCATTGTTTTTCTGTGGCTTTTCGGGGCGGCCATTAGGCGACTTTGCCATAAAATATTGCAATTACACACACTCGCACACACACACACACATACACATGTAGTCGCAATCGCACTCTGGAAATGAAATCGAAACAATTTCATTTGCTTTTGTCTCCCTCAACTTCCTTTTCCTTTTTATTCCTTTCTTTTTTTTGTTTCTTCTTTTTTCTTTTTTTTTTGTTATGTTAATGAGAAAAGCGCGTTGATTTCAAATTAAAAGCAATGTCTTAAGATTCCTAAGAAATGCTCAGGTTGTTGCCCACCCAAAACCACAAACACCCTTCCCTTCCACCGTCTCCCACTGCTGCCAAAAAATGTGTAAGAGGATATACTCAGTTTTGAGTCGGAAGTGGAAAGAGCATTATTGCTTATACAGTGTGACACAAGTGTGTGGTACTTTGTTGGCTACTTTAATATCTACATATGCTTGAACTCTGATTTGTAATGTTTTCTTGTTAGACTCACTATCATTAGTGTAGAAGGTGATTATAACTCTGCCAAACGAAGATATACGATAGCAACAAATTTTATATATTATTGATCAGCATCAACAGCCTAATCGATAAGGCCATTCTTTGAATGCGTCGAAAGATTGTGTGCTATTTGTACTTTCGTTTTGTTAATTTATTCAGATTTAATCAGTCGTTTCGATAAATCGGATATGTATGTTATCGATCTATAAAATTTCATTTGTTTTTCAATTCTTTTTCTTATTTTTACTGATATTTAGTAATTAATTGTAGTTTATATCCTGTTATAATCGGCAATGCGATAAAGAATTTCCGAATGATACCCACATTTTTATTTCATAATTCATATTATATAACTTAAATTTCTAAAGGTACCTATAAACTCTTGTCTTTTTGGGCAACTTCTAAATTTATCTCTAATTTTCACAAAACGTGCAACTGTGCAGCAGAGCGTACAGTTACAAATACAACAGCAACATGAGCAACAACATAAAGAAGCTATGAATTTCACTATTTTCCCAATTAAAACAGAGTTAAAGGGGTTTAAGCTTTAAGTGTTTGAAATGCTTTGAGATGCAGAATTAAATTGTAATCTTTACAGAGCCAACATCCAATTATTGCTTTCATTTGACGAATTAAAGTCGACATTTAATGAGATTAAAGTATACTTAGTTGTTCCTTTGTTTATAATAACGTTAAAACTACTTGCATGGCATTTGAATCTATCCCAAAACTTAGCTAACTTCAATTTAATTCAAAGAGCATTTACTCATCGGTTTGTCGTCTGTTTTCGATGGTTTATCGTTCGCTTCGAGTATTTACTTTTTTATGACTATGCTAATTATTTCGTCAACGTTTTTATGGGATGAGCCATTGGAGCAGTCTGGCTATGGCCAAGAACCCCGCGCACTCGTAACTTTCCACCTGTCTTGCAACCAAGCCTCAAAACGAATCCGAATTGTGCCATTGGGCGAGGCACTTCCATTGTAGCTGTCACTTTTGTTGTTGTTCCTGTTGTTGTTGTTGTTGGCGAGTGTTTTGAACGCAACGTTGTGATAAGAGCGGCAAAGCAGAGAAGCGAGCGCAGCGTAACATATGTCACTCTCTGGGCTCTGCTACCATTTCAAGTTCCCCTCGAGACCCTCAGCGAGTAGACACTACCACCTACCTCCCTCCATCCCTTCCCCCATCTCTCTCCCTCTCTACGTATGTTTTGCATTTTGTCAGTGATAAGCCAAGCTAGGTTGGGTGACTGGGTTAGGTTGGTTTAGCTGGGTAGCTTCAACAACTGGACGCCCAATTGAAAAGCCATTCACATGGAAATTTAATTAAAATCGCCATGTCAATAAGGCAGCTGCAGGTGCAAGCTGCGGGCCACCTTTGTTGCCCTGTGCGGTTTCCCATGATTTGCGGGTAATTTGCAGGCGATTCTTATGCTGTGCACACATCCCATCATCAGCACATTGCCACATGGCCGTAGCAGCGTCTGCATGCCACTTAATCTGCATAATCTCTTGGCCCACATTCGCTAATCAGCGTTAATAGTACTTTGTCTTTGTGTGTGTGTGCGTGTGTGTGTTTTAATGTACATGTATTAGTGTCTGAGTGTACACGTATTTGTGTGCGAATGTGAAGGTAATTATTTAAATTTTAAGCTGCAGAAGCGATAAGCATAATTCTTTGACGTCTGCCCTCTTATCATTTATAGCGACTTAGTTAAATCATTTATGTATATACCCTGTAATAATGTTAGCAGAAAGCGAATTACACAAGAGGGAAGTTTCGGCATAATTTACTTTTTAAAAATAAACAAAAATTCAACTATAGGGTATTAAAAGAAATTAAATATACTAACTAATATATTTGATATTTGGTTTTGGGACAAAATGCATAAGTTTCGCAACTAATAACTAAGAACTAATATTTCAATTTACAATCCATTTTAAACATGTATATATGTAAAAAACATTCAACTGTAAGGCACTCAGAAATTTTTGAATGTTCAAAACCATCCACAATCAGTTTTAGGAACATATAGTAACCTCAGGTTTTGGCGTGTCTGAATTTAATTTAGTGTACTAAGTACTCATCTGAACCTTCAACGTTTATTTCACGAGTTTGTTTTGTCTGTTTTTCCTTCCTACAGGGTATTTCTTAGTCATGCAACCTGCACAAATGCACTGTAACTTGTTATCCATGAGAATTTAACTTGATCTGTTTCGGGTTTTTGTAGTTTCTAGCAGCTCGTGCGCTTTGGCCAATTGCCATTTCTATTTTTCATATTCGCAAAGCTCAAAAGCAACAAAAACAACAGCAACAACAACAAGAACAGCAGCAGCAACAACAACAATAACAGCAACAACAACAGCACCAGCAATAACAACAACGAAACTGCAGTTGCTGTCAATATGCTGTTGAGTGTGGTCAGTGACAGAAGCAGCGACGCGACAGCGACTCAACCGCTTGCATGTCGTAGAAACAACAAGAGCTGGCAGCATGAGCGAACAAGTCGATGACGCCCTCCCACTCCATCAAATGTGCCTCTGTCGCACTCCCTCTCCCCCACTCTGCTGCTGATCACGTTTGGAGAACCCCGCAAAATGATCGCGATGCTGCAGCTCTGCCTCTGCACCTACCTCTCCCACTGCCTCTGCCGCTGTTACTGCCGGCATAATACGCGCAGGCATGCGACGCCACTCGCCTCTGCTGACACTGGACTGACTCATTTTGGGGTTTTGGGGCTCGCATAAAAATTTATTTAAATTGTGGAAAAAAATTGCATTGCATTTCCATTGTTTGCAGTGGCAGCGATGTCAGCGTTGTTGGTTTTTTACTTTCATTTTTTTTAGGCTGCGCGGCAGCTGTTGTATTCGTTGTTGTTGTTGCTGTTGTTGTCTTTGTTGTTGTTAATGTTTCTGGCGCTTATCAATTATTTTCTCGTTGCATACGAAATTTATTTAAATTACTCTAGAGCGGGACATTGTTGTTGTTGTTGCTGCAATTGCATAAGCATTGTCAATACGCATATTTTACCCCACTGTGTGGGTGGTCGCGTGCGTGGGAGTAAAAGGGAAGGAAGGTGTCACATATGTGTAACGGTAAAAAGCTAGTTCGACGAAGCGAACGCGGCCGACGCCGACACGTCGCTTGATTTGCGTCGAATTGCTAATTGGAATTTACAATATGGATAAAAAAGCGGTTCATAAGCAAATTTATGCATTTTGTCAATTTACTAATTGTGCTATAAATACTACACGTGTGTGTGTGCACCACCATATTGTGTACCAAAGCATTTATGGTAACTTGGATAAGTCACACGTCTGTGCGTGTCGAGGAGGAGGGGAAGGAGCAGTAAGAGGAGCAAGATGAGGAGCAGAAGGAAGAAGAGAAGGAGGAGAAGCAGCACGCGGAATTCTCATCTGAAGTATCTCAATGGGGTCTCGGATAACGGAACTCTCACGAGTAATTCGTCAACTTTTTCTATTAATTTTATGCGCAGACAATCACACACACACATGTAAATACTTACAAATCGCGTATGCCTGCACTTGTTGTTGTTGTTGTTGTCTGTGTAATGTTGCTTACAAAAATTTGTCACGTTCTGCTTGCGGAAAAAAGCTAAGCGATTTTAACAAAAATTGCACGCACTCAAACGCACACACACACAATTGAAAACGGTACAAAAGAGAGAGAGAGGCAAATATAAAAACCAGATATTCTTTTTTGTTTCATTTACAATTTTGCATTAATGAAAACACACAAAATTTCAAAGAGCGCGAGTGCGCTGCGAATGTGCGATAATTTATTAGTGCCAGATTTTTGACACAGATTTCCCCCTCCCCCTGCCGAAGCTTTTGCTTTCTGCAAAATGTTCTTTGTGGGGTCAACTTTAAAATGTTAAAAACTATTTTCAAAACAGGCGATCGTTCAGAGAAAGAGAAACATAAACATAGTTTGCCTGCCTACCTGGCTGACACCTGTTGCGAATAACAGGGCGCCAACATTTGCAGATGTGTTAAAGAGCTAATGGTGTTGAAATTTGTTTCAAATTAATTATATAGGCACAGCACGCACGATCTTATTTCCTTTGGCGAAATTCAAATGTGTAACTGAGGCAACCGTGTTGTTGTTTTGTTTGTTGTTGCTTTACAACTTCATTGGCACTTACACACACACTTCGTTCGCACAACCGACAATTTCAACCGCCAAATCAAGACTGAGCGATGAGCGGCATATTCTAATTGGGCTTTATGGCGACACTGGTCACACTTTTGCTATAAACTTATCGATTGTTGATAACAATTTAAAGAAATGCATTCCTCGAACTCTTTGCAGTTAGCGCGCATTTAAAACAAACAGCCATTTATCGATATTTATTCCCTACTCTCCATTTTAATTGTTGGCAACTCTACTTCGACATGCATATCGATAAAAAAACAAATACGTTTGTGAAAAAAAAACAAACTATTCAAAGTGTTCAGGCCTAATCTGTCAGTGAATAAAATTAATAAATATTTTTTGAAAATACTCAGTGCTTATCATTCACGATATATCGAAAACAATTTATCGATGCGGTGGTGCATTGATGCTTGCCGTGAGAGGAACACGACACGAACTCGCCTCTAGTTAGAACAATCGATAACCATATAGTAGCCGTAGTCATTTACAATTTCGTGACAAATATAACAAATGTGTTGTTTCCCGACGAGTGTGTGAGTGCGTGCATTGACTTAGTGGTAATTATTTATTGGTAATAATAATTGGCCAATCGTATCAAAGAGACACGCGGCGACAGCAAGAAAATCAGCAACAGAAACATCATGAGCGGCGGTGGCATGGATAAAAGAAAACTGTCGTAAGTAGAAAATTTGCAAATGCTTTTCTTCAATTGCTTTTTTTTTCTTCTGCGCACACATACATACAACGCACTCACACACACACACATTGTGCAGATGGCAGATGCGCATTGCCAACAACAGCGGCAGCGCTGTCGACGTACAATTGATTTTCCACACGCCAGCAACAACACCAAGCAACGCCAGCAGAGGCGGCGGCAGAAGCAGAACCAGCAGCAGCAGCTGAAACGCAGGCTTCTGCTGCCGCGTATTGGGTTCCTTGCGATAGGCATTAGGATAAACAAGGGCATCCAGCTTCAGAAACAAGAACAGGGAGAAAGGGCAGCTGTCGCAACTCTGTATGTGTGTGTGTATGTATGTCTGTTTGCGTGCTCTTTTGGCTAATTTTCTGTAAATCAACTGACGGTTTCGTGAGATACTGACGGATTTCCATAAAATATATAAATAACAATAGAAGTGCGCTAACCAACTATATTACACAAGCGTTTCGCTCTTGATCTATGATAACAAGTGCGCTCTCTACCGAACACACACACACACACACCAGTTCACCTGCAATCAGCAATATACACATGTAGATTCGTGTTATCTTTAACTGGCTATTCTAGTGTTAGCGTTATTGGTAGCTTTACCAGCGAAATATTTGGCAGCTTGTGTCCCCATTAACCGTCACATTCATTTACTCATTCACACACACATGTCTGTGTTAGCTGATAATATGTGTGTGTGTTTGTGCATTACAATCTACTACTACTGTCTATGAGTAATACTCGAGCGGCTTTTCTCTGCCCCAATTATGTGCAATTTTACCAAGCCTTGCAACTGACGCGTGTCCTTGGCCTTGTGGCCACAGTGGCTCCCCTCACTCTGCGCATACCCACTGTGTCAATGATCTTCCGTTCCCCTTATCAACACGTAGATTTTCACATAAGCATCTTCAAGCTTAAACAAGCCACTCCAGCAAATCTGCTATTCTTGGAAAGGGGGCGTGGCTTCTTGAGCAGAATCCTCATAATGCAGGAAAGTGACCTTGGCTTAGTGTGTACGGTATACGAGTATTACTGGAATAAGAAAATTACTTGGAAAATATAGTTGTCACAATGAGCAACTCATTAAAATTTACATATGAATGTGCTATATTATTATTGAGTTCATTCTAGTTTCTATATTTAGTATTAGCAGCTTTTCGATGTACTCCTCTAGCAGCAGTATTTGCTTAGGTGATATAGGTCTATCTGGTTGTCTTTCACTCTTTCTAAGACCTTAATTTAAAAGTGTTGGCAATTGTTTGTAAACTATCAACTAAAACATTGCAAGATAGAAATTTATATTAATATATTTATTTGTATATATTATATATATACTCCAATTTACATATATTTATATTTATTCTGTCTTTTACTTTACTTTTACTCCACTTGTTCTCAGAATTTGAATGAGTTAAACTCCTTTTGATTATTTCTCCTATTCCTAAAGTTCTTCTTTGTTGTAAGTTGGGCCAAAACGCATGCCAAGTGGTCGTTATTCTAGGCGTCCTTCGTTGAAAATCCTTGACATCAGGGCGTTTGCCCTTTATAAGATTTGTCGCTTGAGCATTCACTGTACCACAGTGACTGGGAAAATCCATACGAGCTGCACGAGAGTTTCAGAGGCGCAGCAAAAATTGCACTGTACCCACATGAACAATTATAGCTACTTGGCGTTGAGTCGCACTATCTGCATTCGCGGGATGTGTCATCAGTGCCAAGTTGTTGTCTCTGTGCCTGTGTACGCATCCGAGAGTCACCGAACCGCACCCTGCTGTTGTCCAACATTGTTCAATGTCGTCTGTTCCTCCCCGAGGAGAGCCTGAAGTGCGTTTGTGTCGTGTTCAGTCGCGTGTTGCATTACCTTTAACTGTTTGCGTTTGATGTTTATGTTGCCGTTAATGCCTAACAAAATCCCCGACGCGTCGAGTGGCGGCTTAGTCATCACGGCCAAGGGGCAGTGTGAGAAGACGCCGAGTTGGTCGGGCAGCAACGTGCGCAGAAAATAAATATTGAATACGCAAAGCATCAGCTGCAAATTCGTTTATTGGGATTACAGAATTCCAGAATAATCTCTGTATTTAAATTTTCAGATATATATACATAATAGCGAACTGCAATCTGTGTCTTTCCATCTATCCGTAGTGTGTAAGTCCGATTGCAACGTGGATTCTGTTGCAGTATTCAAACACCGCACATATGAATGTGAAGCGTAATTCCTTGCCGATTGTGTTTATTTATACAAGAGTTGCTCCTATTCAGTCAGTAACATGAATTCATTCAGTAGTAGTGCGTCTGCCAAATATAGCAATTCATTCAATTTGAATGTACGTTTCTTCTGAAGCATTTATTTATTAATGTTAATAATTTCATTATCCCTCCTTAGCACATCGGGCGATTCGCTGTACGAAATCTTGGGACTTCCTAAAACAGCCACAGCTGATGACATTAAGAAGACTTATAGAAAACTGGCACTCAAATACCATCCAGATAAGAATCCTGACAATGCTGATGCTGCCGATAAGGTGAGTGTCTCTTCTAGTTCAATTCAGATAATTTTACTCATTTTTCTCGATTTCGACAACAGTTCAAGGAGGTGAATCGAGCACACTCGATACTGAGCGATCAAACCAAACGCAATATTTATGACAATTACGGTTCACTTGGTCTCTATATTGCCGAGCAGTTCGGGGAGGAGAATGTGAATGCATACTTTGTGGTCACATCGCCTGCGGTGAAGGTGAGTAGTGTGTGCAATTCCGTTGGTGTCCTATTACTTTATATTGATTAATATCTTGATTTTGTTTATCTTCTCAAAAACAGGCCTTGGTCATTTGCTGCACATTGCTGACGGGCTGCTGTTGCTGTTGCTGCTGCTGCTGCTGTTGCAACTTCTGCTGCGGCAAATTCAAGCCGCCGGTGAACGAATCGCACGATCAGTATTCACACCTGAATGTGAGTGATGTTTGAATTGCTTCCGACGTTGAGCCCTTGTCCAACTACTAACCCTCCTGATCTATATATCTATATATATATATATTAAACGCATAAAAGACAACAAAAAACAAGAAAAACAATAGATTTCAATTATCCACACAACTGCAATACGCGTTCAAAACCCTCCACAATACGCAATTCAATACAATACTCACACAGACATATATTAATATATATGATAATACACACTCACATCTAATCCCCCCCGCTTGTATATACTGCTCCTCAACCAACTAACACTGGACTCATTTTGATGATTTTTGTGAAGCAATTGTTTAGTCAAGAGTAGTTTTCTAGCTAATCATATGCATATAAATTAAGGTGGCATTTTGCATACCGCTTTATTGGCTCACAATCAAAATAATAAATGCTTTATTTTCTTAAGTATTCTTAATGTATTTCTACTTTGTGTTTTGTGTTGCCAACTGCTTGAATTGTAATCAGTTAATCAAGTATTCTTTTCTCATTTGATACTGATATTGCTTACTTACCTCCTTCTCCTCCTCACCTACTACTACTACTCGTTTTCTCTGTCTCCTTTGACTCTGCACATTTATTCGTTTCCTAGTTTGGGGTAAGTATGTAGCTTGAGTTTTATGTTCTTATCAAATGAGCGAAAAGTTGTTGATTGTATGGCAAAGGTAAACAGCAAACTAACTCAAACCCACCAATGTTTTGATCATTTTCTCTTCATTCATTTGTTTTAATTATCAATTGTAATTTGACTTTTGAATTCGGACACCACGAAAATCATCAAATGCTTCAAATTCTCCTTACTATTTCAATATAAATAATCACTTAACTTTCGAAGACAAACAATCTCTCTTCATAAATTGTATATATAACGTATAACGTATATCGCGTATAATAAAGCTCGATATTTTGAACTGTTCTGTAAATATACGAGTACAGTTGATACGGATTTGCCGAGGATATTTCATTGGTTATGATTTAACAATCCTAGATTGCTTTTCTTGTTTTTTACGTCTCTCACATTGTTTACACAATCAATTTAGATTGCTTGCCCAGTTTTGCGTTCTCCTTTTCAATTCTCATTTTGTATTATATTGTACGTATGTGACGGAGTGAAGAACTTAAAACCAATTTACTTTTCTATTTTTGTTTATTTTATCTCAAACTACCTTTCGATCGACTCATCATCCACCTACCTTATACACAATTGCGCCTGCGCGCGGCTCATACTAAAAACAATATCGCATTAACACACATATTGAATATACATACTCATATGTGGCCGGCCCGATCCGATACGCACCAATCCGATTGGATCCACATATGTGTATATCTTATGTGAATGCGCAGCGGCCTGATGGCAATCGAGAGGCCAACGATATGCCACCGCATCTGGGACAGACGCCACGTCTTGTAAGTATAGAAATCGAGAACGTCACCGGCACGAGTAGTGCATGAGCTCGGCGCAGATGCAGATACAGATGCAAATGCACAATAAAAAATAACTGTACCATTCCCGCGTATGTACTAACTAACCCAGACACCACCTCCAATACCCTTCAACACCACAACCACCACCACCACCACGACTACTTCAACAAAATTAGAAGTATCTTTAAGAAAATACAGTATTCAAAATTGAATCAAGAAGCGGATGGTGATCGCAATCCCACATATAGAAAAGCATGCAAAAGCGACAAGAGCTCTCTCATCTTTGTACTTGGTGGTCTGCTGGGTAAATGAATCTTACCTCTTATCTAATACGTATCTCACCTAGCTGAATTGTGATGTACACACTGTAGTTGTAGATTGTTTATGATTTCCAATATGCAATATACAGTTTGCTGCAGCTAAAGCTTTATGTTAATACGATGCTTTGTAAACGGCTTTCTACACTCTTGCACTGTAAGAAAACTCATTGACTAAACAATGCTGAGGGAGCACTCGGATTCCTCTCCAGAACTGAACCTTCTCACAATATATAATCAAAAGAATAAAACAACATTCTATTAACTATCTTCTTTTTACACACAGGAGGACGTTGATCTCGACGATGTGAATCTGAGTGCAGGTGGTGCACCTGTCACTACACAGCCGCGCGAGCAGCCCGGTGGCCAGTCTGCATTCGCCATGCCGCCACCCAGTTACGCTGCAGCTTCGGCTTCGGTCGGCGTGAATCCATTCACTGGAGCTCCGGTTGCTGCCAACGAAAATACGTCTTTGAACACAACAGAGCAGACCACATACACACCAGGTATATAAACACAGTTGGCCACAGTTAACCACAGAATATAAAGCCGACTTCCAATCGGTTCAGTTCTCGACAAGATCTACAACAAACACACTTAGAAGCAGTACAATAACAAGCTTAACTTTAACAAAGCGTCTACGACCATCGAACTTGTTGTTATTATATTGCAAAGTTAGTGGGAAAACAAGCAAACATCAATAACATAAAGCAAATAGAAATTATTGTAAACCACAGCAAATCAATTTCGAATGTATTGCAGTATAGTTTGATACTGAAACCACTCTATTATACATTTACATAAATACAATATATATATATATATATTAACTTTTTTGCATTCCCCAATGGCAGGGAGAAAAGAGAATCATATAACAAAATGAAAGATCAAACAATGGATACACCTTTCTAGCAGTAAGATCACATAATATACATACGAGTACATAGCACATTTATAGGACCCAAAAGTATATTTTTAGACACTCATTTTCACAGCGAGAATCAGACAAATTCTAAATAAATACAGCTAAAAATCAATAATAATAAATGATAGAATAACTTAAATGCAGTGTTGCTTTTCGAAGCCTTCATTTCTCAGAGTATTTTGTATGCTGGCACTAGAGCAGCATCCTTGATTCGATAACCGAAACGTCCATTCAATCGATCTCAGCAATAAAATTGAAGGGGCACTATCAAACACTGCCTTGCAACTATATAAAATCGCCCATCAGATGTGTGGCACTTGCACTATTCGAACTCTCTCCCTCTTCTCTTTCCCTTTTCCTAACTGAATTGTAAATATAAATCTGTTTTCCTTTTGTTAATCTTTATTGTTATCTGTGCAACTTATCACACTGCCATTAGAAAACAGCTTGCTGACAGTTTTAATTTGGCCTGGGTTATAGGTGTTTTACGATATTATGTTTAATATGATTTCTAATTTATACACAATACTTTTATCTCTCTCTTTCTTCCCTTCACATCTAGATATGGTTAAGCAAAAATATTAGGTTCATGCTTGAAGCGAGACAAATCCAATTCATGCGACCGTTTTGAACAGCCACACACACACACATTTTTAATTGCTTTTTTGTTAATCTGGTATGTTAAATGAGTCGAAAAAAAATACACACATACCTTTATATTTATTGTAAGTTAACAACCTTAAATGTAATTTATAATACAATTGTAAAGCAAAAGCTTCAGCTAGCAAGTTTCAACTGGATCCGTTGTGCATTAATGGATCGATAGATTAAAGTTAAAATTAAATAGCTTCGGTGACTCCCGACTCACTTCATGTTAAAGGCAACAACAACCACAACTTTTATAATTTCATTATATGTATTCGTAAATGAAATTTTGGTAGCTATTTAATCTGAGAATGCATATAACCAATGTACTACTATGATAATTGATACACCTACCTAAAGTATCTTTATTTATAAAAATATTACATTAACTAGTTGAGATTGAACAAAGGGTTACTCCACATATGGAAGGGCTCCAGCCCGTAAAACCAAATTGTAAAAACCATGGCCCATTCCAGGCCTTTTGTTTGATTTGCATCCGATTGTACGTAATTTGTAAGATGTACTTTTATCAGAAAATGCAAACCTCCCCATACATATTATACTATACACATATACTATACTTTACTTTGGTTTGCAATTGTGTGTGTGCTCCTAGTGATTCGCCTTTTAGCCTGAAAATAAATTGTTTATTGTTAAAACTGATCTTTGGTGTGGCGAATAAAACCTGTGACCATTTGTCTGTCTAATTTTCAAAATAGGTTTACTACAAATTGTTAAAAAAAAATATAAGTAATAAATCCAATAAACTGTTGCTCTAATTAAGCGATGGGTCATCGATGACTATAGATGACCCAGCAGTAACACAGTGTGACCCTCTGTAATTAACTGCAAATGTAAATACATAAGTCAAGTTCTAAACAGCTTTGAAAACGATTAAATTAAGTGCACTTGCTATTTGCGAGCATGTACAACTAAATATTTAATATAATATAATCCCCAACACTTAATGTATTCTGAAACAAATGTTATGCAAAATTATAAGATATTTTTCATCACGTATGGCACATAAACAATAATTTCCTAATTCATATTTTTATATATTATTTTCAAATATTTTTATTGGATTTTAGGACTTTAGTTACCATGTTTTCTTTTACATAACAGACGTAACTCTTTTTTCGATTGTATCTGTAAATTAACGTAATTAGTCAAAAATGTTTATATTATCGTGCATGTTATATCATTGGTATCAATTATATAAAGAACCAGCAAATAATGTATACAGTTTGAATACACTACGATACAAAACAAATATATAACTTATACTTACATATATATATATAAAATTCAATTAATAATAATTACATTTTAAATTTTTCGTGTGTATTTAATGTTCGTACAAGTCAAGAGGAAAAACCAATCACAACACACAATACAAACTACCACAAAAAAAACAAAAAACAAAAACAATTTCAAAATTTACATTTAAAATTACCAATTGTTTTCAAATTTAAATTTACCGGAAGCTGAATAAATCCGAAATCAATAAAACTACTATATAAACTAAAGTGTTTGTTTGCATTACACGAAAAAATATGTTTGCATTTTTTAGTTTGGGACAAATTATCATAATGTATTACAGATGTTTCGCGTTTTTTATGGTTATGTGGAGACTTCAACGTGCAGAGTATATTCGGACTTAGAATGTCAAAATACATGTTGATATATGTATATATATCGCATACACAGGTCAGGTTTCTACACTTATTAAGGGATATTCAAATCTTTTATAGTATTTTTTTGAGGTTGTATCGGAATCTACACGAGATGGCGAACATTGGAATTCGGATTCAGCGAACCAAAATACATATTGCATATGTTGCATATGCAGATCATGAAACAGTTTTATTTAAGTGGAGTTATGTTATCATTAAGAGAGGGTATCTTAGCATTGAGTACCTAACGCGGTGGTTTTCTGCAGTGTGTAGTTTTGATGTATAGAACTATGAACCGTCATATTGCCACTTGGAATGTTTTAAAAAAAAACTAAATCGTTTGCTTGCATCATCATTTAGAAATTGTGTTTTAGCATCGACTACATAATGCGATGCTTATTTGAGGTGTATAATTTTGATGTGTAGAACTATGAAGCGTCTCATTGGCACTTGGTCTCTTGTTGAAATTTCATAATTTAGTCACATAAAGTGCACATTGGGACCATAGTGCGTGCCTTACCCCCTTTTGTTGTATTCAATTTACAAAACGCCGCTTAAAGCTTGTTTTGCCTTCATTCCCTGCGCCTTAATTTCTTTCATTCTTCCGGGCGGCGGTAAACAAAACACGGCAATGTCCAGTTTGTTGTTCCCGATGCGGCTGAACTTTTGACAGCTGACGGCGACGGCGAGCTTTTTCTCGGCTCTGCTCGGCTCGGCTCTCTCTTTGTTGGCTGAGTTTGTTTTGTTTTGGTGCTGCCTGCCCCGACTGCTTTGGCAGTCAGTGTAAGTAACGACAGAGCCAGCACATGCGCAGGGCAGAGGGAGAGCCAGAGAGAGAGAGAGAGCGGCTGAGGCTGGGCAGTCAATGGAGGCGACTCGGTGAAACTTCGCTGCAGAGTTTCACGGGTCAGAAACCGATAGGCTGTCGAGGAGTTCGTGCGCGGCGCAGTGCAAAGTTGTGACTGTGAAAATCCGAAAAAAGGTGGAACCGAAATTTCTATTTTATTTTTCCTAGCGCTGTGGACAAGTGAAAAATGTAAAGTGCAATTGAAATAAGCAACATTTGTGCGAAGTGATTAATTTTTGTTGCCCCCGGCCGGAGACGGACACGGAGACTTGACGCTGTCGGAACCCAGCAAAGAATCGAAAACCAAACCCTGCAAATAGTTGGGGGAAATTTTCCAATTTGTCTGTGAGTGTGTGTGCCGTGCCGTGTGTGATTACGCGAGTGTGTGTGTAGTTGGTATGTATGGAGAGTGTGTGCGTGTGTGCATGTGTTGTTTTTCATGCGCAATTTGGGTTACAAAGCAAAGCGAATAGAAGCGAGGCAGCGAAAAACGAAAAACGCTGCTTAAAATGCATTAAAATGTTTTAGGCAGGGGCTTCATTGATTTTCCTACGCACATAAGTATGCTACATATAACTAAAGTCGAGTACTTGCCATGCCGTGCTCCGTTGGAATGATGGAAATGAGGCTGGCTGGCAGCTTGTCGCTCGTCGCGTAATCCAACCCCGCAAGAAAGCACAAACAAGAAGCAAGCGAACAACGGAACAAGGATGTGGACGAAGCTAAAGCCATGTAGTCGCTAGTCGCTTGTTGAGACGAGGACGAGAGGACGAAGAGGAAGACACTCCCAAATCAACCGACAGCGAACAAAGAAGTGCAACCACAGCAGCAGCAGCAGCAGAGAGAGAGAGGGAAAGAGAGGGCTAAAGAAGGAACACCAGGCAGGCAGGCACGTTGCCAAGCTGGCTCCAGTACTGCCCAGCAGCGGCATGGCCGGCCTAGTTAGCGCTGCCAATGGTGGGAGTGGAGCGGCAAGCAACGGCGGCGCTGGCAGCGGCTATAAGCATCAGCACCAGCATCAGCATCATCTCATCTCTCCCACCCACACGCCGCTGTCGCACGGCCACACACACACCTTGCCGGCCGGCATATGCAGCAGCGACAGCGGCATCTCCACACTGAGCGCCATCTCGCCGCCCCTCTCGGCGGGCAACTCGGTGTGCAGTGCCACGGCAGCCACCACGGCCAGTGGGAGTCCTCAGCTGCGCACCTCGCCGGCGCTGAGCATGCTCGGCAGTGCCACAGCCACCGCCAGTGGCAAGACGACGCAAACCCAAACGCTGAGTCCCGCGGGCAGCGCATCCCCCAATTATCTGAGCACCATGAAGCTGCTGGGGCCGGCGGCAAGCATTGATCTGGGCAGTTCGCCGCTGTCGCATCGCAACTACAGCAACTCACTGAAGGGATTCAGTTTTCGACGCAGTTTCGATGACAAGATCATAACGCCGCCCTATTTGTCGCACGCCCACGGATTGGGCGGCTATGGTGTGGGTGGCACTGCCTCCACGCCGGCGCCGGCGCCTATACCTTATCCGCACTTCCATCCAGCGGCGCATCATCATGTCAATGTCGCAGCGCCGACGGTAACATCCACGCACCATCTGCACTTGCATCATCATGGAACGGGCGCCAGTGGGCACCAGCCGCTCTCGCTGGGCACCCTCACATCCTCGCAGTCGACCACGAAGCTATCATACCGCGACGACTTTCTGCAGCAGATTGGCTACCTGCCAACCACACGCATCTACAGCACCCCGACGAGCATCGTTGACGAGGACAAGGCGCAGCAGGACTTCCTCTCGCTGTCCCTCTCGCCCCCGCTTAATAGGCGCCGCGACATGCCAGCCCTGCGAGGACCCTTCGTCAGTCTGTAAGTAGTTCAAGCCCCCCCACCCCAACCTAGTCTCCCATAGCCACTTTGACGCACACAGTCCAAGTCCGAGTCGTAGATTTAACTCATTTTTATACACTTTTTTATCGCACACGCCACGTGGGCTCAATTAAATTCATCGAGCCGACGAGCACCTCTCGATTTCTGTGTTGACAGGTCAGCCAAGTGCTTTCGTTCCCAGCCTGTGCACAGTGCACAGTGGGCTGCAAGCTGTGAGTTCAAGTCAAATACATACATGCATACATAAATATGTACATGTGTGTAAGCCTAATCAATCGCTTTGCGTTGCATATGACTGGCTAAAAATATAGAAACGAATGTATGTATGTAATATATATACATACTTACATATGTATAGCAATATATAGGGCTGCTATATTTTCTGATTTATCAGTAATTTGAATGATTTTGTGCCTGTTTACTGGGTTAATGATTATGGGTTAAAATTAGCTATTTTCTTTTGAAAATTAGGCAAACAATTGATTTCACAGCAGACACACTGGCAACCCTACACATGTGTGTAACTCAGGCCAGTAGCTTGGCGCACAGTGTTCGCTGCTCGAGGCCACCGACTGCCTGGGGCTCCTTTGTAGGGTCTGCAACGCCTCCCGGGCAATGGGAATATTAATTGCAAAGCACAATGGGATTAGATTGATTGAAAGGATTGCAAATGTTGTCAGTCCAGAATAAAAGGGCTCCTCATAATTGATTTCGTAAAAACAAACAAGTAAGAATTAATAAGTATTACTGTTCTTAATTTTGTCAAATGTTTTTTGATCTATTGGGTGGTAAAAAGTTCGTACGGATATATTTTTTCAAAATGCCACACAGACTCTGAATTTGTCGGTAAATTCTATGAAATGAAGACGTTTGAGGGCACAGCTTATTTTTTTTTTTTTTTTTTTCGTCCAATTGACGACTTATTTGGTGAACCAGCTTCCATAAAAGGTGTGGATATTCCTTATCAAATTAATACACACTTCATTTAACAGGAAAGTAATTATACTAGGAACACTGAGAAGAGTTGCACAAAGGCTGCAGTACCTTCGTTACAGCCCTGGTGTAACTAATGTAAGTTCAAAGTTCATACACTTTTAGTTAGCACCGCAATCAACATGTTTATTCTTGAGCTGTCAAACGTAGATTATCAAAGTTTTATTCTTGGCAATGTGGTAATATTCTTGTAAAGCTTTTTAAGAATTTAGCGTGGGGTATAAGACTGTGGGGCATACTCGATTGTATCTTTCGTTATTAGTTTTCGATTAAAAGAATCGCATCACAAATATGGTAGAAAGTTCCTATATCTACAGTATACGTTATATTTTGGCTGACAGAATAGTATTTTCGTTTTCGTTGTTATCCTATTCGCATCTAGATAGAATATATTTTGTATATTCAGAATTAATGTTGTCGTGTATATGTGTGTGTATGTTTATTAATATCCATTGGCATTATCCATTGTTGTCTATGTACATTAATTCATAGAGAGCCGACGCAACGAGCACCTCAACGATTGCTTCGGTTTGTTTACGTTTTTCATTCGCTTTAACCACAAATTCAGCACGTGACGTGAAGCGGGCGTCGTGCCCCTTTGCAGCAAAACAAACGCGACGCCCACACACACGAACACATAGGCACACACACACACTGCACTTGGGCATGTTATGACGTTCTTCGCTCTCGCACGCAGACACATACACACAGAAATACACATTATAATAAGCATTGTGTGTATTTTGCACTTATTTTAACAACGAGTTATTGTTTTTATATGCCACGTCTAAAAATAATCATATTGGGAAACCACAAGAGGCTGAGAGTTGCAGTCAGCAGAGAGAGGTGTAGAGAGATGGAGAGATAATAAGAGGTGGGGAAACAAAGCATAAGATGCAAGGTGCGTGTTTCTCTTTGTACATTAGGGTGAGTCATGCTTGGATCAAGTGTTTTATTTGAGGCAGCCACACACTCCACTTGCAACAGCACAAAGGCAGGCTAGGAATACTCGAGGAGCGGGAAAATCAATAGCCGGAGACTGCTTAGTCACTTATAAACTTTAAATTAACCTCGCGTGGTCTGGTTCTAAGGTGAAACAGGACGTTTACTTAAAGAAAACAAGTAACAATGCACATGAACAACTTTGAAACTTTTTAAAAATAGAATAATTAAAAGAGCCAATATACAATGTAATCTATACATGGTATACCCACTACTATACCCACCTGTTCGCCCATTAAACTTATTTATATTTTTAGGCGATTTTATTTGAGGCATATTTTTACCGAATTTGAGAGCCTTAGCGCTTTTAAGTACTCTCTAAGATCTATGTTAATATACATGGGAATGGGATAAATTGGAATTAAAACAAGTGAATTGCCTAATAAAAAGGATTACCTTGATAGGATAAATAATTTGGAATCCCACATTAATTATTTATATTTAATAGCATTAAACTATTTCGAAAGTTTCAAAAACTATATTGGCTATATTGACTCTGCTGTTTTACATGATAATAAATGTTTACACACTTAGCGGCCAGGACCGTATCGACGGTCTTGGGGGCTCTTGTGCAAAAGTCCTCGGGAGTACCTTAAAGCAATTACTTTGCCTTATGCCTTTAGAAGCCTTATTAGTTTGAGTTGCCAATTAGGTTGCTTGTGAAATCAGTATTAAATATGACAACCCTATTATTACTGATAATTGGTAAGCCAAACTTATTAGATCTTACTTTTTTCTCGACCTTATATTATCAAAATGATCAATTGTTGTTAAGAAATCTATATTTCGGGCCCACTTGTTCTCGATTGATAATATTGCCAACCCATAATACTCATAGGCTAGAAAAATATTAAGTCGTGGCAGATAGCGACTAGATCTTATTGCAATTAAAGACACAAAATTTGTCGTGTTGCTCTTTCTATACCATAGCTTTGGCAACTTGTTACATTTTGTTGCTTTTTTTGATAGCAGAGAGCCCCTTGTGTAGGGGGGCCCTTGTGCACCGCACACTCCGCATACGCTTCGCTACGGGCCTGCATCGAATATGCCTCCTTTTGTCAGTTAAATACATACAATATAGTATATCTTCCGTTGACAATGTTATCATACGAATTTACCCTAGGGGCAGCGGGTATAAAAATATTTTCAAAGCAGTTTAACAGTTGCATTTTGCTTTGATTAAAGTAATCTATTGTTAACTCAAATATTTCTTGCAAGCTGTTTTGCTGATTATTTTCGTCTTCGGATAGGGAATTTATCTTGAGAACTGCATTTGTTATGTTTTCTTTTCATGAAGTTGAATTGAATCTATTTTTAACCGATTGTCAATGGCATGGTTAAAATTAAAGTTTGTTTTTAAATAAGAAGAAAGGGTTACCTTAGCCATGGCGAAGGCATTTATTTTTTTCTGTTTTTCTATGGACGTTAATACAATTAATGTATAATCCATTGGTCCATGCAATACCTAAGCGATCCCAGACAAAACGCAGTCCATCTCCTTTATGCCTTGTGCCTTTGCAATTTATTAAAACTTCTTATATATTGATACAACTTTCAAAGAAATCTAATTGTTGGAAAGTTATAATTGTTTACTAGATTATTATAATAATTCTTATTTATGTAGTATTTCAAATATAGAAATCAAGTAAATTAAAAAACTAGAATGATTGAGTTACAAAGAATTCTTAAAGCGATTACTAATTTTCACGCACATTTTCCGTATAGTAGGGCGTGTTAGTAGGGCGTTCACAGTTAAGTGAGTAAAATCGAAGTCCTTCACGTTGAACACCCCTCACTGGCAGCACCCTAGACCCATTTTGGCACAGTGCCTAACAAATCGCAATGATAATGATCTTCGAGACGATAATGATGATAGCTGTGCTAGGCGCTCATTGCTCTCTTCTTGTGCTAGTGTTGTGTGTGTGTGCATTTGTGTATGTTGTGTGTGTATTCCATGACCGGCACTTGCCGCCTTGGCAGCCGCGTGCTACGACACGCTGACGACGACGACGACGAATTGATGAAGCACATTGGATAATGACGCCAAAATATAGATACACCCAAGATACACACATGCATGCATACATTCATACCATGTATGCATGTGTATATGTATGTGCCAGTGTATGTTTGTGTATTCTGGACGCTGAGAGGCCCCATGCATATGTACTACGAGTATGTGAGTATTTGCCTGTGTGGGTCTCTGACTAGCAGCAGGGGGAGAGTCTTCTCGCCGTATGCCGCCTCACAACGGCACGAATCGAATCGAATTCTTTGACTTTGGGTCCGCTCATTTCTCGGGTAAAATAGGAAAACACTGGCGATTCAACATTCTCGCCAATGCTACGGAACGAAACGGTTGTCGGAGTGAAAGCAAAAGCAGAAAAGCACAAACTGAAGAGACGTTTTTTTCATAATTAAAATTTTTGCGTTGCGCGCTTTATTTATTATTTACCTCCATCTCTCGTCCGCTGCCTTGACCGAGCGCCCGAGTGCGTTATGTAAGGCATCTTCGAAAACAATGCGAAAACCAACGCAGTCCGCCGACGCATAGGATTAGGAAACGCAATTGCAATCGAAATTGGTATAGGAATAGGAATAGGAAAGTCAAGGTCTTCACCCCTCTCTATTGCTTGGGGGAACGGGGGCCCAACGTGTTGTTACTGCAATGCAGGCGCAGAAAAGTGAATCGAGTGAAGCAGTTGAACTATCGTGAATCGTTATCCCGGTTGCCATGGAGACTTGGTGGATGCACAGCCTGGAGCTGGGTGCCACCTGCCCCAGGGAGTCGAATGCCAGCATACATCATGAGTGGCGACTACAGGAGTATTGGCAGCACAATTGGCCAATGATCCGGCAAGCCTATTTTCACTACTATCACCTGATTGCAATCTTTGCCAGCTCCATCGGCCAGGAGGGCAGAGAAATCATCGGAGCACTCACGCAGGATGAAATCTTTGTCTATGGACTACAATTCTGTCTGCTGTTGCTCTTCCTCTACTTGATGCACTTGCTCCGCCTGTGGAGTAGCCCAAATGTGGTCAATGAACCGCCTGCGAATATACCCGAGGTCACCAAGGAACTTGTCTGCGAGTTTAACTTTGTGTCGGAGCAGGAGAAGCGAGCAACACAAGAGGCAGCCGCCGAGGCGATGCTGGAGTTGGAGGAGAAGAGACGTCGCAAACGGTTCACCAAGAAGCGTAAATGCTGCTCGGCTGGACCAGTGCTCATTGCGTCACTGCGTCGCCAATCGCAGCGGCCCAAACGCAACACAATGGACTTTGAGCCGTTGTCGCCTAGGGATATGATAGTGGAGCAGCTCCACTTGCCGCCCAGGGAGAAACCCCTGATGGTTAATTTACCACCGCCACTGGTGGTGGCGCAAGTCGAGACACATGCCAAGGCTGCTTCTGTGGAGCACGAAGACTTGGACTTGGCGACTTTTGTGTGCGTTGCAAGAGAAGAAATAGATGCATATATAGCCTTGTCCTGCTCTACTGATAGATTGGGGATTGACGTTGATTCTGATACTGTTTCATCTACTTTCAGCTCCGAGCCACGCGGCACTTTGAGTACCACGGATGAAATCTATCCAGATTCGCCGGACAGCAGCCTCTATGCCTCTGATGAGGAGCAGGAGGATGCCTCGCAGTATTGTCGTGGTGGCTACCATCCGGTGGTCATCGGGGACATATTCGACAAACGGTTTCGCGTCGTGCGCAAGCTCGGCTGGGGTCACTTCTCCACCGTCTGGCTTTGCCGGGACTTTAAGTGAGTAGATGCCCTGTAAATCATCTTCTTCTTTCACTGAATCTTTTCTTCAACAGAGATGAGAAGTACGTGGCGCTGAAGGTGGTGAAGAGCGCCCCGCACTACATTGAGACTGCTGCGGACGAGATTCGCCTGCTGGAGGCCATACGCGACGCAGATCCGCTTGACATGAAGCGGGAGCGAATCGTGCGACTGATGAACCACTTCACAGTGCGTGGCGTGAACGGAGTGCACACCTGCCTGGTGTTCGAGGCACTGGGCTGCAGCCTGTACAAGTTGATTGTGAAGAACAACTACCAGGGACTTGCCATCGCCCAGGTGCGGAACATCATCAAGCAGGTGCTGGAGGGACTCGACTATCTACACAGCAAGTGTAGCATTATCCACACCGACATCAAGCCGGAGAACATTCTGCTGGTTATCGATAATGCGGCTGCGATGAATCAGCAGATCGACGATGAGATCAACAAGCTGCGTGTCAAGGGCGCCGACTTTCCCGATTCGTATAGTATGAGCCATATATGAGGAATATAGATTAGACTGTATCTAATGCAACTCTCTCTGTCTCTCCTTCTCTCCGCAGTCAGCTCGATAGAGAAGCAGACGAAGACTCGGGCCAAGTGGCCCATTATCGAACCGAACGGCTCAACGAACACGAGCAACAGCACAGCAAACAACTCGACATCATCGACGCCACTGGCTGCCGTGGTCATGTCCTCGCTGGACAAGGACGACACCACCACCACCTCGTCCACGCACAACTCCAACACCACCTCCTCGCTGGCCTCCAAGTACTCGAGCCTACTGGGCGACAACGAGTCCAATGGCATCGGGCTGCTTGGCGTGAGTGGGTTGGAGAGTCCCGTCATCGGAGGCTCTACGAATTTAAGTAATCGCTATCGAGCCGAGAAGAAAATCACTGCCAAGGTGAGTGACCCAGCCAGGACAGAAGTCCTTGTCCCTCCCCCCAAGTCTCCTCTTGCACTTCTCATACATACATTGCCATCGGTGTGCGTCGTGTCCGTTAGATCTGTACCATATATGGTTGCACTTAATTCAACACTCAAAACTGCAATTGCGAATGCCTGTGAATAGTATCGAATAAGTGCCACACTCACAGACCACAGACCACAAATACAAATCAGGCCGGCAACAAAATGTATTCACTTTTGATTTGATTTCTTTGTGTTTTCTTTTGACCCTCCCCGCTCCGTCATTCGTATCCGCGCAGTCTTCCACAGACTGCGACGAGGACACCGACACCGACACCCTCGGTGACAATAGCACCATTGCCAGCGACACGCCTACCGATAACGATAACGATAACCACAACGCGCATGCGATCGCGACCGATAACGCGAATGTGATTGCGAGTGAGAACCTTAACGCGAATGCGAATGCGAACGGGCCAGACTTTAGTCTAGGTCCTAAAACGGATAAGGTAATTTGGATTTTGGATAAGTTCCCCCTCTCAACTCCCCTTGGGAGGAAGTTGCTACTGATGCTCGCTCGTTCGCCCGTTCATTCTGTAGTTCTGTTTTGATGCTTTGCTAGAGAGTTGGCAGTTCGAAGGAAGTAGACTCCTTCTTGCCATAGAGTCTTTCTTCTCCCATTGTTGCGTTTAATCTTTTTAACTGCTTATCGAACAGATTTCTATACTAATCGAAAGGGGACTCCGAGTTGTTTCAATTTAAGTGTTACTCCCCACAACTAAATGTCTTTGTTTCATCTGCTTCTTATTCATCCTGCGTGCTAATCAGATTGGAGTCTTTCAAATCCTCTCTGTCTATTTGTTTTGTTTTGTTAGTTTTTCCTTAGTTTAAATTTAAAGTGTTGCTATTTGCAATTTCCCCTGAGTTACTTTATTTACATATATCGATTACATTTTCTCATATGTATAATCACTAAGCAATGAACACATAGAGCCGTCAAACAGCTCTAAAGCTGTTTCCAGCTGATTTTCGGACCTAGTACCCCAGGAAAGAAGAAGAACAGAACAGCTGTTCGACACTCAGTACAAACTGTGCAAAGCAGCAAAACTGCTTCAGTCACACAACGTCAGCGAAACGATAAGCATGCGTGTACTTCTTTGCGCTGTGCGATCGTTTCCATGTGTGCGTGTATGTATGCACGGCCCGCGTATGAATGTATGCGTTGCTAGTGAAGTTTGGCAATAGGCAAATGCTTCGGCCAGCGTGCTGGCAGCCTGAAGTCAATTTTGTGTTTCGGCGTCGAGAGCCTCGAGACAGGCACAGTGGCCAAAAATGGTTATCTTGCAGCAAAAATTTTAAAAGTTTTGAAAACATGTGTCTTGTTCTATGAGGATAATTTTATTTATTTATTCCGAATTTTTTATTTTAATTCATAAATTTTGTCAATATTGGTAAACTCATATACAAAAAAAATATAATTATCACAACTTTTTTTTGATATTATAACTTTCCTCTACAAAATATAATATAATTATCAATTTTCAATCCCTCTTCTCAAAAATTAAACATAAATACACATGTTTTCTGATACTAAAATTATTGCCGCCAAATAACCATTGTGGCTCACTGTAATTTGGTCTCTTAGCTCTCGAAGACAAAAACAAAAACAAACACCCAGTTGATTTCACGCTGGCCAGGCCCGTAGCTAAAAGTGCGCAGGGTGTGCGGTACAAGAAGGGCTCTCAACAGTCAGAGGCTCACGGTTACCAAACATAAAAATTTTATTAATGCGGATATATTTCTAAAATTTAATTCCTTTGGTAAACACAAATATATTTATTAATTAATGTAATTTAAGTAGGAGTCCCTGATAAGTATTGTACAGGGGCCCGTAAAACCCTCACTACGGACCTGAGCCTCATTCTCTAGGCTCTCGACGCCGAAACACAAAATTGACTTCAGGCTGCCAGCACGCTGGCCGAAGCATTTGCCTATTGCCAAACTTCACTAGCAACGCATACATTCATACGCGGGCCGTGCATACATACACGCACACATGGAAACGATCGCACAGCGCAAAGAAGTACACGCATGCTTATCGTTTCGCTGACGTTGTGTGACTGAAGCAGTTTTGCTGCTTTGCACAGTTTGTACTGAGTGTCGAACAGCTGTTCTGTTCTTCTTCTTTCCTGGGGTACTAGGTCCGAAAATCAGCTGGAAACAGCTTTAGAGCTGTTTGACGTCTCTATGTGTTCATTGCTTAGTGGTATAATTTTATAATTATAGAGTTGCATTTTCTTAGTTTATATTTTATTTTTCGTTTAACAAATTTCACACACCTGCCGAATTATATATACATGAATGTAGATACCATGAATGTATTCGTTATGTGTGTTTAGCTGAGCTGCCATTGGCTTTGGTTTTAGATGTTAAAGTTAATCCACAACCCGCTTTTGCGATAAACGCTTTATAAGTAATATACCATAGAAACAAACGCTTTGTTCTACTGCCTCATTTCGTTCTAAATGTTGTAAGCTTTAAATCCCTTATCCCAGCAGGGATATCAACTAAGGATGTTGAGTATTACATATAAATAACATTATTAATACACTTTATTGGGGTGTGCGGTTAGAAATTGAAGCTTATCCAATAAGAATTGTAGTTAAATATTGACATTAATTAAATAAAATTAATAAATCAAGAAATAATGAAGTGAAAAGAAAAGTAGAATAAGGTCAACTATTCATTTATTTTGAAAATTACTATCAATAAATTATTACATTTACTTAAAATAATGATGAATAATTACAAATTGATTAAAATACTATCTCTGAAAAAATTAGACTAAGATAAACTATTAAAGAGTATACATATATTGCATATAATAATTATAATTAAATAACCTTCTTATTGCAACTTTTCTTCACCTCGATCTAGCTGTTGTTAATTACTTTTTAAAATTAACGTAGCTAAAACATCGTTAGATCCTTAACTACTAAAAACAGTTTTTGTGCAATTGATTAACGAAAGAAAGTTTCAATTTCTGAGTCACCCTAACTAGGTATTCGCAGATGGGCTCTAATCTGCTGTGTCCAACTGTGAATGCCTTCCATGAATGTTCTTCTGCATTGCACCAAAACCAAACTGTGTGTTTTTTCTTCTTTTCTTTCCTTGTGTGATCAAACTATAAACAAACACACACAACAACACCTACACACACACACATAAACACACACACACAAAGCAGCTGCCGAGTGTTACAGTCAGCAATAACTCGAATGCGAACAATTTCTGCTCCACCTACCCCACTGTGAACTCGAATACTCCAAGCACGTGCACGTCCACGCCTCAACAGAACAACACCAACAACATGTCCACGATCGATAGGAACAATAGCCCCACCTTGCTCACAGCCACAGCCACAGCCACCACCACAACCACAAGCACAACCACATCCACCCCTGCCATTGCCATTGCCAGTGCCTCTGCTTCTGCCTCTGCCACTGCCACTGCATCTGCATCCGCCAATGCACCAAATTCAGCCAGCACGTATCCGTTTGCGCATCTCGTGCCAACTGCAACAACTGCAACTGCGACTGCAACAGCCACAACAGCAACAGCAACTATCACAGACCTGTGTGATAGCAAGACAACAAACACAGAGTGCATTGCAGCAACGACAGCAGCAACAACAACTGCAGCCGCCGCAATAACCATAACAACAACAACAACAAACGCTAAAGCTAATGTCAATGCCAATGCCATTCCTTCGCAGAATCAGAGCCAGAGCCAGAGTCAATCGTACATGCACACGATACAATCGTTGATAAACAACAGCAACGTGCGGGTGAAGATCGCCGATTTGGGCAATGCCTGTTACGATGTGAGTAGCCAAATCATGTTATATATAACTTAATCTGATATAGCTAATCCCTTTTCCATATCTTGACAGTACCATCACTTCACTGAGGACATACAGACGCGACAATATCGCTCTATTGAGGTGCTGCTGGGCGCGCCGTATAACTATACCGCCGACATCTGGAGCACAGCGTGCCTGGCCTTCGAGCTGGCCACAGGAGACTATCTGTTCGATCCGCATGCGGGCGAGTCCTACAGCCGCGACGAGGATCATCTGGCGCACATTGTGGAGCTACTGGGATCAATACCGCAGTCGGTGATATTGCGGGGCAAGCACGGTCTAAAGTACTTCACAAGCTATGGTAAGTGTTGGATCTGGAACTGAAGTTGGACTCCAATTTGAATCCCCTTTTCCACTGCAGGCAGTCTGCGGAATATTACCAAACTGAAGCCGTGGAGTCTGCTCAATGTGCTGGTGGAAAAGTACGACTGGGACCCCGTGGAGGCCAAGAAGTTCTCCGACTTTTTGCTGCCAATGCTCGAGTACAACCCTGTTATAAGGGCATCTGCGGCGGAGTGCCTACAGCATCCCTGGCTGGAGCAAGAAGAGTTCGTCTAGCACATTCTGCGATCATCAACGTAGACGGGGAGTGACACATACTTAATCGTACTCATTAAATGTAGGCTTTTATATGCGAGACAGTTGTCATAGAGGAACTAATATTACGAAAACCCTACGCTAAATTAGCCTGTAAGCCAAGAGAGCAAAACGTAAATTGTACACAGGAAATTTCAGATCGTATAACATAACGTTACGTATGTAGATGATGAGGATGAGTGGAGTTTTCGAAGCTTTTTTAATTTAACACGATTTTTATACTCGAGAGCTTTAAGCAAAATGCGATTTTATTTTAAAACGAAAACGAAATCAAGCGAAATACTGCAAGAATAGGTTTTCCTTAAGTTCTCATTTGAATTCGTATGTATCTCGTATTGAGAAACCCAGACAATGACGACAATTCGTAAGTCAACAGATGCCTAAACTGACTGACTGAGAAACATTTTGAAAAAGAAAAACAAAATCCAAAACAAAAAAGAAACTCAAGCGAAACAAATTATAAGAATTCGAAGCGGAATTAGTCAAATATTTAGAGGCGCATTGATAATAAGGTATGTGTATAATTCGATGACATTTAAATGTAGATAAACTAAAGATATTGTTAACATACGATAAAATACAGCCAGCTTTCTAGCAGCAAGTAGTGATTGTGGTATATTTAACCAAAAATACTTATTGTAGGACCTCAGCAGCGTATGACATTTGGTTTATATCGGTTTAACATAGAATTGAGACTCCTTCTGGAATACCTAATTTAGTTTTATTCTTTAAGCAGACGGCACCACTATTCTGTTGTTGTTTTCTAGGTTTCAATTTGTTTCTTTTGTATGCAATAAATTCTTTTATTTCTGTTTATCAACAATTTTCTGTTTCTTCCAATTAAATAAACAACTGCGGGCTTTAAACAGATAATCCAAAAATACTTAAGGCACCAATTAGTGCGTATTATTAACATTTAAAGTTCCGCAACATCAACAAGGTATTAAATGCAAACGATAACCAAAACAACAAACGAGTAATATTATAGTGGAATTGATAATTCTTTACTGAAATTTACACGAAATACTTTCGTAAAGATAATGATTAATAATTTGCTACGAAAATCGAAATCGAATTCGCATTGAAGAACTAAACATATTTTATTACTTACCTACAAGAAGTATTTGTACACAAAACAAACAAAAAGTAAACAGTAACATTAAACGTGACCAAATAATTTAATATTACGGAAGATTTTTCCCACAACACGTAATGGAATAAAAAATAAAAATACATATTTAATATACACACAAGTAATTAAATAAATGCAAATACCAATACGTATATACCGTGGAATTCTTTATAAGGACTCCCAAAGACTTCTGGTTTGGTTTACATATGCACTTTATTAATATGTATAAAAATTCAAATTACTTATGCCTTATATGTATGTATGTAGTAGTAGGTATGATTCTGTATGTGTAGACATTGTTAAGTTAGGGTATTAGTTCAGGGCCACTATATAATTGCAACAATAGAATAATATACTCGTAATGCCAATAATCGATTATCAGAAACTATGTATGTAGTAAATACTCGGATTATGTTATAATATGCGTTTGGAGGTGCTGTCACCAGGCTTCTATAGACCCATGCCAAGGATTTGCTCTTGCTTGTAGACACCGTGATAGGCATTGCGAATTAGCACGTAGGGGAAACAGGACTCTAGCAGATCCATAGTGAGGAAGGGCGACTGTTTGACAATCTCATCCAGCAGCAAATATATTGATTCCCGATTGCGTGTTGCTTCCTTATCAGACTCCTGACCCAACCGCAGCAGTGATGAGCTTGCCAAGGCCAAGAACTCCTTCATGCGATCCTCCATATCGTTCTGCCCACAAATTGTGAACAGGGCGCCGAAAATATTGTTTATTGCTGCCGCCATGCAGTGCGTGTTATTCGAGTGTCCATCGATTGTGGCTCTGTAGAAGGAATGTTCATTGCGTGCCAGCTTTGGTATGGATACGGCCACAAAGACCATCAGTAGACATGCGGTTAAATGCTCGCCCTCGTCGAACTCAGGCTTCTTTGATTTTAATGTGGTCGCCAGAGTGGGATCCACCTTGCACAGCAGACCAGCCGCCGATGCCATTTCAGAGGCGACACGTATTTGATCGCCACCCGGTAAATGTTCCTGAAAGTCCTTAACCGAACTGAGCAGGAATGGAATACGTTTGTCAAGCACGTCCACAAGTGCCTCGTGCACAAGATTGCGGAAACAAATGATCACTCCAATAATAGTCATGCGCTGCAATACCCGATCCACGTCTTGCAGTCGCTTGAACTGTTCCTTCATCACCTCCGGTTTGTCAAAGCTTGTGCGCAGTGTGATAAGCACCTCCTTGTTGGTGCCCACCAGTGACTTGAGCTCCTGCACCTGATTGGCAATGTGCCACATCAGAGTCTCGTTCAGGGTCTTGATGCCGTATGGGCCCACGAGTTCGGCAAGTGCACGCAGTTCATTCAGATCAGAGAACTCCTGGGGGTTGAATGGCACCCAGCCTTCCGGAGAGATGGGAACAAATGCTTTCTGGTTAATAGAGAATACAATGTTTCCAGCAGAGACCCGACGTAAGAGCACCTCACTGTACCAAGTGTTGTAGAGAGCCGCAATGGTTTTCTCTCCGTGCGAGTCCAGTGCTTGGGTCTGCTGCAGCAGACAATTGTTAAAGACTCTGGTGATGTCGATGTGCACATAGTTCTCCACTGTCTGCAGCACGTTCATGTAGGCACGCACACTCGCCAGCAGCTCCGAGGGCTTGGCTATTTCCATAGTTTCCTGGTTGAACATCACCATGCCAACCAAGTCGCGTGAAAAGCGATGCTCCAAATTCTGACAGAGATATTCGCGTGGAGCAAAAGCAAACTCCCAAACGTTGACAGTGGGACAGTAGTTGATAGCATAACAAAGCTCTGTCAGTGCCATATGCAGCTTGTCCATTGTAGTTAGATCTTCTCGTGTCTTCCGATACGATTCATCGCCCGGCTTTCGTATATCATCGAAATGTTTCGATTTGGATTTGTCCTTTTTCTTGCGAGCCGATTGCACTGACAATATCTTGGCGCAGTGCTTGGGTAACAAGGCGTCTGCCATGGTGCACTGTTCATCGCATATGGTGGTGATAATATTCTTGGCCTCCTTAGCCATCTCTTCTAAGAATATGTTGACAACGCTCAAAGAGCGCTCTCGTATATGATGACGCTCCTCGGGACACATCTCGTGCGTGCAGTTCTGGAAGTGGCTGCAGATCAACGGGAAGGCTATAATATAGCGATTTTGTGCTGGAAACTCGAGGCACATGTGGAACTGGTCGTCGAACATTTTGCTATAGAAGCAAAAGATGCTTAAGTCCGACGTTTCCACAAGAATCTCATCCAGGTTGTCTACCACACGAGTGTGAAATACCATCGAGTCGAGCAGACGAGCAAGTTCCACGTGCTCAGTAATGCGAAGGGCTGCCTTTCCCACGCTCATGTACGTCTGCAAGCGGAACCAGTCTAGCCGGAAGGGTCTAAAGTAGAATAGTTCGTTGTCCTCCACCTGCTTGACGGTCAAGCTAGCTGCTGTGTTGTACAATGAGCTGAATATAATGCTTTCGTCCTCCGGGCACATCTGCAGACTCTGCATGCGTATGTTCAAGTCCGTGGCGTCGAAGCCAGACAAGTATTGCACGTAGTAACGCTGCATTACCTGGCTGTACTTGCGCACCAGGGCACGTAGCTCTTCCATGTGAAACAGTAGCTCGGGTAACTGGCGATCTACAAGATCCTCATTGCTCTTGCCTGTAAATAGTTAATTTAAATCAATGCTCCAGGGATCATAGCATATTAATTACTTTACCTTTATTCTTCAGCAGTGGCGGATTGTCGTTGTGGCGAAGAAGCCAGAGAATCTCGTCTCGAGCAAGACAAAGCCCAATGAATATAAAGATGGCTTTGGGACCCAATAAACCAGGCTGATCGGTCATAATAAGTGCCAACTCCTTTAGCGCAGTGCGTAGAAACTTGCGCCGCTCACGATGCATTAACGCAGCCTTCTGGACTGCAGTATTGTAGGCCTCCTTAACTTCTCCGATTCGCTTGCTATAGCCCTTGATTCCGTCGAAGGTCGACTGAATGTACTGGTGAATTTGCAGTACTTCATCCCTAAACAGTGCCACCACCCAACTGCTCTCCAGTGCAGAGAGCCAGATTTTATTCACCTCCGGGTATTGGCCCAACATTTGATGGTTCAAAAGGAGTCCGAATATGATCCAGCGATCCATGGCCTCCAATGATATATATTCACATGACATCGTATCGGTTCGAACAGCCTTCAAAAGTATTGCAGGATTTCCCACTAGGCTAAGCTTTTGCATTTCACGCCACTTGTCTGCTGGAAGATTCCGCAAAGCATAGATGGAGGTAAGAGACCGGAGGGCATTACCCAGCAGCCGCTGATGCGGTATAAATTCTTCCGAGAGCTTTTTTAGCGGAGTCTCGTAATCTAATATCATCTGGCCCAAACGAGGAAAGCCTGTGTCAGCTTGGTTGTTCTGCAGCTCATAGGCAGCGTTATAAAGACCCAATACAGCTTTACGATCCTCCACACGCGATAGTACGATCATCAAGGAAACATATGTAACCACCAGATCCAAATAGTTCTTGGTGAGCTCAAAGTTGAGTGTTATATCCAGATGGATCTGACATGCATCCATGGTGGTCAGCAATTCGCACACATTGTCCTTGAAATCGAGCAGATCGACAAACGTATGGTAATAAAGAGATAGTGATTTTATTATCTCCGCCTTTATGTTCACTATGGCGTTAAGCCCCTTCACGTCGATGTTCGGAAACCGCTTCACGATAAACTTGATGGAGGACTCCAGGGACTTCTCTGATAAAAATCCCGGCTTGGATTTGGTGTCGCCACATGCTTTCTTAATGTTGTAAATACGCGTAAGTATTCCAAGTCCACGATCATTTAAAATGATTAACTTCTCAGCAATTTTTTGCTGATTAGGAAAAATTGGGCGTGCCATTATTTCCGATTGTACAAACGCAGCCGGAAGCGATGTCGTGGGAGTTTTTAGCAGGAAGTATTAAATAGCGTTATCACGCCAAATACAACCTTTGCACGAATTTTACAACGTTCTCTTTTGTTTATTTCTTCACTTTACGGATTAATTGCTATTTATTGAGCTAAAAAAAACACGGGTACGCTAATGTACACATTCTAGTGATGTAATGCAGACAGATTATCGATAAAAGTATTTATAAAAGTACCAGTCACAGTTATTAAATGAGTGCATAATACTCGTTATTTTCACAGAATATATTTTAACAGGAATTGATGAAAATAAAGAAATAAAGAAAATATACTGAACATAAACTGAATATTAATATAATAATAATAAATATTACTATAATTGTTATTTATGTATATCGAAAATGTTAAATAATAAAACAGTGAATGCAGTATATACAAATATACGAAGGGAGTACCATTATTTTTTTTCTGTTGCACTTATCGGTCTATCGGAAATTCCGATACTTTCGCAATTTTAGTTGAGAGCGGTGCACATGTTGTTTGCCATCACATCAATTTTTGCATTTTGAACTAAGGGGTAAGAATTAATGAATTTAATTTAAAGTAAAGAGTGCAATTCATTTCTCCAGATAGTAATGGGTGCAACTAAAAAATTGGAACGCAACGACGTTTGTCGAGTTCCGGAAACCTTCAACTTTCCGGCCGAGGAAGAAAATGTACTGAAGCAATGGCGTGAAGAAAATATCTTTGAAAAGTGCAGCCAACTATCAAAGGGGAAGCCGAAGTAAGTATTTCTGCATGTTACATCAGCCAATTTCTAAAAATTCTGACTCACATAGATACACCTTTTACGATGGACCGCCATTCGCTACCGGTCTGCCGCATTACGGTCATATCTTGGCCGGCACTATCAAGGATATTGTGACTCGGTATGCCTATCAGCAGGGTTACCATGTGGATCGTCGCTTTGGCTGGGATTGTCACGGATTGCCGGTGGAGTTCGAGATTGATAAGCTATTGAACATCAAGGGACCTGAGGATGTGGCGAAGATGGGTATCACGGCATACAACGCGGAGTGCCGAAAGATTGTTATGCGATATGCGGATGAATGGGAGACAATTGTTACTCGTGTGGGACGTTGGATCGATTTCAAAAACGACTACAAGACACTGTACCCGTGGTACATGGAGTCCATTTGGTGGATTTTTAAGCAGTTGTTCGACAAGGGATTGGTCTACCAGGGCGTGAAGGTTATGCCCTACTCAACCGCCTGTACAACATCCCTATCGAACTTCGAGGCTAACCAGAACTACAAGGAGGTCGTTGATCCGTGCGTTGTCGTTGCGCTCGAAGCAGTCACTCTACCTAATACCTTTTTCCTGGTGTGGACCACCACACCCTGGACGTTGCCGTCAAACTTCGCTTGCTGTGTGAACTCGAAAATGGCGTATGTAAAGGTAAGTTATCATCCTCACGGTCTATTGTTGAACACCATAATGATTCTGGGTTTCGTCTTAACAGGTGCGTGACGTCAAAAGCGATCGACTGTTTATACTGGCCGAATCTCGCCTGTCGTACGTCTTCAAGACGGAGGCGGATTACGAGATAAAAGAAAAGTTTGCTGGGGAAACGCTTAAGGGACTCCACTACAAGCCATTGTTCCCCTACTTTGCCCAACGAGGTGCCGACGTTAAAGCGTTCCGTGTGCTGGTGGATGACTATGTTACCGAAGATTCTGGTACTGGAATTGTCCACAATGCGCCCTACTTTGGTGAGGACGATTACCGCGTGTGCCTTGCGGGAGGTTTGATTACCAAGTCAAGCGACGTCATTTGCCCCCTGGACGAGTCCGGGCGGTTCACTTCCGAAGTACCTGACTTTGAAGGTCAATACGTCAAGGATGCCGATAAGAACATCATGGCCAATTTAAAGGCGAGTGGCAATTTAGTGTCAAGTGGACAGGTGAAGCATAGCTACCCCTTCTGCTGGCGCTCAGATACGCCCCTCATCTACAAAGCGGTTCCTTCATGGTTTGTGCGTGTCGAGCACATGTCGAAGAATCTGCTGGCTTCCAGCTCGCAGACCTACTGGGTGCCTGACTTTGTCAAAGAGAAACGTTTCGGCAACTGGCTAAGGGAAGCAAGAGATTGGGCTGTAAGTTGAATAATTATATATGTATCTATCTATATATCACTGAATGATTCTTTTTATTTAGATTTCTCGTAATCGTTACTGGGGTACTCCAATTCCCATTTGGCGTTCTGCGAACGGTGATGAAACTGTGGTTATCGGCAGTATAAAACAACTTGCAGAGCTTTCGGGTGTTCAGGTGGAAGATTTACATCGTGAGACCATCGATGACATAGAAATTCCTTCAGCGATACCCGGAAATCCGCCACTGCGACGTATATTGCCCGTTTTTGATTGCTGGTTTGAGTCCGGTTCCATGCCTTTTGCACAACAGCATTTCCCATTCGAGAATGAGAAGGACTTTATGAACAACTTCCCAGCGGACTTTATTGCCGAGGGTATTGACCAGACCCGTGGCTGGTTCTACACGCTCTTAGTCATTTCGACGGCATTGTTTAACAAGGCGCCGTTCAAGAATCTAATTGCAAGTGGTTTGGTCTTGGCCTCAGATGGCCAAAAGATGTCCAAGCGTAAGAAGAACTACCCAGATCCCATGGAGGTGGTACACAAATATGGTGCTGATGCTCTCCGTCTGTATCTAATTAACTCGCCGGTGGTTCGTGCTGAGAGTCTACGCTTCAAAGAGGAAGGTGTGCGGGACATAATCAAGGATGTGTTCCTGCCCTGGTACAACGCCTATCGCTTCCTGCTCCAAAATATTGTGCGCTACGAGAAGGAAGATCTGGGCGGCAAGGCACTCTATACTTATGATCGTGCGCGGCACTTGCAGAACATGGAGCAGGCCTCTGTTATTGATGTGTGGATCCTGTCCTTCAAGGAGTCTCTATTGGAGTTCTTTGCCACAGAAATGAAGATGTACCGTCTCTACACAGTGGTGCCCAGATTAACCAAGTTTATTGATCAGCTGACCAACTGGTGAGATATATTGAATGCTTTTCTTGTGCTTCTTGCTAATCTTCTTAATTTCATAAGGTACGTCCGTTTAAATCGTCGGCGTATTAAGGGAGAATTGGGCGCCCAACAGTGCATTCAGTCACTGGATACACTCTATGATGTGCTTTATACAATGGTCAAGATGATGGCCCCTTTCACACCATACTTAACGGAATATATCTTCCAGCGTCTTGTGCTGTTCCAACCTGCTGGATCTTTAGAGCACACCGAATCTGTGCATTACCAAATGATGCCTGTCAGTCAGCGCAAATTTATACGCAGTGATATCGAGAGGTCTGTGGGGCTGATGCAGTCTGTGGTAGAGTTGGGTCGTATTATGCGGGATCGTCGCACATTGCCCGTTAAATATCCCGTCTCAGAGATCATTGTAATTCATAAGGATGAACAAACTCTGGAGGAGATTAAGAGTCTGCAGGACTTTATACTAAGCGAATTGAATGTGCGTAAACTGACTCTGAGTTCCGAGAAGGAAAAGTATGGAGTAACACTGCGTGCGGAACCAGACCACAAGGTAAGCATATACTGATTGTAAGAGTTGAATATTTTCTAATCACTGTTGTTTCCTCTGCAGTCGCTTGGTCAGCGCTTGAAGGGTAACTTCAAGGCTGTAATGGCTGCCATTAAGGCGCTCAAGGATGATGAAATTCAGAAGCAGGTTGCTCAGGGTTACTTTAACATACTGGACCAACGCATCGAATTGGATGAGGTGCGTGTCATTTATTGTACTTCTGAGAAGGTTGGTGGAAACTTTGAGGCACACAGCGACAACGAGGTGCTCGTCTTAATGGACATGACGCCCAATGAGGAACTGCTTGAAGAGGGATTGGCCCGTGAGATTATTAATCGCGTACAGAAGCTCAAGAAGAAAGCACAGCTCATACCAACAGATCCAGTAATCATATATTATGATCTAAGCACAAAGGCTGCCGCTAAAAAGGAAGTTAAGGAAACCGAAGCTCAACTGCATAAGGTTCTAGTCAATTATGCCTCCATGATTAAAACTGCCGTGAAGTCAGAGTTCATACCGTTTAATGAGAAGCAAGCGGCCTCGAAACGTCTAATCATTACTGAGCAAGTTGATCTTAAAGGCGTTGACCTAATCTTGACTATTTCATCTACCGAGGAGTTGCAACTGCCTAGTTTGGCATGGCTAAATGTAACCCTAAGTGGAGAACTTCAACCTCGTTTTGTGAGCGGAAACCAGGGTTCCCTTCTGCTGCAACACAGTGTTAACAAACAGTACATCGACCTAGCCACGCTTCGTCGTGAAGTGGAAGTGCTCTTTGGACTCTATGGCGTGAACTTTGAGATCTATGTGTTGGATCAGCAGAAGAATGTCAGCGAACTTCAAACTATCGATAAAAACCTCAATGGAAAACTACTTATTCTGACCCGCACTCCAGATGCACAAAATCTGGCGAAAGAGTTCGCTGTAGCTTCGGCTCCATACTCGAATTTCGTTAATCAATCTGGCAGTACCGTCTTCACTGAAAATCCCAAGGGTCACAGCCTGCTGCCTAAGAACTAAAAAAATTACGAACAGTTCCCAGTATCTTGTAAACTTGCTCATCAAGAGACAACAAATTAAACGAAAATTTTAAAAATGTTTCAAACAAAACTTGTGTTTGTTTTACTATCAATAATTATTTCCTTGAGAAACGAAGAAACCAGAAAATACATCCCAATAATCCACTGAATTTAAAAACACCAGAATAGTTTTTTTTTTTAATTTTTATTTTATTGAAATCGCTTTTTATTCGTTATAGTATTAGATATTATATATGGTTTTATCATATATATCGGCTTGCCATAAATGTGTGTATTATGTGTTTTTTCTTCGCTTTGTGTACGAGTATGAATGTTTGTTTTCAATTTTCATTATTTCTAGATTAGCTTTTCTCTCTTTCTCTATAACCTACGCTGAGAGGCTGAAGACAATTTCGTACATTTAATACAAGTATTGTTCGTAATTTATAGACTTTCAAAGTTTTCGAATTTCGGTCTGATGAAAGTGCATCAATATCGTCATCAGTACATTATCTAACGAACTGTTTATTGCTGCTTCGGCATTTACTGTTAAATTTACACCTCGCTGTGAAGAACAAAATATACTGAGTAGATTTAAGCACAATTGAGTAGACGTACATATGTTAGATACATATTTCAATCCTTTCTTCGTTCAGTCGATAATCTTTTCCATTCCTTTAAGCTGATTTCAATAATTTCATTTAAGTTTTTTTTTGGTTAATATAATGCTGCTTAATTTTACTACATATACATTTATATACGCTTGCTGCAGTTTTTACAATTCATTCTTGTGTGTAAAATAGTATGTTATATCATTTTGGAAAACGTGAAATTTGGTTTTCTTGATGCCTTCTCTTTACACAACATTTTTCCCCTTCTTTCTGTCACTATCGATGCATACATATTATTATATTTGAGTTTCGTTTCGATTTCTTTTCCATTTTGATACTCTTATAGCTACGGGGTTTAATGTTTATCATATTTTGCTTTTCTCGTTTATTTATAATTTTATTTAATAAAATTACTAACACTTTAGCTATCTCCTACGTTTTATTTTAACTCAATGTCGCTCAGTTTCACGCTCTTTATGTGCTACTTTCGTTTTTGAGTTTCATCTTTAGCCTAATCCTTAGTGACGACTTGTGTGTGTGTGTAGTTGAGAGTGTTTATATTACAAGGTGTGTGTGTGGGGTGGTGTGTGTGTATAGCATATGGGGGATCTGTGTCAAGACTTAAACACGCGTACTTAATTTAAATGCTAGTTTTATATCTCAATAGTCAATAGTTTAGTGTTAATTATAAATAGTATAATAATATGAATAATTACAAACAAAAACTGTATCCAGCAAAGGGCTGGAGTTCAAGATATAAGATGTTGAGGTTGGCTATAATTGTAAATAGAAAATCATCAGGATATCGCTTATAAAAAATATAAAAGGGCAGGGGATAACTTAAGCTAACATTGGATAAAAGGCATTGAAACTGCATTTCGATTTTACAAATTAACATGGCAAAGTGTAAACTAAATATTGCATTGTACATAACTAAAACCTTAAGAGACTAACCGTTTAAAAAGTGTAATGAGTAAAGTACTGTGCTGTTTTAAACGTTCGGTTCGAGTTCCTTCACTTCGATCATCTTTATTTGTTTTTGCAACATTTCAAGTCGTGAAATGAAATGTTTAGAAATATATCACAATTTGTAAAAAGTATTCATGCATTTTGCCTTCGAAATAAGTCAACAATTTGATGGTTATACAAATCAATGAAGAACGTTGCGAAATAAGGAGATAGATAGATATAGATATACATATACATGTACATAGATAGATAGGTAAGTGAGTAAGATAAGTATACTGTTTGCCAGGGGGTAACCGACAGCAAACTTCATTTTGATTTTTGGCTGTCGAACTTAAGTAGACGCGATTGAGTAAATTCGAGCATTCGTTTCAAAATAGTATGAGTAATAATGTATGAAATCAAGGTTTCAACGCGTGAGTGTTAAAGCATAGTTAAGTAATTGTTTATATATTTGTTTTGTTTTGTATTGTATTGTATATACAAAGAACTTTTGAAAATGAAGCTGCTTATAAGGAGCTATAGAGGAGTAAGGGGGACTGGGCTACAGGATTCTATACTGCGTATGATGTTCTCATGATCAGCCGCGTCTGTTGCTGTTGGGGGAATCCTTCAACTTTTTACATTAATTTATGATTTTTAATAATATTTTAATCGTTTGCTTACTTGAATATGCATATTTTTCGTTTCGTTATCATTTTTTCTTTGTTTTTTTTACTTTCTTTGTGTAATACTTGTTTGACATCGAATGCAACGGGCTAATTAGACTTCTGTAGACTAAACACAAAAGGCGCTTTAACTTGGGACATCGACAACCTGTTCTGTTCATACATATCTAGATGTACCTTGGTTATCTGTGGCAGTCGTTCCCCGTTAAGCATATGATTTTGAAATCTGAAGAAATTACAATAATGTTACACGTGGACTAAATATATGCCTATTGTTAGCTTAAACTCAACATCAACATTTATATTTATGTTCTGTGTACATATACATATATAGAAATTTACGTGGTTTACTGCTTTTTCTCTGGTTTGCATCGGTTCTGCCTCCTTTGATACTCCGAGGGTCGCCTTGTGACTAATACTAAACTTTAAGTCCTATTAAAGTTTATATTAATTAGTTAAGTTGAAGTGTGTTCTGTTGTGTTGTTGTTGTTCTTCTTCTTCTTCTTGTTTGTAGTTTTAATGTTGTGTTTAATGTGAGTTGTGCTTATCGCTGTTGTATTTCACCTAAGTAATTACAAAAACTGTTCCTCGCTCTTCATTGAGATAGCTTTGCCCACTGCTATCAAATAGTCCTCTGGCCCGTACTCATACTCCTCGGCTGCCTCGTCGCCAGCTTCATTATCCAGCTCCTCCTCCTCCACTCACGCACTCACATCTCCGTATTTCTGTTGTCGCCGATTGGAGCTTGTTCTGTGGCTGTTTCCTGATTTGCGCCTCTTGCGTTTGGCATCGCGTTGAAAGGCCACGTTGCCGGGATCATCAGCCAGTTGGGGATACTTGTGTATGCTGTGTATGTCAATGCCAATCCAGCCATCTACGTCGCCATGCTGGATGAGCTCCTCCTTCTCCTCCTCAGTCCAGTCACCGCGGCCTTGGAATCCGGCTGCCACAAGTTGCTTCTCCAGCTCCCAGGCACGTTCCACTGCGCGTTTGTGCGCATGCTTGAGTATGCGATGGCGTTCCTGTTCAGGATCCACGCCATACTTGATGATTACTACTGCCTCGGGGCCATGGAGTCGCAGCTCTTTGGCTGCACTGCCACCATGATCGCTGATCTCATGCGTTGATATGTTGAACATGCCACCGAGACGACGCAGCTCCTCGTTGTCGTCGCGCAGCTTCAGCACGTTGTCCTTGACAAAGTAGAAGACATCCTGATCGTGAATACTAAAGTGCAGATCCAAGAAGAACGAGTTGTTGAACACTGAGCTAACCACATCTTGCACCACGCTATTGGAGCCATCAACCACGCTGACTAAAGCGCGTCCGCCAATCCTGGACAGCAGCACACCCTCACCAAAGACGGCCCGACGGTAACTGACACGCGGCAACAGGTTGCGCATTTTAGGTTCCATTTTCAGCAGAGGCTTAGGAGCAAAGTCAAAGTCACTGAACTTCTCGTTGGTCTTCTCGACAATGCACTCCAGACCCGAAATGACACCGAAGTCTGGGGCGAGGGTGTTCGACTTGATGGTGGCCTGTGGTGTGTACTGTGACAGTTTGGTATAACGATTGCTCTGCATGTTGTTCAGCTCGTAGCCGAAGAGCTGCAGCCAGGCATCCAGGTCGATCATATAGTTCTGCGGTTTGTTGCGGTTGATCGGATCATTGTTGTGGTAGCGATAGATGAATACATCGGTGGGATTGGACATTTCGGTGGCAAGAGTTTCCCACAGTGGCGTCATCCATTGACCCACAGTTGAATCGTATTGTCGCATCTCAGTGTAGATCAGTTTGGTGTGCGGATCGATCAGTCCACCGTGGAAATCGATGGGCACAAAGAAGTCCGGCTTCGTGTCCTTGATGGTCCGTCCGAAGGGAGTACGCTTCACCTCCTTCACAATGGCACCGTTCATGTCGAAGAAGGCGAGTGGAGAGCCATTCTGATCGGTGGCCACATAGTATCGCTGATCGGCATTTTCCAAGGCAATTAGCATGTCACGATCGTCGTAGAAGAACTTCATGGTCTTGCCCAGCTTGGGGAAATGGGCGTGTGTGACCAGCATCGGAGTCTTGGGATTGGCATAGTAGTACTGGGTAACATTGCCCTTGCTGTCGTGCCAGGCAACCAGACGGCTGCGATCATCGTAGTAGTACCAGCTCTGGAAGCGATCGCGCTCGAAGGCATGAATCAGTTGTCCACGATTGTTGTAGCGATACTTCTGTTCTCCACGACGAACCACAAATCCACGAGCATCATAGCTGTTAAATTCATTGTCATCTGACTTGATCACACGATCGCCAATGTCATAACCCAAATTGTTCTTCACGCCTTGATCCACAATGCCCACAGTGTTGCCGTTCTCATCATACAGATACTTCCAGTTGTTGGTGCCCAACACTTCAATGACATGTCCATCTGCATTGTAGTTGATCTTGTCAAATGCCGTCGATCTGCCGAATGTGGTTTTCTGCGACTTAATGCGATTGCGTAGATCGTAGTCAAGCTCAAGGCGGAAGACATCGAAGCTCTTGATGTTCATCAGGACACTCTTCACGCGTCCATGCTGATCGTAGTCGACAATGGTGAAGAACTGCTTAGCCGAGTCCTGGATCACTGTGCGATTGAATGCGTTGCGTGTGATCTTCAGATCCTGCACAACCTCCAACTGTCCCAGATTCTGGCTGTACTTGTAGCGAGTGGTGGGCAGCTCCTTGTCATCGATTGCCATCTCAATGCCACTCAAACGCGCATTGCCATCGTATGCATACTTGTAGTGAGCCGAGGCCAGAGAGTTCTTTGAGCCAAATCTCAGTTTCTCATCCTTCAGGATACCTGCGTGATACTTGAACTCACGCCGCAACTCGAAGCCCGGCTCCTGCACTTCGATGGACTTGACCAGACTGGTAGTTTCCTGATAGGTGTAGTGGGTGCTTGAGAGTCCAGCGAGAATGGTTTCCAGTCGCCCAGCAGCGTCGTGCACGAACGCAACCTTGCCGGACTGATGTGGATGAATCTTGGCGAGTATCTGGCCTTCGTCGTTGTAGAGTATCTCGAAGGGGTGTCGGTTAATGGGCGAGTAGTACTGATACTTGAAGAAGCCCAGTGATGTCTGCAGCGAGAATGAGTGGATGTGCCCACGGGGAGTTGTCAAGCTTTGCAGGGCTCCAGCATCGTCGTACTGCAAGAGATAGTCCGACCGCCTTGGTGTGGTCACCTTAATGGGTAGCGAGCCAAACATGTCCTTGAAGTTGTAGACCATCGAGGAGCCATCGCCGTATTTGATCTCGTTCAAGCGTCCATTGCGATCGAAGGTATACGCCTCCTGTAGCACGCCCCACTTCCAGCTGACCAATCGTCCGAAGCGATCGTATTCCAGGTCAACATCTGCATAGTCGCCCGACTGCGGGCGGAAGCTGACTGGACGTGAGGTGCGATCGTAGGTGACATTGAGCAGCTCCTGCTTGTCGTCGACCATCACAACCACCGATTGCGTCTCTCGATCGTACTCCAAGGTCAGCACATTGTCGCCATTGACTCGCAGCTTGCGGCCAACTTCCGTGACGGGTCGTGGGGTTCCCTTGTTCTGTTTGCCCTGCTGCGGAGGCTGTTGACGTCGCACGAAGTAGCGCCATTCAAAGCGATTGGCCAGATCTCCGGCAATCTCTGTGCGCTGCTTGGCGGGGACGGGGTAACTCTCGCCCAGAAGAGGACTCTGCTCGGCCAAGATCGTGTAGGGCACCACTTCCATTTGCAAATTGTGTCCCCAGGGTGTAATGCTTGTCGTGGAACCGTCCATGTCAACAGTGGTGCGCGATTCGGCAGCTCCATTCTTGACCACAACAGTTGAGCCTTGGATGAGCATTGAGATCTCCTTCTGCGCATTCTCCGACACCTTCACCTGGGCACCCTTCACACTCAAGTCGAATGTAAGCTCGATTACTCTGCCCGTCGGTGTGACAGCTGAGGTGAGGCGGCCGAACTCGTCGTAGTTGTAGACATACGAGCGACCCGTCGAGTCCAGTTTGGTCTTGAGCAGACCCGTCGGGCCGTGGTACTCGTAGGTGACGTTGTAGTTCTCTGGAGTGCTCAGCTCGTGCAGCATCTTCATGCGAGTCATACGCAGGCGGCACTTCTGGCCCTTGGTGTTCTCAATGGAGTTCACCTGCGAGGTGTAGTCACGCAGCAGGAAGACCTTGTTGCCCGCCGCATCTGTCACGGTGCTCAGTTTACCGTTGGAAGTGTTCACGTTGTATGTGAAGACATAAGTCGTCTCGCCTGTCAGAATGTTGCGCGTGGACACATGCTGGCCAAACCGATTGAAGATGTAAATCTCTTGCATGTCCGGAGCGTAAATCTCGTACTCCCGCGATGGACTTGCCTCCGGGATGCTCGACATGACCGACCGTATGCGGTAGTTGGCCTGGTCGGCAATGTGCACATGGCCGTCGGGTGTAACCGACAGCGCGGCAATCGTGTTGAACTTGGCACTGGTGGCCAAGTAGTGATCGGCCTCGAAGCAGTCACAGCCACGTTCCAGGCAGTTGCACTTGGACTCGGCACCGGCAAAGGAGGCGATGCGTCCGTCTGTGCCAATCACACGCACTCGATTGATGCGCTGCGAATCACTCTCGGCTACAAAGAGCTCGCCGAGGGGACCGAAGGCAATCGACTGCGGCATTACCAGTGTGGCATGTGTGGCAAGATCAGTGTCGTAGACAGTCGATGCAGTGGCACAGTGCAGAGGTCGACCAGATATGACGCGCACACGGCCATCGGGTGTCATGCGAAGTATCATGTGATCATCGATGATGTGCAGAGTGTTGTCCATGGGCGAGACAGCCAGCTCTGTAGGCCAGCGTAGGTGCATTTCCTCCAACTTGAGGGTGCCCTCGCATGGAATCGGTTTCCAGTGGGACTTGTGCATGTGGTTGCCAATTAGGGTGCTCACAATGCCATCGCGATCGACCATACGAATGTTGGTACCGTCGGCAAAGTACAGAATGTTGTCGCTAGAGATGGCAATGCCCTTGGGGTAGGCCAGCTTGGCGTCCTTGGCGAGGGCACCGTCCCCACAGTGTGCCTCGTCGCCGGGCAAGCATCGTTCGCCAGAGCCCACAACTGCTTCCCAGTTCTGTTCCGGCTGGGAGTAGTCACTGATATCGCGCACGCGTATGATCTGATGGGACTCCGGATCGGAGACATACAGCGTACCGTCGAGCGGGCTCAATGCCATGTGGTAGCGGTAGGAGACGCGTGTGGCATTCAACTTGACAACTGTGCGAATACTTCCGTCGGTCATTATGCGGCGAATATAGTTGAAGTCTCCCACGAAGAGGCTGCCATCGGGAGCAGCAGCCAGGGCAACGGGTGCTAGTAGTCGTTGCTTCATGGCCAGACCATCGCAGTCGGGACACTCCAGAGGTCGCTGGTGACCATCCCCCATGGTTGTCAGTATGATGCGCGGCTTGTTGCGTAGGTAGATGTTCGAGCCGTCGCCCTTCTGCAGAATTCCCTCATGGAAGTTGTAGCGATGATGGATATCCAAGTTCCAGCCTCCCACCTCCGAGATGGACATGTCGTGTCCACTCAGCTTGGTCGTCTGTATGTCCCAGACAATGTCCTTGCAGTCCGTGTACTGGTAGCCCACTTTAACAACAGCTGTTGTCACGCCATAGACACGCTGTCTGTAGATGTTCAGGCGGTTCCAGGCGTACGTGAACTTAATACCAGGATCCGCTTCGAAGACCCTCTCGAACAGAATGCCCTCGATGGTAATGCGCAGATGAATGAGGTGCAGCGAAGCGGGTATTGTGTCTGGCGTCAATTGCAGTTTGATGGTGGACAAGTAGCCAGCAGCTCTCGAAGAATGATACACCAGATTGAGCCCTGTGCCAGGTATCTGCAGTGACTCCTGAATGACCTGAGACTCGGCCAAGATGGCGCTGCGATCGGGACAGGCACCTTGGAAGCCGTGTTTCCACGAGGCCAGCACTACCGGCTTCATTTGATCGTAGTCGTGGGAGAAGCAAGTGTGTGTGCTTGTCGTGGACAGGCTCTTCTCATCGGACATGCTCATGACCATGACGTCTATGATGACCACCTCGTTCCAGGGTACCTGAACAATGCGAGATTGCGGCCGGAAGGGTGCTCGTCCGAACTGTAGGGTAACAGCTCCTCCACCGTTGACCATCAAATCGAACCAACCGTCGTCGCGGGTGAGTGTGAAGCCCTCGAGTAGAGTCGTCGTGGATACGCGCACGCCCACCAGCCCCATACCAAGGGAGGTGACGACACGTCCACGGATAACTGCCGACCGGCTGTGGGGACGAAGCGACAAAAGAACACACATTTAGTAAGGTCTCATAGAGATGGTGCTGAGGAGATTAACTACAATATAAATCGTATTGTACATTTGGCTAGCAAGCATATCGAACTGAAGAGGTCGCAACTACTTTGGATAACAAACGATGCGATAAGTACAAATGATAAGAGAATTCACACGCACATAACATAAGACTCGTATCACACAAAGGTTTACAATTTGAACAATATGGTATACGTATGTATATATTTGTATATATATTTGGTATATAGCTTTGTCTTCGACCTAGCATTGACCTAAGTAGTACAGCACGTTGATAGCTTATACGTATGTATGAATGTTTGAAATGAAAACCCAAATTGATTGACTGGTTGTCTGGCGAATAGGAAACGAGTAAATCATATCAAATAACCAGATGTAGCATATATATATAGTATATATGCTATATCTTTGAATATCTTTAAAGTAAAATCAGCTACGATCTTTCGAAAATGTGTATGTATTAGTCTACGCTATAAGAACTTAAGAACTCTTTAAAGTAAAGTAAAAGAAATGAAACGAGAGTACCAAACAACCATTGAGAATCAGTAGTAGTAGTAGTAGTAGTATTAGTAGTATTTTAGTAGTTTAGTATTATTTTAGTACCGTCATTTCGCTTGCTTACCTTGCATTGAAATAATTCCAAAAAATGCTGTTAGTATTTGAATTTGATTTACAGCGAGACAAAGTAGCGAATAGAATTCGTTAGTTCATACAAAGCATTTGGAATTCATTCGATTTGTTGTGATTGTGTTTTTGTTTTTGTTTTGATGGGAAATTAGTAGTAGAGTGATAGAAGTAGCGAGCGAGTAGTAGTAGTAGTAGTAGAGTAGTAATTGAGTGTTTTTATTTAATATTTTCGGATTAAGGGCGCGCGTGTTGAGAAGAAAAGAGAGCAGAGAGAAAATAATTGAATTAGCATTGGTTGTCGATCTTTTTACCGTATAGTAGAAATTCGTAGAATCTGTGCTATGAAACCCGTCTCATATTCAACTGCTTCCTATACTCTATCGTTTCGATAGTACCGAAATCCCGAGGTACCCTTCACAAGATTCCTTCATGACTTGAACCCGTTGGAAATGCGGAAAATTTCTTAATTTATCTTTGATCTTTGTAAGGTTTTGTTCTTGAAGACCTCTCTTCAAAGATCCAGTGCTTGTGAAAGGTGTACTTAATATTCTAATCTTAGTTCGATACGTAATGAATATGATAGATAGCCTTAGTTGTAATCAATACTTAATATACTCGTAAAGTTCTTATTCGTGAGCATGTTTGAGGTGCTTAGATTCGGTTTGGTTTGTTAGTTTTATGGGTAAGTTTAAACAAAGGACATATAGGGATTTATATTTACAAGGTTTATCATGGGATATTGGTATGTTTGTATGTGTTTGGATATGGTATTTTCAGGATTTGTTTTAGACGAGGGCACGAAAACGAAAAACGTAAATATATTTAAACATATAAAAATATTAATTATGCAAACTATTTTGGTTATTATTGATTGGTAGTATATATAATATATATATATTGATATATAGAAAACCAGCTAGATATTTATGGTAATTTACAGGAAGTATTCTTTTGAGTTTGGGGGGTGCCTCACACGGGCACCTATGCCAATTATGGAAACTATACACAGCCTTCTTCGGCTTGTCACTGCATTATTCTTTTTTTTCTTTTTGAGGACAACTAAATCGGCTACAAGGAAGCACCTACCTCTCGTTAAAGGTCTCCAGCTTGGCGTAGTTCTGCAGGCTGCTCTCGTCGATGAGGAACTTCATGCGCTCGAAGAACGAGGCGGTAATTGCCGGCGGTTGCTTGCGGAGCAGCACATCGATCGGTTTGGGAGCCGAAACACAAAGCTGAGAAGTCTTGCACACGTGGCTGGCACAGCACTCTGGATCCTCGCAGTCAACCAGGCCATCTAAGGAGAGTGGAATGTGAGGTTAAGGTTGAGAGAAGGTACTACAAGTTGCAATTGTCCATCACCCACCCTTGTCATTGTCCTTGCTGTCGCCGCAGTTCAGTTCCAAGGCTATGCCACAATCAGGTCCGTCCCAGCCCTCGTAGCAGCGGCACTCCCACTGCCCCTCGCCGCTCACTCGGCACTGGCCGTGTGTGGCACAACTGTTGGGGCAACCCTCGATGGTGCAGTGCTTGCCATTCCACCCGGTCACGCACAGACACGTTCCGTTCTTGCACTGGCCGTGCTCGTTGCACCGACTGTCGCAGAGTTTCGTGTTGCAGTACTGGCCACCCCACTCAGGATCACAGGCGCAGGCATCGCCCTCACAGCGTCCATGCTGGCCACAATCGAGATCGCACAGCTCCTTCGAGCAGTCATCGCCACTCCACTTGGACTCGCACGTGCAGGTCTGGGTGTCCAGGTCGAATGTGCCGTGTCCCGAGCAGTCGGGCAGGCATTGCAAGGCATCCTGATCCATGGTGGCGCAGTCTGTTCCCTTCCAGCCCTTCTTGCAGATGCAAGTGCCGTCGGCACAGAAGCCATGCCCCGAGCAATTGGGATGGGGACAGTCAACTGTGAAGAGAAGAGAGGGAACAGTTTAGTAAAGTTTTCTTTAGTGATTGATGAAAGGAAAACTGTCGAAATCTTGGAGATCTGCTGATCCGATCTAGGTTCTACCTTCTTCACAGAATTTTCCCTTGTAGCCCCGCATGCACTGGCACTTGCCACTGACGCAGTGCCCGTGGCCATTGCAGTCGGCCACCTCGCACTCATCGTGGCGCAGCGAGCACTCCTTGCCCTTCCAGCCGGGATTGCAGATGCATTCGCCGTTGATGTACTCGCCGTGCTGGGAACAGAGCACAGGACAGACGCTTTCGCTGCAATCATCGCCACCGAATCCGGGATTGCACTGGCAGTGACCCAGCAGGCACTGTCCATTGCCAGAGCAGCCGTTCGGGCAGTTCTGCGTCATGTCCTCTGCAATGGCCGCGTAGAAGGTCAACTCCTGCACGTCCCCGTCGTCGTTGTACAGCGAGACGAACCAATGACCCGGCTCCATGTAGCGGGTTACCTCGCGCGTTATGGAAAGCTGCAGTCGGCAAGCGAGCGAGTGAGCGAGCAAGTGATCCCAGTGATCGTAATGGATGTGTGCATGTGATGTGGATGAATGGAAACATAAAAGTGAGAACAGTTAGTTAGTTGTGGCATTAGTAGACATCGAGGCTGCTGCTGCTGTTGCATGCTACTTACGTGTGCAGCTCGGGCTGTGCGTGTGCTGGCACTGAAGCCACTTAGCACCTCCTTGAAGTGGTACTGGGTGTGGGTGGGCAGCGCGTTGCGACGGCCGTAGACTCCAATGGAAGCACCTCGCGGTATGGTGTAGTCAAACTTGACATAGGCCGGCTCCGACTGATAGAATTGCATGTTCCAATAGCTATAGGGTTGTATCTCCTTGGTCAGTTTCTGGCCCAACGTGATCTGGCCAAAGGTGGTGCCGTCTGGTGGGAAACTGCGCGCCGGGAATGTGCGAGCTCCTATATTGGGGTTCCCAGCGAAAGCGCATAAGCGAGCAAGTTTGGGTGAGGGACAAAACATAGACAGAGATGGGTTAGTTGTGATCTCACATTAGCATCGTGTAAGGAACTTAAAGTTAATATATTCATGTATATATGTCTGTACTACGGTGTGATTGTGTGGAGTTGGAGGTTTGGTTTCATGAATATACAAGATATGTATTCAAGATATACAACTTCTAATCAGAGATGTTGATGTTGATGCCGTATATTCATGCTGAAGAGTGATTTGTACAAATGTTGAGGTTATGTGGAGAATTTATGAAGTGGGATAAATGATATAGAAATCTAAATGAGCTCTGTAGATGCACATTAAAGTAGAGTTATTCAGCTGTACAGCGAGTTAGATCGTCAGTTAGTCAGAAGCAGTTGAAGTGGGGTTAGCGGGAGCAGAGACAGTACAATCACCTTCCAGTATGAGTATAGGCATAACATCGGGACATGCAGCTCTATCGGTAACTGCATCGATAACATTATCGTTATCGGATGCAGACACAGTGATAGTGTCAGTAGTAGTGACAATGTTGTTGTTGTTATCAGACACAGTGCTAGGCGGGTTAGTAGTGCTGCTCAGCGGTTCTTCCTTCTCAACAGCTTCCTGAGGCGTCATGGACATGGCAGCATTGGGCAGGTCGTCGAATATGATCGATGGCGGCGGAGGTAGACAGCTACAGGGGCAATCGGGCATGCGTGGCGGTGGTTCAGGCACACAGGCACCCAAGCTATCGATGTTATTGTCCTCATCCGGCAACTGCTTTGTCCTCTTCTTCTCGTGCGTCAGCATCTGCTCCACATCGTGTGAGCCTCCCCCCGTTGGTACTGCCACATGCAACGTGTAGACGGAGTCACTATCATCATCGGTGGCAATTGTCACATTGACCAGTATCCGTTTACTGGGTCGATCGTAGCGTTCACTGACATAAGGCTTCAATGGTGTCAAGTGGGCAACTTTATCGAGCTGCTCCTGCTCCTGCTCCTGCTCCTTCAACACCTCATTCTCGCTTGCTGGTGGCGGCAACTTGGTTGCCTTGGGTTCTGCCTGCTTCGCTGCTGCTGCTGCTGTTGCTGCTGTCTTGTACAGATCCACTTCATTCGATTGGTTGTTGGCCCCAGCCCCGCCCAGCTTAACTATATCTATGTCGTCGTTATCGTCGAAATGCGCCGCATCGCTCAGCATCAGCTCGGCGACTGTTTGATTTATGCTCTGCGGGGGTGGCTCAGACTGTCCCTCGTTACTCTCGGGGTTGTTGCTGTTGCTGTTGTTGTTGTTGTTCTCCTCATAGTTGTCGGCTAAATCACGCTCATTATTGTTATCATCAACGACAGGTTTCTGCTCGAGCTCCGTTTGGAGCTGCTGCTGCTGTTTTTTCTTTTGCTTCTTTTTGATTTCAAAATCATTTTCAATAACGTCGATGGTTGAGGACATCGCCCGCTCGGTGCTGGGTGTGCTGCTGGTGTCGATTTCAACAATGTCATCGTTGTCACTTCCCGACAACGTTGTCAGCATCGTCGAGTTCTCCTCCCCATCCACCTGCCTGGTGCTGCTGCTGTCAGTTTGATTATAGTCATCAATAACGGGAGTAATGCTGCTCGCTTCGGTATCCGATGTGAGCCCGATGCTATCGCTGCTCTCTTTGAATTCCAACTCCAGCTCAGACATCCGGCTGGGGCTGAAGCTGAAGCTGGGGCGGACGACAGTTTTACCTGCTCTGCGTAAATTGCCGTTTAATGATTTGCCAAATTGTAGCCTACTACTGCTGGCAGTCGCTTTCGCTTTCACTTTCATCACTGTCTTCTCCTCCACCTCCTCCGGCACATCCTCGTACTCATAGTCACTGATGTCGTCTACAAAGGTATCATCCTTGGGCTGACTCTGACTCAAGATTCCATCGATTTTGTGCAAAGTTTTAGCATAATTGCTTCGCTGAGTTGTCGCCGTTGACTCCTCGGATAGCTTCAACTTGGGAATAGCTTTGCCGCCCGTGGATACTTTAATGCTCTGGACTCCACTTGCGCTTGTAATTAAGTTGCCAAAAGTTTCCGCCGCCACATCATCCTTCTCCATCTCGGTATCCTGCCCACGCTGCCAGTCCATTAAGCTGCGTCTATAGCGTTGTTGTCCCTTGTTGCCAGCCAGGTTGACATGCCGTACCCCCTGCCAGTTGTCTATGAAGATCGGGATTACTTTGTACCTTGTACCACTGTGTGTGTGTGTGTGCGTGTGTGTTAGCCTAACAAACGAGCACGACACGCGCACATGCAACGCGGAATCCGCGACTACCCTCGATTTCCAAGTACCCAAATTAAGCATATAATGTATTTTTAATTCAATCTCCAATCTCCAATTCATGCAGACTGTCAGAATGCGTTTTGATGGGCGCGTGTGTGTGTGTGTCTGGGACGGGGCTGACAGGTTGTTTAGCTCGATACGGGCAAAGCTTCAGGGGTCGAGTGTGATAGAGAGTCGCAGAGAAAGAGAGAGTGGGAAGAGAGTGTCAGGATATGTCAGCATTTGACAGCTTAATTGACAAATGTTAAGTGTCATGTGTGGCAGCTGACCCAAAAAGGATGCTCCGAAGTGCCAAAGTTCGGTATAAACCAAAAGTTAGTTATTTATACTGAAGAAGGCAAGTTAAAAAGGGATTTAGAAACAAAAGGAAATTACAGTTTAGCGCATATAATTAATATAGATTTCCTTCGATTGTCTAAGATCTATTTAAATATTATTTCTTATATTTTATTCCTGCTTATATAACTCAGATTGCGCAATACATTGCGAATGCAAAGGGAAATGGAATGTGAATAATCGAGCGTTGCTGCCTCGGCAAGTGTCAAACACAAAGAAGAGAGAAAACTTTCAGCTAAATACCTAAAAATATATAAAGTTTTAGTTCGTTCCCTGAAGGCGGCGCTCGATATGTCTGCCTCACTCTCTATCTCTGTCTCCCCTCTCTCTGTCTATCGTACTTGCGATAAACTTGCAAAAACTCATTTAAAAATAATTAAAACTTGTGCATAATTACCTCCATTATTGGCATTCGCCAGGGATGAGGAGAGCGACGTCGATGGAGCCAGCGATGATTGCGACGAGGAGGTTGCAGTGGCAGCTGCTGCCGCCGAGGTGGCCTCCGCCGAGGCGGATGTCGACTGTAATCCTTGTGCAGTCCCACTATTCGATGTGGCCGTAGTGACAGTCGCTGTGGAGCTGCCTGCGCCGCCTGGTTGTCCTTGTACGATTCCAATGCCTTGTCCATTTTTCGCGCGTACCGATGCATTGTGTAGCTTCGATAGATCCGTGTTGGTGCTCTTCGCAGCCGTCACCTCGGCTGCCTCGTTGCCGACTAGAACTGTGCAGGGTGCCGATGGGGACCAGTGTAGGATGCCGGTGCCGGTTAGCAGGATCAGCAGTACAATGATGGTACCGATCACTGAGAATGCCACAATGCTCACCCAATTGGCAGAGCAACGTGCGGCCAGATCCTTGCGGAAGTTCATCGGCGCCGAGTAATGATGCGTTGGCATTCCGTTCATGCTCCTCGGCGGCAGCACCGGACCACCCATGCAGCCTTGCGTGCTGCGCTCGTAGCCGCCCTTCAGTGTGTCTTTTGTGGGTGTGGAACAGGCCGATCCGCTCTTGTAGTCAATCGGGGACCCCTTATTAATGTCTGTGGAAGAGAGAGGGAGAGTACACGGTTAGTTTCCAATTGGGTGCAGCGAATCAATTACAGCAAAAGTCAGAAAGAGTGAGTGAAAATCACACCTCATTTCCGCGTTTAGCACTGCTCAACCCCCCGAGCGAGCATGTCTCTGCCTGTCTGCACATGCACGTATTTGCACGGTCAGGGCGCAGTCAGACTCGTCGTCGAGTCGACACTATTGTATTTTGCTTATCACCATTTGGCGCAAATTTCATTTGTATAAAAGGATTTTCACAAGGATAACAAGCTGACATTCAACATAACCTCAAACAAATGAAAACAGAAAAAAAGGCGAGAAAGAGGGAAAACGAATGAACGAATGAACGTGGGACGTAGTAAGCAGGGAAAATGACCAGCGACAATGACGACGACACAAAAAGAGGAAAAAAAAGAAGATGGCGGAAAGGTTTCACTGCGCGATGCGACGACGACGACGGGCAGTCAAGTGATGTGAAAAAAGGGACAGATGACAGTAGGGAAAGGGATGATGAAAGGGGGGGACGGGGGAGAAGTAAAAGAGGGGGACCAACAGCAGCATAAGTTGAAATCATTTGTTGACGCCATGATGATAATTCGATTATGGGTTGGGGGGATGAAGTGCAGCTCAAGCTGAACGGGGGACGGGGGAAAGGAGGTTTAAATGGAGCCCAGGGCCTAGTCAGACTGTACAGTGTTGTGGGGAAATCAAGTTCAGTGTGTATGTGTAGATGTGTGTGTGTGTGAGTGTGTGATGTGCAAGCAAACTGAAATTGAAATTGAGCAGGCAGAAAGAGTTGCAGATTCCAATTTAAATGTGGTTTCGGGATCAATTCATCTCGTTTTTAAATGGGTTTATTGTAGCAGTTAGTGTATGTCTGGCTGCATGCGAGTTTCGCAGCTGGCAGCTTTTGAGTTGATTGCATCAGCGGAGGCACTTGCGCTGCTTTGATTACTCAAGTGAATGTCTAATTTCAGCGTCATATGAGTGAATTCAAATAGAATAAGACAGAACAGACAGACAGTAGAAGAGATAGACAGACAGACAAAAAGTTGTATAGAGAGACAGACACACAGACAGATAAACAGAAATTTGTATGAAGAGACAGACAGATAGTTAGGGAGACAGACTGACAGACAGTAGAAGAGACAGGCACACCAACAGAAAGTCGTATGGAGAGACAGACGGACAGATAGGCAGATAGACGGATAGACAGACAAACAGACAGAGAGACATATAGACAGATATATAGCCAGATATATAGCCAGATATATAGACAGACATATATGTATACATACATATATTTAACTCAGATAGAAAGACAGACAGAGAGACAGAAATACAAACGGGCAGATAAAAAGATAGACAGACAGACAGACAGAGAGATAAACAATAAAGAGGCCCAGCAGCAGCAACATGTGTAGCATGTGCTTTTAAATGCGTGTGCACACACTCAAACACACACACACATGTACACAGACACACGCAATGAATGCGCATAAGTATTTTCTATATATGTATTCGCTCGTCTCTCGTGTGACAAAAAATTGTTGTAATTTCTGGCTAACGACTCCCGTCGCCACAGAAAAGCAGCTGAAATATTCTTTACCCCCTTGTCCCTCTCTCTCTCTCCTGGCCTGGCCAGGATGAATCCGTATGCCAATGAATCCGAGAATCCAGCATTCTGGGGAGCATAGTTCACCACGCCAGCTGTGGGGTGTAACTTCAAATGGATATGGTCAGAGTGTATGTGGGTGTGTGGGTTCTGGCTGCATCCCTTGGCTTCTCTGGTTAGTTCGTGGTGTCTGTCTCTCTGTCTGTCTCTCTGTCTGTCTTTATGTCTTTCGGTCGCTCCGTTTGTGTGCAATGATAGCGTGAATAATGTCTGCGTAATTTTTTACACATATGTGTGTGTGTGAGAGAGAGAGAGAGAGAGAGAGTGTGAGTGTGTATTAAAGATACCCATTAAGCTTATACGAGATGTTAGATTTATTTAACGTCAAGATCCCCAACATATGAGTATATGCGATGGGGTTCGGCTGTGGACAGTGTGTGTGTGTGTGCGAGTGTGTGTTGGTGTGTGTGTGTGGCTGAAGGAATGCATAAATGTCCATACATAGAGATGCGCAGAGACATTTGTATTAGGGTCCGCAGGTTAAGCGTTTTGCCTCGCTTCCAAGCTAGTTGACTCCATTTGGGGGCGTGGCACTTTTGTAGGGGGCTATTTTTATGACCAAAACGTGTTGCGATTCAGGGTAGTGAGTGGGGATGTCTACACACTGAGTGTATTTGTGTGTGTGTGAATAATTAACGAACGCATAAAAGCGAAGCAAAGTCGATGCTGGCAATCGCTGATATAAATTCACACAAGTTAATGGCTTTTGGGTACTTTTAAAAAACAGCACGAAGCATGGAAGGGGAAAGTAGGGGGGAGAAAGGGAGAACTTACTGATAGCTGTCGAGATGAAAGTACTCGGCACTCAGTACCCGCAACTGGCTCATTAAGGAAATGGCAAAGCAGCAATGTGTGCACTAAGCGAATGAGAACAGCGCTTTATGGATCAACTGTGGGTTAAAATCCGTCACTTATTCGATACTTTATAGAGACAAGAAAGATAAGAAATATGTTCAGCAGAAGTCTTGTTTTAAATAACATAGAGAGAGATTCAATAAGATGTCTTAAATCTCAGTTAGTCAGTCTCTTTAAGAGATTAACTGTGGATCAAAATTGGTCATTTATTCGATACATTATAGACACAAGGCAGATTAGAAATAAGTTGAACAGGAGTCTTCTTCGTAACAGTTCAATAAGAGAAAGACAAAACAAGTTTGATTTTAGTTAAATCTCTCTCTTTAATCTCAGTCAGTCAGTCTCTTAGGGAGAACAGCTCTTTATGAATAGAATGTGTCTCAACTTCTGCCAATTATTCGATAAGTAACAGGATTTGTAGTACCATAAACAGTTCAATAAGAGACAGAAACAAAGTTTGTTTAGACTAAAATCTGAATTCAATTCTTGTCTTTAATCTCAGTTAGTCAATCTCTTGTAAAGAACACCTCTTTATGGATCAACTGTGGGGCAAACTCTTCCACTTATTCTCCGCTTTATAAACTTAATGAAGATTATAAATGTATTGTGCAGAGGTCTTGTTTTAAACAGTTCAATAAATCCCTCTTTTTTCATCTCTCCCTTCATCAAAGTAAGTTTATATTTAAATCTTCATTCAATTCCCGTCTTTAATCCCTTTCATTCATTCTCTTTATTACATTGCATTGACATTGAAAGGATAACCTCAGATGGAAACGAGAGGAGAGAGCTTGGTTGACTGACTGGCTGGCTGGCTCGTTAGGCCTGTGGCTGTTTTATGAACCCAAAGCGAATCGCTTAAATTAAAACAACACACACACACACACTGACAGGGGGCGTGACAACAAAAACAATAAAAATAGTGTGGCAAGCGCAGCTGCCAGTAATGGTTATTGTATAATGTGCACAAGTATGTGTGAGTGTGTGTGTGTGTGTGCCTCGCCACCCCAGGACAACAAGCTGACGCAGCTCGACTACCCTCTCCTGCTGCCTTCTCTGTTTCCAAATGAGATTTATGCTGCGTGCAATTTAACATTTTTAATAATATTAAAATTACAAATTTATATTTTATGCGTGTGTGTGTGTGTGTGTGCAAGGTGTTGCTGTAGTCTAATAAACACCAAGGTAAACAGACATGAGGGCGGCAAATATATTGCCCTAAAGCAGCTGGCTATGGATTTCATTTTAATTCCCCAGTTTGGTTTAAGTTGCTGCAGAAGGAAATTCCTTTTGGCAAGAGGTTTCCTATGGATTTCTATGAATTCCTCTGGATATCCTATGACTAAAACCTCTTTGCCTTTCGTCAATTGTGTGTTAAGCACTTTTGAGTAATTGCCGGACTCGCAATGTACTAAGTGAGCCTGACTAACGACAATTTGCATAGTCGTTAATGAACATTTGCTAATATTTTAAGCACTAAAACAGAGCTATAAATTCCGAGGACAGCCTTCCCTTTCTGCTTTGCTCCTGGTAGGCGCCGAAGCGTGCGACAATCAAATAAAAGTACATGAAAAACACATAAAGGGGTACCTCGGTTTGGGTTCTCCTTCTTTTTTTCTCTCTCTGGTTTTTAATGGTAAAGCGCGACGATTTCTCGAAACAAACAGGTAACTGCGGGGTGTAGTGGAGGGAGAGGGAGAGGGAGAGAGAGAGAGGCAGTGCTGCTGAGGCCGAAGGAAGCTCCCGCCATGTTGGTAATGGAGTTTGCAAACAAACATGGCCGCCGGGGAAAAATCACATAATTTACACGTTTGCATTTAAGTATTAAGTGGGCAGAGAGCACGACAGGGAGAGGGAGAGGGGGCAAGGGAGAGGAGGGCAGGGCAGGGCCCGCGCATGGTAAAGTGTTTCGTTTACTTTTGCTGCGCAAAGCTCAGCAATTGTGTGTGCCAGTGAGTGTGTGTGTGTGTGTGCGAGTGTGTGGAACTGTGTAAGGGAATTTAGGCGTGTAGAACGATTTCGGGGCTGGCCATGTTGTTGGATTTTATGTGCAGAGGAAGCAATTTCTGGGTCGACTTTATTGCCGGCGTCGAGGTGGAGCTGATGTTGATTTTAAAGCGTTTAATGGTCGCGTTTCTGGGTTTGTGGAAATTGAAAAGCCAGCAGGAGCAGCAAGTGAGACACACACAACACACACAAGTTTATTGTGTGTACAAAGTGTTTGGATTTAAAAGATTTGCCCCAGAGTCGAGCAGCAAGACAGCAAGACAGCAAGAGAAGAAACGGCAAAAGAAGTAAAGCCTGAAGGGTTGCGGGTAGCAAAGCCTTGTCATAAAAGGGATGACAAGGAATGAGAGCAAAGCATAGCCAAGCAGGGGCTCTTGATGGATTGATAAAATGGCACTTGCAACTCCTACGCCAGTTGGCAAACTAAGCAAAGCAACGGAAGTGTCAGGTCCAATCTACATCAGACGCAACGGGGCAACCCATGTGGGTAATAAAAGCCGCCATTAGTCGCTGACTAAGACTCTCACAAATGGTATTTCATTTAGACTCCCCACTAAGCCAGCTAATCAGATACTTGCAAGTAGGCGTGGCAACTTCCCTACTACGCCCTCTTTTGCTGCCTGTACCCGCGCATAATCAAAAATTCCATTTAAAACTTTAAACTCATTACTAAATGTTTAATGTGCGCTCATTTTGCGTGAGTTGCTGTTGTTGTTGTACAATAAATCAAGCACCGAAACGAAAAAAACACTGCAATTTGTTAGGCTGGCAGAGACAACAACAGAGGTAACCAGAGGACGAGAGGAACAGCAGCAGGCAGCAGCAAAAAAGCGGACAATAAAGAACTTGGGTCTCTCTAACGATGCAGCAACCTGTCGACGTGGCGCGGCGCGTGAGTCGCGATACCCAAAAGGGTCGTAGTACTCCACGGCTCGACTGGCATATTGTTTCGAGCAGGCGGCGCACCACGGGTGGCCTGCCTTGAAGGTGAAGAGGAGGGGGATGAGGGGTGCTCGGGTTAGCCTTAAAGTATGCTACGCTTTAAGGCTCTTCCCCAAAGAAACTTTCGGCACGATTTGCATGTAAATTAATTGCCATCGCCTCGAACTGTCGCAGGTTCATGCCGTGTGCGCACGTCTTCAGCTTCAGCTAAGCAACCCCTGCAGACAAAGCAGAAGACAAAGACTGAGCCGAAGACCTTCCCCCCCTTCTACCAACCACGCCCACGCCCACGAGATAAGTCGTATAAATTATAGCAATTTAATAAGTTTTAAATATACGCATCCGCTTGGCTGCTCGACTGCTTGCCTGCTTGCTTGGCATGTCTGTATGTTTGTCCCCCCAAATTCCTCCTCTCACAGAAAAACTTGAAAATCTTTGCAGCAAAGTTTTCGCGACCTCATCGGGTTGTTTTGTGGGTGGGGGGGGGTGGGGTGGTGTAGTAGGGAAAGCCGCCTTGCCTGCGGGACTATAACTCAAGACAAAAATTGTTGCCGATTAAAATTGTCGGTTGGGCATTAATTTTATGTCACGATGCGCTTGGCTCGGCTCACTCCCCTCTTTCCTTCCTCCCCTCAACGTATCCAACGTGCCGTGTGATAAGGTGGCGAGTTCTGCGCTCTCTTCAGTAAGGGGGTGGAGGGGCAGCCTTTTGTACAGACAATTTTCAGTTAGCTCTCGCACTAAATGAGTTTATGCAAGTGTGAAAATAAGTCTTTTAATGGCCAATGCAGAAGGGAAAGAGGACTGGCCAGTGCCTTCTCTCTCTCTCTCTCCTCTCCACAGTTAATGAGTTAAAAGTAGAAGGCACGTGGATTACCTGCTGCCTGCCTTTTGTATTGCTGCAGGGTGGCAGAGAGAGGGGGGCAACAAACTTAATTTGTTGTTGCAGGTGAGACGCATAAATTATATGATAACAGTTTTAGTCGCACTCCAGAGCGAGGAAGCGAGGAAGGGAGAAAGGGAGCTAGCAATACAAAGGACCGACGCTTGAATAAGTTTTCGCTGCTGCTTTGTTTGCCAAGTCGAGAGTTCAGCTAAGGTTTGTTTACCGTTAGCTAGACCAGCGTCTAATGCGAGGCTTATGAGTGTCGGACTTGGGCTTAGTTTATGTCTATTTCGATTGTTGGACGTGGCCAAATATTGTGCTGGGGCTGTGCTTTTAATTAGAATTTTAACCACGTTGACAGTTGACACTGTCACATGGCATGGAAGGCCTGTAGTGAGAGAGAGGGGAAGTTCAGGGGGAGAGGCGAGTCTACTGCCCATTGGCACTGTTCGTTAAGGTTGCCAATTTTCGTGTCGTATTTCGCTCTAGTTTGTAGCCTCGTTGCCGTTTGTGGCTGTTGCATGTAATTACAAAGCAAAACTTTGCCCAATAATTTTTAGAAAACGCAAAACTTTTTCAATAACAAAATTCACAAAAAAACAGAGAGCAGAAAGAGAAGGAAAAAGAGAGAGAAAGAGAAAAAAGCAATGCCAGCAAAGCAACTGTAAAAAGTTTGCAATAAAAAACGCCAATGGCTAAAACGGTGACCAGAGGACACACTCACATTCACACACACAATTGTGCGCAGGCAGTCACATACGAATAGTCATGAACAAGTCAGCAGGGGCGTGAGGGGGGCGTGGCTGTTACGTGCGCAGCCTGGATAACGCAAATGTTTAATAAACTTTTTCAAATAAAAATTTATCTACGTTGACGTGCAATTTTTAGACCAATTAAACCGTGCCAGGGCAACAAGGGAGTGGATAGGAGAGGGAGGGGAGAGAGAGGATAGAGAGGTGGTGATTTTTGGCTCGTGTCTTGAACGTGTCTGTTGCACGTGTTAAATATTGCAGCAGTTGCTGTGCGCTGCTTTAATTGCTGCTGTTCCCACTGTATTGGGAACAGTTGATCGGAGCTGTTCTTAATATTTAATTAGCACGCTGTGCGCTCGGCTAATGACAATAATTGCGATAAGGCCTGCATAAATCTGTCCTGTCATATATATTTTTATACCATATATGCCATATTTATCTGTGCATTATACTATAAATAGTATAAACTATATACCATATATGCTGGTATTTTAATAACGAACTTAAATAAAGTGTTTGCCTTGTTTGTTTGCCATTTGTCCGTCTCCTTCTCCCACTCCTTCTTCTACTCTTGCTTTTTCTCTCTTTGTTTGTTGCTGTTGAACAGGTAAAATAAATGCAGGCAACGAGTGCAGGCCGATTGCGCCTTTTGTTTTCGATTTAATGAACTGTAAAGCGCTGCCATATTTATTGCATTTGTGTGTTTTTGCCTCACTAGCATTAATGCAACAACTTTTCCTGTTTTTATTATTATTATTATTGTTTATTTGCTGCAGGTATTCTCTCTCTCTTTCCCTCTCTTGCATTTTGTTGCGTTTTTATTATAATTTTAATGCATTTAATTTAAATTACTGCAACGTCGATTTTGATCATCAATTTCATAATTTTTTGCCATTTCGTTGCCATTTACATTGCGGTTGTTGCCATAACGTTCCCCTCTCCCTCCGCCTCCCGCACTGCCTGCCAACATACTTTGCCTACCTATTTTATAGTCAATAAACATTGTCAGCGTTATCGCAATTAATTGAAATTAATGTACACTCTTTGTAATAGGCCATTTGCGGTTTCACCCGCTCTGCACTTGGCGCTGCCTCGAGAGCCAGTGACGGGCACAGCGCCAGAGCGACAGAGAGTTACTCAAACATAAACTATTAATTGAACGTGTAATTAAAAAACTGTTAAGTGTAGCTTGTTCTACAGTTTGTTAAATTGAATTAATTGCCAACTGACCAGAAGCATTCGGCAAACAAATAACGAGCGAGATCAGAGAATGGAAATGAAATTCCAAACAAGCAGCAGCAGCAGGAGCAGCAAATCACGTTGAGAACTACGCGCATTATCATAATGATTAAAACGAGGAAGAAAGAAAGACACGCCGAAGGTTCTATACCCTTCCAGGTTCCTATCTGCTCCGATTATTTCCATTTCTATAATGGTGCAGAATTGATTGGTATTGAGTATATTCAATATTCTGTGTCTAAGATTAGATTAGATTCCTCTGTTGATGCCAACTCAGAATATATACAATTTGTTTCCTAAGGTGCGTTTGCAAACATCTGCATAAATTGAATATACCCTCTGCAAGGGTATAAATTATATATACATACATACATATATACTGTATATAGCATGGGGCACAGGCATCAAATGAGAGTGTCTGTCAGTCTGGTGGCCTTTTCAAGGCGTTGGGAATGGATCATTAAATGGCAGACGGGCCACCAATTATTGTCTCATAAAAACTGATTTATATTAAAATCGAAGCACTTGTAACTTTATTACGCCCCTCCAAATGGGGTCAGGCAGAAGGGAGGAGGGGGCGTGATTTCATTGCCGAAATGTGTTGCCATTTAACTTGGGCAGCAGTTCGCCATTTTGTAATAAAGTTTGTCTTAATTAACGCAAACGACCACGAAAACATACTGCACACACACACTAGTACTCGTATATACATGTGTGTGTGTGTGTGTTTGTGGCGTCACATGCAATATTTAAATTCAATTGCATACTTTCGAGCGCTCGTCTGCTCTCCACGGCCACACGGCGCATACTTAATGAAGCATTCACTCGTTCCGCTGGATATTTTATTCGGCACTGGCAGCACACTGCTGGCAGGCACTGTCCGAGTGGCTACTACTTGGTAATAGAACTGCTTTAAGAAATGAATCTCTGCATCGATTCTACTTTGAATGGCAATAAACATTGCGGACAACAAGAAAAAACAACCCCATTTTATGACTTTCTGCTGTCAATTGTTATATCCTTAATAACATTTGCAATATTTGTCATATTTAATCTGACAAAATCGCAAACTGGCTGCCTGTGCCCTAAACAGTGGCATTATTTATGTCTCATTATGTACGCTGCTATTTTTATGACATTTAATTGTTTTAATTATGTGCAACTGGGGCCATTAAATATGCACAACAACAAGAACAGCAGCAACAACAAATTGACATTGTGAAATTTATGAAATTAATATTTTTTAATGCAATTACCCGTTGTTAGTGCGCATTTCCCAATAGCAAAACAATGAAAATTGAATTAAATCCGAATTCGAAAAGAGTTTTTCTTCTTCTCATTGTGTTTTTTATCATTAAATTATGTTTAACTGACATAGCTTAAAATTAATAACATTTAATATGCGGTTTTCATGCGATAAATAAATTAATGTAAAATTATTAACTGACAAAACGGTTAAATTATGGCCGTTTATTTGCTCGTAAAACAAGAACTAAAGCTAAACAGGTCGAAGTTTACGACAATTGGGAATCGTTAAATGCGACACCGAAAGGGGTGGCGGGTTTAGGGAAAGGGCAGTACAGTGGATAAAAGGCACAATTTGGGTTGCAAATGTAATAGGGAAGAAAAGTACACAATTATTTATATATTAAAATAAGTTAACAGTGGGTCAGTTGGCACATTTAAAATAAATAAAAATAATAATAGAAATAAAGTAAGGAAAGAAAGTAGAAAATTATATTTATACGTATTTTATAGATACTCGTCACATTAATGATATTTCGTTAGACAATAGAATGAATTGAGAAGTCTTTAAATGAAATTAGACTCTGTTAATTACATTTCAACCACTGTGAGCTGTTTTGGAATATACATGTACTATAAAGTGTTGGAATATATAAATAATTATACGATATAAAATTGGGGTGCATTTCATTAGCATTGCGTAGTTTTGTAGATGACTTTAATATACTTCGCTGGCAGTTAATGGATTAAAATTGTTATTGTTTTTGTTATTTGCATTTATGTTACGTATGCAGATATATAGTTGCACCCCTTATGCGCTCTCTGTCTCTCTCCCTCTCTTCACCTCCCCCACTTTGCGTTGCACTTTAAAAGCCATTAAAATGGCAAATAGGCTGTGCTGCGATAGCTGCCCACCTCCTGCGCACCCGCACCCTGGCCCTGGTTGGCAAGGGAGTCTGTTAATTTCATCAGTGCTACTGGTAATTGCGTGTATGGAGTTCGCTCTGAACCAGGCCCAGAGCAGCGCACAGCGACGCAACGTTGCCCGGAGCACGGTCAAGCCACACCGAACCGAAGTCAGACTGAACCCCAATGCATGCGCTGCTTTCTGTTTTTGCGGCTGTTGAAAATATGCACAGAACGTATGGGGTGGGACGGGTAAGGAAAGAGTAAGGGGGGAAGAATGGATACTGGGCACATCAGGGAGGGTCCAATGGAGTCCATGCGACTCTGCTGGATGCCATTGCCGACTGGCTACAATTTATTATATTAAGTATTAATGTGGGCTATGCCGCCGCGCAACGCAGTATGCAAGTGCCTTCGTGCCTGACCCCCTTCTCCCCATCCCCCTTTCCCTTTCTCTCTTTGTGTGTGTGTGAAAGGATGTTGCTGTGAGTGTGTGTGTGTGTCTGCATAATCCGAAAGCCAAAAGTAATTATATTAAGTAATTGATGAATTTGCCTTTTTCCGCGGCAGTCGTCAGACTATAGCCAACGTGCCACGCCCCCCATACAGCCCCCGCAGGCGCAGTTGTAGTTATCACGCATGCAGAGACAGTAAAAGAAAGCCAATGGGTGGTGGGGGGATGGTGAGGGGAATGTGTTATATGGCCAATGCCAGCCAGACAAATGGCAGACGCTTCGTTCGTGGATCTCTCTGGATAGTAGATGATAGTCCTCCATATATTACCCCCAGTTCCCCTTCCCCCTCTTATCCATGGCATACGATAGTCTGGCGTCCGTAAAATTTAATAAAGCGACAAATAAAAATTTATTGTGTGTCATTTTAGGCGGCGCTGGCGCTGCGACGATGACCGACAATTTTGATTTGCGCCTTTGATAGGCGTCAATTTCCGGCAGCAGTTCGGGTTAAGCTTCAAGTAGTCCCCAAACACTGACTCGTGTATGTACTCGCACACACTCTACATATTTGAAGGATTTATTTTGGGTTCTTAATTTAATTGAAATAAATTGCTCTGCTTATGGTGCAATGCAAGTGGAGGCAAGCAGGAGGCAGCCTTGCCTGTCTTGGCTGCCCAAGTTGACTGATGGAACGTTAAGTTTAAAACGGGGGGTGGCTTGTGCTTTGCTGTGTGCACTGTGATAAATGGGCTGTCTGCAAAGTTCTACGAAAGTTCCCACTCAACTGTGCAACTGTGCCTGCCAGGCCTGGGCACACTATTCCGATTGGACTCATTAAAAAGCCACAGGAGTTGTAAATTTTTGATAATGCTGCCGAGTTCAACATTAGACTTGCTCACTCTTCCTCTTCCATCTCTTTCTTTCCCTTTCTCACTCCCTACTTATCTGGGTAATTGCCTTGGTCTCATTATTGCCTAAAATCGCACAGAAACTTTTCAATTTATTATGTGCCGTTCGATTCGTTTCGATTCGATCGATCCATGTGAATTGTGGCGAACTTTGTCCAAGAGACGTTGCCAGCAAAGTTTATTACTCAATTACAAAACCATCAAAATAAAAGCGAAATGCAAGAAACGAAATCCGTAAGATAAATGAAATTGATAAGCGCGTAATTTATGTTTGGATTTCGTTTTATTCTGTCATTAACGCACAGTTGCCAACTCCCCAAATTTCTACGCCGCCCGCCAAACAACTTGTATTTGTTGTGCCACGCAAGAAGAGGTTGGTCAAGGCGGCGCTGGCTCGATAGATTGCCATGAATGGGATTAATATAATGGCCAAAGACGGAGGCGGGCAGGCAGAGAGTGAGAGAGAGAGAGAGAAGGAGAGGCACACACAGACTGTATCGGGTTGACACTTCCTCGGCAATTGGCCCGAGGTAGATGATGAAAACCAAAGTTGTCATTGAGTTGGGTTGCGATAAAGCAAATGATGTGGGCGTGTGTGTTGTTGTTGCTGTATGCACGTGTATTCTTAACGTAGCTTCGCATAGAAAACTACCTCCTCTACCCTCTCACTCTTTTCCTTCTACTATATAATCGATCAAAGCGAACAACTCGCCATAGCGTAAATGACATTGCCAAACCAAAGAGCCCATGGTGGCACACAGTATAGGCTCTGCTAGGGTTGGGCGAGCGCATTAAAGAGTGTTCCCTCCACCCCTGCCCCTTTACTAGTGCCACGCCCACTTTGCCAGCATTATGCATAAATAATTTCGCAGCAGCACCAACAAGCGGCAACAAAGGATTCTCTTGCTGCATATAATGAAATATTGAAACATGAAAATTGTCAAAAACAGCGAAGGAAAGAGAGAGGGGAGAGAGGGAGAGGGGGATCAGCAACATGCACATTACCTGTCAGGCCTCTGCGGAAATGAAATTTTGCAATGATATCAAAAGCTGTTGGCGGGGAGTAAGAGAAGGGAATAATGGAGGGGGATCACTGCATGAGCGATGTATGCGATGTATATTTCCGCCTGATTGACAATTTTGACAATTTTTGTTATGCAATAAATGCATCGATGGCAACGTTGCTGCTGTTATACACAAAACTGGCATACTGCGGCTTTGCTAATTGTTGAATGCATTTCAATGCATTCGCTCACAATTTTCGTCTGCTCGTTCCCTTAATGGTCGATTAATTAATTTTGATAATCGGATGCCACATGAGGGGCGAGGGGAGAGGAGGGAAATGAAAACGTTGGCGCTGATTGAACATCGAGTAAAATGCATGTAAATGTAATTGCTTTTGGCTTTTGCATGAGCATTTGTTGCAGGCTGATGGAAAATTCGACTCGTACAAAGCCGGGAGGGTCAGTTCAACAGCTGCCTCGTCAGCGTCACGTGCATCACTTGCCTCACCTGCTTGCCACATGCCAAAAAATCCAATAAATCAATTCAATTCAATTAGAAAACGCCAAGTTCCTCCCACTCACGCTGCCTAAGCTGAAACGCATTTTCTGTAGCATACTTTTGCGCGCAGTAAAAAAATTGGCCTTTAATCAACGCCAAGTTTGGAAGCCGACTTACGACTTAGCGGTTGATTGGATTGCGGCTGCCATAGCGCAGGGATAGAGGGTGGTTTGTTGATGGAGGGGCGAAGCAGCTCCATAAAAAAGTTGCCTAAAGTGAATTGCGTTTTTATAATTAAACGCGGCCAAGGCAGCAACAGCAACAACAACAAATCAAATCAATGACAGGGGGCGCTGGATAAGAAGCCCTCGAAATTAGCCGAGCACACTAAAAATCTCCGTCATTTATGGCAATAAATCGTCGGGTATTTGCTCACTTTTTCTCTTTCCTCCTCTGCCCAGCTTTACTTCAGCTTCTCTGCTCATCTTTTTCCTTACTTCGGATTAGGTAATTTCATTCAAATTTCATACCTCACACACACACATATTACCAGAGGCTGTTGCGTTCCACGTGTTGGATTTTCTGAATTAATTAAAATCATTTTATTTTCGTTTCCTTTTTTTTGGGGGGTTTTGCTTATTTTTTGCCGAGCTCTGCCTGACAACGGGGCGTTGGGGCCTTCCTCAAAGTGTTGTGGTAATTAAAACGACATTATTCAAAGTAACAAATGTCTTTGCTCCAAGAAAAAAGGGTCGCCTGGTAAGGGTCAAAGGTCGTTCGCGTTGCTTACTGCTTGTTTCTTGGCCAACGCGCCAGATAGGCGTTTATTACTCATTGCGCCAAAGCCGACTATCTAGATGGCACCCAGCAACGGATACCGGGACTGAGAAGGCGGCCCAAGAAGGGACCAAGAAGGGACCAGGAAGGGACCAAGAAGGGACCTGTGTGAACCCTTTTCTTGCGCACGTTTCCTTAACCGAGACAAGGTGCCTTTGTGGTTAGGTAAGAAATCAAAAAACGATTAGTCTAAGATTTTTGCAGGGCGTGCCACAGCACAAGGGCAGCCCCGGCAGGGGTTTCCTCAGGCTTATAACAGGTTCTTTTCTTCAACGACTCTTCTGCCAAATGAAGACAAATTTAATCACACTATCCTAAAAGCTTTTCATGTGCGAACTGCGCTTGTTGTTGTTCTTGTTGTTGTTCCACTCAAGTTCAATAAACTCTTGTCTAGCCCAGAGAGGGAGAGAGCGAGAGAAGCAGTGGGAGAGAGATAGGAAGAAATCCATTAACGCCCCATCGACTTGATCGATTTTCAATTGGTTTTTTGTCTAACCACGACGAATAGTCAGAAAAAGTGCATAAAGTACGCAACGCAACAAAAAGTGCATGCCGCATGTCAGTGGCACCAGGCAGATGAGGAAGCCGTGGGGAGGGGAGGGGGGTGTGTGTGGCAGTCAGCGTCTATTTTTAATCACTTCAACAGTTTTATTGTCTGCCGCCTGCGAGTAAACGCACTGACAACATTTAATAGATTGCCAGACCCGGACACGGACACGGATACGGTCCCGCATGTCTGGCATAGAAATAGGCTAGCAAAACAAACAAAAAAGCGTAGCGAGCACACTAGGCTGCAGCATAAACAAACAACGAGGCAAAAAACTCGTAATCGTAGACAAAAGCTTCGCTTTGCTGTGCCGGATTTTAATGCCGGCAACAAGGGGTTAACAGTGGGTGTGCCTGTGTCTGTGGGTGAATGCCTGTGTGTGACTCAGCCGACGTTGAATGACTCGTCGTCAGTCTGCAGTGCAGGGTGGACTGGCATTGCCGGAAGGGTGGGGGGATGATGTATTTATAAAGATATTTCCAGTGTGCCTGCTGATTTCGTCGATAAGCATGAAAGGCGACAAGCGAGTAAATCTGCCACTAGACCCCTTCCCCCTCCCCCCTTAACCCTTACCTTGCTGCATATCAATGAAGTCTGCAGCAGGGAGGCCTTTATAAAATACCCTTGCATGCTTTTAGGCGACTGACGTTTTTTTATTGTTCAATGCGCCATGCGGTGTGCGTCATCGTCATCCTTTTCTACGTCTTCGTGCTTCGTGCTACCTGTTCGTGTTGCCTCAACGAGCTACCTGTGCGTGCCTCCAAGTGTTACACATTTGCATTTAGCCAACACACACACACACATACACACACAGAGCTGTCAGTAGTGTGTGCAAAAATAGTTTGCCCTTTCGTTATGAATATTTCGAGTTACCTTTTAGCGGTTTTTTTTAGCTTTTGCTCTTGTTCTGCGCGGCTATTTTAGCCACTTATAATTGCTCCATTAAAATTTGTTTATGACCAAAGTTTCTACTTGACAAGCAGCTCGTGTTAAGCCTCTTGGTAATTAGAATGTCAAAACTTCGCTAGTTCCGTCACTGGGTGCAGGACTTCGACTCCGACTCCGCCTCCATTTGCTGCTGTTGCTATTCTTGGACTTGACTTGAGTGGATTACGCGCTCGCCTGCATGTGTGCAATGAAAATTAGCGTAACTTTGCCAAAGGTTTTGCTGCAAGTGAATAATGTTAAGCCTCAACAGAATCTCTCCTCTCCCTCTCTCTCTCAGGTTTTCTTGCTTATTGAATTCTCCTGGCAATCTCTACGTGCCACACTGCATCATTTGTCAGATGACACATGCAAAAAGAGCTTAGCACCTAGCCATCAATTACCAAAGGTCGGGGCAAGGTCAGTCGACCTAATGGGTTTTTAGTATTTTTAATCTATTCCTGGGCTTGGTCGTGTCCCTTTTTCGACTCCGATCCGGTTACCGTTGCTCCTTCTTACTTGTGGTAGGAAATTTAATATCATCACTGAGAGAGATGCACTAAAAGCCTTTTCACGGCGCTTTTAATTACACTTTAAACAATACACAGCACACACACACACACACACACACACAGCACGTGGCACGCCTCCTTTGCTGGCTCTGCAAATTGCGCTGCGTTTGCGATTTGCGCTTGATTAAATTCTAATTATAAAGCATGCGTATTTTCGTTGCTCTGCCCTGCTTTTTCTGCCTTTGCTTTTGCTTTTTCCTCTTTGCTTTGCCTTCTTTCCATGCCATACCTTTCTTTCTTCCTTCCTTCCGTTTTGGCCTCCTCTTTTTTTGTTGTTTACCATTTTCCTTGATTTTTACGACTTTTTAATGATTTTGACTGCCAGTCACTCATTTCGCCACGTTTGTTGTTGCCACTGACACGCCCCCCTTCCCCGCCTTGCCCACAATTGCCATTGTGCGTGCTCCCCCTCCCTCTCTCTCTTTTTCTGGCTTTCGCTTTCGTGCTGGCAACAATTTTTCCAATTTTCTTCGACTTTTCGCTTACGTTTCGACAGTTTTTGGGTTCTCATTCGGTTCGGTTCAGCTTAGTTTGGCCTTAGCTGTGAGGTGAGTGAGAAGTAAGGTTGCCTTTGCGTGCAATTCTCACTCTCCTCTCCCATCACTTTGTTTACTGCTAATGCGACTTTTAACGCTGATTAATGTATTTTCCTACTACCTTTGCCTTTTGCCTTACTGGATTTGGGTTTCGGTTGCCATTTGAAATTCCTTTTACTGCTCGCATGTCAAATGGGAAGGGGCATTACGAGTATTACGCGTATTGTTCCAGGAGCTGCGTTTATTAAATTCATTAAAAATATCCATTTCGACCGCAGCGCGACCCCAGCAATAACAATAACATTAACAATAAAAACAGAAGCAAGCAGCAGCAGCAGAAGTAGCAGCAGCAGGAGCTGAAGGGGGCAACAACAATAACGACAGCAACATTTAAATATTTGCCAACAGGCAAATTGTTTGCTGGCTGTCACATGTCAATAAAATTAACACTTGAATGGCAAAGCAAACGGACAGACAGACAGACGGACAGAGGGAGGACGGAAAGACAAACGGGCTGAAGGACAGAGGGACAAATAGACAGACGCAACAGCAACAAGGCAGAAGCAGCAGCAACAGCAATAGCAGCAACTGCAGCAATAATATATTTTTTAATTAAAACAACAACACAGCAACAGCAACAACAACAGCAGCAGCAGTCAGAAAGGACAACGGGCTTAGCTGCCTGCAATAATTTGCTTGACAGCTGCAAATGCAAATTTGCAGCACGAGGCTAAATTGAAATTTATACAGAAGCAATGTCCGACAATGTGGTAGAGCAAGGGGCAACGGGGCGTATGCGTTATTGGCTTTCGTGCAAACTTGCACTCATACACGCACGCACACACACATACTGACAGTTGAGGACAGCAGCGCAATGCAAATTGCATCAAGTGTGTTTGGTGCAGCGCAGTCTGTCTCCAAGTAAGTCCCCAAAATGTTGCATACTTTCGTGCGCCGTTTTAAATAATTCCCACATTTGCGAGAGTTTTATTTGAATTATTAATTTATTTGTACATTGACTATCGCCAATTTATGTGCCAAATCATTCTGTACACTCTCGAGGGTAGTCATTACATTTATCTACAGTGAAAGCAGAGGGCAGAGCAGTGTAGTGTCAGCGCAAATAGTGTAGTTAACGCAGTCTGCCTTCAAGTAAGTCTCCAAAATGTGACTCACTTTCGTGTGCTGTTTTAAATAATTTGCCACATTTGCCAGTGTTTTATTTGTATTATTAATTTATTTGTGCATTGCCGATTGCTAATTTAAGTCCCCAATCATGCTGGACACTCTCGGGGGCAGTCATTACATTTATCTGCAGCTGCATTTGAATTTTAATTAGTACAAATTGCATTCGCCGTCATATCGGCGCAGGTCTCTCCCTGGAGACAGAGAGAGAGAGAGAGAGCAAGAGAAGGATTTAAATAGGTGAAATTAACTCATATAAAGCAGAATTTATTTATGTTTTTGTTAGTTGTGTCAGCCAGATGTTAATCAATTTTAAATGATTGTTGTTTATTGGCTGGAGAGTTGAAGCTGACTTTAGAGCGCGTTTAGCCAGAGACGCATCAACTGAAACAACAGCATTATCTATGTTGGCAGATTGAGAGTTTATACTTGTGTATATACATATACATGTATGCATGTATTAATACTTGTATTTCTATCTGCTGTGTGTGGCACTTTGGCCAGACACCTGCAAGTATGCAATATCATAATGGACATAATGCTAAAAGTCCACTGTCAACATGCAAGCACAAGTAAAGTCACATGAACACGCACACTCTTACACTCACATACACACACGCACACCACACACTCATATACACAGCCCCACACTCCCATACATGCACATGCAGTCTGGCATTTTCTAGTTGACATAATTGTTTGTGCAAGTTGGACTAAAATTGAGTCAGACTCGATTGCAGTCGCATTGCCTTGCCTTGCCATGCATTGCCTTGGCTTGTTTCGAGCCAATAAAATATGAATTTATGGCCTATTTGCATGGCTTTTTGCAACAGAGAGACAATGCAACAATTTAGAGAGAGAGACCTCGTTCGAGCTGCGAGCAAAGCAACTCGCAGCTAAGTCCTATGCAAAGCTGTATTAAGGCCAAAAACTTGGCTAGCTTAATGAGCTTATGCACTCACATACACACACACACACAACCCAATATATATAAAGTATATTGTTTTCCTTTTCTGTATCGTTTTGCAGGATCACCAATTTTGCTGATTCATTGACAGCGTCGCGTCGACTCCATAAAGCGACTTCCAACTTTTGTTATGCTTATGTGTTTAGGATGTGGTTTCCAACCCTACTACATTTTGTATTTCGGGTCATGTCAGCGACTGCTGACAAGCTGAAAAACCGCTACAATTTACATTGATGCGATACCAAAGACGCCTTGAGTCGAATCTAAAACTAGACGCAAGATTTCTAATTGACTAACTCGATTTGATGGCGACGACTCACTCGATGATGACGCTGCTCAAACAAACATCCAACTACTACAACCTACTCCAGTGCTCCAGTCCACCCTTGCTGCCTTTCCAGAATTCCCATAGAGCTCTTGCTGCGAGGAAACCTTGTGCCCGTTTTCGAAAGTTTAGTGTCAAATGGGCAAATTTAATTATAATTCTTAGTTGGGTTATGATAATCGAGTTGGAAATACTTCAAAGTTTCCCTCGAGGCACCCCCTTTCAACCCCTTTCACTCACTCCGAACCATCTTAAAGTCTCTGTAACAATTTTACGCAATCAAAAAGCTTTTAGTTTTGCCAAGAAATTTGGGCAAATTAACTGGCACAAAAGTCGAAAATGGCCAGCAGGCGGTAAAGGACTGAGAAAAGCCTTTTAATATCGCTCTAAAATATACCCATGAAATATGCATGAAATCGTTGCAAGTCGAGTGGATTGATGGAAAGGGAGAGAGGAGGGAGGGAGGGAGGAAGGCCATTGCCATTGCCAGTTATCGTTTCGTTTTGGCGGCTGCCAAACGAGCTGCCAAATCAAAAATGCTTGGCGTGCTCAAGTGGAGTGGCAGCTGGCAGTGCAGTGTGCAGTGCACAGTGGAGTGTCGGAAGGAAGTACAGTGGGTAGGCAGAGATTCTGACTTGCATAAAACGTGATGTGTGGGATGTGTGAATGTGAATGTGAATGCGACTGGGGGCTGGAGGTGAGCTTTATTTGATGTGCCATAGATTTTGCAATTAGGTCTGCAAACAGTTCAATCAATTAGTTTTCCGACCAACAAAGTATAACAAATTATGGGGAATATCTATTGAATGCACACACACAAAATCGACCACAAAACAGCCGAAATAATTTTCTAATAATTTGTACAAATTTTTGCATTCGATTGTGGAAAATGCGCTGCATTATTTATGCAAAAATGCAATCTAAATTAAATATTAAATGCAATAGAAGGGACAGACACAGCAGCGAGCTAATGAAGCAGGCAATGCACACACACACACACATTGTGCAACGTTTTGTACCTGCAATTAGCTACCCATTCCAATGGGGAGGGGGGAGGGGCGTGGCAACTGTCAACTCAACCAGTTGCAGTGTTGCCACACAGTGTTGCAGATGTCCAAAATGTAATATTTAACGCCACTTTATGCAAATTGAAATTATGTTAATGGGCAACCAACAACAGCAGCAACAACAACAACAACAATGAAGTATGCAACAACAATGACAAATATTATGGGAAAAGTCAAACATCGGGAGTATGCAAAATTCTGACAAACAATGCGCCATGTTGAACGTTGCCACTGATGAGGTGACTGGTTGTGTGTGTGTGAAGAAGGAGGAGGAAGTAGTGGTGGTGGCAAGGATGGGTTGTCACGCGTCGTGTGCACATCTTCAGTCGACAATTGCATTCATTCATTCCCCCTTATACACTCACTCTCTCTCTCTCTCTCTCTCTCTCTCTCTCTCTCTCTCTCTCATCATAGAGTCAGTCATTCGTCCGTTGATTCATTTCGCATTCAGTTGGCAATTCGCTTAAAGCATTTTGCATGTTTAACTCAGCTCAGTTCACTGTTCTCAGCCATATTAATAGTAATGAATGCCTGCAACTGCATTTGCAACTGTAGTGCCTCCCCTCGCCTCGTCTGCCATCTCTGCTGGCAACTGGCAACTCGCAACTTTGCCTCATTTGCATTTTCATAATAATCATAATAATGTGCACCATTAACAACACCAACAACAGCAACAGCAAATCGCAGCAGACACAACAGGCAGTTGTCAGTAATGATAATAAGCACATGAAATCGTTGCATGCCACTGCGTGTGGCATTCATAGTGACGAATGTGCGAAAGGATTCGAGTGCCGAGGGCCGATGAGCTGAGAACTGATGAACTCAATGTGCTCTAGTCTGTCTCCTCTCTCTCTATCTCTCTCTGTTCTCTGTCCCTCTTACACTTCTGCCTGTGCCTAGCCTGTTGCTTATTGCAACAGTTCATAATCGCGCCGCACAACGCCTAAGCGTATGCCTGAAATTCAGGCTGTCGAGCACGTCTTGTTGGCAATGAAGTGAAGACATCAGAGACATCGAGAGGAAAACTTTGCTATGCCTCTTTGACTCTTTATCCTCCTCTCTTCGCTCTTTTATCAACTTCTTTGCATACTCCTAATTATCCTGCTTGTGTGCATAGCTGTCACGATGTTTCTTTACTACTTACTCACTCGGTTGCATACCATAAAGAGTTAATAAATTACGTATACGTACCTAAAAAGAGAAAGAGAAGAGAAGCAAATTAGTAAAAAGAAATCACACGAGATAACTTTACACACTTTATATAAACATATACAATATAGATGTATCTGAATAGTTCAGGATTCAGAGTTGCCAGAGCACCGAAATATATGCAATAAAAATCGTTCAACATTCAGTGTAAGCCACTTGCAACCTTAACCTCACAAAGTCTGTGCCCATTGCTTTGAGGCATCCTTAAAGTGCTGTCAATTTACGCACACACAACGCAAGCATAGACCCCCCCCCCCACACACACGGGCCAATACATATGAAGTTGTTGAGAACTTTGGGGAAAAAGAACTAGAGCCATTTCAAATTGAAAACTGCTGCAAATTAATCAAACGACTGAAGTCGAGTTGGAGCGACTATTAGAACGAGTGAAAGAGAGGCGAACATAAAGGCAAAGGGCCAAAGGGGGCGCTAGCAAACAACATACGAGAATGTCAGTTACAAAGACGAAAGAGAGACAGACAGAGACACAGACAGAGGCAGAAACACAGACAGAGAGACGCAGCCAGCGATAAACCAAAGCCAAAAGGCAACAGCGACGAAACTAAAACGCAATCGAAATCGAGAAAGGAGCCAACCCTTCCGGCCATGCTGCTGATACTTCGGGCAAACCAACACATACATACATACAGTACACACATACAAACACACACGCATTTAGCCAGCGCAACGCATTAAATCGATAACATGATTTTTCAGCACGCACACACAACAACTGTGAGTTAAATTGTCAGTTTCATTACGTGGCAGCCTTTTTTTTTGAGTTCAGCTATTTTTTTAAAGCCAAATCAGTACGTCTGCGCGTGAACTACACGTCTCCCCCCTCGCCCTTCTGCTTCTTGTCTCTTCTTCGTTTCCATTTCTCAGATTGCGACAAACGATTTTTCAACTTGGCGCTTCGTGTTTGCCGCATTTGATTTTGTTGCTGTTCCTCGCACAGTTTTTCTGTGGTTTTTCGCCAAAAAGGAAACTCGATTCGACTGGCAAGAAAGGAATCCAACTCGCAGGGTACTCGAGAGACTCGAGTCTCGACTCTCGCGTTTGCTGGCGAGTTCAACAAACATTTAACTGATTGGCTGGGCGTGCGTGCGTTTTGCCCTGCCTTGCCTTGCCTCGTCTTGACTGATTTTTTGATTTGCAATACACCTGGGATATGTCTCTCGTTGGGGGCGGAACTCGACCCAAGTCGACTCGAGAATGTTTCGCTTATTTGTTAGCGCGGGTAAATAAATTGTCTGTGCGTGCGGTAATTGTAAATTACATTTTGGTGGGAGGGCCAAGTTATGCTAGCAAGTCAGTAAACTAGGCGGGTTATTGACACCTCGCTCTCTCTCTGTGTCTCTCTTTTCTCTCGCTCTATGAATTTTTGATCGACACTAAAAGCAAGGGGAACTAGTATCGTAAGTGGCATCTCATCATATCATGCACGAGGGTTGTGCCTGTTTCTGTTACCTGGGCTATACGCTGGGGAATCAAGTTCGCAAGTTTTGTGAGACTGCAGCGCCCTGAAGTATGCAACAATTTGGGCCCCGCATGCTGACACAAGTCACTGCCAATAGCCATAACTCAAAGTGGAGAACCCAAAACTATACCCGTGCCTGTTGGCAAACACTCGGCAAAATCAATAACCATAAACCCAGATTCTTATACTCACAACGAAATCATGCAAAAGTATGCCACCTGCTTGGGGAAATCAGTAAATTCAGCCTAGCTCAGGCGGAGGAAACAAGTCGAAACAGGCGCAAGCACATCATTTATGGAATGCGACAGGCACATACACCACAAACACACACATACGTGCACCACATACACATACACACACTCACACACAGTCACGTATGAGACGTATGAGCTTATAGCTATGCACAGGCATTTCACCTAGCACGTTGATAACTCAGACTGCTTATCACGCCGACTCGTCCCCCTCTTTCCTCTCTCTGCCCTGAGCTTGTCGTGCCGACTGCAAGTGACATTTGCATGCTTACTTAAACAGCAAAAAGCAGCAGCAGCAGCAGTGGCACGTTTAAGCCGTCAACTATGCCATACATTTTGCAGGCTGGCAGCAGTCTAGGATAGAGAGAGAGAGAGAGAGAAAACAGGCCTGCTCTCTCTCTCTCTCTCTTTGTGTGTTAATTATGCTGCTGTCAGTAGGCAGTCGGGCGGACCCCGTTGACGTCACATCACACACGTGTGTAGTAAAAATCAGACGTGTATCTCGCTGCCTGCCGTGACTTGGCAGACGACGCCTGCGACTCTGAATCCGGCTCCGACTCCGTTGCTGAGTGCGACTTCGGCTTCATATGCTTTGATTGCCTGCACGTTACCGTACAATTTTCGGTATGATGGCGGCAACATTTCATGATTTCCACTACGTGTTTCTGGCCGAGAGCACGCGCACTCAACGGCATCGACACAGCAGTAGCGGCGCTTGGTCTTGGTCTCCTGCTACGTCTTGGTCTCCGTTTGGGTTTCTGTCTCGAGCTCCTTCTCTGCCTTGGTCTTTGTCTCGGTCTCTGTCTTCCCCTCGGTCTTCGTTTTGTTCTCCTTCTCTGTCTCCCTCTCTGTACTTCCTACAAGTTGCCGTAATGCTCGCTCTGCATAGATGACGTCGCGAGTATAATCGCTCCGTGTTTGCTTGCCATAGTGACTGATGATGGTTTGGTTTTGCTTTTGGTTTCCCAAGTTTCCCCCAAATAAATCAATGTGATCCTGTAGTAGGCCATGACTTATACTGCACTTGTGCTAGGGGATTTCGGCTTCAGGTGGGAAATTAGTTTTGAATAGGGTCATATATTTTTTATGAAATTTAAAGTAAAAATTTCATATTTTATATAATAAATTTTACCTTTTTTTAAGTTAAAATTTTACGTAGCCAATCATGTAAGTTATCAAGTACTGCATGCAGAAGACAGTTCACAGAATTTGAAGTTTATATTTTTGCTAAGAATGTTGCATGTCGTAGATATAATGTTGAGGCCCCCGGATACAACAGTTTTTCGCAAACTGGCATTTTATGTTGGTCGCTTTTTCTGGCCACCACTTGGGAAGCAAGCTTTTGAGGTACTCCAGAAGCCGATTGAACTGGAGGTCAGCAGCCACACCCAGTTGGCAACTCATGCCGGACTCTTGTCCAGCATTATGATATTGTTTTTTTTCTGCTTCCACTTAAGGAAGATGTACAAAAAGGTGAGCGAACATTGTGCAAACTGTGAATCAACTGTGAATCAGTGAAAATCTTTTGACAGCAAAAAGTTCTCAAACGACAAGAGAACTCGCGCATTAAGAATGAATCGAATGAGTCTATTGAGCAGACATTTGATGTTGCAAACAACCGGGTATGGATATCAGATATGTCAACACAGACCATTGGCGGATTAGAACAGCTGCCGGCCCATTACCGAAGGTCCGAAGAGACTAGTACGACTAGCTGTACTAGGCCACTGAGACCAAGCCAAAAAGAGACATCCAAGCCAAAATCGGCCAGTGCACGCAAATGGAAACTTTGAGAATGTTCAGCGCAAGGCTCCATTGTTTCTGGGTTAAGGGGGCTGCCAATATCCCTACAATTAATTTCTTTTTTCTATAAACAAATATATATATATATCTGTTTATATAAAAAAGGAACTAATACTAAGAACTTGTAGTTTTATAAATTTTTATATGATTAATAAACTGTCTGCATGCTGATATTATTTCCAACTTCTCGTTCGATTACAGAGAAGAGTTCTATTCAAGTCTTCCTTCCCCAAGCAAGATTCGGCTTTGTCAGAGCAGGAAGTGTGCCACGGTTTTATGCATGACAATCACATGGAATGAAGACTCTGCACATGGGATTAGCTGAAGCTGGCAGCACAGCTTGGCATCAAGTGCTGGTGGCTTTGTGGAGATGGAGAAAGCATTCACAGCGTCAGTATTAAGGCAATCATTTGCCAGCGCATGTGTCGGATTACTTTGTTCGGTCTCGTTTTATTTAAATTCCGTTTGAGGCTGTTTTTGGGGGTCGCCAAAAAGCTGACAGCAGAGCTAAAGCATGTTAAGCTTGAGATTTTGATTTTATTTTTTTGGCTTTTTAAGAAAAAACAAATTAATGATTATCGTCAAAAGAAGACAATATATATGTAGTTAGTAGAATACTGGCTTAAAATCTATTTTTAAAACAAAAAAACAAAGAAATCAAAAGTTTCAGGCATCGCTCTGTCTGTGACTCGAGTTGGGCGCCTATGGGATAGGCTATAGTTTTTGTTTTTTTATTTGCTGCCATTCCGAAAGCCTTTTTCCAGTCAACTAAACGCGCTTGCATGCATTGATGATATATGTTCTCTTTGCATACAAGCCTTACTTAAACACACACGATATATAGGTATATAGTCTATATAAATATATGGGCACATACTATGAGTGTGTTTGTGTGTATGTGTGTGTGTGGGGTTGCCACTTGGCAGCAGCCGCCGCCATTGACACAACATAAATAACCGTGCGAGCCTGTTATAATTTATAATCCTTGTGCCGGCAGCAACAACAACAACAACAGCAACTACAACAACAACACTGCGAATGCCGCTGAGAGCGCAAATATTTTGCTAGCTTTTCTTTCTTTGTTGTTGTTGTTGGTGCTGCCCAGTCAAAAGTGTCGTGTGCAGAGGATCTTTTGCCCCATAGCGAAGAGATGCCTGCACAAATATTTTGTTAGTTGTTCTCATGTCGCTCTGCAGCCCGTCGGAACTGCCCTTCTTCCCGCCCGCAACACCTTCTCACAGTCCCCGTGCGTTGGTGCATTTAGTTTTTGTCTGCTTTTAGTTTTTGACAAAATGAGGTCAAAAGTTTATTGGCTAACATTTTCCCATGTGTGTGTGTGTGTGTGTGTGTGTGTGTGTGTGTGTGTGTGGGTGTGTGTTTGCCAACTGGGCGTGTTTTCTACTGCTGCTGCTTATGTTGTTGTATTGATTTTAAAGCATAAATAAATATCCCAGAGGCGATACTGGCGTTTCTCGTTGCGTAAACTAGGTTAATATGATGCTTAAATTGTTAATATACCCCGTTAGAGGCAGTGAGCTAAAAGAGGATTTAAAATGCCAAAGTTATAAAGTTATTAATGCTTTGTATGTGCATCAAAATGCTCATTAAAGTTTGTAAATCGGCCTGTGAATCGCCGGAAATAACTGGGCTAATTGCGTATTGCCTTGTGGCTAACTAAACCTTAAATCTATTATTTAAAACACGCTGCGCGACTGTACCAAACTGTACCAAACAACATCGTTACAACAACAATAATGCAGCACAATGTGCTTATGTTATGGCTGTAATTAAGCGACAGCAAAAAACGCTAAACTGAATAATACAGGCACACACACACACACATATAGTGACAGAACCAACTGTCAAATGCGCTAAATTTTAAGCTATTTAAATTATGGCAGAGAACGAAAAAACAAGCGGAAAATTTAAATAAGTTTAAACTGCATATCTACATTGTGATACCCTAGGATAGCTGGAATGCTTTGTTAACAAATCGATTTGCAATATTAACTTATTGATTTGAGGGGGCGTTGGGCGTGGCATCACAAATTTAAAATCAACTTTATCTGCGCATAGTATACAGAAACCTTAATGCCAAATTTTGTGTCTAATAGCTGAAATTGGTGGGTTCATACAGACAGAAAGACAGACAGACATCCAGACACACAGAGAGACATCCACTAAATCGACTGAGCTAAAATATATATGCTTTATGCTGTCTTCCAAGCCCTCTGATGTGTGTTACATACATCTGCAGAAGGCTGGTATACCCTCTTTGACCACTTCCAATATTCAAAGGGTATGGAAAACATTACTTTCTATTGGCAAACCAAGTGAAAATTATACGGTTCACCTAAAACATGCTATCTACATTAAAAGGCTGTTGCAGACGTGCTGTAAACTATTTTAATTATTGAAAATAAATCGTTAGAATCTGTTTTTCAGCGCCTGCATATGATTACTACATGCAACATGCCACACTATGGTTCAGTTTTCATTTACATAAACCTTTATTCACCTATAAATTTGATTATCACATACAAAAAGAGATGTGAGTGTAGTATTTCACCTAAAACATGCTTAAAGTAAAGTGTAAAACAGATACTCAAATTATATCAAATTAAAGTTAAAGTTGTCATCAACTTCAACTTATCTGCATCATTTTCTGGTTGCCTAATCTTCTTCGTTTTTACTCTAATCGCGCAATGACTTAAAGTTTAATGAGGGTGGATTGCATGACAGTCTAAGCTCACCTAGAGCCTGGGGGGAAACAGAACAGAATCCATCACAACCCTTAAAGTAGATTTCCTGTAACTGGCCTTCGTTTATGACAGCTTTTCCTCTGGCTGTCACTTTCCATTGTCTCGCATCTCTCTCTATGTCTCTCCTCCTCAAAATTAATGAACTGCGCTTGGACTTTTTAATTAAGCGACAATGCTCGCCATCTCTTTCTGTCTTTCTGCGTCGTGTGCCTAATCAGTTGGCGATGATTGCTGAATCCAGGATTAGGGCAGGAAACGAACGCGACATTTGAATAATGAATGTCAAGTCCTGAGCAAAAATATAAGCTTGGCCGTAGGCCGACTTGAGCGGCTTTTATACTCAAAGCCGACAGTAAGGCGACATCCATCTGCGAGTCCGGCTCACCTCCATCTCCATCTCCATCTTCAGTGTCCACGTCCACGTTCACGTCAGTCAGTTATCAATGGGAGCTGCGCCTTGGGGGCCTGTGCTGCCTTATCCCATGTGGCTTACATAATTGAGGCAGGCTGGTCAGGCACATTGCTGGCCAGCTAAGTAGAACTGCTTGACTAATTGGCGCCATTGCTGTTGCCGCTTGACTTTAAACTAATGCGGATAATTGCTGTCATTATGTCGTTTGTCATTATCACAGGGTCAGCTCGGAATGCCAAATTGCAGTGTACCTGTATGTGTGTGTGTGTGTTGTACGTGCGCACCTTAGTTTCTGTTGCATACAATTAGGCGCTCTAAAAGGTAAATCTCATTTATCAATCACGTTCTCTCTGCTCTGCTTACGATAATTGGCGAATTCACCAGAGCCAAACTGGATAATTGCGTTTGCCCGGCCTCCTGTGACTGACTGGTTTAATAGCCTTGACTTGTGACTGCTCTTTGACCTCTAAAAACTGGACCACAAACCCACACTCACACATGCATACAAGCACTCACAGAACAGTTGAGAAATCTTACTTTCTTTAACGAAAGCGCAAAAGTTTCTTCCCAAGGCAACATATTGTCGCACTCTGTAAATTATGCGCATAAACGAGAACTGAGCACTGAGAATGGAGACCGAGAACGCAGAGAGCAAAGAGCAGAAAGCATGTAAAACAACACACACACACACACACGCACACGTACACACTGTCAAGCAATTGGGTATGCGGTTTCGGGGGCTGGCAAAGAAAGAAACCAACCAAGCAGAACTATTACAATGGCAAAAAGTTTAACGAGTCATGTGAAAGTCTATGCAAGGGATTCTCCTTCTCCTTCTACTTGCTTCACTGCGTCCGAGGGTTACTTGCTGAATTTACTATTATAGCCCAGTCGAGTCTGTGTGCGGTCTACATGTGTAATGTGTCTAGGCTCAACCACAGCATTACGGACAGTTCCCCCTGACAAGAATACCAACATAACTCCAGCAAGGTAGTCAGCTGCTTTGCCGGTTAGTTATGGGCCTTAAAACTTGTCACACTTGTCAAGCAAAGTTGCAAAACAGTAGCGGGAATTAGTAGAGAGAATGATATAGAGTAAAAGGGAGAGAGAGAGAGCACTGCACAACAAAGGCAAGATTAAAAGAACAAGATATCTTTTAGCTTTTAGAAGGGCCTTTTAAAAAAGCGCTGTATAAATCACGAGAAACGAGGCGAAACTGTCACATGTTAATGAGTAGCCGCCATCACACATGTAAATGCAGTATACCCCATTTTTTTTTAGTACACCCCTTATGCCCACATGAGCTAAATCCTTTCAAAGGCAGACCACCATGGCAAACGCCTCCATGTCAGGACTACACGGGCTGCCCTGGCTACCATTGCCTTATCGCTGGCTGGGAATTTTGAAACAGTTTTTTGTTTGTATTCAGATTGCGACGTTGGTAAAAAGTAGCAAAGAAAACTTCCCACAGGACGCGTACGCAAATAGACAGAAGAGGGAGGGAGGCAGAGAGAGAGAAAGGAGACGAGAGTAAAAAACTGTGCCATACTTTTGCATGTTGCCAACTTTTTACCCACAGCAAGTGCTGCTCTGGCTCCGCGCTTCCCTCGCTTGCAGCGATAAAAATGCTGAAGAGTCTAGCGACAACAACAAACAACAACAAAGAATAAACATTTTGTTAGTTGCATAAATTTTGTTGGTCTCGTTAATGTTGTTGCTGTTGTTGCAGCCGCTTGATTTGCCGACTCGCTGATAAAAGAGCGTCAGAAAAGTGTCGCCAAGGGAGCAACTCCAGAAAAACAGCGCTGTTTAGATAAATATGTACACTACTTATGAAAGTCCAGATAGTACGTATATCCAGAGAAAGACATTCAGTTCAGTTCAGGCCTAGCGAATATCTTTAGCAGCTGAAGCCACATTTGCGCTGCCACTTTAAGGCGCGCTCAGTTCAGTTCAATGTACTCTCAAGTATCAACCAATCTCATTTCTTACGAGGCTCCCCAAGACGCCCCTAAGGCACATTGCACACACACCCCTTTATATCTCTATTTACAATTTATGCAGCACGTAAAGGTGGCTGCAACAAGCGTTGCACACGCGATACTGACTTCGCTATGCCATACAAATCCCAAAACCATTTCACTAATTGAAATGTATTTTCATATGCGACGAAGACGCGACAAGTAAACGTTGACAGTGTGAGTGTGTATCGGTGTGTGTGCGGATGTATGTGTGTGTACAAGAGACTTTCGTCTGACAGCACAAAATTGTAAAAGACCTGGGGCAATGGCAGAAATGTTGTGCCCAAGACGAAAGAACTCTTTAACTCGCAATTCTCTCTCTCTAAACTTTAATCAGAAATCACATTTATCTTTTATTTCGATTCCTAAACATGCATATGTTTTTAATTAAATATGTCGTAAGAGCTGCTTAGCCAACTTCCCCAACTAACCCACTCGACATGTCTCAAGATGGTGAAAGTCCTTGCAAGGGGGAAGAACAACGACGACAACGACGTTTTGTTCAAATAATTATACAATCAGCTTGGTTAGAGACTACCGCAGCTTAGAGAGAGAGCTCCCAAGTGCAGGCTTCCTCCCCTTAGCAATTTTTCAAGATCATAATTATGTGGTGCCGGCTTGATGCGAAGGGGCTCTAGTCGAAGAACCTAAGCTAAATGCATTTTTCGTTTTCATTTTTGCAGTCTATTTTCAATGCAAAAGTCGTGGAGAACAAGAGGAGAGGGGGTAGGGAGCTGCCTGTCGGCATTTCCCACAACGGAAGTCATCATACTTGCGCTTGTTTACATTCAGCTCGGGCTTGCTGCTCTCTTGTTCTGGCTCTCTGCCTTGGCTGTACGCTGCGTATACGTAACGTCGTGTAATGAGGCTGGTCGGGGAATGTTGCCTTTTGAAAGGCGTTGAGCGTGGCGTGTAAATGCAAAATGGCGACAAAGCTCGCCTTCAGGGAACCATGTTGCGTGGGAGTGTGTGTGTGTGTTTGTGCCTGTGTGTGTGCCTGAGTGCGTGTGAAGCTATTCTAAGGCCTTTGCTTGGCTTTTTTCTTTGTCGCCCAACGCTGGCGTAACATTATTTTAATTAACATATTTATATGTGGCAGGGGTTGAAAGGGGAAAGGGATAAGGGGCTTACAGTCGGCTCAGTGCAACAAAAGCAACAGCCACATCACTCCCTGTCTGTCTCTCTGTCTGCCTGTCTGCAGTCTCTAGTCTCCAGTGTGTGTGCATTGCAATTTTAATTACATAGACGCAGCAGGAGCAACAACACAAATACAAACACAAGCAACAACAAGCAACAACAACAACGACGAGACCTTATAGAATGCATTATGCTGTCATATGAAATCATTAAAAATTGTTTGCGAAACCAAAGAGAAATCATTAAAAGCATATAAATTATGCAGCCTGCCACGCCCACACCTACACACACACTCCCCCATACGCCCACTATGCCACGCAAAAGCAACACAAATGCCAGTCCGCATAATTATGAAGCGGAAAAATGCCGCAACTGACGACGCTGACAAAAATTGTTGTGCTAATGTTTCGCATGCCATTGCTACCTCGTCTACTACCTTTTTCTTTTCTTCCTCTGCCTCTCTTGCATTCTTTTGGGGTTGCTTTCGCATTGAAAAAGGGTAAAGCAGAAGCAGAAGAAAAAGCAGCCAAAGGTTGAAATATTTTCGCTATATGCGGCACCTGCGCGAATGCTTTAAGAAATTGCGAAAAACTTGGCCTGCCTTCGACTTCGTCTAATGAAGAGACTCAATTTTGAGGCGCATAATTTGACTATAAATATGTGTGGCATGTGGTGGAATGTAGGGATAAGTTGGAGCTGCGTAGCCTATAAAGGTTGAACAACAAATAGACAAGAATACAGCAGAGTATATTTACATCATAGTATTAATAATTGTTGATAATGATGAGCATATTGCAGAAAATGGATAATTTATAAAAGAGATGTCGTAGCAATTTATGTTATTTTTTCGGCAATCCTCTTTCTAGTATTCCACGTCGTTGAACGTATTTGAAGGCAGGCGCATTTGGAACATCAAAATGTTTTGGGGTCTTCAGTTCCCTTTATTACGCATATGGTACCAGCAGGCATTGCAGATCCTTTGGAGTATGTTGGCCTAAGCAACTCTTTTTATATTAAGGTTAGTCTTCATTTAAATTTGCATCCTGATCTGCCAGATCAGGCTTAAATCGTTGTTTATATGGATATATAAAGTTCATTAAGTTCTTCACTGGGTCCAAGAGAGCGCACTTTATTTTAGTGTGGTTGGCAATGCTATTGCACGTTCGTATCCCTTGTTCTGTTCAATACCATATCCAATATCGCATCTATATATGCACGCAGTCTCCCTACTCTCTCTCTCTTTCTTTCTACCTCTCTCTCTCTGCTGCAACACCACCGCACTCAATATCAATAAATCCTTAGCAATCTGCACTCAAAAATCAAAAGATACACAGCGGATAGGTAGACAGGCGAACATAAAATGCCAATTTCAGAGTTGCCAAATGGTTATTGCCTCCCGCCAGCAATAGCAACAGCAGAAACCTCGACAAGCTGCAACAAATTTGCCACATACGGCACACATGCACGAAATGGCTAAAGCTTTTGCCTCGCACACACTCACACACACACACACGTGTGTAGTGTAGTTGGCTAAGTGCAATTTGTTGCGCCCGGACAGGTATGAAAAAAGCAACGCCGGATGTGGAAGCCGGAAGCTGGTAGCTCTGCTCCAGCCTGCTTGGTTTCTTCATAGTTAATCCAAAGGCGAAATGAGATTAAGAATTGTGCGTTGTCTGCAAAAAATAGTTAGATATGACCAGAGCTGCAGTCTGCTAAGGGAGGGAGAGGGCAAGGCAGGGAGAGGGTGCACTGCCAGTAGTACTTAGCAGGCATAAAATTTATAAATTACTACGCTGCGCCATAATAAATTTCAGTTTGTGTAAAAACGCAAAATTTATATACACTATATAGCTAGCAAGTGGGCGCGGCAGGAGGGGGAAGGGCTGCTGTAGCAAAGGCTGGAGTGCAGTGAAAAACCCATTATGAATGAATTTAGTAGCAACAGCAGAGGCAGCAGCAAAGAGCACAAAAAGCAAAAACGTGCTGGCTCCATTCGTCGTATTTATACAAATTTAAAGCGGGTGGCTAAGTGGGTGGCGGGGAGAGTGGGGGGAGTACTCGAAATTTACGAGTATTTCCATGGCTGCCAGCGACGATAAACCAAACCAAACCAAACCAGTCGAAAGCAATAACGACGGGGCCCAATGCCAATAGACGACACTGGACAGCCGGCACCGCAACAGACTAGACTCGCCTCGGACTCGCCTCGACTCGCCTCGGCCAGACTAGACTCCTTGTGCAGTACACTACACTACACTACACACTACAACACTGCACTACACATACACACACACTCTGGCAAGCAGCATAGACTGACTGGAAGTTAGTTGAAGGACACACACACAGCCGACGATTGCTTGGCCAGCCTGGTTGTCCTGTTGCCTCTACTTGTAGACAAGGCAGAGAAGAAAAGGGGGAGAGAAGAAGGGGCTAGTCGTAGGCAGACCGACTAGTCAGTCGACCCGGTCCGGTGTCTGTTGGCCTTTTTGGTCGGTCTCCTCTTGGCCGCTCCTCGGCTCCGGTCAATGACAGCCAAAGTTTTGCAAACTAACCTCGAAACGATAAAAAATTAAAGCAACAGTAAATGAGAGACACAAACCGAGACAGACTGAAAGAGACAGAGAAAGAGGGGAAGAGGGAGCGTAGCGAGGCGTCTGCGTTTCGCTTGTGGGCGGGGCACAGAGTAGCCGCATCAAAATGCCGCAACGGACTGTTATTATAATGAAAACGAAGCATTCAACTTGGCGCAGTAAAAACGGCAATAAGTAGACGGACGGGAGAAAGGGAGATAGCAAAGGGAGACTTGCCAATATTTGCATAGTCCATGTCAAGTTACGCCGTTTGAGTTTCAAGTGCAATAAAGAAGGAAGATGAGGAGGAGAAGAGACGGAGAGGGGATTATATTTCGGCTAACGATGCTAAGAAATGCACAAAATTTATCTTTGCTCATATTTAAATAAATTAAATTATTATTAAAATTGATACTATTGTGATTATCATTGTCAGATATATAACACTATTGTTCATTAGTTGAAAATAAGTATTCAATTTTTTTATTTATTATTATGTTTATACCAGCGTTCCATAAGTGAAAAGGGTAGTATAAGTTTATGCCAATCACAAATGAATGTAAGAAGCGAAGGGAGGCGTGATAGACTCCACAAACTATATATATTCTTAATCAGCATCGAACATACAAGTCTATAAGAGACTATAAGAGCTAGGACTTTAAGAAAATGTCCAAATATTGCACGCGGATAATGTTTATTTTTGCTTACGCCCCCTTTAGCTTCCGTAAATAAATAAAAACCTAATTGCAAGCGGAATTTTAATGCAGGAAAGTTCGTTTTTGGTAAACACAATGACTATCAACACTCAAATGATTTCTGAAAACTTAGTTGCGATTGGATAATTAACATAGAAGTTCATTAAGAACTAATATTAAAAGGATACTGATTTCTGCCCACTGCAAAGTATGCAATATAAAATACACTAAACACAGAAGTTATATACAGTTAAGATGGGTTTTGGTCAGCTGGGTAACGGGTATATCACATTCAAACACAGCTGACTGTTGTTTTTCTGCTAATTTTTATTATGGTTCTTTTTAATTGATTCTATTAGACATATTATTATTATAATTTTTATAGTCTTATGGGATAAAGCAGTCTATACGCAGCTATAGGTATTTTTGAACAAATTTATATTCTTTTATTTATAAAAATGTTGCAATAATTCTACAATTTATTTTGCTTTAAAAGCTTTAAAGTATGAAATATTTTTGGCAAGCGCGTTGTGAATCACAGAAATGCTTGTGGAATATTCGTGGTGTATGGATGGAGAGAGGATGGGGAGGGATAGGGGTATTGGGTGCCAGGGAGACAGCAGCGGGCCATCAATATGTCGACTTTTGTTTGAGCTGAGTTTTCCTTGCTTTTGCCCAAAACGGGCGCGTGAGTTGCTGCAGTTTATGCAGTTTTTCCCATACACACACATGCATATAAATATGTATATATATATATATGTATATGTACATGAGTTTCTTTACAAATGTATGTCTGTGCGTGTGTACATACTATATGGCTATACGTTGGCGGAATATTTTTTTAAACTCTTGGCCAAACTTTTGTTTCACTTTATGATATGTAACTCCCTGTGAGTGTGTTTGTGTGTGGGTGTGCGTGTGTGTGTGTTTGCGCGTGGGAGTGCATGTGGTATCCAATCGTGCAGAATGCCCATTTTTATTTGCATTTGCATATGGCGCATAAGCATTTTTTCATGCTCCCTCCCCTCGCACCAAAAAAAAAAAGAAAATGCAAAAAACGTATCCGAAACCCGGCACAAAATTTTAAACTATAGCATAATATGGGCAAACTTTTTCCAAGTTTTTTGCTTTATTTACATACATACACACACGTCCTCACACACACATGCATGCATGCGCGTGTGTACACATGAAAAATGGGGTAAAAATATTGTAGGCCCAATATGGATATGGTTTCGGCAGGGCTTGGGTTGCTGTTGCTGTCTCTGTCTCTTCCAATGGGTGCCAAAAGTCAACAAATAATATTTTTGAATAAAAATCGGAGCTCCAAAAATGAAATGAAAATATGCGATGGAGTCAGCGAGGGGAGAGGGAGGGGGAAGGTGCAGGCAATGCTGAAGGGAGAAGGCTTAAAAGGTCGCCAGAGCAAACAAACTGGCGTATGTGTATGTGAAATCTCAATTTACTTTAATCAATATGTGTGTGTGGGACATTTTGGTTGCCTACTTTGCAGCGCAGTTGATCGTACTACGAACTGTGCAGCTGTCGCTGTTGCAATTGCCGCTTTCGGCTGCTCATCATTTTATGCATAAATGCAAATAGAATTTCATAAATTGTCATTTAATTGCACTTTAGACGGCACCAGCCACCGGGCGACTACACTCGACTGCAGTGCCCCAAAAATGATATGCAAAATGCAAATGGCCGGCGAGGCGAGTCCATTCAATATTAATGCAATGCATGCCCAGCCCAGCCCAGCAGCAGCCTTAAGCCTTGTCAGCTTGCTTGCTACAATGCAAACTACACTGCCAGCTTAAAGCCTTAACTTCCCACTCATGTCTTTGTTTAATCCATGCATAGCTTCGGATCAGCGCTCAGCTTAAGTTCAACACTGAAATTATGCTTGGGCCAGCCAAAGATCTTGGTCAGTTGAGCGAAACTGATACAGAACTAGTTCAACTAGGCGAGAGAGAGTGAAAGACAGAAAAATGAAACAAAGAAGGCGAAATAAGCGAAAGGAAATTTTATGGCATGCAGCACAATCTACACAAAGCTTGGCACACATACGATATGCGCAAAACAACAACAACAACTACAGCAGCAGCAGCAACATCATAAACAACAACAAGAGAAGTAGCAACAGCAACATTTCGTGTGTATTTGCACAATGCAAAAAAGTAAACAAAAGACGGCATAGAACAAATATACAAATACAGGAACACACACACACACACACATACGCACGCGTAAGCAAACTGCACAACAGCCCGAAAGTATGCTATACAAATGTGTAACGCACACACCCGCACACTCGCAAACACCCGCACGCAGAAGAAACAGACAGCTGAGTGCATGTGTGGCAACGTAAGAGGAAGGCAGAGGGGAAAGGCGGGAGGTAGAGTGTTTCATTGTTTTGTTATGCCTTTCTCTTTCGCTCTCTCTTTCTGTTTCCTTCTATTTGCTTTGCGCCCGCTTTGTTACTTTTGCTCGCATTTGTTGATATTTCAAGGCACGCGCGCGCAAAAGAATGCAACGAGAAATGCGACTGTTTTTTTGCATTTCAGCTGCTGCAAAATTTGGTGCAATTCGTCAAAGGAATGCGTCGCATATATGGCTGCCTTAGTAGTGCAACTTGTTCTCTTCTAGCGCTCTCTCTCTCTCTCTCTCTCTCTCTCGGTCTCTAACTCTATTTCTGTGCAACCATAATCTATATATATAAAACTTATATATATAGATTTCTCAGCGAAACTTCATTTAGGCAAACTCAGTCGCCTTGAGTCTCTGCTCAATCTCCCTACAGTCTTCCACCAGTATCGTTTAAGATTCTTCTTAATATCTTCAAAGTCTCTACTCAGTTTCTTTTCAATTTGTTCTTAGTTATTTATCTTAGTCTCTTCTATCAGTTTCTTATTTCAGTCTCCTCTCAGTCTTGTCTCAGTGCTTGCTCAGAACCTTCTCATTCTCTTCTCAGTCTGTACTCACTCTCTTCTCAATCTCTTCACAGTCTCTTCTCAGTCTCTTCTCAGTCTCTTCTCAGTCTCTTCTCAGTCTCTTCTCAGTCTCTTCTCAGTCTCTCCTCAGTCTCTTCTCAGTCTCATCTTAGTCTCCTCTCAGTTACTTCTCAGTCTCTTCTCATTCTTCTCTCAGTCTTTTCTCACTACTCTTCACAGTCTGTTTATTCACCCTAGCAAAATTTTACTTTGAAAATCATCATTCTGTCTCTCAAACTGTTCCCATCTGCCTTGCAATCCTTTCAACTGAATTTAGCTATTACCAAAAAAACTGCTAACAAAACTTCTAAACAAAGACACTCTGTTTCTTCCGGCAGTTTCTGCATTTATTTCTCTGTCTTCTCTCTCTCTCTCTCTTTATTTCTCTCGCTTTCTCTTCATATTCGCCATCAAATCGTTTATTATCAAAACTCTTAGTTGCTGCTGCTGGTGCCACTGCGCCAACAGTTAAATGCAGCAGAGTTATAGCCACTTTATAAAGTTGCCACTGGCCCGCCCACTCTTCCACTCTCTCTCTCTCTCTCTCTCCTTTGTTGGGCAATTCATATGTGCGCCAAAAAGGCTGCTGCGTTTGTTTGCCAGTTTTTGGTTTTGTATTTTTCTCTCCTTTTTTCTCATAGGCCCCGGCGGCAGTTAGGCGCGTTCATCTTTTTGTTGTGTTGCTCTGCTTAGTTGTTGTTGTTGTTATTGTTGCTGTTGCTGTTGTCGATTATTTTCACTCCACTTTCGCATGTTTTTATCCCTAAAGCCTGCTTGCGGATATGCGCGAGAGGCGCACAGGCAAACAGGCAAACAAGCAAACAAACAAACAACAAGAAAACAAACAAAGCGAGAGCCAAATGAAAATTGCGAGAAAAAATATTGTTGGAAAAACAATAAATGGCAAATGTATTGCGGCATTTTAGGCTGCAGAAAAAAACCTCAAACCAAAACTGAGCTGCAAATTTGCCAAATGCGACGCAGTCGCTGTACTCTCCTTCCCTCGCATGTTCTGAATTTGTATGGCAATGTGGCAATATGGAAAATGCTACGTTTAAATGAGTCAAGTGGGGCCAAGCTGATTTGCATGCGCTGTTGAGGGGGTGAAAGGGGGAATAGTTTACTCACTTAGATTTCCACTAGGAATGTACACGTTGCCCGACGGCGTCCGCACCAAACACGATGGCTCAAAGTCAACGCCCAAATCATTCGGGTTGTTAGCAACAGCGCCGGCAATTAAACGGGCATTATTCATGCGACTCATTGTCGGATTACGCGGCGGAACATCCGGTGGTGCCGTTGGCGTGACTCCCTCCAGGAGAAAGCCTGCAAAAAGAGAATGCGCAAAAATAGAGGATTGAAAATATGCACAAAAATAAAATGTATAAAATATATAAAATTACTTTTTGATATCCACTATTGCCTGCTAACTCTGTCTCTGCCTGCCATTAGTTAAATATTCATTGCAATAAAATCGAAAACGAGTTTTAGCTAAACAATTTACGGTGCAGAGCCTCACATTGCACTAAGCGAATGTTTTGAATATTTGAACAAACAACAAGAAGAGCAACAACAACAACACGTAAAACATATGTCAATTCTGCTGGATGCCTGTGCACAGTGCAATCAGTGTGCATTGAAAACGAGAGCGAAATAAAAATAAGAAAAATGAAATTTGAATTCAGAATTCACACACACACACGAAAATTGTCACTAGAAATACAGAAAAATTACTAAGCAAAAGGGCAATTTCAAGCAAATCACAGTCGTCTTCATGCCACACCCCCTGCTCCCCCTGCTCTACTCCAGTTAAGACCAAAAGAAATCGAAATAAAATTCAATTTGCAGAGCTAACAAATTTGAATGCCGTCGAGGAGGACGAAGACAACCCCGAAAAGTCGGCGCGAAATGCCTTTGATACGCAGTGTGTGTGCGTATGTCTCTCTCCCTCTTTGTATGTGTGTCTGTCTGTCTCTTCCTTTCTGGCCAAGGCGCGAGCTGCCTTCACTGTACGCAGATAATAAATTTCAAAAGCATTCGCATTCATTCGCATAGAAAATTTTAAGCTCATTTATGGGCTTAAAAGGCAGCAGCACAAGAAGTAGGAGTGTCAAAGGGGGGGCGAGGGAGGAAGGGCAAACAGGATGCTCGACAAATTCAAAATGCCAAAAGCAAAAGCGACAAAATAATAAAAAGCGCAAACGACAAACGGAAACGCCTTCGGCCAACGACAACGAGAGAGAGAGAGAGAAATTCGAAATTGTTGAGATTCGTTTGGCGCGAAAATTATATCCTGCCAGCTAGAACTCCCCCCTGCCTGCTTCCCTCCCCTCTACCCACTGCCTGTATGCCTGCCTGCCTAGCCTCCGCTATTCCCCTTGCCTGCCTAGCTAGAACTCTTGCGTCCAATCACGTCGCGTTAGGCTCACACGATTTGAGCAGAGCCCAAAGTGGCCAGTGGAAAATTTAAGCTGCGGAAAATGTGACACCAGCCTTGCCATGTGCGCCTGCAGGGCCTGCTCTGCGCATTATCATCATAATGAAACATGATGGGAGAGAGTGCAGGGGGCAGAGGTAGGGGCACTGCCTCGCAGCAGAGATTATTTCACGCGGTTAAACACAGTTTCCAAGTTGCCAATTTTGAATTTAGGCTGCCTCCACTCGCTGTGATTAAAAACTAGAGAAAGGTCGAAGAGGGAGAGTGGAGAGGGAGGGCGTGGGGGCAGTGCAGAGAGGAGGTACTGGCTTAAATATTTGTGGACTTTTGTCTTTGGCTTGCGTGTAATTAGATTGAAGATTTAATGCGCTTAGCGCGCCCAGCAAATTGTGATTGTGATGCTCTGAGTGCCCCCCCCCCCACACACACACTGCTGACAGTGGCACCCGCAAGTTAGCGCACAGTGGCAGCAAACTTTAAGCTTAACTGCTGCTGCTGCGTCATTATGCCAAATGGCACGAGCACATCCCGCTGCAGCTGGACGCATTAGGATTGCATTTTGAGCAAATTATTTTGCCATCAAGCTGCAAAAGTTAAGCCACTTGCGACATTTGCATGCAGAGACGATAACGTTATTTAAATATGGCAAGGGGGGTGGGGGGTAGTAGAAAGGGGGGTAAGTAGGGAAGTAGCAGAGGCATGTAGGATTAAGGGTTAAGGGTGCAGAGGGTGCGGGCTGCAGAGGATGCCGAGTAGCTGCTTAGTTGCTTGTGGCTTTCACATGCGCATTAGTTTCATATTAAACAAAGAGAGTGGCGCAAATGTCAATTGTGACAGTCTGCCTGACCCACTCCCCCTCTTCCTCTCCATGCTGCCATGCAACTTGCACTCATCTAAGCCCCAACTGCAACCCTACTTCTCTCCCTAGTAGCTCCCTCTCTCTCCTTCTCCCACTCACAGCTTAGCAAAATGACAGTGGCAAAAAAAGTAGACAGCAACGACAAGCAATGACAATGTCGGCGACAATGGCAACCCTGGCGGCCAAACAAAAGTTGCTGCACTGGACGTCGCCGTCGACGCCATCGCCCATTCGCATCCGCAGCCGCATGCAGACAAGCAGCCAAGAGCAGCAGCTAGCTAGCAGCAACTCGCAGCCAGCAGCCAGCAGCCAAAAGCAGTCAATGTGTATGCCAAACGCTCACTTAAAGCGCAGCCAACAACGAGCAACAACAGCAGCAGCAAAAAGAGGAGCAACAACAACAGACACACAGTCACACAGGCAATGGCGCTGATAAGCAGCTTATCTTCATTTCTACAACCTCCAGCGTTTATTTTTGTGTGTGTGTGTGTGTGGGTGTTGTTTGTTTGTTTGTTCACGTTGTTGTTGTTGTTGCTTGCTGTTGTTGCTGTGTTGCCATTGTCGTTGTCATTTTGAATGCGAATTGTGCTTGTTGTCGTCGTTGTTGTTGCTGTTTTCTGGCTACGCAAAATGTGTAATGGCATTTCATCAGGCGGAGCATGAAAGAGCGACAACACACACACACACAGTCTCACATACACAGACAGACACTATAAATGCGAGTGCAAATGTTATGCTGTAAATGTGTGTGTGTGTGTATTTGCCTCCATCTATGTGTGTGTGAGTGTTACAAAGCACATTTGCCCCCACGAGTTTTTCTTATGCCTTTTTTTTGGCACTGCGCGTTTTGGCATTTGCTCTCTTGCTATACACCCCTCGACCACCCTGCTTCCCTTCTTCTCTTTCCCCCTTTTACTCTACACACCCCTTGCTCCCTTTCTCCCTCTCTCCACTGATGGCCTTTTTGGCTTGCAGTTTAATGCTTTTATAATGCACTCGACAACAAATAAGCGCGCATAGCCAAATGGCAAAAGTATTTAAAGTGCGCACAACACACTGCAAACCTGCCACGCCCACACCTACCCTACACGCCTTAACTGTAGTTAAAGATTATATAAGGCATTCAAATGCAAGAAAATGCTGCATTTCATTTAAATGAAATTAACAACAAGCTGAGAGAGAGAGATAGACAGGGGGGCAAGTTGGTAATGAAAAGCGACACCAGCTGCTTGTGGCATGCCAGGAATGAGCAGCAGCAGGAAGAAGAGAAGAAGAGGTAAAGAAGAGGAAAGAGGTAAGGGGGAGTAGCTGTTAAAATGGGCATGCCAACGCCTCAGCCAAGGTGCCGAGAGGAATAAAAATAACAACATCATCAACATTTCCTTTATCTGCGCTGCCATCTTCATCTGCGCTGACGTGAAGAGAGAGAGAGAGAAATAAGAGGAGCTGTGCGAGAGGGTAATGAGAGGGGAGAGGGAGTGGGGGGTAGAGAAATGTAAAGCACTTTTGGTATGACAGGTGAAATGTCAGTTAAGCATGAATTGCGTCTGTTCCCAGTTCGCCTGTTGCCCGCACTCTCTCTCTCTCTCTCTCTCTCTCCTACTTCTTCTCCTGCTGGCAAAACAATGGAAAATGAGTCTGTGCTGCTGCTGTGTACTGCGCCAATTGTGCGAACTGACTTCAATGGCCAGCATAAAAAGGGTAGCAAACCACTCTCAGGTATCAACGTGTAACAATTTTGCCTTTGGCCTCCGCACTCGACGGCAAATCAAGTGGGAACAGTTCAGGGCTCAGTTTATGACTGCCTGCTGCTATAAACATTTATGGCAACAATACTTGTTATATCATGTTTTTGGTGGCCGCAATCTTTCGCAGTCTTGTCTGGCATTGTTGTGCAGTTTATACGCAGCAAATCGCATCGATTTATGCAGCGACAAGCGGACAGTTTGGCACAATGTAAAATATTGCGTATACGCAGATGCTGCCTATGCAAGTTTGCCTTTATTTTGCTAGTTCCCCGTTGCTGCTGCTGCTGCCATTTGTTGATAAGCAGACGCCGCAGACATATACACAAATATGCACGCACACACACAGGCACACACACCTGCGCATACATGACGCATACCCAGACAAACAAAAGGCGCTTCCAACTGACAATTGTTTAGCTGCGTGTGCATCTATGCTTGTCAATTTGCGATATGTTTAGATGTGTGTGTGTGTGTGTGTGTGTGTTTGTTTATGTGCCATCAGTTGACTGCACCTAGTTAGAGACCCCTTCTCCCTACCCTCCCTCGCCCACCTCTTGCTCTTTAACACACAACGCAGCATAATGCGGGCCATCTATATGCGTGTAAACGTTTTGCTCTGCAACTAACTTCCTCTGCCTGCCTCTCTCTCTCTCTCCACCTCTCCCTATCTCTCTCAACTCTTTGACTACACGTCTCTCCCCCCTTCTCCCTCTGTTTGCACTGGCTGTATTTGACCGCCTGTGCTTGACATACATAACTACATAACTACGAGTATAAATATTATACGTAAACTTGTTAAATTTCTGCCACAGGCGAATGCCCCCTTCTACCTCTCAGTGTGTGTGTGTGTGTGTGTCATTGTTTAGCGTGGTTTATTAAATTTAGCAAAGTCGCCTTCCAACTATTTATGTCGCTTGTCATGTAGCAGCTCCTTCAGCTCACGCTGGCACCTTTCCTAGGCCTGTCCCTGCCTTGCCTCCTCATCTCCATTAATGCGGCTGTTGTTTGTCAAACTTTTGCACTAGCCTGTCGCACTCTCTCTTTCTCCCTCTCTCTCTCTCTCTCCTTCTCTCCCCCTCTTTTCATCACTCTCCTGCTCTCTCTCACAGATTTATTTAGTCCGAGTTTGCGGCCACAAAACTTGGATTTACTTCGACACAATTGTCAGCTTAGTCACGTTTCGTCTCTGCGTGCGTGTGTGCGTGTGCCCGTGTATGTGTGTGTATTACTGGGATTTGCACAAACACCAGTAGCAGCAGCAACACGCATGTGTGTGTGAGTGTGTGTGCACGTTAATACTAAACATGACATGGTATAAAGGTAAAAAGCCAAAGGCACGCGATGCGCATATTTTAGCCAAAAACTTGGCTCCTTTTTGTTTGCTTTAGTCGCTCGCTTTTTGTGTATGCTAGTTAGTTACTAAGGCTTGTTTGCCACGCCTCCTCACAGTCCCCTAGAACTCTGCTGCTGCTACTGCTGCTGGCGAGGATCAAACTTTGATTCAAACCTGTTTACACGTTGATATGTTGATACCGCCCCTAAGCCAGGACGAGCCCCAAGTGCTAAAGCAGTTTCAGCTATTCCCCCATACACTTCTTTCTCTCTCTGTATTTCTCTCTCTCTCTCTCTCTCTCTCTGTCGTTTTCTCACTCTCCTCCCTGCCTTGCTGTCTCCTCTGGGTACTGATTACTTTTCTTTAAATATTTCACATTTAATCAAATTCAAGCAGTGACCCAGTTCAGTTGGGGTAGCCCAAAAGCAACTTTGACAGCTTTAGATAGTTTTTGAGAGGCAGAGAGGGGGAGAAAGGGAGGCAGAGTGGGGTAGAAAGTAGAGAAGACGCGCTTGCCTCTGCTTTAATTGATTTTGTGGCATGCAACGAGGCAGACGCGGCAGTCGAGGCAGACGACAGCCAAACCGCAGGGTAGCCACCGTTTGCAACGATTTAAGTTCATCATTTTTTGCACGGTTGCCTGCCCACCTTCTCCCCCTTCCCCGCATACTTAGTGGCAAGTGCAGTACTCTTGCTGGTAATCCTATTAGACACAGTCTCTGCCGCCCCCACTCCCCCTTCCTCACCCACTTTCCCCTCATCTGTCTGTGGAATTCTTTGCGGTTTTACTTTAGCGTGTTGGGGCAAAGTGCTGCAAAAGTAAAGACAGAAGCGCGACACAGTCAACCCCTTTGCCCCTGCCTAGCTAAGCTCTTGCCCCCTCTCCCCGTTAGGGGTTTAAAGCAGCGTCTAATTGCAATATGAAGATGGGCCAGAGGGAACGTCAAGTGACAATTTCTAAAGATTTATTTCGCAGGCACTTGCAAAAAGTTTCTCGTGCAGATTTTCGGGGCTATTCAAGAAAGAAAACTAATTTAGCGCTTTATTTGACACATTTCGAGTGTGCAGCAACTTGCAACTGGGTCGCAATGCCACGCCCAGTTGCCAGTCAAATCACAAATGAAATAAAATGCTGCAACTGCTTTGGCCAATGGCGCTGGAAAGTAGGCAATGGAAAAGTTTTTACCCTCAGCAAGTTTGAGGCGAATTTGAAGGCCAGAGATAGTAGTAGTTGTTGTTGTTGTTGTTGTTGTAGTAGTAGTAACTGGCACTTGGCTGCCGCTCATTAGCATTTGAGAGTGGCATGTGGCATGTGGCAAGTCGAGGCAAATCGCGTTGCCTCAATCCATTTACGCCGCATTCCATAGGCAGAGCCTGTGTCAGCTGTGAATAACTGTGCAACGGTATGTGTGTGTGTGTGTGTGCTGTGCTTAACCCTCTTTGGCGTATCTTGCTTGTTCTTGTTGCTGTACAACGTGCGTCGCAATGTGTCGAGGTGCTTGACATTTTGCCAACGCCTCGCGCTATGCAACACAATTGCCCAACACGCCAGCCGCAAGTGCTGCTAGAGCTGGCATTGTCTGCCTACACACACACACAGACACTGGCACAAGGCCTACGACTTACTGCGCCTGACAAGCAAATTAAGCGCACAAAAGCAGAAAATAAAAATCAACTCTGGTTGCCACACTCTCGCTGTGTGTGTGTGTGTGCCCATTCATGTGTGTGTGTGTGTGCAAGCCGTAAAAAATAGTCGTAGTTTGTGTGTAGTAAAAGTGCAGCAGTTAAGCACTTTTGTCTCGATGAGTGTCAACAAGCGCCCCCGAGAAGCTGCCGGCACAACAGACACACACACGCACACACACACACAGAGTCACTTGCAACACTCATAAGTGCCACAGCTTGTGTGCAAGAGACAGAGAGCAAAAAAATAATCGCTCTATTAATGAGCCGCGGGCCAAGTGCAACAAGCTGACAGACAACATGACCTGACCCCAAGCGAACTAAAGCAGAGCAAGCCAAGGCGAGCTCAAGCTATTTAACACACATGTGTGTGTGTGTGTGGGTGTGACTGTGTGGTCTGTGTGTGCAAGAGTGTGTATTAGCTACTTGTCACGAGAGTGACAAAGAAATGTGACTAGCTTTACCTCTGCTCTTGCGTTTTATTGAACTCGCCCGCAAAAGAAGAAGATGAAACAGAAAGAAAGGCTACCCTCGGCATGCCTAAGGTTCTATACCCTTCGAGTTCTTACATCCTCCGATCATTTCTATGCTAGTGATATAAATATTTATAATACACAATAATAATAATTATATAATAGAATTGATTGGTATTGTGTATATTCAATATTATGTCTGACTTTGATTTGCATTGAGTTAAGTAATTTCTTAAATCAAAAACCTTTATTTCGGTCGATTGTTCCTATGGCAGCTATATGTTATAGTGTATTATGTATAAAGAAAAACTTCGATGTAGTAAATTTGCAATATCTTGACGAATAACAAAAAGCAGCTGATAGTTTGTATGGCAGCTATACGATATATCATTACGATCCGGCTCGTTCCCTCTTATTTACAGCGTGTAGCAATAAGCAGCATGTGTGCCAAGTTTCATGACTAGTCGCAACAGACGGACAGATACACGGACAGACAGATGGATAGATAGACTGTTAGACTCAGAATAAATATACTTTAGATGTCCCCTGAGGTGCGTTGCGAACTCCTTGCTAAAATAAATATACCCTCTTCAAGGGTATAAAAAGGAGAACTCAATTCGAAGAAGAACTCAATTCGAATACTTCTTCTTCTTGTTCTTCTTGTTCATCTTTTTCTAGGGTAGTCTACACTAATTGGATTTCATATTTCGCCGCATTCCTGCAAACATTGCCAAGCGCCGAACTTGACAAAAGTTGCCATGCAAACGAGCGAGCAACAACAAAGAACAGAACATAATGGAAAATATAAACATTCATCATTATATTTGGCTAGAGAAAGAGAAAGAGAGAGAAGGAGAGTGAGGGAGATAGGAATGGCAACCACGTGGGTAAATACGCGTAATACATAAACACAACAAGAGCAGTTTGCAGTACAATGAAAGTTTCGTCAATGCGCGCACAGCAACGCTGCGTATGCGTTACGCGTTTCATATTACAACATTAAATGCTGATTGGGGAAATAGAAAAAGAGACTGGAGCACGAGGAGGGCAAGAATAGGAGCTAGGTAGCTCTCAGAACTTTAATTGATAGAAAGGACGAGACGAGGCAGACTTGAAAGTGAACTTAGGCAGCCTGAAGAGTCTTCTTAGAAGTCGTTCAATGTCGGGTCAGCTTTGAGGTTGCTGCTCTTCAATCTTGTCTTGTTGTTGCTGTGGTAGTTTGTTTATTTATTATTTGGTTTCACAGCTCACTCCACTCGCTCTCTCTTTCTCTCTGCAGTTGCCCCACAATTTGTGTTAATATAATTTTAAAAAATTTCCCATTGCTGCTTTTCTTTTTGCACTTTTAGTGCTCGCTGGAGACTCGTTAAAGCGTATTCTCAGTCTTCTAAGCCTGCTCCATTTCGAGGGTTGCACAGCGCACAGACTTGACCATGCCCCATTGCCCCCATCCCCTGCCCTAAGTTGAGTACTTTGCTGAGCACTTTTCTTGGTTTTCTTCTTCTTTTTTTTGGGGCTGCTCATCTCGTTTTTGAAGTTCAGACAAAATTGAAAAGTAGCGAAAGTTCTGAGGGTTAGTTGGAGTATATGCGAAGAAGAGGAGGAAGAAGGAGGAGGAGGAGGAGGGGAAGCAGTGGAGAAGGTTTGAGTAGGGAGTGAGCAAAGGGGGCGGGAGGCGTAGCTGGTACTACTTGCGGCTTTTTATTTAGGTTTCTTTGCAGCTGCTTAAAGTGAACTTTGCTGCAAAAATTGTATTCCTTGTTTACTGCTTTGTGTGTGTGTGTGCTGGTGTGTGTGTGTTGATGTATGTGTGTTTGTATGCATAACATTTCTCAAGTCTTGTTGCTGCTCTGGAGCAGTTTGCTGCTTGGTAATTATGCGTCGCCGCATGCAGCATCAAAGTTTTCATCAGCTGCTTTTGGGGTGCAAAGAGGCATGCGAATTATGATGATGATGCTGAGAAGCAGAAAGAGAGAGAGGGGGAGAGTGTGGGGGAGAGTGAGGCAGGCAGCGCGCGACTTCTTACAACAACTTTCAGGGCTACACAGTTTAGAACTTTCTCTCTCTCTCTCTCTCTCTCTCTCTCTCTCTCTCTCTCTCTCTCTCTCTCTCTCTCTTTTGGTTCCTCTCTCTCTTTCTGCTCTTACACAATTTCTGCACTCAATTAAAAAGTTTAGCCGGCTTTGATTTCTATTTCGCATTTGGCGCTTCGGTGCAAAGTTAATTTTGCAATTAAAGTCGGTTAATTGCAGTGCGCAATGCGAAGGTTTCGGTTTAAGCTGTCTGTGTGTGTGTGTCTGTCTTCCCTCTCTATGCCTACGCAGAGGCAACAATTAAAAATAATGGAAAAACATTGCGGCAGTTGCCACAGTTGCCACAGCTACAGCTACAGCTACATCTGCAGCAACAGCAGCAGCACAAACTACAGCAGCAACATCAACATCTACAAACAACAACAGCAACTAGAACAACAACTACAACTTGGGCTAGCTGGCATTACAGGCAAATGCTCTGGCATTATGTAAAGCAATTAAAATGTAACAGCAGCAAAAAACTCATAGCATAACTTGAGCCGCACACACAGCACACACACACACACAGAGAGAAAGCACAACAAACAAACCGCTGACTTTTAATGGCATGCAAAATGTGTGCCAAGCGCGTCAGACTGAGACAGAGAGAGAGAGAGAGAGAGAGCGAGGCAGCACTTTCGCAGCTGGAAAGTATGCTAAAAAGGTTGCTCCTCTGCCGCTCCTCTGCTGCTGCTCCTCTGCTGCTGTTGTTGTTGTTGCAACTTGCAGCTAACCCGTGATTAAATAAATTGTTGAAAAATGTTAAACAAGCCAGCGACACACGCCACATACAGCCCACACACACCGCACACTGCACCTGCTGCCCCACTCTATCCCGCTCCCTTTCTCTCTCCTGCTCTCCCCTTCCGTTGACCTGCTAAAAATCTATAAAAATGCAGCGCGGCTGTTAGGCAACATATTGCAGTCAAGGCCTCGCTGCGTGTAGCCATTTTTCGCGTTCTTTTTTTCAGCCATTTTTAATGCTCGCCGCTTCCTTTTCGTGTTTTTGCTGCTCGTTGCCTCGTTGCCGCATGTGGCACAAGCGGAAGCTGCTGTTTGGCTCACATAAATAATAACAATAGTGGCATCTGCAATGTGCGAATGGCAATGCAGCACGAGACTAGGCCGTGGGCGGAGGGCGATGGGTTGGCTGTGTGTGGGCGTGGCCTAGTCAGCAACACGTGTAACAACTGTTGTAACTACTCGCCCCATTCAGTGTTGTTGTTGTTGTCTCTTATTGAAACTATTTACGCTGTGTTTACAAGCCTCCATCTGTGTGTGTGTGTGTGTGTATCTATTGTGTTTGCCTGCTATACATGTGTAGTGGAGGCACCTTTGTTCTTGCACTGTATCGTGCTCTACCTGCTTGTTCCCGGCTGTTGTTCAGTTTGTTCGAAAAAAATGTTGCCACCATTTGGTCTGGTCTGGTCTGGTCGAGCAGCAACAGCAGCAGCAGCAGCAGCACAGGAAACACAGCAACATGTGTTGGCCCCGTGCGCTTGCATTGGCTTATTGGCTTTAAAACGGCAACTGAGCCAGACTAACTAACTAGATAAAGGGACGAACAGCAAGGAAGGGAAGGGAAAAAAGAAAGAGGGAGTGAAGGAGGGATAGTAGGAAAGAGAGCGCTTGTTTGCTACACCCGTTAATTAAATGCATAAATATTTACTTTAAGTTAGTTCTAATTATAATAGCAACACATCCCTTGGGAGTGCTTTCTTTGCATATTTACTGCATTGAAAGGCTCAAGTTACTCTACTCTATTCCGAGTTTATACATATAGTAGTGTAATCATCTTCATATCTGTGTCTAATCGATATTCATCTTATTTCAACACACTGTTCAGTTGCTTTTAATATTCAATTATTAATATTTGTTGTGGAGAAGATGTACTGCGACTTTGTAGTTCTATAGTAGGTATCCCCTTCTGGGATTATAGCTCTCTGTCCATTGCAGTTATTCTAAGGATATCCATAATTTTGCCAGGATTGGTGGACCTTATATCATTAACCCCTAGAAGATGCTTGACTAGATATACAATTCGTTTGATTGCCAATGCCAGACATGTTGTCATTACGTGCTCCGGTGTTTTAGTGTTTCCAAGTCGTAGTCTATTCCTTGGAATTTACAATTGTATTTAGAACTATAACATACCTTTATGTATGTAACCGTATTACCGGTAGAGTTCTTATGTGTAATTAAATACTTGTATTTTTTAATATGTTCCTCCTTTGTCCTACTACAAATTGTGATCTTAGCCTTGTGAGAATCCTCATTATCTGCTTAAACCTCTTGGGGGTATAGGAGCTTAAAAGGGACTTCGATTGTCGCAGGCTCGGTGTTCTTTCACAGTGTGTACTAATATATTAACAGCTAGCTCAGACCCCACTTTTGCTGCTCTAAAAACCACTTAAGAATCTAGTTACATTCATAATTGTTATGAATTGTATGAAAGTACTACTAAACCATTACAGACTTACGCGAACCTGGTACAAAGTTCAAACTAGTTAATTTTCCTTTATGCATACCTGAAAGTAGAAGAGGGAAACATATTCATAAGTTATCTGCAGTTTATTATACTATATATTCTACTATTTATATTATACTGCATAGTAAATTTAAATGCGAAAAGAAATATTCTAGGCATTTCTTTAATTTCATTTACAACGAGAGAAATTTTTGCAATTATTTAATTTGCTGCATATTGTGGGCAACCGCATTTTATTTTGTTTCTGTTGCAGATCTTGTTGCTTTTGTTATTATTATTATTATTATTGTTATTTATTTTGCCATAGCGATGGCTGTGTTTGTGTTTGTGTCAATGTCAAACGCAGCAATAACCCAAACTGCGATTTACTTTGACAATTTTACATAATTTGCGACACTTTTTCCATGAAGTGCGAGGCGTGCGTGTTTCTGCATGTTTCTGACAGCTTCAAATAGCCTCTCCACTCTCCCCGCACGTACCACTCACTCCTCATCTCACTCAAAAATTTATAATAAATTGATGTGCCGTACACACAAAAGAAAACCCATCATCGAAATGTGACTTTCGAACATGCAATCTACACGAAAAATAGAAAATATACAAATAAAAATTTCAGGAAATTTGGAAAATTAATTTAAATGTCTTGCTAATGAATGTTTACAGCGCTCATATTTTGTACACACGGATAAATATACATATATATCTCTCTGGCTTTGTCATGTAAATGCAAATGGGAAATCGAATCGCTTGCATAAGTGACAAAAAATTAGTCACAGTAACCGAAGATCGACTGAGATACGGGATTTCTTGGGCTCGTCTAACCTCTGTCTGCATATTAATGGCATAAAAATGTCAACTGTCATGTCGGGCAACACTTTTCCTATAGTTCAGTTAGCTGTGTGCTTTATCATTCGTATCTCTGGCGTGAAACTGTGAACTGATCCGAAAGTGATATGCAAATTTCCCATGCTGGTTTGTAATTGAGAGAAATTTGTGCAGCTAACCAAAATGGACTTTTGGGGAAGAGGAAGGTGCACGCCACAGGGGTTCCACATTGCATAAGCACGGCTAATCAGTGAGTCGAGATTGTAGACTGTATGCATGGCAGGCAAGGCATATCAAGCCTCGTTAGCAGCGAACAAGAGGCAGAAACAATTCTGCGTAGGCAGCACACAGGTTGAAGTTGTCAAGAACCGAAACTGGAGATGAAACTGCAAACGAAAAACGAAGCAAGGCAACAGTTGATTTGCCTGTTCTCCAGTTCTCAGTTCTCAGTTCTCGCTGTTGTCTTGTTGTCTGTTTCTACCAGTTACAGTAGCCGCCAGCACATGTCCAAACATTCAACTTGCAACAAGGAACAGTGAACTGGACAGGGGCAGGAAAAGAGAACTTAATGACTCGCGGTAACAATGTGAGGCGAATTACCTTTTTTGTGCTTATGCAATGATAATAAAACGCAGACTGTGTGAGGCACAAAGAGCAAGAAGGAGAAGGAGAGAAAGAGAGCGAAATGAATCCAAATGAAATAAATTACTGCGCAGGCGCAACGTCGTCTTCAGCGAACGAACAATGCCAAACAATTTGAATGGACGTGGCTCCTGGCTGGACGGCATCTACATCGAGATGTCGAGGCGGGTCTGCTCTGCTTGGTATCTGTTGTTCCTTTGCTTCATTGTGTGTGTGTGTGTGGGTCTTCATTTGAATGCGCAACATGTTGCGGGTAGCTCCTCAGCTGCAGCAACTCCTACGGCTTCATTTGCCATTATTCTGCAGTTGGGTTAGTTAGTGCGCCTTAATTTATCGTCTGGATGATCATAATACACCTACACATACGTGGCAAGTCGACTGGAGTCGAGTCGTTGCAATGCCACGAGGCAAGTCAATTGTATATTTCAGTCGCCGTCATAAATTTAAGTTACTGCTTCGCTACACCAGATGCAAATATGACGCTGCACTCCTTGACTCCCTCTCTCTCTCTCTCTGCTACTTATACTCTTATTGACTATATCATTGTTGTCTCTCTTATTGCGGCTGCTGGTTATCATTATGTTTATTATGGCACTCCTCCTCATTCTCCTCGGGGCTGCATTAATATGCGCATCTTTTGCGCGAACTTCAACTCGTGTCTGCGATTTATGCAGAGCTTCAATTGATCTTTACGGCAGTTTAATAAGCTGCGTGTGCGTCTATAAAGTGACGGGGATTATCCCAGACTGTACCATCTCGTGCCCAAACTGGCTACTTAATCAGAGCGTGCCAGTTCCAGCTGCAGTGCCTTCTCTGCACATGTTTCTTTGTCAATTCGATGGGTCATTTATAAAGTCGACGAATCCGACAAATACAAATGCAACGCGGCAGCTTTATCAGCACAGTGCAGCTACTGCTAGCTGGACAGGACTCTGAGGCAAAGCGGTTCATCAGGCAACACATGTGGCACAGGAGGCAGTAGTAGGAGCTGGGGCAAGTTGCAAGTACATGGAGCAGCTGTCCATTGTTGCTGCCTATTTACCATTTACCATTTACCATTTTCAAGCTTCTTCACTTCCGGCCAATGTACTAAACCGTTTCCTGGCTATGTAGCTGCCCTGGCCAAGGATTTATGCCATATACTCGTACTTGAACGAGGCTCGAGTTCATAATCTTGCCACTCAAATCGCTAAGCAGCAGAGTCCAGCACAGGCACAGGCAAAGCACAGCCCAGGCAGGCCTGGCAGCAGTGGCTGCCTCAGCGGGCTGCCGTCTTCAAAGCTGCACTTAATTTACCCTTAATTAATTGACCTGCAGTCGAGTCGAGTCGAGTTGAGTTGAGTCCTCCTACACTTCCTCCCTGCCTGCTCCGTCTCCATTTCCTCCTCCACTGCTCTGTGTGCTCTACTTAGCTGCAGTGTTTGCCATTTTTGCAAATGTTTTGTGTGCATGCAAATCGTTCGTTCACTCGTTCATTCACTCATTCAGTCATTCACTTCAGTCAGTCAGTCAGTCATTCAATGCTTTAGTCATGCAGTCGCTCAGTCAGTCCGTGGTCAGTTTCATTCATTTCCCCGGCTCGCTCAAGTGGCGCTGTGGCCACTCGAGTGGCTGTGCCCACTTGAGCGGCGGCCCCACGAAGCATGGAGCACCACTGGCGGCGGCTCTGGCTGCGACCTGAACTGGCCCCAAGCTCATTTCATTTGAATTTGAATTCGAGTTTGAATTTAATTTTTATTTACTCGTGCACAAGTTGCCTCGCATTGTTCGTATCGGATCTGCCCTGTGAATACATGTACTATGCCCTGGAATGCTGAGGCAGGTTGCAAGTTGCAAGTAAGTCTAAAGTGGAGAGCTGTTGTATACCCTACATTATTCTAGAAATAGAACCTAATACAGTATAACTGTAGAAATATCAATGTAACATCGATAAACATCGCTACTTCATATTATACAACTCAGCAAGCATCGATGTTTCTTCAGTTTTATTGCATAGGGTTCCATTTGGAGAGAGTATTATCGATATCATGTTAGGCTGTTTGTGAGTGTGTAACCTTTGTATGTCTGTATTGTTCCAATAGGGGTATACTCATTTGACTATATGCTATAAACTTTAAGGTTTCATAGTCAATTTACGTAGCGCATTGCCTGCTTTATTGCAAGCCAAACATAATTAAACCTTAATAAGCTGCAAACTGTTCATTCGCAGCTTAGTTAACGATTCGATACGATGTGCGATGTGAAGCGATTCGTTGTTGTTGTTGTTGTTCATCGCTTGTGTTTGCCACTCAATTAATTATTTTACTGCACTCGCAAAAGTTTTTAAGCCTGCGGTCAATTTGAATAATGTTTAATTAACAGTCGAGTCGAGTCGAGTTGAGTTCGAATCGAGTCGAGTGGGGTCAGGCGAGGGGCGTGGTGTCTGTGTGTGGAGTGTGTGTGCAAATTATATAAAATTGGGTCATGCAGTGACCGACGACGTTCCGGATCTGGATCTGCTTATGTGAATGAGACTGTGCCCGCCTTATTATGGCAACTAATTAAGGCAAGCCAAGGCTGGTCGGGGCTAGGTCGCACCTAGACTGGCCTGGCCTGGCATGGCCTGGGCTGCGGCTAGAAACTGGCACACAATTTCTCCCAGCATCCCATTGTCCATGTTGACCGGCAGTACGATAGTTAAACTCATTCGCAGCACACACTTAATGCGCACTAATGAAATGTCAGCTTAAGTCATAACTCAACTGCAGCAGCCGTTGGAGCAGCAGCGGCAGCAACAACAAAGGCCGAGCCCGACAGCCTGACCAGCAATATAACAATAAATGAGATTGGTGGCCAAAAGTGGCAAGAGCTCTGTAAGCCCCAAGCTGCTTCCCTACCTCTCTAGTATGATGCCTAGTCCAACTGAACCACTTCTTATAACGAGAATCTATGACAAAGCCAAGGGCGCAACTTTTGTTCGCTGAGAAGAAGGGGCTTTTCGCTTGGCTTTTAAATATGACATGCATTTATGAGATTTATGTGGCTAACAAACACTCACACATGTGTGTGAATGTAAGTGTGTTTGTTGCTCAACAAAATGGCGGCTATGGTAATTGATAAGTTTCACTCGCTCGGCTCTGTTCGCTGTACAGTTCTGTTCTCTGTTATTGTCCTGCCAATGGACGCCATTTTGCTTACACGCTAAAGGAGATTGATGATGCTTTGAAGGACTTGAACTTGGAGGAGTGGGAGACACTCTCAGTCCCAGTCTGACTAGCGACTCTACGCGCAAAGAAGTTTGGGTAATTGTAGCGGCAAAATTAAATGATGAAAAGTTTTCTTTGGCTGAGCTTCAACCTCAATGCCAACTCCCTCGACTCTCTCCGACTCAACCCACTGTGAGTGTCGTCCATTTGATTGATGAAATGATAAATATCTGAAGCTGTCTGCCACTGTCTGCTGCCAGTGCCCGCAAAAATTGTAACAAGCTGCTGCTGCTGCTGCGAGAGCTGAGGGCATTATTATTGCGTTATTATTAAAGCGTTTTTAATGCTAAATGTCAAATGCAGGACAGATAAGCAGCCCCAGCTGTCAATGCAACAGGGAGAAGGATGCCAGGATGCCAGGATGAATGGACATGCGGATGTGGCACGCTCAAGTGACTGCCAAAAGAAGAAGTAGAAGCAGCTGAAGAGGAATCATTACTAAATGAGCATGTTATGGGCTCCAATAGATAACCAAACTGAACAGAACTGTCTGTCTGTGCTGGCTGACTGACTGTCTGTCTGTCTGTCTCCCTGTCTGTGCTGGCAGCGAGCTGCAAATCCCACTTAAAATCCGTTTCGCTTACGAAAATCTAATGATGATTAATTACCACACAAAGAGAGGGAGTGGAAAGAGAGGAAGAGTGTGTGTGGCAGTAGCAGAGCTTGCTGCGCTGAGGTTTTTCGGGCTGTTCTTGGTCTCGTTTCTGTTTTTTTTTTTCTTTTTCCGGAAAAGTGCTAAGTACATGGGATATTTGGCGCTGCGTAGCCGCCTTTCACTCCCGCTGGGTCATTATCATGACGGGGGCAGCAGCTTTTCTAATAGTTCTACTAAGATAGCCCTACCCCCCTTTCAAGCACCTTTCTCTCCTTGCTAAACAAAAGTAATTAATATGCCAAACTTGGAGTCGCTGTTGTTGTCAGCTTTCCCTCTCTCTATCTCTCTCTATGGATGGCTTTATTAAAATGAAGGTTAAATCAATGTTAAACAGCTGCATGCTGGCCAAATTTTGATAAATCTGTTATAGCAATGCAAATCGATGCTAACCACAAATATAAAAATCAAATAACTGTAGAGCATCATTGGAAATTGGAGAGCATAGACAGCCATATGGTCAGGGTTGTGTGGGGCACATCAACAGCTCTTTGACTGACTGCATCAGGAATAGGCAGAGAGCGACCACGGCGCTAACTAACCGCCTCTCTCTGGGGTCCAGTCGACCGCATTATGGGTCAATTAAAAACCATTTTCAGGCTAATTGCAGTGCAGCTCGCGAGTTGCAAAATTTATCGAATTTATTATAATCTGAAACTGAAAATAATGCACTAATTTGATACGCCCGACTCGACTTTACAAATGCTAATGCACTTAAAAACACATTTAGAGAAGAGGTTACCCTCAATCTCTCTGTCTCCCTGCCTCTCTCTCTCTCTCCACTTCCCTTGACCATTCTCAGCCATACAAAACGCTAATTTGTTTTTAATATGCCGCATAGACATGGATATAGCCAGATATAGCTATAGACAGACAGGCAGAGCCAGACCGACACACGAGCGGCTTGATTATCTGCTCAAAAATTCATAAACCGAAAAGTGTTTCATCGTTAACACCCTGTCGGACTGGCTGAGTGTATCGCTCACTCTCCCTCTCTGTCTGTCTGCCTCACTCACTTCGACGCTTCGACTCTTTGGGCCTTAACTCTTCGGCCCCGCGAATCCTAGGCACGTTGTGGCTTAACAATGTTATTAAAATTAATATAAATGACTTCGAGAGCCGCTTGGGCATTGCCGCAACCCCCCACCTTCCTCTTTGCTCTGCCACTATTGCTGACGGGCGGTCCCCAAGCAGCAGCAGTTACCTATAGAGACCGACTAAAAGTTCAGGCTGAGACTGAGGCTTTCATAGGCTTTGTCTGTTGCTGCTGTTGTTGTTTTTATTGTAATTAGCGTTTTCGAAAAAGCCAAAAAACCATTCAATATTTAATATTTCCCTCTCTCTCTCTAGCTCTACCTCTTTCTTTGTCTCCATCCCTGTCTTTTTTACTACCTTTCTAGACAATTTGTACGCTTCTTCAGTTGCTGCTCCACTGGAAGTTTGTAACGCCTGCTGCCCATAGCATAATTAATAGTGTTCATCATATAGTGTATATAGGAAAGAATGTAGTTCTATCTATGTATCTATACCAGTTGCTTGGCTTTTTCACGGCTCTTCAGATACTTCTCTCGACTGTTTTGTTCTTTAATGAACATTGATGGCTGTGAAGCGTGGCCAAGTTGTTGGTAACGAGTTTTATTAATTAAAATATCTGAAGAATATCAGCAGAGTGGCTGAAGAGTCGCTCTCTTTGTTGCCCTTTCTCTCTCCTTCTTTGCTAAGCTCGACTTGAGTGTACTACAGTGTACAGTTGTCTTCTAAGGTGTTTAATCAACACAGTTTTGTCTGCTTGTTCCCTAAATTGTGTATTATCATCTATTTCGCATTTAATTCTACCCCATCCTCAATTGGTAAAGTGCCTTTGCTAGTTTGGCACTCATTCAGCAAGCCATAAAAGTTTTCGTGCAATTGATTTACCTTTACATTGACTTCTCTCACTCTCTCTCTATCCCTCTCCCTTTCCCTATCGAGTTTAATTAGCTTATGTGGCTGGCAGAGATCTTCTCTACTTGCCACAGCAGACAGCAGGATGTGTGGTAAATATTCGATTGAAATGCCCGATAAAAAGCATAGAAAATGCATGAGAAACATGGTCTATTAATAGAAATAAATTGAATATGACTCGTGAGTCAGTGTGGGGGAAGTGTGTGTGTGTGCAGAGTTGTCAACTTGCTTACATATTCATGTGCGATCAAATAATGCCAAGGCACAGACAGACAGACAGACAGACACATACGGTAGCCGCAGAGTGGAACTTCTTATGCAAAGCCACTTAACAAAAAGCAATTTATTTGCACATAATTTGTGAGCGCCGCAGGATATTTGCTGAAAGCGAATCCTCGACAAGTTAGGATGGAGCCTTATGCTCAGCCTCAGTCTTCGTCTCCGTCTCAGTCTCACTAAAATTACAAATTAATTTTCCGAAAATTTGCGCACACAAACTACGAATAAACGTGGCCAAAACATGTGCTATGCCAATAGAAGAAGCTGCTTGAACATATTCCCCCAGCACAGTCCCTTTCCCTTCCCCTATACAGATTGTCGAGTAAATGAAATGTATTGAATTGACATAAAAGTCGCTCAAGTTAATTCCCCGGCAATGTAATTGGTGGGTTCAGCCTCGGCCCCAGTCTCTCATTCTCTCCTCCTCCATGTGAAAGACTCATATGCTTACAGGGTTGTTTGCCAACACAGAAAAAAAGGGAAGAAAAGAAACGAAAATCTATACAACATTTTGGACAATGTCAATTTGTTAGCATTTATTGAATTGTGAATTATTAAAGCGCACAAATTGAAAACGCAAGTGCGACAAGGAGAAGGCCGACGCCAAGAGGGAATGTATGACTGCGCTTTGATACGCGTGTGTGCGAGTGTGTACGTGTGTGTCTCTGTAGCTTATAGAAATACCATATTGTATACAGAGGAGGGACACAATAAACGAACACACACAATGCCAAAGTCGATTTAGTTGGCCAAATAAGAAAAAGAAGCCAAGAAAATTGAATGGCGAAGAAAGGCAACAAGGGCCGAGGGGAGGAAAGGAAGTTGAGTAAGTTGGAGTTTCATATGTGAATCTGTACATAGCTGTTATATAAGTATTATTCCTACGCAGAGACACATACATGACACATACATATGAATACATATGTGTCTCTCATACTCATTTGATTTCTTTTAATGAAGGCGATAGATAGTTGAGCGAGTTTGTGGAGGTTTGTTGAGGTTTATGGAATACTAAGGTCATGTTTAATACTGTCGATATAATTTGAGTATATAGTATATAAATGCAGCATATATAGTATAGTTAAGTAGTAAGTTTATATACTACTTTTTTAAAGTCTTTTGCCAGTTTAATATTTGAAAACTCCGATTTTAATTGACTTAATTCCAATTTCCTTACCTTTCTTCTCTATATTTTTTCATACACCCTCTGCCAGTTTTCTGTTGTTAGCTTCATAAAAGCCAAATCAAGGAATACAGTAAGACCCACCCACAGCAGCCGCACCCCCACTACGTCCCCTTTCTCCTTCTTCTCATTCCCTAAGTACCCAAAATAAATGTCAATGAAAGCGAGTAATAAATGCAAACATACACAGCGCGTCCCACTCCCCTCCACACTACACTACACACATACCCTTCCCCCTTTCCACACACTCACACACACTAACACCCATACATTCATATATCGAAAGTGTGTTGCACTTTAAGTTGCCACTGAAGTTGTTGTCCTTGCTGAAATTTGTGTTGTTGTTGTTGTTGTTGTTAGTTGTACGCAACGAATTTAATAAATAAATAGAGAGTATGAGGCGGAACAAGCAGAGGACAGTGAAGCGCAATTGTTGATTACAGCGTATTATTTTTCTGGTATTCTGTTTTTTCACAGTTTCTCTTTAGCTGCTGCTGATAGGCATGGCAAATCGATAGCACGCGTCGACAGTCGCTCAAGTGGGGTCCAAAGTACTCAAGAGAGGCTGTATATGCCATCATATACTCCCATATATATAGTATGTACATAGTGCTTGGTCCAGGGCAACCCCTGACATTGGCAGCTTCCATTTCTGGCGCAATTTTTCAAATATTTGTCTTGCCCGCTTCTTTTGCTGGTTTCAAGCAACGAAAACAAATGGCAAGTAATGTCGGCAAAAGGGGATTGGGATTGGCAGTGGGATTGGGATTGTGATTGGAACTCATGCTAGTTATACGTCACGCTTGCTTTGGCAATCCCCTCCCCTTTCCCCATCCGTCTGACATCGTTCCATTATCAAATCGTTGACATTTATGCCGCAGGCTCCATTGGCCATTGGCAGCACTTGATTATGATGAAACACGCGACGTGACCCGCAGAATGGTTAGGAATCGCACAAGGGGATAAGGCAGACAAGGACTCTGTGAGGATTCCCAGCTCTCTGCGCTGCCCTGTCCCCTGCCCTGCTTTGTGGTACGTGTTAAATTATGACTAGAAGCAGAGTCCTGCTCATCCGGTCGCTTGCTTGCATTACATTTGCCCGCGGCTTTGTTTAGTTTATAAGTTCGTTAGTTAGTTAGTCGGTTAGTTAGTTAGTTGTAGCTTGCTCGCTGCGTATTGTTCAGGCGTGCGTGCGTCTGTGTGTGTGTGTGGGCAGTCAGCGAAGTCGAAGGCAGCCGATAACCACAGCCTCTAATTGCAAAACCAGCTTAAGACAATTGAAGTTATTTGCCTTGAGCCAAGTACATGTCCATTCAATCCATGCTCCAACAACAAGACAGCAACAACAGCAGGAAGAGAACAAGAACAACAGCAAGACAACAACACAACAACAATGGCGTTCTGTGTGTGGCCGGTCAAGGGGCGCACTTGAGCGCATTTAGCGATAAGCCGCGTCCGCGTAGCCATGCCCACCTCTATGTGTTCTGCTGCTCATCCTCATTCTCTCTCTCTCCCTCTCTCTCTCTCTCTCTCTTGTCCTACCTTGAAATCCACACCCGTTGGCAATTAGCTTATCTGCAAGTAGCGGCACAAATTGGAATGCGATTAGTCGTCAAGCATGGCCAGGCGCCACTTGAGGTCTGCCATCATCTTTGGTTTTAAAGATGAACTCCAACTAGGTCTGACTGTCTGCCTATCTTCATATAAGTACCTCTCTCTCTCTCTCCTCTCTCTCTCTCTCTCCCTCTCTCCTTATCCTCTCCTTGGCATTGTCCTTTATCAACTTTCATTTTGACAGCACGCCAAATGTGCCAAGCCAATGCGACAAAAGCAAGTCATCTTTATGATGTTTCCGCATTCGAAATGCCGAAACAAGCGCTAGACCCATAAAACAGGCAGGCGTATAAAATGTGTTGCCGCATTTTAGGCGCAGTTGCTCGCTCAACCAGGCAGGCAGTCAAGTTTGCTGCCAAGTGCCAAATCGCCAGCCAAAACAAACTGAGAATTGCATAAATTATCACTAAAAGTGTCAGCTCAAAACATTTTGCACACTTTTCCGCCAAGTTTTCCACTGCATTTGGCATGCATCGAAATCACATCATATATATAGTATATATATACTGACTATATGGAGTATCTCGCATAAGTTATGTAAATTTCTAGTAGATTTGGGTAGCATTTAAATTCGGAAAACGGAAGCCAAAGTCATGTCACATCTAACTGCTTGGCCAGTTCGCTGACCCTTCAAGTGGAAGTGGATGCTTTAAGGATTTGTCTGTCAGTCAGCATAGAACAAAATGAAAAAGGAAGATGAGGCGGAGAAGTAGGAGGAGCAGAATACGCTGCAGTTGAGCTCTCTGAAGTGCTCTTCGGTTCGCATTCGCCAAAGTATGACAAAGGAAAACGATAACACTTGCTCGACTTGCTTTCTTTTTTGCTGCTTTTTCTTGCAATCATATTTCTCATCTCTGGCAAACTGTCCTTGTCATTCTGACAAGTGAAGTAGGCAGTCAGCTCCTCCCCCCTTCTTCCCCCTGTACTCTTCTACAGGTCGAGCAAATAAAAAGAATGCAATCGTAATTTTCTTGGCAATGCTTTCTTACACACAGTTCAAGAGGTCGCCGAGGGGACTAAACGCTGTCCAAATATTTTTTATACATTTCCGTAATGGTTGTGGGGGGCAGAGGACAGAGAGAAGGAGGCATGGGGGAGGGGGAAAATAGTTCTCATTTTTGACAATCGACAGTTTCCGTTTTTAATCAACGACAGAGAATCGAAATAGTTTCGATTGCTCCATAAATACTTGTCATGTCTCAATGGCAAATTTATGGCCAGAGAGAGAGTGAGAAAGGGAGTAGGAGGGATAGGGAAACAAAAACAAATGTTTATTATTTCAAATTCCGTGTCGATCAATTCTATTGTGCTAGAAACTGGGCCAAAGTATGCTCCTACCGGACGGGAGGGTGATGGGGCGTATCCGCCCCTTTTTGGCCGTGGTCCACATGGAGCATCCATCAATTTTTATGACGCCCCAGCGAATGTCGCCGCGGCAAAAATATAAAAACGTATGCGATGCATGCAACATACACGTGGCCAATTTCGGATGCAGTCCCCCCTTTCCCCTCTCTACACAAATTGCAATATGCTCTCGCACTGAGCGAAAACAATAACCAGAACTCTCTGGTGAAGCTGGCCCCGGGGAGATCGAGCTGGGTGAGATTGCGGCAACCAGTTAGCACCAATTTGATGGCTTTTGCATTGTTATTGCTGCTCCAGTTAATTTGTATTGCAGTTCTCTGGCTATACTAGATTGTCGTTCTTGTTGTTGCATGGATGGCTCCGCCTCAGCCATTAGGCAACACTTAAAGATGTTGTGAAGCAAACCAAGTGCCGCCAAATTGATGCCCTTGTCAGAGAAATTGCAAGTGCTTATCTCTTACCTCCCTTACTGCCTCCCTTCCCTTCTCTACCTCCTGCTCCACCGTCAATCTACACCTCCCACACATTTGTTTGTAATGAAATTATTTAACTTGAACGCAACTTGGCGCAAAAGGCTCTAGAAACGCAGCTGCCAACGATGCCAAACTCAATTAAAACGTCAGTACTGCCGACGCTGCTGCTGTTGCTGCTGCTGTTACTGTTGCCACTGATGCTGCCTGTTAGTTATTTGCAACAGCAGCAACAACTTGACGCACATGCCAGCAGATAATTAACTCGAAAATCTACTTTCAGCAGTTAGCTCGACGTCTCGCCAGACGCATTTGCGCAGCCAAAGAGCTTTAAGATCCTTTCCAAGTGCTTTAGGAAGGAGAAAACAACTAAATTCGGAAGTCATTTGCTAAGTGATTCGTTACCTCTCTTTTAGTGTATATGTTTTCATTTTAAACGAGTGTTCTACTATGAACCTATAGTGGCAGCTTTATCAGGTGAATGTTCATCATCTTTGCTTTTCTAGAAATTGCCTTTATATAACATTATAACTGACTGCCAAATTGATATTCATATCAAAAATCAGCACCCCAAAGCAAAGAGAAATAAAAGTTACTGTTTTAGTAAATACCCTGCACTCTGATATATGTTTAATTAAAGTGAATAGACAAGTAAAACAAACAAGAACGAGAATAATTAGGTATATGCGTTATACATATTAGAGACCTGTTTACAGTGGTTCAGAGCACTGTAAACACCGATGAGTTTCAGCAATGAATAAAGTGCGCCTAGCTTTAGTTTATATATGTATATAATACATTAAATACTTATTAAGGCAAAAATTTGGAAAATACCTTAGGCTTTAAAGAAGTATTTGTATAAGTAATGTGTTCACAGCACTCACAGTATTTATAATAATAACATATGTTGTATCTTATATCTAATGTCAATCTACCTTTGCATCTCAATTCGTTCGCTCTTCTTCTTTTACATAGTAAAGATATAGTAAAGATAAAGATAATACAAGTATGTTAAGTCATTCTTTCATGTATCCCAGCAGCTTCACTGCTCTTTCACTTTAACATGTAAATTTACTTTCACATTAAAAGAGCATGATAATCGAACTTAATAGTGTTTTTACTAAAGATAATTTATTTATTTATTTATTGTCTTAGAAGCATAATGACACTCATTATATTTACTATATCGTTTTATTTTAAAATCATATTTTACCTTTATATAACTTTATGCTGTATTATGCTGTACATACAACCATATCTCATTTCTTTCTTATTCAAAATTATAAATATTTCTGGACTTTTCAACTTTTTGTTGGATTGCTGAAGCGCAAAAAGATGGAGAATATTTATAGTACATACGTACATATCGAAAACCTGCATACGGTGGTTCAGTGCACCGCAAACAACGCATCCATGATGCAATCAATAAGGTGGTCTCGTAGCTATATTCAAGGTTTCAAAGAGTAAATGTGCAATAAACTATAGACTTAAAAGAAGTATTTGTCGGAATAATGACTGTCATTACAATATAACATTGTATTATGTCAACATTTATATAACTGTCATTATACTATATAATCATATTCATCTATTTTAGTTGTTCCTCATTCAAACTTTTAAATATTTTTTGATCTTTTAGATTTTTTGTTGGTTCGCTGAGTTTGACCAGAAACTAATGGAGCGGTAATTTGTAGTTCTTTCTATCTTTTCTGTTCTTTTGCACCTCTCTTTTTGTGCTGTTGCTTTGACTTTTTTTCTCACCAAATTCAATTTGCGTTTCAGCTATTTTTTATATACATATGTCTATTTTTTTTATACCTGCCTATGTGTGTGTGTATGTCTTGGCACGCCCAGTTCTTTGGTTCATTGTGTAACGCTTCAGTTGACCGCGTAGCTCAGCGTTTTATAACCCGTTTTATTGTTCGCGTTATGCTCTTTTCCCCTCTCTGTCATTTGCTTTTTGTTGTCTTTTACCTTTGTGATGGGTATTCATTAGGTCGAGCAATTAATTGTCATTTGTCAGGCTGATGATGGTTCAAGAGAATCGTGTGAGATACGCAAATGAAGATAGTCGAGACAATTTATGAATGAAACCATTGAGCAGAGTTCGAAATTGAAAATCAAATTTAGGAATTTTTTGCCTTTGGGCTTCCATTAACGTGATTGAAAAACGGGTTGGAAAAGTGTTTGCAGAAATTTGGCAGAAATTAGAGAGAGAGGGAGAGAGAGAGAGAGAGGAAAGTAGAGCTGGAAAAAGTCAAAATGTAGCGAAAGTCAAGCCAGAGACAGAGGAGGATGTTGGCAACGTTTAAAGAATTTATGCCAAGAACTTTTCCCAGCAAATGAAACGAAAATCGAACTAATGTAAAATTTAGAACTCACACATACACACATGGCTGGGGTGGGGGATAGTGTATTTGAATGTGCTGCACAGCTGCAAAAATTCGTTTTGGTTCGTTTTGTTGTCGCACTGCTGCAACAGCTGCTGGCAATGGCAACCAAAAATGTTGCATAAAACTTGGCGCCCCACAAGCACGCCCCATCTGTGTGTGAGTGTGTGCGAGTATGTGTGTGTGCGTGTGTGTGGCACACTCCCTCGGGCTGCCAGCATGCTGTGCTCGCTTTTGTTGGCATAAAATTTTGCGAATAATTAGAAAATTCTGGCAGCTTCTTCGCTCAAGTGCTGGAATCATCCTGCTGCAACATCTTCGCTGCAGCTGCTGCTGCTGCTCTTGTGTGGAAATCTATGTCAGCTGCAGCAGGCAGCAGAAGCGAGACAGTCACAGCCATAGACATATAGACAGCAGCAGTCAGTCGAGGAGGGGCGTGGCGTGGCGAGGCGAGGCGGGCTTGGCTGGCACATCAATTAGTGTGGCACAAAGCCACAGCCAAGGCAGTGTGAAGCTGCTGTTGCCTCGCATTTTTGGGCTCCCCAAATTTGGCATTGCCACGCCCCCACCTCCGTCCTTGCGCTCTTTGCATGTCATTTCGAGTGTAAACTGTGTGAGGTGTCGTCGTCGTTGTACTCCTTCTCCTCCTTCACCATGCCTCTTGCTCTGTCGTTGTCCTTGTCGTTGTCGTTGTTTTCCCTTTGTGCCGCCTGATGACTTGCAGCGTTTGTAATTGCTTGAGGTTTAATTAAAAAATGTTTGTCGGTCTGTGTGCCTGTGTCATGGGGAATACTGGCCCAAAACTTTGCGCACACAGAGAACCACAAAAATGTCTCTGTAAAATGCCCAATTTGCTTTTTAATTTATCGACTAATTCAAACTGTCTGATGCAACGCTAATCAATTCATTAAAACACTACGAAAAAACTAGCAAACTTTTGCCTGGATACAACAATTAAATGTACATATTGAAAAAACACAAAACAAGGGAAGGAAAGGGAGAGAGATAGAGACAGAGAGGGAGGGGCAGAGAGTGCAAACTTGAGTAGAAAGAAGAACTTTATCTATGGTCCAGCTGAGGTCCCGTGGCATCTCTCAGAGTTGTACGAAAAATGCGGTGCAAATTTATGCAACAAAACTTTAAATTGATTTTGCCGTTTTTTACAGTGAGCGAAAGAGATAGAGGCAGGGAAAGAGTGAGAGTGAGAGCGAGTGTTAGTGCTGAAGCATTTTTGTTTTTTAATCCAATGTGACTTTCGATGGGAAACAGCAGAAAAGGGATTTGCCAAACTGCTGTTGTATTTGTGTGTGTGGCAGCAAAATGATAACGTAACTTTTTGTGCGATATGCAAATGAAGGGAAAACTTTGATATCGGCAGGCAAAGTCACAGCTAACGCCAAAGCCGAAGCCGAAAGCCGAAAGCCGAAAGCCAAAGCCAGAACTAGAGAGCCAAAGCCAAAACCAAAGCCAGACCAAATTCCAATTGCAATTCAAAAAGTGCAGCAGGCATCCCATGATTAATGTTTGCTCTCTCTCTCTCTTTCCATCTCTCCCTGCCTAAGGGGTGCCCACTGACCTGGGCCGAACTTTGGTCATAGTCCACACAGTTCCACACACAGTACAGCCCTCTCCCCCCTCTGACATTGCCCCTAAGTCCCGCCCACTGGCCAACTAATCGTGCAAAGTTTTGGCTGATTTTTAAGCTGCTGCTGCAGTGGAAAGTACGTGAAAATTGAAAAACTCGCATTCCAACTAAGTATCTGCCTCTGTCTATGCACTCACTCTCTCTCTCTCTTTGCATGTGTGTGTGTGTGCGTGCAACTTTTTAATGCCCTTAATTTGCTGGATGGCTTAAAAAGTTGCCCTGCCTCGCTACGTGAGCCAAAGTCAATCTCCATGCCCCGAAATTCGACAGCAACTGTAAAAACAATCCACACGAAATGATGAGATGACACTGATGAGAATTGTCCCCAAAAAGCCAAAGCCAAACAAAACGAACAAGCGACCCCAACACAAACACAAGCTGTGAAAACAACAATTCTCCAAATGCATTTTCGACAATTTCCAAGATCGATAGAGGAAGAGGGGGAGAGGAGGAGAGAGGGAGAATGAGAAGGGAAACTGCTGTTCCTGATGTGATCTGTACACATTCTCAAGATGCTTTGGTACACTCCATCAATGTATAAGCTCTGCATTCATGCCCAGTGCGTGTTAATGATGTGTTCCCTGCACCCTCTTCTACTCCATGTCTGTGTCTGTTTTGTTTCTTGTGTTTTATGTGCGTTTGCTGTGTTTTAACAATTGTTTTCTCGTTCTTCAGCATTAAATTTCATTAATGCAAATAAATTGTACAATTTGTAAGAGAAGTTCTGTTGGTTCTGTTGGGATAGCTGTATGAAATGTTAGAAAGTGAGAAGAACTTCAAAGTGAAACGTGGGAAGTTGCTGGAGGAGATTAAAAGCGCATTACCAGATGCTACTTTGGAATTCTCTCTTTGTACACCTCAAATTCTCAAGTACTAAATCTACCTTTCTCTATATGTCACTTCTCTTCTTGTACACTTCCCTCGACAACCCTTTAACCAATTACACAACTGACAACACGGCTAATAAATGACACGCTAGCCAGCAACAACTTACGTTGTTGTCATTGCTAATTATACTAAACAGACACACACGCACATACACACACAGACACATACACACGCAACAATTTGTTAACAACAATTGAGCTGCCTGTGCCACCCCTGTTAGTTATTATTGGTCTACTCTGGATAACACGCCCCCATTTACAGTTGCGAGACATGAAAAATGCATGAACGGAAATTCAAAACTCAAACACCCACATACACACACACACGCACACACACACACGTGTGCTGGGACGCATCGCTTGCCTTGTGATTGACAGCTTGACCGAGTTCGAGTTCGATTTCGACTTCTACTTCGAATCCAAGTAAGAGTCGCCGTTCCGTGGCACCGCGCGAAGGCTCCTGCGTGAAGGCTCAATGATGTGTGCAACCGACAACAACAACAACAATGATGGCAATGGCAACGGCAACGGCAACAGCAACAGCGGACAAGGTATTCAATTACCACAGGCAGCCGCCACACACGCAGCCCGTCACTTACGCCCGCTCTGCCTCTCTTTCTTTACCTCTCCCTCTCTCTGTCTCTCTCTGTGTCTCTCGTATCTTCTGACCAGTAACTCATACTATGCGGTGCCATAACTACGACTAATTTGCGGCCTCTACAGTCCGCATGGCACTCTGCTGTCCCCTCCCCCCTCCTGGCTTCTCTTGCCACAACTGAAGTTTGCTTAGGTATAAATAATTTCGTCAGTGCCGACGACATGCAGCGCCGATAGCCATCGCTGGGCATATCATATATCATATATTACTGCTTTATTAATATACCATTAACTTGGCAGTATAGGGGGAAGTAAGAGGGGGTAGTCAGAGGGGTAGAAGGGGCTGTACTGCTGCCATTCTGTGCCGTAATTCACGTGCGCATTGATAATTGCGTTGACAGGCGAAGACTCGCGACATTTAACGCCGATCAGGCAGCGGGATTTGTGTGCGGAAAAAAGCTAGTTCATTGTTTTCTATTTGCCATGCCTTTACCCCCCTCCCCACCTCTTCTCCCCCCACTCTACTTGTTTGCTTTTGTTAGGTAAAAATAATAATAAATGACTTGGGGAAAGCAAATTGAGCCGCAGGACACGTGTGTGCGTGGGTGGACGAATGCTTCGCTAGATTTACCAACTGGTAAATAATATACTAACACACACACACACGTACATACAAACACAGTCCCACTTATACACACACACACAGCTTGTGCATTCCATTTCAATTGCAATATTTCCAATCGGAAGGTTATATACAAAATTCCCCGAGGTACCGCAGTCTGCGGCTGACCGCGTGCAACTACAACAGCTCTATAGTTTTTTTTATTCAGCTTTGATTATAAACAAGGTAGTGCAACACTGTTTAAAATGAAATAAATACACATTTTTAACAAAAATTAAAAAAAAACGAGAAGGAAAGTTACTTTCGGGTTGCCAAAGGTTCTATACCCTGCAGGTTCTTATATCCTCCAATCGTTCTAATACTAGCAATAAAAAATGGTGCAGACTGAAAATGGTCTTCATAAATAAACCTCCATTTTGCCGATTGTTCCTATGACAGCTATAAGATATGTTGGTCCGACTTTAATGAAATTTGATATGCATAGTGTATATGTAGAATAAGACCAATGTAGTTAAGTTGGATGCAATATCTTGACATATAGCAAATATCGGCCGATAGTTTGTATGATAGCTATACGATATATCAGTCCGCTTCGGTTTGTTCCGACGTATATACAGCGTGCATTAATATGAAGCATGTGTACTGAGATTCATCTGGATACCTTGAAAACTAAGAGACTAGTTTGCGTTGCAACAGACGGACAGGGCTAGTTTGATTCCTGTGTTGGTGCTGATTCAGAATACCTTCTATGTGGTCGGAAATATTTCCTAAGGTGCGTTGCAAACTCCTACAATAATACACCCTCTGCAAGTGTATACAAATTATAAATAGTGAATATCTTTGTTATGGGGCTGGAAATGTTTTTTTTTTGTTTGGTAAAAATTCTGTTAATTATTTTTATTTTAAAACAGTGTTCTACTACTTCCTTTAGTGCCCGATTTAACAGATTAAATATGGAAATAATATATAATATAAAAATGAAAATAAGCTACTTCCTTCGACTCTCAAGGACTTTAAGTTCAGTTAATAACATCGATAGCGTGGGAAGGAGTGTGTAGTGCTGGTGCGGGAGTCTTATCAATGATTCATATCGCGCAGTGCAAGCATGCCTCACTTTAACCTCACTCTTTTATTAGGCCTGTCGTTTTTACATGTTTTTTTTTGTTTCTTTTGTCACGCCTCCCAAACCGTAAGCACACGCCCACGGATCGCTCGATGGGTTGCATGTGATAAAATTAGAGCACAGCACGGTCGGGTCTATATATAAACCGCAACAACGGTGCGACAACTAGGCTAAGTGTGGGCACTTCCAGTGTATTCCCTTCAACGTATGTCTTGTGTAGAGACAGGAGAGGAGAGAAGAGCAGAGTCTTTAATTTGTATACGAAACATATTCCTATTTCTATTCCCTCATTCCCACTCGTATTCCTCATTTGTATTTCCCATTTGACTAGCACGCTTCGTTGAGTTTCGTTTAACTCTTGACCCCACGCAACAGTTCAGACTGTTTTACTGCTTTACGGCTAATAAACTAGCTCGACACTGGAGCAAAGTAGTTGTACTACGAGTAAACCAATAAATAAATAAGCTTTGCATACTTGACGAACTGACAACTGTCCACATGTCCAATTGACCGAATGTCTATCGGTCTTCAGGGGTTCCCATACTCTTCCTGAGGGTCTTCCTTCTCTCCCTCTTCGTGGCTTCTTCTTCTTATGTAACCTATAATTTTTGTAACTAACCGGAAAAACGTTTTGCGTTCGTCATTCAGGCTATGGCTTCCGTTGAGACAGTGGCTACCCTTCCACGAACTGAACTGACCTACCTAGTTAGTACCTGAGAAGGGTCTCTTCTTCCCTTGCTTTGTCTTCTTCCCTTTTAAGTGCTGTTTTATTGCATCGTCTCGCTGTCATCAACTGCAACAGCGACTTGTTCAGCCGTGACACATTACTCAGATCGGAAATATACCTAAGGTTTATTTAGTGGGACTCTTAAGATCAATTCGAGTTCACCTGCATCTGGTTCGCCCACATTTTAGAGTTCTTAATTGACGCTTGGCATAAGCAATTATTGGATACAAAGAGGGACCCCAAGAAATCCCCATTTATCGTACTTCCAAGCTGAAGTCGCTTCACTTTCTGTCTTGTCACGCTTTGCGAGAGGGGGGTTCGAGCTCTTTGTGGCTATTTAATATTTAACATAGAGTGTGTTTATCTCTCTCTCCACCTCTCTCTGTGTTGGCGTGTGTAAATCTTGTAAATCTTTTGCTTTCAACGGCGAAGTTCACCTTTTCGCCTGGTCATCGCTTTTAAAAGTGCTCTCTGCCACTGCCACTGCCTCTACCCGCCTTTAAACGACCTCAAATGCGATTCATGTTCGACCTCCGTTCCTTCTCTTCCCCCTTGGCATCTCTAGGTTAAAAATTGCATGTTTCAGTTGTCGTTTTTGTATTCATTTGTCGATTTCATTCTTCGTTTCGTTACGTCTTCTGTGTTTCTTCTTCTTCGTCTTTTTCTTCTTCCTCAGTGCTGCTCCTTATTAAGTAGCCTTTTTCCTCGTCGTCATCGGGCACGCCCACGCCACGGCCCGCCTCTCGTTAGTTGCGCCTTTATTAGCCGTCATTAGTCGACTTTTGTTTATGTTCCACGCTAAGCTTCGCCCAGAGTCGTTATTAATTGAACGCTAGTCTACATAAATTATTGAAATTTCTATTACATATGGCATATAGTAGAGAAGAAGAGTGTCTTATGGTGTATTACGAATTGTCTTACTCTAGTTTCTGTTCTCTAGAGCGCTTTAATTATTGGTTTAATGTGGTTTAATCGAGGGCAAATGCAGCGACAAGGAATTATTTATTATTCACTTGATATGAGGAAAGTTGAAATCAGAGCGAGCTGCGGCATTTGATTTGTGTTCTCTGTGCTTCAGATTACGAATCTAGGCGACATTGATCTCTGGCCAGTATCAAAGAAGCCGCCTGGCAAATAAATTAAATAAGAAATCTCTCGACTGACTCTTGAATGATTTCAATTCTATCAAATGCTAGACTGAGTAAGTCTTGATAGGGCGCGACTTCTAAATGGTAAAGTTAATTGTTGTTGTTGTATATGTTATAGTTGTTGTTGTTTTCGTTATTGTAGCTGCTATTTCATCATCTGAGATGATAAGCCTGTGTCGCGTCACCCACACACAAATTGGAACGACAAAACGAATGAATATTCTGATACTTTTTGTGATTGTATATACTAAATACTATACGTATATACTGTATACTATTGCGCAGGCGGAACGGAAGTGAGTCAGTTTGAAAATAATACTAAAAAAAACTAAACAATACTAATTTGACTGTTGCTGTTCGTTGTTGAGGCAACTAACGAATTAAACCGCATATAAAAATGTGTTGGCCAAGTGATTTGTAAAGTACTTTCGCCAAACAGCTGTTAACACTAACACACAACAGAAACTGGATAACTAGTGTGTGTGTGTTTGCATTTTTGGCATTTGCGAAAATCAATTTGAAAATGCGCACGTTTTTCCGCCCTTTGTTTATGTTTTACAACCAAATGCTTCCATCCATCACAGGCACACCCACATTTCCTTTCTTTCTCTCTCTTTCTTCCACTCCCATTGTTGCTCTCTTTCTAACCTGCATGCTAAATAAATTCTGCTGCCACAAATATAAATGCCACACGTTTATTTGCTACCACCTTGCCCCAGGGAGGGGCAACCCTGAAGGGGTGAAGCGCTGCGTCTTGTTATTGTTTTCGCTCCTTCAATCGACCTTCAGCGCGTGTCCTTTTCGTACATTGGCCCTAAAGAATTTGCACTGTTTACTTTCCATGCATATTAAAGTTATGCTGGACTACTCATTGAGAACTCAACACAATTAGCTGTCGTTCTTCCTAAAGAGTGAGCAGGATTGAAAGTACATACCTGCAAGGAAAGAGAAAAGAAAGATTCTTTAGTACATTTATTTATAGTGAGAATTTCATTTAAAATGTAAAGAATACTTGAAAATTATAGAGTTAACATAATATATCTTGGAATATATATAACATAGGTTACTACAAGCTAAGTATAGTAGATTTTATCAGTGTATACTTCGATAGTTTCTCGTATATTTATTATCACACATCAGCAAGTACTCGCAGAGTACCCCTCGATTGCTGTCTGACTCCTCTTGAAATCGATACTCCTTGCCAGTGGGTGACAAGTGAATGGCTTTGCTGCATAGATAAAAAACGAAAACGGAACAGACGAACGCTACAGTTTGCCACGCCCGATCGTAAGATACTCTTCGCTCAATTTAGGAAGACCTTTGCGAATTGCAATTACTTCTGTGTTTGTCATCCAATCCTATGTATATGTCAAATGACAAAGTTATGACTTTGATGCTTTGCAGAATAATCGCAAAATACCAGTTTACACAGATGGTGGGTGTGGCATCCAATATTTAATGTAAACTTTATGCACGCATGGTAAACAGGAACTTTAGATGTTTCTAGCTTTTATAATAGCTGAGATCTGAGTGTTAATACAGACAGACGGACAGATATATAGACAGACAGGTATATAGACAGACAGACAGATAGAAAGACGGGCATGGCTCAATTGTCTTAGCACATGATACTGAGCAGGAATATATATACATTGTGGGATCTGTCTCTCCTTCATCTTCCTATTACATACATTTGCACAAAGGGAGTATACCCTCTATTGACTATTTTCAATGGTGGAAGGGAATAAAAACAACAAGACAGACTTATGTAGGTGAAGCATGTCTGTCTTTGGTTTCAAGTCGGGGTACAGTCAAACAGGAAGTAAAATGTGTGTGTGTGTGTGTTTTGTAATTAAATATGTTTTATTTTTATAGAGCAACTGCCGCTCTCTTGGGACATTCCCATTCCAGACACACACACTTGCAGCTTCCGTTTGTTGATAATAAAACTGTGATGTGACCACTGTGCTACCTCCCTCCCCCGCTGTCTCACTCACTCTCTGTGTATCTCCCACTCTATTCACTGTGCATTTGATATGCAAATTGCGACTGCGACTTGGCTTCCTCAAATTGGCAAAGTTCATTTCAATTTATGCCAAAAACGCCCATGCACCATGGGCCACATGGCGGAGCGATCTGACCCCACGAATTTAGCATAGAATGTCTGCGCTTGCAGCCCACTGTGCAGGCGCGTTCTTGTCTTGTCGCTAAACCAGATGTAGATTACGCAGAATTTTTATGCTTCTATAAGAAGTTTTGCTTTCCCCTCCCCTCCCTCTTCACTGACTTTACTTTTCTCTTATTTCTTTTGTAGTTGTTGTTGTTGTTGAGTTTTTTTAATACGCAAATACGTTGAGGGCACTCAAAGTCAACTGCTGAAGTCGCGCACTGTCCGCTGTCTCCTTCACTCAGATTGTCTGATTGTCTTCTCGGTTCTCTCGGTCGAGTTCTGTTCTGTTCTTAGTTTCCAGTTCTCTCTTCTCTGCCTCCTTTTCTTTTCTCTTCTTTTGCGATTGTGCTGATTATTTTTGCATTTGTGATGCGTTTCTTCAGAAATATCTACTCGAACCAATAGTGAGCCACACTCACATATTTTATTTATAGACCTTAGTTTACGATTTGTCCATGTCGCACAAGTGTCTCAAACTTCCAAGACATTTTCTTTTATAGCAACTCTGCAACGCTTTCTTCTCGGAGGTCTCTCCGTTAATGTGCGTAATATTGAAATTAATATCAATTTTTATAGCGTTATTTGAGTGTGAAAATGCACTAAAAACAATGCCAGCTGCTCTCGGACGCTGCTGAAATTTGGCTCTTTCCATCTTCCAACTGGGTCAAAGCATAAAGTGCCCATAAACGGGAAAGAGACCATTCAGGCGACCGCCCCAATAACGCACTAATTGATATTTGATGTAATTCCGCGTGGGGGTACAAAGAAAAACTCCACTTGCCGATGGAAATGAAAAACGTCTTCAATTAGTGCGATGCGTTATAAATAAATGAAATAAATATGCACAATAAACGCCCTCCCTCCTTATCTCTCTCTGAAGATGCAGACAGACATAGGTGAGTGGGAAGGAGATAGAGAGAGAGAGAGGCAAGCTGATTTACGATGCAAGTTCTCATTCTTCTGTTCTAAAATATTTTTCAGGTTTTATGTCAGTTTCTATTAGAAATGAAACACAAGTTATTAATGATATTTACAAGGAAATATGTTTACAGAGGGCAGGGGGAAGGTAGCAGGGCAAGTAGTATCCCCCCTGAATTGATGGCACTTTGCTGTTTGCGTTTCGCTGTTTTGAACTAATTTAGTTTTTATGTTCCGTCAATAAAAATGATATTTTGCAGTGCGATGTCATCATGCAAATGATGGAACACACTAACTGGGTCAACTATCATAATATACATATATTATATGCACATCTCTCTGTCTACGCTGATTGGTAGTAGAGTGGAGAGCTCCAAAGTTTCGGGCATTAATTAGACGCATTAACGAGTCGAACAAACTAATTCATCTAAACTGTCATCATCATTTCGAGCAACTGTCAAGCCATTAGAGGAGGCCCAATGTCGACGTCGACAATGTCGACATTGACGAAAAACTTAACGCATTACCCAACCTTGCTAGGTGTCGGGTTAGACCAGGGTGGAGGGATTGAGGAAGGGAGGGAGCAGCTGGGGGTTGTCCATTGGTTGGTTGCCTGGAAAAGTCACTTTTAATTATGCCACAGAAGCTGGCGCTAGGTCTCGGCCCCGGCTAAATATTAATGAGCCATGGCACGCACTCGGTCGGTCGACCCATCGAGCAACCCTTATGAATATTACATGATCAGAATCCGCACTCAGCTCTCGCTCACTCCCATCCTCTACCTCTCTCTCTCACGCTCTTTCTGGCTGCGCTAATCAATCAATTGCCATGCCTGGAGTTGGACAGTGGCAATTGGCTTGGCGTTTTGGCAAAACTAACAATGGCAACAACTATGTCAGATTCATCATGCAACAACAACAACAACATCTCCATCATCATCATCTTTATTATGCTCATCATCATCATAGTCGTTGTTGGCGGCAACATGTTGCAATTGTTTTAAAGCTATTCTCGACATTGCTCTGATTGAGTGGCATATGACCCCACTGCCCTCTCTCTCTCTCTCTCTCTTTCTCTGCATCCCCCTCTGTTGCTGGCCGGGCGGGCCCTGTCACTGTGATGTATGACAAAGATTTGACAGCTCTAATTCAAATCTTGTGTACGATTCATATGCAAAAAAAATAACAGAACGAATACAGAGACAAACACGGCTAGGCCACTAATGAACTACATATGTCAGCAGATGGAAAATTACAATATCTTGTCGCTCTTTAAAGTGCAGCCCAGTCGAGGGCAGAGTTGCCACCCCCACTTGAAGCAGAACTCGAGCGACTTCAATAAACAAAACATGCAAGAGAGTGACTGCAAGGGGAAGAGGTACTAGGATGGGGCATAGGTTCTGGGGTAGGGATAGGAATAGCAACAGGGATTGGAATGGGGTTTGGCACTGGGGCACAAGTGCAAGTCGTGAGTTGCAGTCGCAGCAGTTGCACAGCACGCGGAAGTGTCTGCTGCATGTAGAAGAAAGAGAAGGAAGCAGCAGAGAAATGGAGAGAGAGAGAGAGAGAGAGAGAGAAGTCAGCTGCCTTTAGCTGAGATGCGGAAGTGGCTGGCGTTGTTTTAGTCGTTGTCGTTGTTGTTGTTGCTGTTGCTGTTGCTGTTGCTTGCATTGTTTGCCACAAAATGAAATATTTATAAACAAAATGCATGTGGCATACATATCATATATGTATATGATATGTATATATATATATATATATGTATTTATATAGAAAGATAACAATAACTGTGGGTAAGCGTAGCTAAAACAAAGGGACAGCACAGCTCATATTGTTATCGTTGAACTTCTCTCTCCTCTCCCTCTCTGTCTATGTTGCAAGTTGGGCTGCAACTTATGCCATCTCTAAGACACTACATAATTAAGGCAATCAAATGCTAATTACCGCCGATTTGTCAGTTCATTGTCAGGTGGCAGATTATAAATGCAAATCACACAAATTCAACGTCATAAATAACCAAAACGGTCTCGAATTTGATGGGTCCGCCCTCAGGCAGCAGATCGAAGATCAGCAATCTCCAATCGACGATCCCCGATCGACGTTCGCATATTGAATATATAATGATTTGTTTGTAGGGCCGTATAACATACATATATCATTGTGAATGACATTCATTCACATTATGATCTTCGTTCTTTATGATATTCATTCATTATGATCTTCATTCATTATGATCTTCATTATTTTCTGATCTTCCGTACATATATCATTCTCAATGAAGTCTCGCTAGCTTAAATTTTCAAACAGTGCGTGATAAAAGTCAACGCCCGCGCTGAAAAGTAGCAGCGAATAATGGAAAATGGCGCAGCTGGTGGAGAACAAAACTAAAAAATGAAAAAAAGAAATAGAAAAACGCATTCAATGTTCCTGCCTCCTGCCGCGTGGTGCATTCACCTACATTTTTCGCACCCGCGCACCGCAAGATGGCGTCGCAACGCGAATTTGTGCAGCTTGTTGGAAACTAGGTAAAGGCAGCAGGAGGAGAAAGAAGGCGTGGCAACTGACGACAAAAGTCGACGGGCTGGCGAAACACTTAAAACTACACCAAGTGTGTCCAGCAGCTTGGAAAAAGAGTGGCTGAGCAGAGGGTGGAAGAGGGGGAGGGGAGGAAGAGGAGGGCTTGGGAAGGAGGGTGCAGACGAGTTGAGCTCGACTTTTGTTGGCTTATTTAAATTTGCACGGCACACGGCGCGAAGAGGTTATTAAAATAAACATTTGATGGCAGTTGCTGCTGGAAAGGTGCAGATCGCACTCGCTGCTGTTTACCGTTACACTTGCCACAACCACCACCCCCTCCCCCAGTGCACAAAATACTATTTGCAGTAAGTGGCAAAAAGAAAATACCGCAATGGCGACAGTTTCAGGGGTTTATGCCTCGATGAAGAGTTCCTTTTTCATTTACTAGAGAAGATTACAGAGCAAACTATGAGTTGCCATGAAGAAGTAAACTTATAAAAGAATAATAAAAAAAAGAAAATAAATTATTTGCTACTCTATATGCCAGCAGTTTCTTTCTTATATTACTCTTATACTATTATTTCTTAACTGCTATCTTCTGTTTTATTTTTTAGATATTTCTGATAATCATTGATATCTTTCTTTATTGCGCAAGTATTTATTATAGCCTTATAGTCTGTTATATATGAAATATGTGTTGAAGATGTGTGTTGCACTTCTTCCTGTCACTGCACACTGGAAATAAGTCGGAATGAGTATATTGTTTATACTCTAATATTATAAACTTTGCAATTAAGCATGTATAGTATATAGAAGATATATGTTACACACACATACATATGTTGTAATCTAGACAAATCAGTTTTCCTTAATTACTCATCTTTTCTATTAATATTGAAAAATTTGATGATTGTTGAGTTTCTATTACTTCTGCTTGCCCAATTCGACTCCTATGTGTAGACTTGCAGCCCGCTGGCTACCCCTTTGCATTTAGCCACTCTTTCGGTCCGAGTTACATGCAGAAACATGCACAAACAGGCACAGACCCGAACGAACAGCAGCAGCAGCCGAAACTCTTTAGCAATTTTGTAATTTAATTAAAAAATATTTTTTCAAGTGGTTTACGCTGTAAATACAACAAACTATCTGACGCCACTACCCAGCTATGTTCCCCCTCTCCCTTCTTACCACTCCACCCCTGCCCCTTGCTAGATCTACTTTGCGTTACTTTTCATGCAGTTTTCTGCACTTTCACAGTCGTCTCGCCCTCTTCTCTTCCTACTTCCCACTGTGTCTGTGTGCATGTGAAAGAATTTTAAAACTCCATTTTGGCAGCTGCTGCTGCTGCTGCTGTTGGTGGCGCTGCCTCAGTCTTTGCCTTGCCCCTTTTGGTTGCCACACACTTGCTGCAAGTTTCGAGTGCTGCGCGCGTGTGTGTAAATATTTTTTGCAATTAATTTTGAGCGGCTTATAATTTACTAATTTAGTTTTTTGTGTGTTGCTGCTGCAACGAAAAGTTGATGCCACAAAAATTTTACGGCTTGGCAAAGAACACAGACAAAAGCTGAGAGCGCTAAGAAGGAGTGAGGGAGAGAGGGGGGAGTGTGGTAACTTTTTATGTAACTCAAGTTAAAGTTTACGTGGAAATTGAGTAAAAAGTTCTTGACATGATTCGCTCACGCCTTGGATAACCCAAGTATAAATGGAATACCCTATATATGATATGATATGCGACCTTCTGTTGATGGATCCCTCATGAAATTTAATTAAATTAATCAAAATATATTTGCATATTACAGAACTAACAAACCGACTGAAGCTTGTCCACAAAATGGAAATAAAAGTGAGTGAGAATGGCAAAAAAGCCAACCGCAGACACAAACACAAGCACACACAGGCAACACACACATGGATACACACACAAACACACACATGTATACACACTCACAAACACATTCCCATCAGCAAGCACAACAAAGGAGCGTAAATTCTAATTTGGCAAATGTGGTAAAAGAATTTCAAGTCGACTGCGGCTGCGGCTGCTTTGCCATTTAAATGACGCACACACACACACATACAGACACGCATTTATATATTGCGTATGCGTATATATTACAATTTTCATATTTCTTTTGCTTGTGGCCCAAAAAACTAAAACTAATTTGGAATAACTAGAACGCATATGTGTTTTCTCTTTCTCTGTATAATTTTTGCTCATTTTTAGCGGTAGAACCTTTTTCTGTCCCTTCATGTGTGTGCAAGGCTGTGAGTGTGTGTGTTTTACAGGCATGCAAACATACAAGAGCACCCACTAACACACACACACACTCAGGCACTTCAACGTGTGTTTCATGCGTTGGTTTTGGTTTGCAAGCTTGACAGCATTTCAATAGAATCAACACACACAAGCAAGCTGAGTGTGTCGGGGGGAGGGGAGGGGAGAGAAGAAAATTAAATAAAATTATAAATAAAATAGAGAGAGAGAGGGAGCGAGCACAGCGGGGAAATGAGCATAAATAGTGTGCCAGTTGCACGCGGCGTATACGCAATATGCGAGCCAGCTTCAAGTGGAGCTCTGTGTGTGTGCCCGTCTGTGCTTGTTTGTATTACTTATTTTCAAAAGGTTGTGTATGTGTGTGTGTTGGCACTTGACAAATTCTTGCAGCATTGCAGGCTGCTCTGCTTACGCTTCCCTGATTTCAGCCACACAAGAGACTCTTCTCTCCACTTGGCTGCAACCTAATTAAACTGCTCATCGGCTCCCACGCAGCCAGCAAAGTGATCGTGCAGCTTATCTTGCAGTCACCTTATCAGTTGCACTGCCCAAACTTGTTGATCCCCATAGAGATGAACATTTTAATAAGGCATTAGAAAAGGGAGAGAAGGGGAGTAGGAAGAGCAGGAGATAAGGAGACTGTAACCCAAAACGGACCATGGTCAATATCATAGCGGCTTCTCTTCTCTCGACCCGAGCCAATGACTGACTGACAATCACTTAAGTAGAAACCGATAAAAATCTTAAAGACAAAAACGGCAACTGAAGCTCGACAGCTGGAAAACTGGACAACGAGGCAAACAAACGAGAAAACAGTGGGGGAAAAACGCACGGACGAATGGCAGAGACAGCTAGACAGTAAGAAAGATTGCAGGGAAGTAGAAGAAGCACAAGCAGAAGAAGAAGTTGTCGTAGAAGAAGCAATGCGAAGCAAGCTGGCCAAAGTCATGGGCATTGGACATTTATGGATATTGAAGCTTATAGACGGGTGGAAAAAGAGATGAGAGATGGGAGAGAGAGGTAGTTGTGAGACAGAGCAAGATGAGAGACAGAGGGAGTTGTAAGAGTAGAGCCAGCCTCTGCTACAGACCAAACTGGTTTGGGTTAGCAACTTGGACTCTGCATGAAAAATACTACGTACTTTTGTGCTATGGAAAGGCTGCGGTTAACGCGGGTTGCTGCTGCTGGTCAAGAGGTCAGCTGTGGAACTCGGCAACTCTGCACTGGGTCTCGGGGTCAGTTAGAAGTTTTTGCATTTATTTACGACTAGAAATTTAATTAAAATTGTTTTATTTGATGGCGCCACAAGCCGAGCCCCCCCTTACACGTAGATTATATGAAAGGAAGAGAAGGAGCAGAAGGTGAAGCAGTCAAGTTGGTCGACATAAATATGAGCAGCAAATGGCAAACAATTTTGTTGCATCAAATGGGCAGCAATTGTTGCTGCTGCCAACTATGCAACATGGCAGCAAACAGAGGGTGAGAGAGAGAGGGGGAGAAAGAAAAGAGAAAGGCAGTTTGTTTGCCACTTGCCACATATCCCGCCGCTAGTTGCACATAAAGCAGTCACAAAGGTACTCTTGGCATTCCTCTGCCTGCACCCACAGCTTGCCCCATCTCACTTACGTCTCTCATGTGAGAAATTGTATTGTTATGTGCAGAAAAATGTCTATATATAAGTGCCCACGACTGTAGGGTTTATATTTATGCCAGCTACTATATAAGTTCCTTTCCCCCTCTCTGCATCTCTCTCTTTCTCTTCATGCTGCTGCAATTGCGTGCTTTATCGTCTTTGACTTTCCAAGCCATTGTAAGGCTACAGGTTAAGGTAGCACTGCGTCTGCCTCTGCGCCATAAATATCGCATAAAAACTTTCAACAACAACAAGAACTATTCTGCTTTAAGCTTGTGCGAAACTACTGCAAAAATACCAAACGGAATTTGCCAATAGAACCGATTACCGATTACAAATTGAGCCCAACCAGCTGCAAAATGCACAGGCCTGTTCCCCTAATCCCCCCGGTCTCTCTCTCTCCCTGGAGAGTTGATGTCATTTTGCCATGTTGAATTCCTGCTAGAACATGTGTCCAGGCGCTGTACGTGCCGCTTGGCAATCAGGCGGACAAATAAAAACTAAATAAATTATTGACATAATATTGAGAAGAGTGCGAGAGTGAGAGGGAGAAGGAGCAGCTTGCATTGCAGATGTGGAGACCAAATCTCGCGATGCTGACCGCAGTCGTAATTGATTTTCAAAGGGCTGCTCGAGGTGGGGTGCAGGGAGTCGTGTCTCTTGTGTCAACTCGGGCAAATAAAATATAATTGTAATTGCAAAAGACAAAAGATCAAAAGGATAGACAGACCGAAACAGAGACAGTGAAGGAATGAGGGAGAGAGGGGGGAGAGAGGGAGACAGACAGGCAGTCTCTCTTGCTGTCTGCGCCCATTCCCAGTTGCAACAACGAATCTAAAACAATAATCATAATATTGATGATGATAATGATGACAATGCTCCACTGCAGATACAATTGTATCTCAGCTCTGTCCTCTCCCCCCTCTCTCTCCCTGCTCTGCTGCCTCTCAAGTGCGCGCAAAACACTCGTTAAATGTGCCAAAGTAAGCAACGTTCTCGCAGCTCGTATTGATTTCAGACTCCTCTCCGAAGGGTTTTGTCTTTATGTCGCGTCTACCTGTGCCTTTCAAGATGCTGCGGCACCAGCAGCACCAGGTTCTCTTGCCAGGCTCCTCTGCTCGTTGTCAAGTATTTATGCTAAGAGCTGTCAAACAACTTGTAGTTACATTGATTACATGAACGAGTCCGGCCCCAACTCAGGCAGACTCTTCTCTCTATATATGAGAATCAGTTTTAATGTGATTGCATTACATAGTTGGAGAGAGACGCAGTCCCAGCTGGGAATCAGGCTGCAGACTCGCGTCGAGTGCCAGAGATTATCAGTTTACATACCTGAAAGTAAAGAGAGAGAGAAACCTCAGTTAGTTGCCAGTTCAGCTCAAGCTCAGTGCTTAACAAGTTACCCAATATCCCCAGTAACCAATCACCAAACTAGAGAAGGAGTTCAATAGAAGAGGGATGTGGGTGGAGGAGCGGGAGTAGCAGGAGAAAGAGGAGTACAAGAGTCGCCCAATTTGGTGTAGAAATTATTTCAGCACAGCAACTGCTTTGTGCAACTATGCGAAGCAATTTTCAGACAAGCATCGACTGCAACATGCATCAAATGGGGCAGCACTCACACACACACACTCACAATGACACACGCACATTAAAACACCATTAGTGCAAAGTTTACCAACACTACGCCCACGCAACGCCTCAGACTGTGCCGGCCCCGTGGAGTCAACTTCATTACACGAAATGTGCCCACGCCTCCAAGAGAAGGAAGCAGGCAGATAATGCCAGCCGATATGACTGTATAGAGCATGATATTAAAGGCAGCTATGCGAACACTTTTAGAGGTATTTTTTCCAGGCCAGTTTTCAGCCATTTTCCAATAGGTAGACACGCAATTTTGCCCATCGCCCATCGCAACGCACGAAAGCAGCTTCGGTAATAAGACGACTCCACTTAGGTGAATGGAAGGGGGGTGGCATGAGTAACAGTTGGGGAGGGAGAGCTGTGGGGGAGAGGGGGAACAGTAAGGGGAGTGGGGTGCGTCGTAGGTGCATGGTACGCGTTGTCGCCACGTCGAACCCACCTAAGGCTATTATGGGTTTTCATTTTCATAGTTTTTCCTTGTCGTTTTTTTTTTCGCAGTGTTTTGGCGGCTTTGTTCCCGTCCCCCTACCCACCTTCCCACACTCCGCCAGGTCGACAGCACAATGCGAATATGTTGGCACACACATACACACACACGCACGGCAATTTGGGTATCGACAACAACAGCAGCAGCAACAGCAGCAGCGCAGACAACGCTTGCAGCTTGGCGGCCACAAAATCCTTTGCACAAAACACGCACATCACTGATGGCCGCCCCGATCCCAGCACCGACCCAACCTCCTCCCTTTCCCCTTCCCCTTGCACACCTCCTCTTCTATCCATCGAATCGAAGCGACGCAGTCCCGGGGCCTAGCAACACCCACATGGCTCGTTTATCTATCTGGCAGCCCATAATGGGCACGCATATAAGAATGTAGGATATGTGCACGAAGCGAAAAAGGGGTAGGGGTAGACAGGGGGTGGAGTTGGGAAGGGGAAGGAGGTGGCAAAGGAAAAGGAGAGGGGGAGGGGGCTAGCAATAGACGATGGGTTGGTAAGGCAACTTCTTACTGGTAACAAAATATAGTCAATAAATTGTGCCGAGGGCATTATGGAAAAATGTCTTCTTGTGATAAGAAGAGAAAAAGGAAGAGAGAGGGGGAGATAGAGAGACATAGCCTAAGAGACAGACGGAGACAAAAGAAGAGAGTTACCTAGAGTTAGAGACGAGATGAGTGCAAGAAAGAGAGATAAGTTCTCATAAGGGAATAGACAGGGCAATAGAAGAGAGAAAGACTCGCTAAATATGCTGTAGAAGAATGAGAGACAGGCTTGATGAATTTAATTTCAACGCAAGTTTCTATTATGAAAATCTTTCCTTTTAACTGATTGTTCCTTTAAAAACTATAGGATATAGTTGCCCGACTTTAATGAAATGAAAGCAGTGTATTTTGATTGCTGTCTAACTTCAATTGGCACTAATAAGATGAGTTATTTCGAATAAACAATGCTGGTCTTCATACAAATAACCTTTATTTCAACAGATTGTTCCTATGCTAGCTATTAGCTATAGTGATTAAATTTGTATAAAACTGTTTATTATATATAAACAAAAAGTCCGATGTAGTAAATTTGGTTGCAATATCTTGACAAATCTCTTAAATCAGCCGATAGTTTGTATGCTAACTATACGATATATCGATCCGATCGGGCTCGTTTCGACCTATTCACAACGTGCAGCAATAAAGAGCATGTGTGGCAAGTTTCATCAATATAAATCTTAAACTAAAAGACTAGAAGAGACAAACATGGCCAGATCGACATCCCAGTGAATACTGATCAAGAATATATACGATATACTTTATGGGATGGCAGACTTATCCTAAGGCACGTTGCAAGGTTAGAACAAACTAAGACTACACTCTCTTGCGATATGGAATAGAACAAGAAGTGAACTACATTACATTACACCATATACAGTTTCTCCATTCGATCTACTCTACTTTACTCTCTCTCCCCCCTCGTATTCGCAGGTCAATTAGAGCTAATGTCGGGGTTTACCTTCACGCTACACGCATGTAAGTGACTTGTCATTAAAATTGAAACTTCAGGTCACATTATGGGCCTGTCGACAAGCTTCTTGGGCACATATAAAGTCAAGTCAAGTTGAGTCGGCGCATAGATAAGCTCGAATGAGGCTGGCGACTTGTCGGCCTTATGAGCCCTCAACCTTTTCAGGCACGTACCAACAACAACAACAACCGTAACAACTACAACAAAACAAAATGACTTCAACTCAACTCAAAGTTGAACGACATTAAAAAGCGGCGCAGGAAAAATTTAATTTTCTGTTTTTTTTTTTGTGGTAGCCGACGCACATAAAAATTAAAATAAATACAGCACTTACTGCAAAGACTGTAAAAGGGGAGGAGGGGACAGGGCAAAGAGGAGGTTAAACTTAAAAAGCCATAAAAAAAGTTCAAAACGCGGAAGAGGAGCGCAATGGAATGTTTTGTGAGCCGCCTTTTTAACGGCTCCTTCAAGGCGTCACGTAGGTGGAAAACGCCAAGAGGAAACTGAACACTGAACGGGCCTGTAATAATAATAATATGGCCAAGAATTATGAGACACGCCGCCAACAGGCAAAATGGCAGACAAAGGAGAAAGAGCAACAAGGAGAAAACCAAGAGAGATAGAAAAAGTATTCGAAAAGTATTCGCGAAAATTGCTTAGGTTCGTTGTTGTTTTTGTTGTTAATAAATTAAACGAAATCTATTACAATTTTCGCTAATATGTGAAGCGCGTGGGCCGCCTAACGGTTAACCCCCAGCAACAACAATAACAACTACAACTACAACAATCGATTACAATCTGTTTGCTTGTTAAGTTACAAGACAGGCCAAAGCGGAGACGCATCGAGTAGGGGGTGGGGGGGCGGTAGGCAACCCGTTCGAACGTCTTTGCCAATTTTCCATTTGGCATTTGCTGTTGTATGCCCCAAAAAGTGGCAAGGCCTTGTTTGGCTAAGCCTCAGTCAGTTGCACAGCCTCAACTCCGTACCCGGCCTGACCAAGGCAACAACAACAGAACGACGACGACGACCAATCGAGCGTTGGGGCCAATAAGCCGCGACGAAAAAAAATTGTTCGCTGGCTTTTCTTGGCTTTGCTTTTGCGGAAAATTGCGTTCGCCTTTGCCTGCCTGCCTCTGTCTCTGCTCCTACTTCTCCCACTCCTGTTCCTGCTGCCTTCTTGCAGTACGTTTGTGTAGTTGCCTCAAGCTGCACAGTGCTTTTTGATTACGGCCCGCTTGGCTTACTCCTTCTCCTTCTCTCCACACACAGAAGGGTCACACATGAGTTTGTGGTATCTACATGAGTCTCTATGTGTGTGTGTGTGTTTGTGTGGGTTGCATTGTGCGAGTTACGACTTGGGCAAATGACTTTTTGGGCTGGCAAATTTCGTTGTGCCGCCCATAAAGCCTAATGAAATGCGGCAACCCTTTTTAGTGTTTACCTCGATCGATTTCAATTGCGTCGTCATAAACTGAAGAATGATCATATAGTAGTACTGACTAAACGATCTGAGGAGCCTATCTCAATCATCTCTTGCAGTCCATTAAACGTGTGGCATACCACGGAGAAGGCACTATCTCCCTCTCTCTCTCATTCTGTGTCTCATTAAAAGTCTGTAAGTTTTTTCGCCAGTTTCGATAAAAAACGCAACCCACGTTCGCTGCCTTACCTCTTTGACTCCCTCCATCCCTTCCCCTTTGCTAATGAAGTGTTATTTCATTTTTCTGATATTATTTCTTCTTTTTTGTTGCTGTCTTTGCCGTCCTCGACCATCCTCTTTGCTATATAAATTGCTCAATCCAATGCAAACACACCGCACCTCAAATGCCAAGATGAAGCGACTGCTGCTGCCTTGGCCTGTGCCTCGGTCTGTGTCTGACTTGTTTTTGTAGTTGTTGTTGTTGTTGGGTGCAGCACACGCAAACGATCGTTGAATGCGGCGACACCTACGCAGTCAGCGTAAATTACAACAACAGCGAACTTCAGCCCTTCTTCTACAGCCTTCTGCTTTCACTAGCTTGAGTAGTGTCTGCCCCTCCCCCTCTAGCATGTGTAGCAGTTGCAATTAAGGCAAATAAGCTAACAAAGTCTCCCTTTCCCCCCTTGGCCAACGCCCACGCAGAGCAGCTGCGCGAGGCTTGTGCAAAAATGGCTAAGAAAAAATGGCCAACATGACAACGCTGACATGCGACATTAAATGCCAAGACAGGGCAAAGATGATGTTAGTGTAGCCTTGCCTGGCTCTGCCTCTGACTCTGGTCTCACTGGAACATTGCGTGCCTATCGCGCTGGCCGCGATTCTCCCGAGAGTGCGAGAGAAATGTTCGCAACGCACGCAAAAAATCGCAGCGCATTAAAATCACTGCGTGTGCGTGCAGCAAACTGTGTCCAGCACCAGGAGGGGGGAGGAAGAGGAGAGAGGAAAGCACTGGCAGTGTTATCAAATAATGCCACAAATTGCCAGGCGGCTGCAGCAATGAAAGTCGCGTCGGGCCATTTAAATAAATAATTAATTCGCCTCAATTAAGCAACAGCAGCAGCTTGCAAGGGCAGCCCAAGTCGTCTGGCCCAGTTTGATGAGGGAACTTTCAAACTGAGACTGAGATTGAGGCTGGAGCTGACCAAGGCAAGGCAAAATGAGGTAGCAGTCTAGGTACAAGAGATGCAGATAGATAGATTGATACATAGATAGGTAAAAGATACGCTACTTAACTGGATAATAGATCAACTGATGAACTAGCAAACTGGTTTAGATAAAACTATTTGTAGGTTGGTAGATATGTATGGTAGATAGATGGATATCTGTTAGATACATACTGATAATGGTTAATGGGTTGACAAATAGGTGGATGAACCACTCTTCTTCATGCTAGGATCGCTTTTAGTAGTTCGACTTAGCTCTAGTTCAAGTTAACTTTAACTCAGTTGCAGTAGTTCACTGGTTCAGCCTGTATTATTCGCTTGTTCCCATACTCTATAGTTCTAGCCATAATTTAGTATGCATAAACATAGTGACAGTTGTGGAAAGTCACTAGTTCACTTCGTTTCGGACACTAGTTCACTTTGTTCACTTCATCAGCTCAGTTTGGTTTCCAGTAGTTCACAAGATTATTTCAGTTTCATTTCCAGTAGTTAAACTGATTCGAATTGTGGTTTATTAGCTTAGGTTGTTTGCATTTGATACACCTAACTAGTTCACTTCCCTTCGAGCTCAGCTTGGTTCCATTTGCACTCACTTCGGTTTCTGTTGCTCGTCCGGCAGTTCATTAGATTAGTTCAGTTTGCAGTTCCAGCAATTAACCAGTTGAGTTCGTATGCAAAGCACAATGTTCGCTCAGATTGCGCTTGTTTTTTGAGGCTGAGACAGAGATTTCTTTGCTTGCCTCAGGTTCACCTCAGCTGCGCAGCTTACTCTGTCTCTTCTTGTGACGCTTCCTGTGACTCCAGCTCGGCTCCTACTGCAACTTCTCCTACCCCTCATCCTTGGCTGCCCACCTAATTTAAAATTCAATGCACGCAACAGTCGCCGCCGCCGTCGCCGTTTAGTTTAGATACTTTTTTCATTTGGCTGTCTTTGGTTTTTTGTTTCTTCTTTCTTACTGTGTCTTCTTACTTCTACTGTCCCAAGTTCCTTCGTGTTTTTTGCTGCTGCCGCTCATTCTTCTCCTTATTTTTTCTGGCTCCATAAATTCTCCAAAAACTATTTATGCTGCGCATAGTTTTTGCATGGCTCGCACTAATTATGCAGCTGGATTACAGCTCGAACCTCCTCCTTCTCTCCTGCACAATCTCGATGGCAATCTCGGCGCAGTACGACCCACTTTTTCTTCGAGCAGCTAATGTATGCGTGGGCGAGAAAGAGACAGAGGATTGCAAGGAAAGGGGAGGGGGGGGGAGTTTAAGGCAGGCTCATAACCGTCGGCTATAATTCATGGCGGGTGCTCGACGGCGATGGCAATGGCGACGGCGTCTGTTTTGAAATTGAAAGAAAATAATTATGAGGCAGCGGAAATTGAATTTCTTATTACAGCCGGCCGAGCAGGAGCAGCAGGAGAAGGAGCAAGACTTGGCAAAGGCAGCAGGACAAGGAGATGGAGGAGAAGGAAGCTCGTCCTAACATGGAAGTGCTTGCAAATTAATTAAAATCCATAAAGTCGCTGGCAACCCTGGGCAGCCCTTGGGCCAATTTCACAGCCATTTGCCAAGCAGCGATTGCCAATTCCAATTCCAATCTCTGCAACTCCTGCAGCTCCTTCAACTTCGTCTCCATTCCCAACTCCTGCCATAGGTCAAGGTTGCAAAACATTTCTCCTTCTATATTCTTCGTCATGTCTCTTTTACTTCCATTCCGTTTCGATTCGCTTTTGGCCACTTGTAGTTCGTATTGTATTCTGATTTATTGAGGGGCGTGCCACATTTGGGCTCTATGCATATTTCATTGGCCTCCTGCTTGAGATATTCATGCAATGCACAGGTTGAAATCTTCAGTTCCACCTCCAAATACTCTTTAAAGTTGAGTCATTGTGATTTTTCATCCTTAGATTAATCGAATTAGCCCAAAACCTGTGATTGCAAGCAATGTAACATCACTTTTATTTATAAAATTTACTCGCTGTCAAAAAAATCAAATATAAATAGTGAAAACTATTGTTCACTACAGAAACAAAAAAGTTGATGGTAGTCTATCACACAAATAGTTGATATATACAATATATCGTAAATGGTTGGCCCAGCTCTACATTTACTTGAAATTCTTTGCTGCACTTTATTCCCTCAAACATTGATCTACAATCTATAGAAATCTTAGCGCTTCTCTTCGGCTCTTTGACTCTGACCTGACTCATTAGACTCTTTTACTATATTTTCTTGGGCCCAAAATAGCGTCCTCTGCCTGGATCCTCTTTCTTTTCCTCTCCCTCTATCTCCCTTTTGGTCATCCTCGCTTGAGGCACGAGACGAACGCGACCACAAATTACAAATTGAAAGTAGTTTGTATCTGTATCTGCTGCCGTTGGCTGTAAAAAATTTAAGTGCATAAGCAAAGTAGCAACAGCAGCGACGAAGGCTTCGCTGGCTTCTCTCTCTCTGGCCTCGGGATAGGGCACAATTTCGGGCCACGTTCGGGGGCACAAGTGTTGCAGGGTAGGGGCGGTGTGCGGGCCAAATATGTGTGTGCAGAGCATGTTATGCACTTTTCCTGCGGCTACCGAAAAGTGTACTCACACACACACACAGACAGGAAGACACACAAACACTCTCATAACAATAACAGAAAAACTTGCAAGTGGCCGAGCGTGTCCATAAGGAGCCCAACTGGGCACTCGAAGTGCTCTCGTCCCTACTCTGCTGCTGTTGTCCCGTTCACTCCCTTGCCCATTCTCTCTCCCTCTGTCCCTGTCTGCGCATCACATTGTCTTCTTCTTCGTCTGGGCTTTTGTTTCATTCATGAAGCTGCCCTTCGCTTCGGTCGCTTGTTCTTTTGGCTGCCTGCCCGAAAGATTCTGCTCTGCAGTGCCTCGAGCAAGGGCCGCACGGCAAGTGGCAAGTTGCAAGTGGTAAGTGGCAAGAGCGCAGAAGGGTCTCTAACGTTAACCCATAATTTGTGTTGTACTCCAGAGGGAAGAGGGTACACACTGCTGGCAGCAACAACAACGCGTGATTATCATCGTTGAGTGTGGAAAACATGAAAATCAGCTTGAATGAAAGTGCCGTCATGTTTTGAGCCTGAAGATTCGACTAGTCTTCTCGAAACTAATGCGACTATTTTGGCTTTCCTAATTGCCGAATGAGCAAAACATTTTTTGTATAATTTCGGATCATTTATCTGGCAACCCTGCGCGGCATACTCATCAATTTGCCCCAAAGAAGCATTTGCTGCTGCTCTGCTGATCCTTTTGGTCTAAATACGGCATTAGCAGGCACACACACACCAACACACACACACATAGCAAGACAAATAGAGTTGTAGCCAGTGCTCATATATCAAGGGGGCAAACCTCAAGCAGCTGCGATGACAACGACAACGACGAGCGGACTCTACTCTCTCCTCCCTCACACCACGCAACCAATACTCCCTTCTCGTGCAGGAGGATTAGTGGCCACTGGCTGGCGGCTTTGGCAGCATTCCCAGCTGACTGACGGCAGCAAAAGTTGGCGCTGCTGCTACTGCTGCTGTTGTGGCTGCATCTCTAAATGATTATTAATTACAGCGCTTAAATTTATGCTCATAAGCAGCACTTCTCGAGCCCCTGTCCCTGTCACCTTCCCCCTTTTAGCGTCTAACGGTTCACTCGACAGACCCCACGCATATCCCCGACTACGTGCTATAAATGACTAATTCATCGCGTCCCTATTGTGTAGGTATCTCTCCAGGCCCCTCACCCTGCACACTGCACGACTCTCGATGCCTTTGTCTATTTTTAGTAGCCGCCACTTTTGTCTCTTCTCTGTCTCTTGTTCGTTTTGTTATTTCATTCACTTCAATCATTACAATCCATCGCAAGGGCCCACAATATTATGATGTCTGGCGATAACCAGAGTCCCTGCCAGCGTGTGATTGTCTGCATATATATTTCACAATTTATTACCGATTGTTTTTAGAAAAGTCACAAGTTTAAGGCATATCAAATGGGGAATCTATATATATTTTTAATATGTGCGGAATGTTTTCTTTGGTTTAGAGAAAGAATTTACTAATTTATTTCCCCATTAATAATACTCACGCTGTATTATCGGATACATTGAATATTTGAAGAGATTTACATACCTGTAAGAAGAAAAAGATAGAAAGTATAATTAGTTAAAGTGAGGTTAAGTTTATAGCAAAGTGAGGTTAAGATTAAATAGAAGAACGGTGATGCTTATAGCAAAATGAGGTTAAGTTTATACGAAAGTGTGGTTAAGTTTGCATTGCTCATAGAAAACTGAGGTTATGTTTATATGGTAGTGAGGTTAGGTTTGTATAAAAGTGAGGTTTAGTGAGTTCTTTTTTTAGTTTCAAGTATATTCTTCATAATAAAGCTGAACAAAATACAAGGAAACCCGGCCAGTATAGTTTATAGCAAAGTAAGGTTATGTTTATATGAAAGTGTGGTTAGGTTTGCATAAAAGTAATGTTAAGTCTTTGTTTTTCAAGTATATTTCCCGCATTAAAGCAGCACAAAATACAAGAAAACCCGACACAGTTTTCGAAATGTAGAACCCCGAAGAAGAAGAAGGAAACTGACAAACATAATAACAAAATGTACTGGAAAGAGGCGGATTCAACCACCAAACTAACAATAGAAAAAAAGAAAACGACGTTTTTGTTAAATTAAAAGTTTATGAGGCATTAAATGGTCAACAACAAAGCAAAATTGCCAAAAAAAAGTACAAATAAAATAATAATAAGGAAGGGAGGAGCACCAGGGAGGAGGGAGACTAGAGCTAGAGAAACTGTGTGCGTTCAATAGCAGCAAGTAAAAAGTCGTTAAGCCCTCCAGCAGCAGCAACAACCAGAAGAACAACAACTGCAATAGCAACAACAATACCAAAGTGTCTGTCTACACAGTCCCCTCTCTACAATCTCGAGCTCGGGCACAGGTCATTAGACCCACGAAGTCTAAATTGCATTATCAACGCCAATAACGGGATACAGACAGCAGTGCGAGAGTTGCCACTGCTATTGTTGTTGCCTGCCTCTGCCTCCCCTCCCCCTAGGTGGACCCGCGACAGCATCATAAAAATGTCATTATTTGTCAACGCCATAGACAGATATCGTGTTTAGTATCTCGTGCCACTACTAGTATTGTCTGGTAGGGTGGCAACTCTAGCACTATCTCCTCCCCCCTGCAGGGTGTGAACATATGTGGCCAACACTCCCTCCCTGTCTCCCTCACCATCTCTTTTGGAAATCTTTGTGCCAAAAAGTGCAATTAATTATTTTTTATTGACTGTTCACTAGGCAGACATCATGTAAGGGGGATGGGTCGGAGTTGTCGGGGGTTGCTCATAATCGCTAAATTTGTAAAGCATTATCGACTGCAGCCCGATGGCACATTTAATTATGAAGACATGTGGCACGACAAACGAGTGCTGCTGACAGTTGTGGCTAATGACATTAGCTCTGGCCAGATAGATCCGAGACCAGACCGAGTGAACGAGTAATGAAACCACAGATCCAGCCAGAAGGAAGCCCAACATAATCCGTTGCCGAGTGTTGAGCATTAGCCAGACTCTATTCATTTACAGCACTGTCTAACACTGTCTGTCTCACTTGCACACACTCTCTGCCTGTCCATGTCTCCTTCTCCCTCTCACCTAACAGCAAGGGGTTGTGGTTTTTGCTGCCCAGGAAGGGAAATATGCAAAATATTTCAGCTTCTGAAAAAAATGAAGGGTGTAGGATGACGCAGAGGGGTGAGGGGGTAACTTTAAAGGCGAACCGCATGTGTGCGGACATTTTTGTATTAATTTGAAGGCTGCAGGGAGAGGACTGCAGGGAGGCAGCACTGAAGTTGGGTGTGGCTTGCAGCACACGTCGCGCCGTCGGATGACGTTGACATTTTCCATTGTGTCAGTTGTTGACTTGCAGCAGCAGCAACAACAACAACACAAACAACAACAACAATCGAAACATTGTTTGTGTGTTTGTTTGTTTATTTGGCTTTTGCATGTTTTCCAACACTCTCAAACAACGCTTGATAGCACAGCTGCCAGTGCAGGAAAATGAATGAAAGGACGCTGAAATAGTTTCGACTTCATTCTCGCGCCTCATTTACGCAATGCGAATTGCATCAATTGTGCCCCTCTAACCCCCGTACCACTAACCTCTCTACCCCTAAGCAGCTGCTAAAGTATCGGAAATATATATACGAGTGTATATACTATATGTATACGATAAGTCGAACTGGAGTTGGACCCCCCAAATGTGTCTCGCTATCAAAATGTTGTTTTGGCACATGACCCAGTTCGATTAGGGAACGATGCCAGCGTTGCCAGCTGGGGCCAAATGGTTTAGCTTTGTGTCACGCATATGCACACACAAGCACGCTATACATGTACATATATATTCATGTTCCGTTTGGCCTGACAAGTGAGAAGGAACTGTAAAAGTGACTGACAATCAAAAATTGCTTTTCACTTTCGGCGTTGAAATTGAGAGGGAGAGAAAAAAAATAGAAAGAGAAGAGGATGAGGGACAAGGGAGAGAATGAGGAGGAGACAGAAGGCGACCAGGGTTACCTGCTGCTTGCTTCCAAGAACTCTGACAAGCCATAGCGAATTGCATTCGGCAACGCAGCCCATCAACAGAAAGGGAAACAACGCAACAGAATTCAGAAAATGAATATGAATATGACTGATTAACCAATACGAATCGATTGTGAACACTCCAGCCTGCACTCATCCTTCTCCTTTGAGCGGGGGCAGCTTTAAGTCATCTGCCTGCTACATTCCCTCTCCCCTCTCTTCCCACACTCCACAGCCAGCTCTTTTGTAACGTAAATTCCTGCGTTTTTCTTTCGTTTTCGTTTTCCTTTTTTTCTGTATTTTGTTGCTGTCAGAACTGACAAACGCAAATGATTTATGTGTGTGTGTTTGCATGCGTGTAAATGTCATTAGAGGCCGCGACGCGCCAGAAGGCTGGGAGGAGGGGAGGCAGCATTGTTAGTTGCCCCTTGCTTCGATTTGCCTCTGTCTCGCAACTTTCCCCATTGCAAAAACTGTTGACATTTGCAGAAGTTTCCCTCCTGCCCTCTGCCGTCTTCCCTTGCCCCTTACACGATCCTCCTGCAACACGCACGACATGAAACAACTACAACAACAGCGATCGCCCAGATTTGACATTAAATAATGAGCGATGTCGCTGACGGCTGAGAATTCGCAACATGCCACGAGGGGGGCAACACTGACGTCTTCCGTGTGGGCGTTGTGCGTGCTGCGAGTCGGGATTGGGGTTCGGCGCCAGTTCTGGGAATTAGTCATCGCTTCTGCTGCTGCTGCTACTTCTATTAATATATAGTTTGTTATGCCTCTCCCTCCACACCATCTTGGCATGCCAATTCATCATCTGCGCTCTGACTTTGCATCTGTTTCCTTTTTCCACATGGCTGGACTCGTATGTGACCCGAAACTCTCTGCCAGATTACCCAGTTTTGTTTTTTTGCACTTTCGTCGCCACTTGATGCGATGAGAGAAGACGATAGGCACGGCCCGGCCTGGCCCGGCTGCACCCCGTCATTGTCGGCATCTTCATCAACAACTGTCAGTCCTCTGTCCATCCGTCCGTCCGTCTGTCCGTCAGTCAGTTAAACATGTTGCAAAAACAAATTAACATTTCGCTTGGTCACTTGAGTGGCGCCTGCGCAACGCCAAACGACAAACAGACGATCAACTGGACAAATGGCAGAAGACAGCAGTAGCAACAACAGTCACAACAGCAACAACAACAGCAACGTGCTGCCTCCACTGAATGCCTAATTAAGTTGCCGCTTGCCTCTGTTGCTGTTGCAGTTGCACTGTCTGCCTCTCTGAGGTGCTGCGCAGTCGCACTAGCCGCATAATATTTGCTTTCATTATACGCCTTTGATACACCTGACAACCCTGCCCCTTTACCCCCTTCTTCCACTCCCTTTCTAGCTTCTGTTTTCTTGCCACTTTTGCAGTTTGTTGGCTAATGGCAACAGTTGTTGCTGCTACTGCTGCTGCTGCAGTTGCTGTCTGGGGTCGGGCCCGTGTTGACAGCTTGGCATATATATTTTTCAGCGCCTTTTTGGTATTTTTTTGGCATTTTTTTCACGCTGCGCTTTGCAAAAGTTTAGTTGATTTTGCCTTAAACGTTCATATAAGGAGAGTGCAACATCCAAAAGGCAGCTGCGTGTAATTGCCTCTTGTTAGTTGTTGTTGCAATTGTTGTTAACAAGCATTTCTAGCATTTTGGCAAAAGAAACAAGCCTAGGGTTGTGCAATTGTCAGTGTTGTGTAAGATACCTTAATTGCTGAACATATTTGAAGAATTGGAAACAATTTAACAATATAAAAAGATAATATAATCAATTTCATATTGATAAGTTAAGAAAACTTGATACTTTGGGCTTAGCTACGATATCTTAAACATAAATATTAAATATTAATCGATAGTTCTTTGCAACTTTAATATCTATCGATATATGCAGCGCAACCCTTTTCAATTCAATTGCAAAACAAAGTTCACATTGATTTTCCAATATTTCCAAGACCAAACTCGTTTAGTTCTCACCACCAACGACATTTAACCTTTCTCTCCCATGAGTGCTGTACCCGATGGAAATGTTGAAAACGGCAAAAAGCTGTTCATACAACGCTGCGCCATGTGCCACACCATTGAGGCTGGTGGCAAGCACAAAATGGGACCCAATCTGCATGGACTGATGGGTCGCAAGACTGGACAATCTGTGGGATATGCGTACACAACAGCGAACAGAGCGAAAGATATTGTGTGGACTGAGGATACCCTCTACGAGTTTCTGGAGAATCCCAAGCGATTTATACCTGGCACCAAGATGATCTTCGCTGGCCTCAAGAAGTCCGAATACCGCAGCGATCTAATTGCATTTCTCAAGACGGCGACAAAGTGAAGCCTCGCGTAGCTCGACTAGGAAGTCAAGTGTGGCAGCAGGTGGCCTACTTATTTGGCCATCAGTGTACATCATCTGCTCATTTGCATTGCCAAAGGAAATTAACATGCAATTTGCTCTTGTGTTCCACCCCGCTTCTCAGTTACATTGCGGCAATTACACGATAATTTACGGCACAAATGTATTTCATATTAGTCGGGTCCGGAGTGGGAGGGAGTTGGGAGTGGAGTTGCTCTCTCTCTGTCGTCCTTGCACCTTCTCTCCTCTGGTTGTCAACTTAATGTCCTTCGCATAAGCGCACGAACCTCTCCGTCTCCATCCTCTTCTTCCTCGTGCTTTCATATCCTTTTTATGTGCTTTAACACATTTAATTAACAAAGCAATTAAGCAGAGAGAAATGTCAAACCGAGAGAGAAGGCAGTCGAAAACCAATGTAGAAAGCACTGCGAAAGCAGCCGAGAAGAAAAGCATTTTAATTTAATTTATTTCCCTCTGTATGCGTGTGTCTCCTTTTCCTATGACTGTGTGTCTGTGTCTGTGTTTGTGTGCTGGGAAACGCTTTTGTCATTCGCCTTGGCGGTTCCGTTTCACTCGGTTCCGTTGTTATTGTAGAATAATGCGTTGCAAATAGTATGAAATAAGTAATTTCTCTCTGTGTGTATGAGTGTGTGTATGAGTGTGTGTGTGTGTGTTGTAGTGTGTGTGTGTTGTAGTGTGTGTGTGTTGTAGTGTGTGTGTGTGTTTGCAAATGAATGCAAAATGGACGCAGAGCTGAGCAACAACGCGCATTGCCGTGATGACATTTTTATTGCTCTTGCAACAAACAATAACAGCATCTATCTTGCGTCCCTCTCGCACCATACAAACATACATGCATCTCTCTCTTCCGCACTCTCTCTCTCTCTCCCTCTCTCTTTCTATGCTCTGTCCATCTCTCCTCCTGTTTTCATCATTCTCTCGAAACAAAAGGCAAATTTATGCATAGCAAAATATTTTTTAATTAAATTTCACACACAAACGCACACAAAGCTGTCCGTATCCGGGAGGGGGAGGTAGAGAGGAGGGAGAGTTGCCAACTTATATTATTTTTTGGGGGCCAACGTATTTAAAAACTTTTTGGGCAAAGCAATCAAGAAGGAACTCAGAAGAAGCTGTCAGTCGACTCAAGTCGAGGCGTCGGCAATTCTGAACACTTCATCGGATTACAATTCGCCGCGGCGGCCTTCTTCTTTGACTCACGGCCCGCTGTACAAAGCGATCTGTCATCTCTGACAGCTTACAACCCGTACCCAACACGATCATCGTCGCCGTCTCATTCTCATTCGTCTCTGGTCTCTTTCGATGGGGTGTTAATTAACTTCACTCTCGCGGAGCATAAATCAAAAATTATGCAGAATATATTTTCCACTTTCCACTCGATCGCAAGTCAAGCGCAAAAATGCATTCAGTGTTGTGTAATGTCAAGCTTAATGGCATATAAAAAGTAGCAGCATCATGCTGTAAAGCACCATCGATCACAGACACACACAAACACATGTGTTACGGCCTGTCACTTTTATAGCAATTATAATGCCAACTTATCATGTGTATTGTATATGAGGGAAGCCCAACCCCGAATTAATAATAATTCTCTTTGACATTGCACTACCCTACCCAGCACTACCAAGCAGTACCCAGCACTACCGACTGCTGCCAGCTGAGGCCCATGTGGAACTGTTTAACCCTTCTCCCCTGCTTAAGTTGCTCTTTAAGCAACGATCAATCATATGGCAAAAAAGAAGAAATAATAACACAAACATGATGTACCATGTTCTTTATTCTTTTCTGCTTTTGGTATTTGCTTCGTCGTGTGGGAGCACTTTTGACATTTTCAACACGCCAATGATGGTTCCAGTTATTGTTTTGCTGAGGGTTTTAGTCTATTGGATTCATAAATCAACGACATGTATTAGAAGTGTGCGAATTGCAAATATCAAACACAAACTAAGTCATTAATTATCATAAGCAAATAGTTATTAATGGTGCTGAAAACCCGCAGAGATCTCTGCCCAAATGGGGGTCTTTTATGCTAGACAAGATCAGGTTCAAAACTGCTGAATGGAAGTAGAATATTTCCCACAACATAGAAGAGAAACACGCACACACACACGAGTCCCGGCAAGGAGGAAGGCGCTGCAGCAGAACCTCCGCCTGCAGGCGAGTCCGGTAAATCGTGGCTGACTCTGCAATCAAGTGAAATGCGAGTCGAGTAATGCGTAAAAGAGGTCGTGGTGGGAGGAGGCGGAGTGCAGCGTGTAGAGGCGGAGCAGCAACAGAAATTATAAGTGAATTAAAGCGCGGCACAGGTACGAGCAGCAGCAAGAGAGGTACACATCTCTGCCCCTCTCCATCTCTCTCTCTCTCTCTCTCTCTCTCTCTCAGACTCTGCGCTGACACGCTGCCAATGGCAGTCAAGTGTAGCTTGTGCTACGGGTACAGTTACTCGGTCGTGTGGAGTCGTCGGTTCAAGCTTTAAGGTCAATCAACAGTCGTAGTCGCGAGAGAGAGAGAGCAGGAGAGGCCGATTGAGGTAGGGAGGGAGGTAGGAAGTGGGGAGCAAAGCGAGAGGCAAGTTTAAAATTCTATTTGCCGCACAGCGGTAATTTACCAGCTTATGGCGAAGCAGACGCAAGGAGAGAGAGAAAGAGAGGGGATGAGGAGGGAATGTAAGTGAAGGTGGAGAGATATGGCAGAGGCAACAGCTTGGCATGCTGATGTTGATGCACTGGCACCACTGATGCTGCTGCTGCTGCTGCTGCTCCTCCTCTCCCGCCTTCTTCTCCTGCTGCAAGACTAACTGCTGGGTAATCACATGCGGTGCAGCTTAAGCGTTGCCAAGGCAGCCGCAAAACCAAGCTCAGATGCATCTGCAGCTGCCACCGCGCCGCGCTGTGCACCATCAATGAGGACTCTGCCAGGGTGAACTGCACCGAGGCAACCTCCCTCAGTCTCCCACTCGACTCCCACTCGTTGCCAGCAACAGCATCTGCAGTGTCGACCGAAAAGTCTGATGTATGACTTGAGATAAACCACCCGAGTTCTTTCTAGCGTTGCCAAGCACCCTACATTGTACACTACATTTGCCAGCGAGTGCTTTAAGGCAGTGCCTATGTACCCAGGGAAACCTTAGAAGTAAAGTGCTAAGAACTAAACCAAACCCAAGAAGGAATGTGCTTAAAACCAACACAAACCCAAGAAGGTAAGTGCTTAGGACCAACCCAAAGCCCAAGAAGGAAACTGCTTAGGACCAACCCAAACCCAAGAACGAAAGTGCTTAGGACTAACCAAACCCCAAGAAGGAATGTGCCTAGGACCAACTCAAAACCCAATAAAGGAAAGTGTTTAGGATCAACCACATAAAGCATATTCAATTAACCTCCTTAGTCTCTCTCCCTGCATATTCAATTCTCCTTCTTAGTGTCTCTATTAATTAGCATGCATCCACTGGCTTATCGCAACCATTTCAGCCTGTACCTAGTGTAGCGCAACGTTACCAACTTCGCATAATGCCAACATATGCGTTTGTGCCACTTTTTTGCTTTTTTGGCCACGAAAAAAGTGCAGCTAGAACGAGCTCCCTCGTAGACCGCTATTCCCCACACTATTTGTAACTTTTTGTTGCACATTCCCGCTGCGCCTCGCCCCTCCTCTGGAGCACCCTCTCTGTAGTTGGCGGCGTGCGTCGCATATTTCACAAAACTGCAGCCAGCAGTGGAGCAAGCACTGCCTGAGCTTGCGGTTTTTCGTGAGCTGCATGAGGATGAACATGATGGAGAAGGAGATGATGATGATGATGAGAACGAGCATCATGATGATGATGATGATGATGATAATGGCCTCTCTCAGTCTTCGTCTCTTATGGTGTCTCTGCTGCTGTCTTCTTCTCCTTCTGTGCCCAAGGCCCATGACTGTTTCACTGTTTTGGTCGTTGATGATGATCCCCGATGTGCGCGTCAAGCGCAACTGGCAACAACATCCAAGGTTAATAGCTGGAAGAGTGCAGCTTTTTAGCTGCTGAGCCCCGGGAGCTCTCTGGCTCTGCTCCTGCTAGGAAATGTACACCGCTTTACCGTTTTGCTAAACATTTAAGCAGCTCATTTCCTAGGAAATCAACGAAATGGGCACACAGAGCCGGCCCCAACGACGACGACGACGACGTTGTCTATTTTTGGGCTAATGATGCGCTTTGCCTGGGCATCAGCAGCACCAGCAGCAGAAGAACAGCAGCACCAGCAGCACCGGCAGCAGCTTAGCGAGGGGTCTGCGGGCTGCTGCAGTTGCCGGCAATGGCAACCGGCACCAAAAGCCACTCGATGTCCATCATTCATTTGTGGCCCCATGTACCGAGCCATGTTTATGTTTATTGACTGTTATGGACATGAGTCACAGTTAGACGACAATGACAACGACGATGATGATGACGACGACGCGATTTTAACGGAAGTGTTACAATGAGACATTACGGTAGAGAGGCCCTCGACGGCTACTTCGACTGTCCCTCTGCCTGTGCCACTGTCCCTCTGCCTCTGCCTCTGCCTCTGCCTCTGCCTGAGCAATGTCCAAAGCCCATTACCAGTGCCTGTCAGTGTCAGTCGAGTGCGTCGGGCACGAGGGTTCGGTACGGCTCGGTTCGGTCTCTGGTTATTTGCTTAAGTGCAAATATGAGCAACTATTTGCTAAATGACAGTTATTGCTGATTAGCTGTCAGGCATTTTGACAGCATGAAGAATGATTCGCAATTTTCGCCAAAGGAACCTGGCGACGCAGACTTCGGCTTGGGTTGGGCTTGGGTTGGTTCTGTTCGAACTGGAATTGAAGTGGAAGTTGTTGCCGTTGTTGCTACGATGGCGAGTGCGGGTGCTCTCGTCTCGTTCCGGGCTGCAGTTAATGATGTAGCATATGGTTAATTAGAACATTAGTCTCCCAGACGGTTGGTAAAAGCAGCTTTAAATCATTAGTGCAGGCTAAGATGTGATGGCTGATGTATGGTTCAGGCGGTGGGCTAACGAATGGGTTAATGAGTAGTACGAGTACCCAGTGAGTGGTTGCAACTGCGGTGATGATGATTTGGAAAGTTGCTAACAAGATGAGCAACAACAGAAGTGCAGTTGGGTTGAGGAGAAAGTATTAGACCCGCTTGATATTCTTCTCACTCTCTTTCTAACACGATCTGGCAATAAGCAGCGCCCCAAAAAGGTGCAGGCCATGACAATGTAACGAGAAGTTTGGCCAAAAGTAGAGCCGAAAATTACGCATGCCTAAACGGCAACACACAAATTATGACTGCAACTGCAGACAGCGACAACAAGAGTAGAAGGAGAACAAGAAGAAGAAGAAGCAGCAACAACAAGCAATAAAAAGCAATCACTTTGTAACCAAAAACGTTTGGCCCAAAGGCGCAAAGAAGCGTTCGTCGTGGTACCTGTTTGTGCCACAGCCACATCCACAACCGATCCCCGATCCCAGAGTGGGCTCCACTAAAAATTGAATATGGCCAAAAGCGGCAATGCAGTTGGCTCGTTGGGGCTGCTGCTCCTTGGCTATTTCGCCTTATAAGGTCGCGCACATAAATAAGCACAGCAAATATATATGGCAAGTAGGTTGGAAAACTTCAGAGCTCCGGCTCTAGCTCCAGACTTCGACTTGGGCATCGGCATGCGGCATCTTGCAAAGCAGCTGCTGCTGCCGCTGCTGCTGCTGCTGTGGGCAATCGTTGTCGTGCAGCGGCAGCGAGGAGCATCAACAATTTTAACAATCAACTGATGAGAAAAGGAAATGAAAAGTCAACATAGGCCACAATGCGAGTACATGAACAAAGCAACAGAACCGACCAGCGAAGACACAGACAAAAGCCAAGGAAAAGTGCGCATCGTTGAGGGGCTGGTGCAGACTGGGAGGGGTGGATAGAGAGGATAAAGAAGGGGGCTACAGGGTAGCTGACATTAGCTGACCGCAAGAGGCCTTTGGCTTCGACATTGTCTACGGCTTTGCCTGCTTTAGAATGGGCAGCGCGGGTTGCAACTCCACCTCACTCCTACTCTCTACTTATCTGCCTCTCCTTCTTCTCCTCTTTCTGCTCCCTCTTCCACCTTCTTCTTCCCCCAACCAACCCCCTTGTCAATTGAGCCTCATCGAGTCTCAGTTGAAATTAAAATTACTTCAGCCAAAAGATTAGAAACCTCGCAATGCACTTTAAGCTCATCTCTTTGGGTAAATTTAAGACCTAAACGGCGCAAGATAAACAACACGCTTTATACCATCGCTCGTTATACCATTCTCGATCAGTTGATAATTAGCTCCAATAGCTCTTCAATTGATGCCCCCAAAAGCAACGACGTCGTTGCCAACATTGTGTGACTTTTTGTGTTGCATCTATCAGAGACACCTCTCGATGCTGGACGGGTTCCATTTCGACCTGTGTGCGCACATTATCACAGATCTCTGTCTGTGTCTGCCTCTTCACATCTCTCTGCATCTCTCTCCCCCTCTCGCTCTCCCCTCTCCCTCTCTTGCTGTCTCATGCAATCTCCAATCTTCGATCGTTGCTTCGATTTTGTGGCGCGCTATTAAATTGTAAATTGGTTGAGCAGCGCTGCCGCTGCGGCAAACGTGTCTGAATGCCACATTGTAGGGGCCCTCTGTCGGTGTGCTCTCCCCTCTCTCCCCACCAACTACCCGAACCCCCTGCTCTCCTCCTTTAGTCCATGCCGACAGCCTGTTTTTTATATGCCTGCAACGCATCGTGAATCGTGTGCAATTTGCTGGCCCTGCATCCCTTCCCTCCTTATCCCCCTTCCCCCGTTCGATCGACCGCTGATGCTGCCTCCTCCATCCAGTCCCAGTCCGGACTGACCACTTTTGCTATGCGTTGCGCGCTTCTGATCGTGGTTCAGTTTGGGTTTCGTGGTTTTCACTGATTGTCGTCCACTGTCCACGCTATCTCTGCCTCTGCACTGTCCTGAGTCTTGTTCTGTTTCACTGGCTAATCAATTTTTCCTCTTTCATTGTTCCATTTGTCTCCCTCTCTCTCTCTTTCTCACAGTTCCAACTTGGTCCATTCCTCGATTGTTTCTCTGCGGTTTATCAACGCTTTATTACACTGACGTTTTGTCAATTTGATTGCTTTTGATTTGACTCTTTTGCTCTCCCCCTCCTTCCTCTCTGTCTGTCACACTCTCTTTGTCTGACAGCTCGTCGTATTGCTGGCGTTTAATGCATTTCCATTGGACCAAGAAGACCTTGAATTGTCGCCCCTTCATTGTCGACACTGTTCACTGTCCACTGTCATTTGGCGACTGTCGCCTCTGTCCGTTTCGGGAATGTTTACTGTAGTTAATGGTTTGGCTTTTAATTGCTTCACTGCTCGATTTGGTGCCTCACCTTAAATGGCAGCGGGCGGCACTTTCGGTTTTTCGATTATTTTCATACCCTGCAGTCATTGTGAAGGGGTATATTCAATTTATGTAAATATTTGTATTTAGTATACATGTGAGGGGCTTGTTTTCAAGCTATTTCTGAGATAAGTCTTAATTATCAATCTGTCTGTAGCATCTAAGATAGAAACATCAAATTCGGCACTGAATATATATACAATACCATACGCTTATCTGTAGGGAATAAATGTGGAACGAAGTAAACCTATCTAACTACTAACAACATCTAATTATGCCCCAAGTTTTCTTATGATTGAGCAGCAAATAAATCAGATATTGAAGAATCTATTACAGAATATCTAACTATTAATTTGTCTGTAGAGTCATACAATCATCTGTTATTATATGCGCTAAAAACTACAATTTCAGCAGGAAAAAATGTATATAGCTCATGCTCATAACCTTTCATTCAAATATTTCCTATCAAGCTTCTACGTTCTTCGCTTTGAAATATATTCATTATGAAAACAATTAATATAGAATGATCTACCTACTAACATCATCTAAATATGCTCCAAGTTTTTTTTCGATATGGAAGATATAATAAACCAAAAATATGCGTACTTAGAGCTGTTTATAATGTGAAATTTATAACCTTATTTAGTTATTGACTCTCGGAGACAGACTTTAAATAGTCAGTGCACAGTATTCACTTGGAACATAAGTAAGGAGAAACAATTAACGCCTACAGAAGATATGAAAGAAAGTATATTATACATAGGTAAAGAGTATCTAACAGTCAGTCTTACATGCCTAACTTTGCCTTTCTTTACTTGTTATTACTTCACTTTCAGGCGCCTTCACTTTGTTGCTTTATATTTCTCTTGTCTGCACTTGATTTTTTATGCAATCAACCCGTTGGTCATTGTTGTTGTTTCTGTTGTTGTGTTGATAGCTTTGATTTCCTTTCTCGTTTTCGGCACTGCAGGTGATTGTAAGAGGCCACAATTGTAGGATCTTTCGATATGCAAATTATTTAGTAATAAGATAACACGGGGCGTGTCTCTAACTTGTGGTTTCCTTGTCTCTACCTAAAGTTCAGTCATCTTTCACACGCCATAAAGTTGTTCTCTTTTGTCAAATGGGTTCATCTTGAAGACCATCCATCTGATAGCGCAAAACAAAGACTTCTTTGAGAGTTCCTCAAATAAACGTATATATCATTCATGCCCATCTCACATTTCATGGCCAATTCGCAGTCGTTTCTCAATTCTCAGTCGTCGTTCTGGTTCTGATTCTCATAAAATCGCTGTCCCCCATTAGAACCGTGTCAACTACCTGACCAACTCAGTCCAATGGTTGTTGCCTTTCACTGTCACGCAAATTGACGACTTTATTGCCTCTAAATATGGTTAATGACCGAGAGAAGAGTCGAATGTTTGTCTATGCGAGACCATTAACAAAATAATGTCAAATATCATTAATTGTTTCCAAGTGGAGAACTCCATTCCCCCCTTCCTCATTCTCCATTTCCAAATCCAATTTCAATTCCAAAGACAATCGCCAGATTTGCGTGGGCCTCTTGTAGACGCCTCTGCTGATTTACTTGGACAGCGTACGAGGCACATAAACAAAAGCCAGGCCACATACATTTTGTATGTGTGTCCCAAGAGAGATAGGTACCTCGGGGGAGGGCAGGGGGGAGGTAGTCATGTAGCATTGCGGGTGTAAGGTCTGTTTGCTTTGTGCTTTGAAATGCGCCGCCAACAAAAATTGACTTTGGCACGGCCAACAAAGTCGACAGTTTCCACATGTGTGTGTACTGACCCCCTCTCCCACCATGACTGCTCCCTCTTCCCCTCTCCTCCTCCTCCTTATGCTGAGCACTGATTAATATCTCACAAATTTGGCTCTTTGATGAATTATTTCTCAACTCGCACTTCTCGGCCGGCAAAAATAAATAAATAACATACAAATTTAGCGCAATTTCTCGTTTTGTTTTTTAGCTTCTTTTTGTTTATTTTGCGTTTGCGGTTGCTCGATTTTTATGGCTTGTTAAAATGCTTCGGTTTCGGGTCTGTTTTTGTTGTTGTTGTTGTGCTCGTTTGCTGCTGCTGCTGTTGCTCGTTGTGGCTCTTTATGGCACTCAAAATTTATAATCAAACTGATTGATTGAGTTATTCGCAGGCGCTTGTTTAAACATGCTCGAGAACGTCTGCAGAGATGCGATATTTCTTTCCGGGAAAGCAAATGTGCGCACTTGCTACAATTTATGCAGCTGCAACACAAAGTTGCCACAACAGATGATGCGTCATTGGGTCAGTTGCTAATCGAGTTATCTGCGTCTTTAGCTCGTTTTCATTAGATTCGATTCGATTCAAATCGTTTCGATTAGAGGCCTAACACATGACCCAAAGAGAGAAGGAGCCTGCTCTCTCTCCATCTTCCACTTGATTCAGTTATGAGAATTAATGACTCAAGTGGCGACTGAAGACGCGCTCTCCCTGCACAATTTAATTTCTATTTGAGGGCAGCCAAACTCGCTTAGCCCTTTTCCCCAACCAAAAACCTTAACCCATTTGTGTCTATTTGGCGAGAGACTTTGCCAAATGATTAATTAGTCTTTGTCTGGGGCCTGGCAACCGCCTTGTGTGGCTTATGTTGCTGATCCCCCTGATGGTTCCTATAATCCAACAAAATTGTCTATTGTGCTGTTGGCCCAGAAAGTTTGCCGCCAAATGGGTTCAAAAGGCAAATGCTAAATCATTTTTTTCCGGCTAGATGAAGAAGAATGAAAAAATCGCTAATTGTTTGTAGATTGTTCGCTTGTTTGGCTCTTTCTTCTTTTTATCTTCTGACTTCTTTTTATCTTCTGCCTTCTCGTTTGTGCTTTCTACAATTAAACTTATAAGCAGCTCATCTTCATGGGTTGCCCCACGATTTCGTTTCGTTTTGTCTGTTGGCAACTCTAATTGAAGTTGCCTCAATACCAGATTACTTTGAGAAAGTGAAAGTCTTGATCTCTTGTTAGATAATTGTGACTGTTGTGTCTTTATAACTTACGTGAATAGACATACTCTACGACATGATCTGAAGTGGGAGTAAATACAGTGAGTGTGCTTTGTGTACGTACCTGCAAGTAAAGAAAAGAAAGAGAGGGAAATGTGAATTAAAACTTGAACTGAAAGTGCTACACAACCCTAAGTGACCTAGTAACCCCCGCTCTACTTCCAGTACCTCCTTCTCTGCCAATGCTCGCTCCATTTAGCCTGCCCCAATTTAAGTGCCAAAGCCCTCTCGGCTTAGTTAGGGTTGCCAATATTATTTAATTTCCAGCAAACCCTCACCCCTCACAACTCCCTCTCCTCCTTTCCTTCATTGCAGAAAATTGTCACAAGGCAAATATTGGCATTGCGTTGTAATAACGCTGCATTAACGGTGGAACCCGAACCCAAAACTGCCAAAGACGGAAATGAAATGGGGCTACCACTCAGTGAGAGAGAGGGAGAGAGAGAGAGAGAGTCCAATTCGCGGACCCGCTGCCAGCTTAATAATGTAAATTTCGCTCTAAGCTATTTCCAAAGACTAATGGTGCGTTTAGTAGTCACCCTGCCCCGAAAATAAAATAAAAAGGCAGCATTGGCAGAGGGGAACACGGCAAATAAAAACAAACTTTGCCGCGTCGCACACGTCACAAGGTACACGGGGAAGAAACGGGAGAATGGGGAGGGGGAAGGAAAGTGTGTGTGAGGGAAGGAGAGCCAGCAGAAATCATTGCCAGGCCGCAAGTTTGCGTGTCCCGTTTGTCGTTTTGGCGAAACATTATTAAGCGCCAAAGATTATGCAAAGAAAAACAAATGGGGGAAGCGGAAGAAAAACCAATATGGCCGCCAAGCGAAAGAGAGAGATGATGCTCCCTCTTTGTCCTTCTCCTTATTATGGACTTGAGTAAACAACTTGAACAGTTTGTATAGCATATTTTTGGGCGCATACCAAGGGGGGGAGGGGGAATGAAAATATCCTGGAAAAACGAAATGCGAGACAACATACGTGCGCCACAGTGGGTTCTTTTTATTGTGTGCACACATACACATGCATGTATGTCTGCTATATATTATAGATATACCTCTTCTGGAGCTGCAGATGTCAACTTGAATATTGTTTGGGGTTGTTGTTCAACAGAGAATTGATCGCAGTCGAGAGATAAGTGTGCAGAAAATGAATGGGAGGAGCAGAAGAGAATGATATGGAGATATAAACACAAAAAGTTTGATTATAAAGAAAGAGAAAGAGGCAGAGAGATGGGCAAAGAGAGTGAGTGAAATGAAAAGAATGAGAGAATACAATAAATATGAAGAGGGATATGGAAAGAGAGTCATACAGAAGAGACTTTGAGAGACATAGACAGAGTCTGAGAATGTGAGTGAGAGAGAGTAAGCTACAGATATACCAAGCAAAAGATAAAGATAGATATTATAGATAGAGAGAGACACAGAGATATAGGAAGACAGTCTGAGAGAAGAGACACAGACAGCGTCAAAGAATTTGAGTGCGAAATCATAAGAGATAGATAGAAAGAAATATATGTAAAGAGATATGGGATGATAGTCATATAGAAAAGACTTGAACGGACATAGACAAATATGGAGAATTTGAGTGAGAGAGTAGGCAACATATATGCTTATATAGAGAAAGATACAGACAGATAGAAAGTGAGAGAGATGAAGAGAAAGACAGAGTATAATAAGTTCTTACAATAAATAGAGTTAGAGGTACAGATATGGGGAAGAGGCTTCGAGAAACATACAAAGACTAGGAGAATATACAAAAGAAAAGAGACTGATAAATATACAGAGATAGAGAGAAGACACAGATATACAAGGCAAAAGAGATATATACATGAAAAGAGAAAGAAAGATTGACAACTCAGAGTAAGCCAGACAAGAAGAAAGTATTTCTCAGCTTGTCTTCCTCTTCAGCTCCAGCTCACTAATCGCTTTCTTCCCTCTGTGCCCACTTCTTCCCTCTGTGCCCACTCCTCCCCCTTTGTGCTGGACTCCTGCAGCGCAACTCTGGCAACCACGCCCCCCTCTCTGGGGACAAATCCAGGGTGTATCCTGCACAGTGTGTCAACAGTTGTTGTACGTTGGCACTTCCTGCTCCTGCTCCTCCCTTCCCCCCTATCCAGTCTCTGCGTCCCTCTGGCCTTGGCTAAGTGGCTTGGCCCATGCACAGCCGTCTTTGGCTTTTTTATTAAAAATAAAAACAATAACGACAGTCACACGCCCCCATGAGTAACTGTCTTTCTCTGTCTGTCCGTCTCTCTCTCTCTCTTTGTCTGTGTGTGTAGCCCTTTTGCAAGCTTTCATCTTTATGTCACCGCATCGATTTTTGTTTTATTTTTTCCTGCCACCTTCCTCTACCTCATCCCTCTGCGCCACTTGCTGCTACCGTCTCCATCATCACCAAGCGGGCTGCCACTTAAGAGATCTCGCATCGTCTTCCCTTTTTTTTTGTACCCTTGGCTAAAATTGTTTGCTTGGGGATTTGCATGTTTTTGCACACGCTTCGCTCTGCATACACTTTACCCCTCTTCTCACCAACCCCTCTGCAACCCTCTTCCCTGTCAGTCTCCCCTTGTTCCTTGCACTGTCTCTATTAGAAGTTAACGCATATTTATCGTCGGTTTTTGCACCTTGAGCCCTCGTTTTCATCTGTTCCCAGTTCACAGTTCCCTTTTCTCTGTCTCTGTTTCTCCCTGCCCTTCTCTCTTTCACTTTCCTCTGCCCCTTCCCCGCCGTCACGCTTGGCTTTTCTGCTCCAATGGAAATGTTAATAAGCGACGCTCTGTTTTCGCTTTCTTTACGCTGTTTGTTTGTTTGTTTGTTGTTCTTACTCCTCTTCAGTCCATGCCCACCTCCCCCCTTCCAGCACTTCTCTGGCAGAAAGCCTTTAGCGCCCAAAATTAGACTTCCATTTGGCCTAGCGGATTGAGTGTGTGTGTGTGCTTCGCTTCGCTCGACAAGGACAACTCAATCAGCTTGATTAACATTTTACTTTCAGGCTCAGACTGCGTCTTCCTCCTCCTCCTCCTTTGCCTTCTTCGTCTGGAGCCACCACTTGCTAGCATTAACTGCCGTCGACGTCTCAAGTGCTGCAAGACGTGGGTTGCGCACAGGGGTAGGGAAAGGGAGGGGGGCAGTTGGAGATGGCGATGAAGTGGCTTTCGAGCCTGAGCTGAGCCTGATTTCACTTTGGCCACAATGGATTTATTGTTTGCACTCGCACAGCGGAGCAGCGTGCTAAAAGCCTCTCCTCCAGCTCTTGAGGGGATCCTGCAGTGGCAGAAGTTGCTGATAAAAGGAAAGGGCGAGAGGGGAGTGGCAAAAGGGAATTGCCTTGTTACTAGTGTAAGCGGACCAGGCTCAGACTCAATTGGCAATGCTACCGAAAATAAATACGAACGTGATCTGTATAATAAATCACATGATTCCCTCCCTCTTGCCCCGTTCTCTCTCATCATTCTCACTCTCTCACATGATTCCCTATTCCAGAATCTTCATGAAATTCGAAGACGAAAACAAATCATAAAATTCGCACAACAACAAGTGCAAGGTCCATTCTTGACATGATGTCATAACTTACCCCAGAAAGTCGAACACAAGATCGACGTCAGTCAGACCCAAGTTGGCACTTAGTTAGATGGCAGTTAGATTAACCATACAGTTCTCTGATAATAATGCAGTTTTCTACATAAATATATTAAATGCAGCACAATCGAATATATTTCATTTTGAATACAGACATTTTCACTACACATTGTCCAGAAAGTTCTTTTAAATATCGTTCTTTGAATTTTGTAAAATATTTTATGAACTCCTCACAACCTTCACTCACAAATGTGAAACACTAACTGAAGATTTAAACTTGAATCTTAGGCAATATTTGAGTCCCTATTGCGATCCTCACAACTTAAGATCCACACAAATTTTGTGTGGATTGCAAGCTTGGCAAACAGCTGAAATGGGAAATGGAATGGAAACTGGAAGGAGAACGAGAAGGTGAACTGGAAGAAGAACTGAGAGGGGAACTAAACAGGGCCGTAGCGACTGCCCCTGGGGCTCTTGTACAAATCTTCTCGGGGCCATATTGAAGTTTCCTTGCTTTAAAATATATGACTTATATGTATAGTTAAAACGTTTAACATAATGAGAAAACTTAATACTTATTACATCGATTATTTTCTTGATTTTATAATGAAAAATTGGTCAAATGCTTTTGAGAAATATATATATTCTTGTTCAGTATTAATGGCGGTCAATTTAACCATGTCGGTCCATTTAAACATCAAGATCTCATTTGCTATATACACATACAAAAACTTCAGATGATTGTTCCATTTAATAGAAGCCTTCTAACAGGCAGGGGGCCCTTGTACACCGCACATCCCGCACTCGTCTCGCTACGGGCCTGGCACCATAGCTGGAACTGGCACAGTGGGCTGCAACTGACACAGTGAGCTGCACCTTGCACAGTGGTGTGCTCCAACTGTCGCGGAGTAAACGCAATTAGAATTTCAATTACGTTTCGCTTCCTTCCACAAAAAAAACTGTAAAATAATTTTGTTTGCAAATCGATTTGCCAAACTTCACAAGCAATTTACGTTAATATTATGAAAAGCCTTTTGGCCATCGCCGACGATACACGCTCATATTTAAATTTCATTCCCAATACCAGACAACAACAACAAGAATTACAATAATAAATATGCAGGGAAGTTTGCCGCTTTTACCGTTAAGCAAGAGGACAAAGAACCAGCCAGAAATAACAGCAACAACAACAACAGCAGAAGAAGCAGAGAAATATGTGTGTTTCCCCCGAAAGCAAAGAAAACTACCAACTCACGCGTCTTACGGTCTCCAACTCTGCCCCCCTCTCCCTTCTCCACTCTTCCCCTACTCCCTCTTGGCTCCTCTCACGTGCACTGAAATTTTAAGTGAGTTTTTCTTCAAGTCGTCGTCGTCGCCGCTTTTTGACTTTTAATGACGTCGACGACGACGACGACTCTGGGGCATTCTTATGCACCAACATACACACATACACAGTACTCCTGTGTGTGTGGCACGGTGTGCGTGAACATATTTATACAGAAATTTAAATTTTAAAATAACAACCAACGTCGTCATCGTCTTCTTGTGCTTCTTCTTCTCCGTTTTCTTCTCTCAATTCCATTTTGGAAATTCTCCTGCTTCGCCTGCTCCACTGGCAGTTGCTTCATTACCTAAGCCCGCGGCTGAACCCAAGCTGAATCGAGGCTGAATCGGGTCTGAACCTGAACCTGGCCAAGCAAGCGGAGCAAGTCAGTCAGCCAAGCTAAGCCCGAGGCGGGACAGCAGCAGCAGCAGCAGTCGAGTGGGCGGTGAGAGCAGGTGGGCGTGTGGGCTGGCAGCATGTCAGTTGTTGCTCCTCCCTCTACCCCCCTCCCCAGCCACTTCTTAGCTGGTAGCAAAATGTCATTTTGTCACGCAGCGGCAGCAACTTCATCATCGTCTGGCGCTGGCACTCTGATCATTATGCTTATTAAATTGCCACACGCACACACACATACACACAAACACACGCATATATATATAGAACACATACACTCACACACTCGCACACACAATACAAACACACACACGCACACACCAAACATTAAGATTTTCATTTGCGTGCAAAACTTTTCATTTTCTTTTTGCTCTTTTTACTCTCTCTCTCTCTTTACTCACTTATTCTTTCGGTTTGTTATGCCAAAGAAAACGGCACAGTTACTTGCCTCACTTCTCATTTCAATGAGACTCTAAGGGGCACCCCTGACTCCCCTAACGACAACTCCGCAGGCACTTCCCATGCACTTTTTTCAAATGCCATGCAAAGGCAAACCTGCCTTGCTGCCCTCTCTCTCTGCCTCTCCCCCTGTCCCTCTCTCTCTCTCTCTCTTTTGTAACACACACACACACCTGCAGCTGCCTCAGGTGTATCATCCAAGTCGTAACAGCTGAATTTCTTCCGATTTCCATTTCGATATCATTGAAAGAATTATGATGTCTTTCGCAACTAATTTCTTTCATCACAATCTTTCCCTGGGGGAGGCCCTGATGCTGTGATTTACCAATCGCTTGCGCCATACACTCCCCACTTGCCCCTGCCACACCTTCCTTCCCTCTGTCTCTCTCTTTTTCCTTTCTCTCTGATTCAGTAAAAATAAATAAATAGAATTTATTTCTTCACGCCTCATAAAATGTAAAGTCCAAACGAGCAATACCTTTGGCTCCTCTTCTCTGTTTCTCTCTAGGCATAATCAGCAAGTGTCTCATATTTTTATGACACTGGCGCCTCAATCCCCAATCCCCTCCCCTTCTCCCTTACTTCTCTATAGCACTCTCTGGCAAGCAAATAATTTGACAAAACATCTCGTCTTGTCTTCATTTCATTTCATTCCCTTTTCACTGCCTTTTCATTCTATTTGTTTATGTGTGGGAGTGTGTATGTGTGTGGGCTGCCCCACCATTCCCCCTGCCTTCTTCCTCCCTTCTCCCTCTCTTCTATACCTACCAGCCTAGGCCAACAATGTTGTCTATGTTAATTTTTATTTATTTTATTTATGCTTCGCCCCCAACAGAAAATTGAGCCTGTGCATGTCTGTCTCTCTCTCTCTCTCTCTGTCTGTCAGAATTAGTGTGTGTGTCTGTTAAGGAAAGGACGTGTTGAGGGGCAGTCCTGCTAGGGGAATTTTCATAAATTTGCCAAGATTTTTGCAGCCTTGTTTGACAATAAAAATATTTGTTTACGGCGCAAAAGGATAACGCGTTGACGACTTCATGGAAGGCAACAAACATGCACACAAATACACACAGACATGGACACACACACATAGACATATAGACACATACAAGCATACATGCATATGTACATTGAGCCCGCACTGCAGCCACAAACTGCCACACGGCGGTGCATGCAGCAGAACGCCCCCCGACGAGGCAACCGCAAATTTCAATTAGCATTAGATCAGGCAGAAGGACGCGGTTGTTGCTTAATTTTTGGCATATTAATTGACGTGTCAATATGTGCATAAATCAATAGTTAGAGGGGTGTGAGGGTGGGGAGGTAGCTGTGCAGCGGGCGTGGCAAAAAAGCGCGTACACAACGATTATTCGCTTGACCAACAACAGCTGAGGGACATTGCCAGACTTTTCATTACCCTTTTCCCCTCTCCTTCTTTCTCTCCCTGGCCCTCTACCATACACTCTCGCCCTCCCTCTCACTCTATGCTTTGCCCTCTCTATCTACTCTCTGCATTTCCCCTCTTCATCATTTGCACTCTTCTATTCAATTAACACTCGCAAAGCAGCGCGACATTAATTACACAGCACACACACTGTGCAGTGGCGCAGGGGCAAGGGGGAGAGGGGGTTGGGCCTGCTCAGTTTCGTTTCATTTGTTCGCGTAAATTGTATAATTAAGTTGAAGTTGTTTAACAAATTTGTACGACAATAAATTTATTAGCATCAGTCGCGCAAATGTTGCAAAGTTGCATGCCAAACTTAATTGTTGACTTGGGTCGTCGCAGGTGGCAAACTGTCAACTAGTGACCCCGTGACCCTCCGTCACTCTTTGGCCCATGACCCATTGCCGGACATACGCGGCTCGTGTCTGTTTCAAGTGTGTGGCAGAAGGGGCTAGAGAGAAGAAGGCGCAACAGGGGAAAGGATTATGATGAAGGGGTTATGTAGTTGAAGGATTGTCGCGTGGCTAAATATCATTTCTGGTTTTATTTACCCTCTGCCCAACTGCTTTATCTATTGCCAGAGTCTATAATTAATTGTGTTTTGCAGGGGATTGTAGGAGAAACTATTGTTAAATATATGTATATAGGGAGTCTTTCTCTTCTTCGGACTTATGACTTATCTGAGGTAGGGAAAGACTGTGCCACGCAGGCAGATCGCATTTAGGCGCAGTTTGGCCATTTGCACGTGTTCGTTCATGTTCTATCTTGTTCCCTACTGTTCGCTGCTGTGGAGCTTTGTCCGCTTGCCTCAACTTTATGGCAGCACGTCGAGAAATTGTCGCAGGACGCGCAATGCACGAACACACTGAGGCAGGCTGAGGCAGTCTGTGCTGCTTCTATCTGTGTTTCCCCTGCTGCATGGTCCCGCTCCTGCTCCCCACACTCCTTCTCCTTGTCCTACTCACTCTTCTGCTAACTCTCCTGACCTCTCTTCTCCCTCTCTAGCTGACTAGTCTCTTCCCTGGCCTCTCAGCTGCTCCTTCTCCATCTCCAGACTCTTCTGTCTTACCCTCTTCCATCTCCTGCTGCTGCTCACTCTCCTTCCCTCTCTCCCCCTTCTTCTCCTGCTCCTTCTTCTACATTCTTCTCTTCACTCCTCTTCCCTCCTCCCTTTCTTTCTCTCTCTCTTTTTATTCTCTCCTACTTGTCGCCTTTTCACACGTAATAAACGAAGCCGTAAGGCGACGTGGACGACGCAAAATCGCCACAGCACCCACCACCTCCTCACTCACTCAATCTCCCCTGCCTGCCTTCCTCTGACCAAGTGTAAAAGTTGTGCTCACTTTTTATGCCTCCTTCCCCCCCCGCCTTCCATCACCTTGCTGACTCCGATTTGTCTTGGCTTCCTTCTTCTGCTGTACGCACGATTTGTAGTCGTTCGTGCTGCGCCAAAGTTTTCTTTTCACCATCGCATGAAATATAAATAACATTTTCAAGCGTTGAAAAATTTATGAAATACACCGCCGCAGCACCGCTCCTATCCCCCTCTCTGCCATTGCCATCACCTCCACCCCCTGCACAGTTATAGTCCGGCAATCTGCTCGAGGCAATCTCACGTATCGATTTTAAGGTGAAAAACTTAAGAGCAAACTTGGCCTCGTCTTCGTTGCTCGTCTAGGGGGATTCTCTGACATTCTTCTCTTCTTCCCCTCTTTCCCCTGTTCGCTGCTCTGTTTCAGGTTCAAGTTCTGCCTCTGCTTCTGCTTGTGGCTAAGCTTCTCTTGCACATTTTCACACTTTATTAAAGCGTCCAAGTCGAAAGTCGAGAAAGTTAGTTGTACTTGTTGTTGTAGTTGTTGCTGTGCAGTTGGGATAGTTCAGCACGAAGGAGCACAGCAAGTTTCAGGTTTATGAAAATGCATGACAACAGTTACTGCCCCCCTCTCCCCCTTCCCTATGCACCCCCTAACTGGCAATGGAATCGGCATAATGAAAACGTAGGCGTGCGTATTATTCACCATTAGATTGCTTTCTTTCGGCAGTGGTGGAAGGAGGGGTAGAGGCGGAGGGAGGGGTGTGTTGTTTACTCTCCGTTTACTCTCTTCACTGATTTATGATCATCATTAAAACTTTTACACCGTGATAAACTTTTCTGCCCAAGGACGTTCACGGGGCAGTTTCACTGTGACAGTTTTCCAAGTACGAAAATGTGAAAATATACGACGGAAAAGTATAAGGAATCGAGCTCGACTGTAGGATACCCTTTATGCAGTATGGAAAAACTGTTACAAATACACTACGATTACTTCAAGACAAAGACTTCTGTCGCCTTTTGCTTTCTTACTCTATTACACATGTGCAGGCACACGAATAAAAAGTATAACATACCATCAGAGGCAGCCAGAGCTATGCAGTGCTATGGCGACTTGAATAAATTCTGTGTTTATGGTCCGATGGGATTGAAATTTAAAGGGGAGGCAGATATTATAGTCAGCTGAGCATATGTCCGAAACAGTAAGTTGTTGTACCTTATATACGTAGCTTACAAATTAATCTGAAAAGTTTAATTATATATTTGCATTGGCGGTGGGCGTCGCAACCAATATTTGAATTATGCTTTGTCTGCTCAGATTAAACAGGAATCATCATACCAAATTTTGAGTCCCTAGCTTTTTTAATAACTGAGATCTGTGCGTTCATACAGACATATGTGGCACAATATACTTGGCTAGTGATGCTGAGCATATATATGAAGCATATATATACTTTAGGGGTCTGCCACACCTAATTCTGCCAGTTACATACAGTTGCACAAAGTTATATACCCTTGTTGATCATTTGCAATGGTCGAAAAGTACAAAAATGTGTGTAACTTTTCTTTAATTCTCCCACTTTCCTCTTGTTCCCCATCTATCCCCTCTCTCTGTCTCCCTCACCCGTCTCTCTACCTCCTACTTCTCTATCTCTACCTTCCTCTCTCCTTCTTCCTTCTCTGCTTTTCTTCTTTCTCATTCCATTGTTCTTGCTCGAATGCAATTTGTTTAGTTCGCTGCGTTTTCTTCTTCTGTTTTTCATTCAATTCTAAAGCTGCCGTGGAGATTTTTCTGCACTTTGCTGCCCACAAAATGAAATTGGGGAATTTACTTTAATTTGCTTTTCGTGCCGCCGCAGTAACAGGCAACCCCCTCAGGGCAGCCCCACCCTCCCTCAAGGGTTGCAGCTCACCCCACTCTACAATAAGCTTGTTCCTCTTCAGCTTTTTAAAATCAATTTCGTCTACTTTTGTGGCTTGGCGCCTAGTGTAACCTCAAGCACCTACTCCCTGCACCCTTTTGCACTACCCCAGACCCCTCTGTAGTCTTCGGCACCTCTCTGCAACCCCCCTACACCCCCTAAACCCTCTTATAACCTCCTTCCTCCCTCCATTCCTGCCTGCTTTCTTTTGTTTTGTAGTTTCGGGCAAATTGAATTTGGCACAGAGAACTTTGTTGTTGTAAGAAGCAGGAGAAGAAAGTACAAAAGAGAGGGTTGTATAGGGACGGAGGAAGGGGTGTAGCATATGGGGGGGTGTGTGAGGTTATGTAGTTCGCATGTTTCTTCAATTGCAATTCGTGTTCTTTTTGCGCTTAACCACAAATTGTTGCATTGTTTGCTTGTCAGAGCATTCACTTTCAGCTGCCCTCCCTACTCCCTCCCCTCTTCCCGCTTCACTGTTTCTTTGCAATTGCAAAATTCTATTAAGTTGCATTATTGGCTGGGCACATGTGGAGCAGCTGGAGAAATACCAGAAGGCATTCCAATCGAGGCGTAGCTCTTTCACTGAAGTTGTTACTCATTTGCCTCGTTAGAATTGTCCAGCATCAGCAGCAACTACACTGCCTCTGCCTCTCTACCTCTTTCTCCCTCTATTCTACCACCCTCCTTTTCTCTCTAGTCACATCTAGCTGGCGCCAGTTGACGTTTACCTGCCAACAACGTCGCGCCAAGGTGCGAAAATGTGGCCACGACAAGGCAGCCTCGACTGACTCCCTCGATGACTGTCCGTCTCCATGTCGCAGCTTTGCCGGAAGTGGCGTCTGCCTGCGTCTGTCTCTAGCTACAGTCTATCTCTGTCTCTATACCTAACTCTGTCTCTGTCCCTGTCTCTGCCTGCATCTCTGTCTCCCAGTCGTGCCTCGTCCGGTGCGTGCTTTGTTAACAAAAAAATTGCTCTCAAGGCGCCACTAGAGCTAAAGGAACTTCCAATGTGCGTAGGAGCAGAGCAAGTGGGATGCTGAGGGCATGTGGGAGTAAGGGAGGCGGAGGCGTGGCTACACACGAGAGGTGTTTGGAATTTCATTAATATTTTATTACTTTCTGTAGCCGCTGCTTGGGACTTGCGTCTGTTTTGTTGAATTTATTAAAAGTGCCGACTACCTTGGCATATTTGAACTTCAATTCATCAGTGTGTGGAGAGCGGAGAAGACTGGAGAGTAGAGACTGCAGACTGTTTGTTAACTGTTGAAATATGTACAGCTAGTGAGCCCAGCTTCCTTCTCTTCTGATCAGTCTGGTACAGACACTCCTTCTCATGCCTCTACCCGGCGCCTAATGAAGTCTTTGTGCTATTAACCATTCACATGTCATAAACAAGTTCCGAGTACCGTATACGTCAAGCAGAGAGAGAGAGAGGGAGCGACAGAGACAGAGAGAGAGGGACAAATAAGGAGCCTGCTCCATTGTCGATGGCTCAAGTTTTATGCCAACAAAACATGATTGAACATGATTACTGTCACACATGCCAAGCAAAAACTGACAGCAAAATGTCAGACAGGTCCAGTCTACAGTTCCCTACCCACCTCCCACCACCCCCTTGACAAACAGAGCTAGCACAAAAGCAAACAAACCTTCGACTCTCTATGCTCTGCACAGTTATTATATTTCCACTTATTGATGGCCAAAAATGAAATGAAAACAATCAGATGACAACTGTCAGCAAGGAAAAATGCTTGATTTTCTATTTTCCACAGATGAAAATATTGGGCAGCAAAAACTGGCAGCTTTATTGTCAGAGAGAGAAATGTGCCCCAAAAATAGTTTGACTTGCAACGGACACTTTGCAATGAAATCAACAGAAGGAGGGAACAAGCAACAAAGCAGCAGTGGAAGACTGTGGTATACCCGCTAACTTTTGTGCTAAGCGTAGTTTGTGTTGCATACTTTGCGGGGAGAAGAAAAGAGGTACCCTTTACAATTATTTCTTAAATAACTTCTATGTTAATTATCGGAATGTAACCAAATTTTTAGATATCATTAAGAAGTTGATAGTTGTTGTGTTTACCAAAACTTAACTGTCTTGCACTAAAATTAGGCTTCGAATTAGATTTTTATAAATGCGAGAAATAAGGCGTGGCTAAAATCCAAAATAAAATAAATTTGCGCTCAATATTTAGACCTTTTTTCATATTTGTTATGAAGTTTTAGTGTTTATAGTCTCTGAGATATAGGTTTTCATACGGATGGATTGGCGGACATGGATATATTGACTCTGCTGTTGATGCTGAGTAAGAATATATATAGTTTGTAGGGTCTGCCATGCATACTTTTGCCTTTTACATACATTTTCAGATGCCATAAACTTATAAGAACCTTCTACCCCATGAGTAGTGAGTATAAAAAGAGAAAGAGAAAGGCAGAGAACTGCCAGTTGAATTGAAGCGAAGAGTTTAAGTAAATTATTTTGTCGGAATGGAGCAAAAAGTGCAAATCGAGAATGAAGAAAAGCAATCTCCACATGCAGCACAGCAGCCTCAAGTTTTATTTGCTTACTCTTATTATCCTCATTGTGCCTTGTCACAAGGCAGAAAGGACGAAGCCTCGACACGGCACAGCTCCTTTCTTCAGCCTCTTTCTCCCACTTCTTTCTCCTTTTCTGCTGCCCCTCTTGCCTGCCAGTCGTTGTTACCTTAAGAGTTTTCTCGGCTTTTGTCTGCCATTGTGTGCGCTCACACACGACGACTGAGCCGACAACGTGGCGTATGCGTAATTTGTGAGGCAGCACATCAAATAAATTGCACAGCAATAAAGCAGAAAAGGTGCAGAAGGCAGTTCAAGAGCAGCCTGAATAAAAGGAAAGAGAATTTTCATAGCTAGAGAGCGATAAGTGCAAACATTTCACTTTCCCATTGCCAGCCCTTTTTTCCCTCCAGGCTGACACAATTAAAGGAAAGGTGGGCGTGGCAAATGCAAAAAGAGAGAGAGAGATTCTTTTCACTTTCAGCTTGGCAGGCGCTGAAGCTGCACAAATCCCAAACAAAATTAAAACTCACCCATCAAACCCAAAGTCAGCTCAATGTTTACATACCTGCAATGAGAGAGAGAAGGAGAGAGAAAAGTGATTAAAATTGATGTATAAAGAAGAAAAAATACTTGCAAGTTGGTCAAGCTAAAAGTAAATTGAAGGCAAATCACAAACAAATTACCCAACACTGGCCCGGCTCAGCTAGAAATGAAATTCCTGCGCTTCAATGAAATTTCCACGAAATTAAAAAATTTACGCGCACACAATTAATCTTCAGAAGGAGAAACAAATGAGAGCAGACATAAGAAAATATTCTAGGAAAATGCACAAGATTTTCTATTATTTTACACTGTCTCTCTCTCTCTCTCTATCTCTCTGTGTCTCTCTCACTCTCTCTCTCTGTCTGTCTCTGGGCACGTAGCAAACGCTAATCAAATAAAAACATTAGGTAACATTTACACTTTGATAGCCACAGAGAAGGGAGGGAAAGAGAGGGAGAGAGAGAGAGAGTAGTAGCGACAGACAGAGACCGCGAGAAGTCTGAGAAACCGGTGTGGCTCAATTTAAGAACCTGTTTCCACGTCTTTACTTTATTTTTTCGGGGCACTATTATTATTTTACGACTCTCGAATGTTGTTTGCTCCCGCATTTTTCAGCCGGACGCAGGACACTAACGGCCTTTCATTAGGCAGCGGACAGCGGCAGCGCACTGCGTCGAGGGTGGGCAATGTCTGAAGGCAGGCTGCGATATACGATATGCATAAAATGCGAGAGAGCAGGCAGAGGGAAGCAGCACAGAAAGGGACGCTACCAACCGCTGCCTGTAACCTGATGCGTCGTCCTGCTGCGCCCTCCTTCCCCTGTCCCTCTCCCTCCCTCTGCTCATTGTAAGTTGATATGCTGAAAATGTGCTAAAAATGTGGCTGTTGTTGTTTTTGTTGTTTTTTCAACACTCTCCGCAAGCCAAACATGTGCGTGTGTGTGTGCGAAAGGTACTTCTGCTGTTTGCCACCAAAACATGCATAAAAATTGATGCGGCTATTGTCGCCTTGTTCCCCTTCCCCTGCCCTGGCTGCCACATAATGTGTAACTATCGTAAAACTTCCATTAGCGTAGCGCATCAGTCTCTCTCTCTCTCCCTCTTTCCCGTTCTATCTCTCTTTGTATTGCCTGCTATTTGCCAATGTATCTTTAAGATACTGCCGCGGTAATCACTGACAATCGCACAGGCAGACTCCCTCTCTCTCTCTCTCCCATGCCATATCCTTCTCTTATCACTTGATCACTGCCGAATTCAGCCCAAGAAAATTTCAAGTACCCATCGCAGGCATTTTTCCCCTATAATTTTCGCATGTAACTCAACATGAAAACTACTTTAAGTGTCGTCGACCATAAAAGAGTCGCACACAAGTAGGGGCAGGCAAGGCAGGGCAGGGCAGGGCAGGCAAGGCAGGCAGGCAGGCAGGGGAGGCAGAGCAAGGCAGGGCAGACAAGGCAGGCAGACCAGGCAGGCAGAGCAGACACTGCAGACACACATCCTCCGCTTCTCATATTTGATGTTTGTCTGTTTCACCAGCTGCGCTATCCCTCTCTTTCACTCTTCCTCCCTCTCCCATAGTTCTTACAGCTGCGACATTGTTTCCACTCAGCGCACACAATTTTAATGTCTCGACAACGACAAACAACAGCAACAACAACAGCTACAAACAAGCCAAAAACATTTTCCATTTTCCTGCCAGTGTGTGCGTTTTTCTTCTCTACTTCTCTCCCTGTTCTCTTTCGTAGTGTGTGCGCCTATTTCGCTGCCTATTTGTTTTGGTCTCAAATGTATCTTAAATTTTATTTTATTGTTTTCTTTCGTCTGCGTTGCTCTCGCTGTCTCTGTCTCTTCTGCTTCTTCCAGCATCCTCTTCTTCTCTTCTGTGTGTTTTCTCATAAAAATGAAAATGATTTTCACTGATTTTCTTTTCCTACTCGTTCCACACTTTGCGCAGTTGTCAACGTGGCTTGCGTTGGATTTCCTTTCTGATAAGCCTACGGAATGTCGTTGTTGTGATTGCTGTTGTTGTTGTTGTCGGGATTGTTGTTGTTGTTGTTGCTGAGGGCCCTCTTTGCTATTTTTATCGCCTGCCTCTAATGATGAAATGTCCAGGCCGCAGTTGTTCCTGCCTCTGCTCTTATCCAGCGCCAAATTTTATTAGTGACCGCATTTTGTTTGCCTTTTTAGTGGACCAACAGCTGCCGTCCGATCTTCCTCTTCCCCTCTCCCTCCCCCTACCACTCTTTGTCTCTTTCTGTCTCTTTTGCTGTCTCTTATCTGTTGCCTAATTTGGTCCTCTAAGCCGCTTTAAGGTGCCCAGATTTCAGCGCATTAAAAGCGTCTTTTTTTTTGGTTTTTTCTTCCTTCTGTCGCCGCTTTTATTATTTGCCGGGTTTATTAGCCCGCCGGCTGACTGCCCCCAACACACACACATATACACACATACAGTTGTGGCCTATAACTGTCTATATACTGTGTGCACTTGTGTGCTTTATATCGGTCAAAAGTTTGCCCAAGTCTCCCGCACTGCGTTGCCATTGAGCGCTTCCGTTGCTGATAAACGAAATCTTTGAGAGGGGCACAGAGGCTGCAATATGCTTGGGTTCCATTCAAGTGGCATATATAATGGGGTTTTGTCGAGTATTTATAGCGACGCTGATATTTTATTAGCGATAGCGACAGCTGCCAGTGGAGAGAAGAGGAAAGCAGGAGAAGAAGGAGGAGAACACAGCAAACTGGACGCCTACAAATGCAGTGGGCGTTGCCGGACAAGTGCAGTAGATGCAGAGATAGAGAAGGAGGGAAAGATGTAGACAAAGTGAGGCAGGGAGAGAGCGCAAGGCAGATAGACACACAAGAGGAAGCAGTCAGAAACCATTCAAGCTTCATTTGGACCCCCTCGTAGATCTTCGCGACACTCAACGCATCTGTCAACACACGAATCTCAACTCAACTCATTTCAACTCATTTCGACAGATCAGTTCACAGCAGCAGCCCCACAAAGGCACAGCCCCTTCATGGCATAGTAAAGCCATAGAGTAGTTCGAGAAAAGTGCCATAAAAACAAACCCACAGTCGTAGTGCTGCTGCGGGAAGTTTGTCATTGCGTTTAGTTTTTACTACTTCTGGAAAACCCCAGAACGTACATTACTTTTATGGCCCCGTTTTTGGCTAGGGCCATTTTCAGTTATGGTTTCCAGTTCGAGTTCTGCTTCCAGTTGAAGTTGAAGTTACAGTTTCTGTGCCATTCCCCATTTCCATTCCCTGTTGCAGCTTTAGGAATCGTCGCTTAATGCAATTAAAATAAGAAATTCTCGAGGCTCGTAAAACCAAAGAAATAACTCAAATATGGTAAAGGGAGAGGGAAAGAGGGCGGTTCCTGCGGGAATATTGAAACAAATTTGCATTCAGTTGCTGAAACATTCTATAAAAAATAATAAATTTAATGTTCGACAATAAAAAACGGCAAAGCATTCGCATATTTTTATGTGTTTTGCGTGCTCCTCCTCCTTGTCGGAACAGGGGAATTCTTGGCAATTGCTGCTCCAGCTGCAATTACTGTAAACAATCATCAGTCAGAAGCAACTTCAGACAATGTGTACAAGTCATAAACCGCCACACTTTGTCAGCATTCCTCTCTCTCTCTCTCTCTGGTGACTAATGCCACTGAGATTGTATCCCTATCAGCCGAAAAATATGCACACAGATACTCCACACATACATAGTAACAGTGCCACAACATCCGCTGACAGCAAGACACAAAAACAAGCAACTCAAGCATGTGAATAACCCATGTAACTCGGCACTGTCCCCAGCTAGCCAAAGGAATTCAATTTTAGAATATCAAACACTAAGTCAGCATTAATTTTGAATTTAAATTGGACAGAACGAAGGCATACAAACGAAACGAGCTCCAATTCTGTGTCTGAACTAATAAAATTAAAGGGGAAGCTGCCTAAGCGGCTTTGCCCGACAACAGAAATCAAATTATAATATGAATCGAGAAGGCAGAACCTGTAGAGACTGTAGAGCAGAGTCTGCTTATCCTTTTTCTGAAATGAAATGAGGCGTGGCACACAAAACGCAGCGATATGAAACGAGGCACAACTGGAAAAATGTGCTTGGCTAATCCCAAAATGACAAAACGACATGAGAGAAGGGGAGAGAGAGAAGAAGGGAGATACAGAGTGAGTGAGATAGAGCCACCTCAGCTGTGGCAATGGAGCTGAATAGCAGATGAAGTTGGAGTGTCGCACACGTAGCGACACCTCGTCGTGGCAGGCCGCGACAGGTCAGGCTGAGTGCAGTGCAGGTCAGCATAGGTCAGCACAGTCTAGTTGAGTCTATTCCGTGTTCAGTTTCGAGCTCTAACAAATTTTCGGTGCTAATTTATCTCTGTTGAGGCTGCTCGAGTGTTGCTCATTTGCGGTTGTCCTGCGCATCATTATCGCAGAAGGCTCCGACAGGCTGTGCCCTCTAACCTCGCTACCCTCTTTATTCTCTCTGCCCTCTGCCGTGTGCAGGTTGAGTGTGTGGGCTTAGCGGGCTTTGTCCTGTGTCTGTGTCCCTTATCCCTTCGTCCTTTTGTGTTGCAAAAATTACTATGGAGAGTGGAAAAAGGGACGACGCGTCGATTTGGGCCTCCTGCTGTTTACGTGTAATTTTCCCAGCATTTTTCCGCAGCTACCTCCTTTTTTTCTTCCTCTCTCTTTTTTTGCCTTCTCTTTCTTTGTCTCTCTGTATGTGTGTCTGACATTTTGAATATATCTCCCGTCTATGGGGCGCTGTCAAATTTTTTTGCTGTTACCTTTTTCTACTCCTTTTTGGCCTGCTACAAATCGCTTTGATTTACATAATTCTGCGCACAATTCGACGCATAGTTTTTTCTTATTTTCCCTTAGTCTCCTTGTTGTTGTTGTTGCTGTTGTTGTTGGGTGTTTGCATATTTTTTGACAGCTGTCAGGAAGTAATAAGTTGGAATTTCACTCGCCGGCGCCTAGTCAGCTTCTGTCATTGACAGTTTCCGCAACCAGCAACAAAAAAAAAGAAAGAAGAAAATTCCAAACGAAAAAAATTAGATGCGAAAATCGCTGCAGACATTTTACAAATGTCGATGGTGCCCCTAGAAGATAAGGGGTGGCATGAGGGAGTTATGTAAAACCAGCAATTGTTAAATATTTTACTGCCCTCTAACGGTTTCTCTCTCTCTAATATGACAGCTGTGCTTATGGCATCATTACAGGTCCGCACACACACATACACACAGAGAGAGGCCAACACTGAGGTTGATTTTAAGGATTAGTCGATGAGCAGCTTAGCGGCAAGTGAGGATTATGCGGCGCCCTGGTTGTGGTACCAGCACCAGGGACAGAGTAAGCTGCTTTAGGGGCGACAGATCACTTAGCATCAGGAACCTTGATAAGTTATTCTACAGGGGAATCTTTGTAGAGGAAGTTAGAGTAAGAAAGGTCTTTGCTATTGCTAAATAAACATGAAGATGAAGAATCTACGGTTGGTTCACAGTGATTCTAATAGATGTACATATCTCTATATAGTATTGGGTAAGTTTTGCAGCATTATAGTAATATCATTATAAAGGCTGTTTGGTTAGTACCAACTGCACATTTCATGGCAATTCAAACAGAATGATAATTTTCCATTAAAAAGCAAACATTTTTCAACGTTTCTCTTTTATTTGTTTCATGCAGTTTCAGTTCTATTTAACATGACGCACCAAATGTGCAAATGCCTCTTCAAAAATAAAGATTATTGCGTTAACCAACACTAGCACAAGCGCAAAATTATTACTGTATCACTGCTACTAAACCAATTCCCCATAAAGCAAATCAAAAACCGAAACAAACAACAATTAAAACCAAACGAATCCAAAGAATAACACATAATTGTTTAGACAAAAACATAGATACAAAAGTGACATGAAATTGAAAGTATTGACTATAAGATACCACGTAAATGCAGCTATTAAGAACACAAAGGCATGTGTAAATATTTTTATAAAAGTCAAATAATTGTACTCAGTTTGCACAAGCAATGAATAAAGATAGAGTTGAAATACAGCTAAAATATATTGAATTATTTATTGATAAGGTAATACAAAACTGAATTGATATATCCTATGCTAAATTCAATTGGAATACCAAACACAGCAAGTGTTGTAGAAGCATAAAAAAAGAATTCGCAAGGTAACCGAATGAACCAAAAATAAACAAAAGAGAGCAGGCAGAAGTGGCCACTCAAGAACCAGCAGCAGAGGCTGAGGTGGCCACTAAACTATGCACACACACACATACAGATGGTTGGGGAGCGGCCTCATTAGCCGGCACTGGGGCAACAACTGCGTGGGGGCGGGGAGGGAGGGGAGCTATAAAGCAGTCGGGCGCGGCATAAACAAATAAATTTTTGCGCTGCTGGAAAAATCAGTGTGAGAAAAGTCGAGGCAAATACATAAGGTAAATGCTATATATATATATATATGGGGTTACATATGGTATATGCAACTGTGTATTTTGGATAGGCAATTCCAATTTCGATTTGAGGTTTGGATCGACCTTGCTGCCAGTCAATTTCCAAAATGCGTTGCGTGTCGCATTTTTTTTCACCTTCTGTTTTGTTGTGGTTGCTGTTGTTGTGATTGACATTGGGGGCCATCTGGCCGCGAGGGGTTATTCTTCTGTTTAATAAGACAAAGTGGCCAAAATTGGCTGGCTAATTTGGCTAATTGAAGTCGCCGTGTTGGCCAAAGAAAATGATCAACGCGCAGCGCTAGTGATGCAAATCAGAAGCCATAAATAAAATACACAAAAATACACAAAATTACACACAAATTTTCTAATATTCGCCACAGTTGTTGTTGTTGTTGCCTTGCTAAATTTTCACACATCAACAGCTGCCGTAGAGAATTTTCTCATTTTCCATTCTCTGTGGATTTTTATGCCAAGCATAAAAAAAGAAACACACACAGCAAAAGAAGCCAAGCAAAGGCGCAAAATTTTCGCTCAGAATTTTTATGACGCGCCGAGAGGGAGATGCGAGAGAAAGAGAGGGGGATGAATTGAGGGAGGGACAGAGTGGGTGAGCTGGGCAGGCGTTTGTAGGAGCTCAGACTGTGTGGTGTTGTTGCCTTTTGCCAGCTGCCCACTGAAGTGGTGCAAAATTTACGAGCCGCGCCCCCCACTCTGCGCCCATTTTATTGAATTTTATTTCCTTCGCCAAAAGTGAAGTGCCTAAAGTCGTCATTGTTGTTGCCATTGCGGATGGTGTTGTTGTTATTGTGGATGGTGTTGTTGCTGCTTGTGTTGTTGTTGTTGTAGCAGTAGCTGTTTTGTAATTTATTGTTTGTAGTTACCAAATTTATTTCTGTGTTTTTGTTGCAAATTTACAATTTTATTTTGCGGGCTCTTCGACGCTGCAGGTATCCCCCTTCCCCTTTCTTCCCTACTCCTGCACCTTCCCCCCGCTCATCGATTTCTTCTTTCTTTCTTCCTTACTTTGCGTCTATCACCCTCCCACATTTCGTTTCTTTCTTTTCGGGTTTATGTGTGCTTCGTTTCGGGCTTCAATTGTTCAGCAATTGTTTTTACAACACCAAAAGCACAAGAGGAAATGCCAGAAATAAAGTTATGTAAATTCCATATGTGTCTGTCTGTGTGAGTGTGGTTGAAAGTTCGAATGCCAAAAGTCGGAAATAATAAAATTGAAGCAAAAAGTTGTACCCGTTTATGCAGGATAGAAGCATTGAAAAGGGCTGCAGAAAAGGATTTCAGTTTCGCAAAGGGAAAAACAATTGAAGACATTTTGAAAAAGAGAATTGCAGAAGGGAATGAAGAACTATAATTAATTGGTATGAATATAATGTTTTACTAGATATTTCTTCATGAATATGCAATGTATTTATTTACTTAACATTCATGTCTTGATGAATAAACAATGTATTCATTTACTAATCATTCCCAATCTGAGATTTGAAACAGAGAAATTATTTTATTGAAATTAAATACTGCAAATAATAAGAATTTATAAATTGCTCCTTAAAGATCTTACAATGAATTTACTGACTGAAAATTCTCTTTTGCTATAATATTTTTAAGTTAATATAATTTTAGAAAAAACGAACTTTAATTTAAGTTAAATATTTTTTGAACAATTAATATAAATATAATACTGTACAAGAAATGCCTTAAAAATCTTTAAATGCATTGACTCACTTAGTATTCCTCTTCCTTTTTCTAGAATATCGTTCTTTACTTTGTACTTAATCTGATATTAGAAACAGGAAATTTTAAACCAAATTAAATACTTAATTTAATTAATTCATATAATTGAAATACTTCACTAAATCCCGTAAAGCATAAGTACCCTACTAGAAATGTCTTAAAGATTTTATAGTTATAGTTTTTCTAGTTCAAAAATATCTTGTATTTATAACGCATTTATTCTGATATTACCAAATGGAAATAATATTCTACATTTCAATACTGCAACTAATTTGTACCCACATTTAAAATACTCCATTAAACATCCCTTTAAAAATAAGTAAAATATTTTCCTATGCATTATGCTCTATACCATACATCTAATATTATATTTAACTTCCTTTAGACTTTTCTAGCCTTTGTCTATAACTTCACTAGTACTTTAAAGAGTTAGAACCTTCCCGTTGCCTTGTTTACTTGGTTAGGGATAAGCGGAGGTATTTGCCAGGATTTATGAGACTGCTTAAATTTAATTTTCCTCAGCGACAAAGTGGAAAAAAATACACTGCAAAGGGGACAAGAGAAATGGAAGGCAGGGCAGGCAGGCAGGACTGAGAGACAGACAGATTGTTGGGAAGAGAGTCGGTATAACTACTTTGAAATGCAGGCAGGCAGAGCGCAAACAAAACCAAAAGGACAACAGACACTGGGACAGACAGAGGTTGGTGAATTGTAACCAAACTCCACTCGAGAGTTTTTCGAGGTTTTCCTCATGTATCTATCCACTCTGTCGCCGCCACAGCCGCAGGCATCGCATTCGGAATTCCATAATATAAGTGCGGGAAGGGAAAAGGGGGAGAGAGAGAGATTGCCTGGGTCGGATCGGGTTGAGGCTTCTCATAATTTGCAGGCTCTATCTTCCTTTTGGATTTTCCTATTGTTGCTCTGCTGCAGACGCTTTTATATTTTATTAATAAGGCAAATAATGAAAAACCCGCTCGCCCGGAAAAATCAAGCTGAACAATTCCATTGTTCCCTCCCCTGCCCCCATTTTATTCGCGATCTCAATGTCAAGCAGCCCATCTCCCTTTTCCCCCATCAACTGTCGAATTCACTTTCCTCAACGTGGGTTTTCTCTAATTTGTTTAATTTATGCAAAATGACGATAAGCGCCGCTAATTTGTTCAAAGTTGTCGCAAGTTCTGTTCCGTTATTTTCTGTTCTCTTCGGATCTGTTCAGTTTCGGTTCCTTTCTGTTCTGAGTCTGTGCTGCAGTCGCGGGTTATGAAAATTAAAACAAGCTACGGAATTTTCATTTGCCAGCTCGGTGGCTTCGAAAGTTTTCCATGCCAGCAGCATGAAAGAGATAGAAAGAGACAGAGAGACAGGGAGAGAGAGAGGCTGGCGCGAGACAGCGCTCAACTGGCTTAAAGGATATATAGCTTTTATATTGAATTTTAATCGCAATGAAAACTAAGAATTCCATTATGAGTTATCCAAGCGTTTAATTCTCACAATAACGACAAACTAATCTGCGTTTGCTCAGCGTTTTAAATTAGTATTAAATACTGTATTAAATACTATACACTATACTTCTTTATAATCCTAAATTGTAGTATTGAGAATGTACTCTCACAATGGAATATAGGTTAATTCATGAAAAACACTAGAAGCAATATTGTTTCCATTATTAAACTTTAAATCTAAATACCAAACTCTTCATTCTGACGAATTTGTAATAATAATTATAATTCTCAAATATCTACAATATATAAATTATATCAACTCTCATATATTTTATTTATATATTTATTTATTCTTTTTATATAAAAAAAAACCGTACTTTTTTGTATCTCTATTCTTTCTTTAAACTCTATAAAAACTCACATAAAGAATATTAAATAATAATTCTTAATTCATTATACGCTCAAGAAAATTCCAAAAAAATGCAATAATCCCAAAAAAAGAGCTAAAAAAATATCAAATTTACATCGATAAGATTCCAAGTGTTACATGAAGAACCTCAGTTAACATCGATGTTTCTTCAGCTCTACTCCCGATTCTTTTATAACTCCGTGGCATAGGCCCTATTTTGATAAGAACTGTATATGGTAAAGTATATAGTAATATCAACTGATTTCTCAACTATTTTCATGACTTTCGCACTTCCAATTAGTCTTTGCCTTATCCTGATTTCACACACACTTTTCACAAATCGCGACAGAACTAATCAAGTGCAGACAGGTCAGTGGATGCACTGACTCTGTACTCAGTACTCGGTACTCACCTTGTCTGCCGTGTGTGCGTTGCGCCGTAGAGTTGGCTGTGGTATCTGGTGGACGATGTGGCAAATGCTGATACTCATAGTCGTAGTGCGACGACTGCTGAGCAGCGGCAGCGGCTGCAGCGGCGGCAGCAGCGGCGGCTTGTAAATTCTGTTGGTTTTGGTGCTGCAACGTTTGGCTGTGCGTGGCATGGGATGAGGCACTGGCGCCGGGCACAACAACTCCAGTGACTGCCATGTGGCGTCCTGTCATGGGCAGCGTGCCGCCGGAGGGGCAGGAGGTTAGGGGGCCGCCGCCGCCCGCGTCGCGGCAATCGAGCGTCGACTCATACTCGTAGGGATTCATTGTGGTCGACTCCAAGGGACATTCGTCGTCGTCGGTGTCGGTGCCACCGTCGTAGAGATTGTCCGTGTGACGGTATGCGTGATGCTGATTCTGCTTTGAGAACTTAATTTTGGCGGCTGTTTGCGGGCCCAGAAAGCCGACACTCGCTACAGACAGATATAGAATAGATATAGACGACGAAGACGAGGAGAGAGAGAAGCGCAAAGGGGCAAGGAAAGTGCTGAAAGTGAAGTGCACTCCTTATCCTCTTCTTTTGCTCTTGCTTGTTCCGTTTTTGCCTTTGCCTGCTTATCTTTCCTTTCTTCTTTCTATTCCTTCTTCTTCTGCTTCTTCACACAGTCTCTCAACACTTGAACACTTCACTTGGACACTGAGTGGGCGCTAATGGGAGCGACACCAACAACATTTCAAGCAATTTTCAATTTTCAATTTGTGTTATAAATTTTTTAACATTTATTTTGCACACATTTTTATATGTCTCAGGGGGAGTGTGAAGGGGGTGTGGAGGAAGCTATAAAATACATAAAATGTGCCGCGATTTCACAAATATTTCAAATTGATTTTGGTTTTCAATTTTTGCGGCTAATTTTGCACAAAAACAATTGTAAGACACACGCGAAAAGGAGACGCGAAAGAAACGTAAAACGAAAACGAGAAGACGCGAAACAGCGTGAGATAGGGAGAGAAGAACACACCGCGAGACAGGACAAGCAACTAAAAACACGCACACACACACACGTAGAGACAGAGACACACACACACAGGTGTGCGGGACAAGCGGTAAATTTTCTTTTCCTTCTTGTGTAATTTGCGTTTGCTTTGCTCTGCTGCTGCTCTGCGACTTCAACTTAAGCGTCGACTGCGGGTTCGACTTCGACGGTCGTTAGTCGTTTGTTGTTTGGTTGCGCGACGGCCGCGTGTCGTGCGGGTCGGCTCAGATGCGAAGTGAATTCAGCGAGCGACGATTTCAAACTAAATTGCTCGGAGCAAATTTTTGTGTATGCAGGCAGACAATGCGAGAGAGAGCGCCGCTCAGCCTTCGTTCAGTTTTGTTGCCGAGAGAACGCAGCAGTAGCAGTGCGAGAGAAGAAACGAGAGAGTAAGCGCCAGAGAGAGCGCACGCGAGTGCGTGTGCAGAGCGCAAGTGTCGTGGGAGTGCACGAGATGCTGTGTGCATTGTTGTTGATTTACTCGTTTGACCACTCGGTTGACGCTGCCTGGCGTTCGTTATGCGCATGACGTCGCTGCTGCGCTGCTGGCAGCGCTGTCGCCGCCAACGAACCCGTGTGCTGCGCTCTCTCTCTCTTTCTGCAGCATACTCAACGAAACTCTGCCGAAGAGTTTTGAAGGTTAAAAAGTGCGTTGAAGTTTTGGCAAAACTTGTGCAGCCCGACGAGGACGAAGGGGAAATGTAATCTATGCATGCGGGTGGAGGGTTGCTTTATCTATCTATCTCACTTTGCAGCCGTGTTACGCGTCGAGTTTCGTTCAAATTTATCTTCTGCGCTGTGCGCTGTAAGTGTTAACAGAGTGCTGTGCGCTAACAGCGCAATGCTCGCGGCCATTTACATTGACACTGTTACACGAGCCAGTTACACTGTTAGGCTGTAACACTGTTAAGCCGCTGTTGCCTGCTATAATGTTACAGAGCTGTTAAGGAAATTTAAGTGAAATAAACTGATAAATACAAGCAGAAATTAATGATTATGAATGAAACTGTAACTGAAATTTATTATAATTCAAAAAAGTCTTTGCTGTATCTGAAATATATTTATTACAGTTTGGCCGTAAAAGTGCCAAACTATATCGAAACTGCAGTTTTCATTACTTAATTACAGCACCGGAGATGAAAAAAAGCGAGTGTGGCACACAAAAACATCGCCCCTACACCAAGAGGAGTGTCTGCACCCAGAGCAGAGCCCAAAAAGCGAATTAGAAACAAAAAATCCTTCAACTTCATTAACGTTGCAGCAAAGTTTGCTGGTCCTGGACACAATGCAGCGGGTGGAACAGCCGAAAAACTTTGCTTAGCATCCGAAAAATGGACAGCACACTGTGCGAGAGGGAGTGGGAGAAGAGTAAGAGGGAGGGAGACAGAGAGAGGGGGCGAAAAGTTTAAAATGCTGACAGTGAGGTTGTCATTTAGCGCCGGCACTGGACCTGTGCCTGGGCCTGGTTCTGCTTCTGGGAGGGAGAACTGAGGCACAGTGTGTCCAAAACTCTCCCTCCCCCTCTCGCTCTCTCTCTAGCTAACGAAGCAACAGACAATGGAGACAGGCGCAAAGGAAAGAAGCAGAAAATTGCGTTATAAGCAAAGTAAAGGACATTTCGCTAATGGCTTAACTTTTCAGCAGGTTTGGGGGCCAATCCGCAATCCGCATCCTCAATCCGCAGCCACCACACGCCGTGCCGTGCCGTGTTTCGTGTAGCGGAAGTTGTTGCTGAAGCTTTTTTGACAGCTTTGAAGCACAAACTGTAGCTGAAGCTGAAGAAGAAGCCTCAGAAGAAGAAGAAGCAGCGCCCAAGACGTTCTTGCAACGGAATCTGGCAACGCCGCATGACGCACAACACGCCTGAAACTGAAATTATTTGCATAGGACTCGACTCTTTCTTGACTGCTGCTGCTGCTAGTGTCCCCTCTCTTCCTCTTTCTATCTCTCTTACACTCTCCCTCTCTCTGTCTATTCCTCTCTCTCTCTCTCTCTGTCTCTTTCTCGTGCTGTCCCTTTCTGCTGCTGCTGTCGATGAAAAGTCAATTTCCTGTTGTGTGTAAAAATGTTGAGTATTTAGAAGAGACTAGACGAAAGGCAGTAAGGAGCAGGGGCAGGGACAGGGTGAGGGAAGTGGTGCGAAGGAGGGGACGAGTCCGTAACGGAACTAAGCGCAACGCAACGAGCGAATCGCTTGCAACTGACACATTGCAAATTATGCCACAAAAACTTGAGGATGAAGCAAGCAGCGACATTCGATTTTCGAAATCGAATTCGAGAAAGTCCCACACACACAGGGTGAACAGGGAGTGAGTAAATTGGGTTATAATAGCATGAATACAATACATTTATAAAACATAAGAAGCTTTGACAATGTAATATATAAGACAATTTAGAAGATTTTACTAGAAGGCTTAGATTGCTAGATCTTGAGTATTTATCTACACTGCTCTTTAGTTTAATCCATAACTTCATTTCAGAATTTTGCCACACCTCCTACACCATGTGAAAAACAATAAAAATTTAATTTCAAGATTGAATTTATTTGTGGGGTTTTTTATTTTTATGGTGAGCACAATAACCATCATCGTCCAAATGAGTTCAGAAAATTTGGTTGCAATCGGATGATAAACATAGAAGTTATTTAAGATATCATTTTAAAGGGGTACTAATTTTCAAGGCTAGCCCTGCAAAGTATGCAATAGAAAATAAAATTAAATACACAGGGCCGTAGCGACGTTCTCGGGGGTCTTTGTGCAAAACTTTCATGGAACCCTTTGCAATAACTATGTTCTAAAATGTAGAATGTATGCAGTTCATTAAGCATTTTACAGAATAAAGTTACCTAATACCAATTATAGGATTGCAATTTTTACTACTGCTAACACGACAACTATCTGGCAACCCTAACGAATTGCATAACAAAATCATTGATAGTTTTTGAGAAATCTATATTTCTGGCTCTCTTATTCTCAATAGCAGGGGCCCCTTGGCAGACGGGAGCCCTGGTGAACCGCACACTCTACGGCCCTGTAAATACATACATATATAAGAAATCTATTGGGTATTTCACAGTTTCTATAGAGAATGCAATATTTACAGAACCCAATTCAGAAGTCTCTTATATACAGCACATTAATAAAATAGAAGTTATTGTCAGTATTCATTGCAAGTATTATACACTCCATATGATCAATATCACATCCCTCTGAATGTTACGCATTCATGCTTTGTATTATAATACATGATAATAATACCATATTATTATGCACCTTTTCAAATGTTTTCAATAAAAAGCCTTCACCACTTTCCGTTTATGGTAATTTATTAATTTCCTAATGCCAATTTAAATTTTGTTGCTGTTTTTTTAGCATTCTGTACAATTAATTTCCCAAATGAAATCCCCAATTGACAGCACATTGGGCGACTTTATGTCGATTTAATATTCCAATTTAACGCTTTATTAAACATTTTTTGGCAATTATCTTTTGTTTTTTTAATAATCATCGATTAGTTTGTTAGTATCTTGTGTGACAATGATATAGAATTTACGATATAGAATTAACTATATAATTTATAATCTGGTTAATTAGTTGCTATTCTCACTTTTTTGTAATAGTCTGGAAATGAATAGAGAAGAATAAGGGAAAGTATACACTTTTGAAGTGATTCAGCTGAGTTAATGAGTGAAGATCTTTAATTCAATGTATGCACGTAGGGGTATTAAAGGTAGTGTTGAAGTGGATAAAGAAAGTACAATATGTAAGGTACAACAGTATTGTAGTGTACATAGAAGGTAGAGTAGTGTTTGAATGGATATAGAAGGCATGTAAGATGGTGGTGTAGTGCATATAGAAAGAATAACATATAAGGTAATGTTGTAGTAGATATAGAAGGTATAACATGTAAGGTACTGTTATTATGGATATAGAAGGTATATAAGGTAGTCTTGTTGTGGATATATAAGGTAGTAGTGTAGTGGATAAAGACGGGAAATAAAGTAGTGTTTTTAATGGTAAGGTAGTGATGTTGTGCGTATATAAGGTATAACATACATATAAAGTAGTTTTGTAGTAGATATAGAAGGTATAACATATAAGGTACTGATGTAATGGATGTAGAAGGTATATAGGTTGTGTTGTTGTGGATATTAAAGGTATATAAGGTATTGGTGTAGTGGATAAAGTAGGTATTAAATGTAGTGTTGTAGTGGTATAGAATTTATATAAGGTAGTGCTGTTTTCTCTACATCGTCAACATTTTAATTTATATATTTAAAAAACTGACTTATATTTTGGATTATCCCACTTTGACCAAGACGAATATCAAATATCATAATAAACTGGGGGAACCTCTTCGCAAGGACTTCTGTTACGACATTCCCAGGCATTAACTGCTGTTGCTGCTGTTGTTTTTTGCTACCCGTTGTTAATTTACAGTTGACTCTGCTGCAGTTGCACTGAAACCCAAAAAAAAACTTGTCCAAATTGACTTCCCTCTCCCTCTCTCTGTCTTTTCTCAATTTTTGTTTTCCATCTCGAATTTCTATTAAAAAATGCTTCCTTCCTCTCATGGAGCTCATCCTGTTGCAGTTCAACGAGGCACCCCTTGCACATTTGTTGCATTTCAGCTTCATTTTGCAATTACTTAGACCCCTCTCTCTCCTTCTTTCTCTCTCCCCCTCTCTCTTTCTCTCTCTCCCTTTATGCGTTGTCCTGCTCGCTTGTCTCTTTGGCCTGCACTTAAAGCTTCAATCACGAAATTTGATCAGCACTTAAAAGTGAGAGCAAGCGAGAGGGGCAGACAAAGAGAGAGGCAGAGAGAGGGGTACAATGCCTTTAAAGCAGCAAGTGGCCAGTGCTGTTGTTGTTGTTGCTGTTAATGCTGTGTGCTGTTTGTTGTTGTTGCTCTCATGACTCTTGACCTGAAATCATCAACGGCTCATGCAGCTTCGCCAAACGCTCGAGTGGCAGCGACAACAACAACAGCAACTGCGGCATTTCCTGCGTCAATTTTCACAAAAAACAAACAACAACAATGGCAAGAAAAGCGACAGCCCTGAAAATGCCCCGAGTGGCAGAGGCAGTGGCAGAGAGGCAGAGAGGAGGCAGGACGAGGGTCCATTGGAATGCAGGTCATTTTGGTTGCCCCCCGCAGTCCACCCCTCTGGACAGCCTTTTGTGCAGCAAGCGGCTCATTTTGCAACACACACACTTCCACACACACACACACACACTCGCAGGCAATTGGCAATCGATCGAAGCGCACGCAAAAATGTTCGCGCGGCCGGCATAAAAATTGAACAGGACGCGTCGTGGCAGCACTGAGAGAGAGTGAGAGAGAGAGAGTGGAAGACAGAGAGGGAGAGAGACAGAGACAGAGAGCTGACAATGACTGGCAGGCACTTTGTGCGTCCAACTGACCTCGCTTCTCCTCCCCCCTTTCTCACCCACTGTAAGTGAAATAAAATTACGCGCAATATTGAATTACGCGTTTTTTCGCGATTGCATTAAACGAAAGGCGAACTAATTAAAGAGGAAACTTCAACCCCCTTGCCAACACCCTCCATGTACCACTGCACTGCTCTGTGAAGCTGCTGTAGGTCATGACCTGCTGGCAAACACGTGTTCACTTCCGACTATGCAGATCCGCAGCGCACATCGCACTTAGCCAAAGGACGAGCGGCGATTGAAAGAATTACGAGTGGCCCAAGTGCGCGCTCAAGTGTGCTGTAGTTGCATGTACCCCTCCCCCTCTTCTCATTCCTTGTTGCACCCAGCTGCAGCTGCTGTTGCTGCTGCTGCTCTCCAGGGAGCCCAGGAAACTGCGGGCGGGCGTCGTTGTCTACAAGCCAAACAAACAATGCATCAATCAATAAAGATTTCCGCACCTAATAAGCCGCAGACAAGCAAGAGAGGGGAGGCAGGGCTGCAACGGGACAAGGTAAGAGGGGGGCAGAGTAAAGGCAGAGGAAGCTGCTCCGTGTGGTGGGGGCCATCAGTCGACGCTGGCAACCAATTAAACGCCAATAGTCGCCAGCCTCGCCGCCAATGCAGTCGAGCAAGGTGTTAATCGAATTACGACCCACGGCGGCAACAGCGCAGTCAACGTCGACGTCAACGGCGACAGCAGCTGCTCAGCCAGCACTTCATTTTCACAGTTGTTGCCTGCTGCATTTCCATATTTTCAAATTTGAATTTTCTATTGCAAACTTGGAGTTGGAGGCGCCGCCGCCTGCGCCTCCATCTCGTCGCCGTTTATCAGACGACACTTTGGAGCTGCCTCTGCCACTGCCGGTGGCCAGCGACGGTGTCTCCTCTGCTCGTAAAGAAAATTACACACATGTGTGGCTTTTCCACTCACTGCCAGCGCACAGAGGCAGAGCCAGCTGCAGTTGGAGCAGGAGAAGGAGCTGGAGAAGCAATTGGAGCTGGAGCAGCAATTGGAGAAGGAGAAGAAGCTGCAGGAGCAGAAGGAACTGGAGCAGGGCCAGCAACAGTGGCTGGAGCGGGACAGGAGCTGCAAAAGGTGCTGGAGAAGGTGCTGGCACAGGAGCAGGAGAGGAGCAGGAACAGGCGCTGTAGCTGTAACTGCCTCGCTTCGTTTGGCTGCGTGCGTAACATTTGAGACACGTTAATGTCTGGCTGCGTTGCAGCAATTTTGTGGCAGACAAATTCACAAAGTGATGCAGCAAACTTGCCAGATGCAAGTCGAGGAGATGGGGCAGCTTGTGGGTGCTAGAATTGCGGGTGACAGAGGAAGAGGAAGGTGAGGGTAGATGGCAGACGAGTGCAGCGCGAAGTTGGCAGCACTCGGCAACATTGCGAAGCTCAAGTGCAGATCCCTCTGCCAAGTACAAAACATAAACTGAAGCCAAGCAAAACTTTGAGTATATCCATATATTTGCCAATTTTGTAATGAATATAGGGAAAGCAACAAAGAAGCTTGAGTGACTGCAGTATAAAATAGAATGATCTAAATAAAACAACTACAAATTATGTACATATATGTTGCATAACCAGATCAGGAGCACTTTATATAACTAATACTCTTATTGAGTTTTTTGTTCTAAGTGTCTTCCGAATGTCTCTAAGTTATGTTCCTTGATATGATCTAAACTCTATTAAACTCGAATATTCAGCATAATAACATTTGTCTTGAGTTATTTAAGTTTCTTTCTTATGAAAGTTAATATAGTTTTTCATATGCATAAATATTCAAAAATATCATAAATGATCAAAAAAACTAAAGAAGTCGTTGGGAACTTTAATGTGTTAAGCATTTTATATATATATAATATATAATATATAATATTTATATATATAATATAGTTATAAATATATTGATATTTTGTTCTTTTAAAACATTAAAGTTTCCTAGTTCCAGCAAATTCCACCCAAATATCAATAAATTGTGAATAATCTGTTATATGTTATATGTTATATATACAACTGTGAATATGTCTTATTTCTTAAATATTCCAAAACTCACAGAAGTCAACTTAAGTTTTTAAGTAACTTTAAACTATTCTTAGCTATCCTTACCAATTTACTCTCCATATTTCCCTCACTCAATTTGAATACGTTCATCAGATGCAATTCCACAATCAGCTCATAATCTTTTACAACACTGGCAAAGTGTGAAAAGGCAAATTGAGTGACACGGAAAACCTGCACTACCTTTCGTCTGGCAAGGACCTTACCAGAGTGGCAGTGGCAGGGGGGAGACGGATGAAGGCGGGGGATGTGGAGACTCACCACGTGGGCGCTGTCAACATTGCAATTACGAAACAATTTCGACAGCATGTCGAACGAATTGGAGAGCTGCTCAACACACACACACACACACACTCAGAGATACACACACACAGACACCCCCATTGATCGTCATCGAGTAGAAGGCTGTCAACAAAAGATGAAAAAGCAGCGGAATAAAAGCTGAAATGGTTGGCATCAAATTATGCAGATGGAGATGCAGACGCAGATGGCAGAGGAGGAGGAGGGAGAGAAGGAGACGTAGGCGAAGGCGACTTTGCCGAATTCAATGCCAGAGCGCAGGCTCCGCCCCTCCATGCTGCATACTCCGTTGTGGCTCTTGTTGTTGCTGTTGTTGTTGCCACATACATTTGGCAGCCGCTTTCAACACCTTTCGGGAACTCACGCTTCATTTGCATGTAACCATGACACGACAACACATGGCGCAAAGACCGCACGACGACGACGACGACGACGACGACGCTGGCGACGGCAACGCAGACCACCGACGTCGCAGTCAACGTCGCTGTCGCCGTCGCATCCTCGTGGCTCTGCTGCCCGTGGGGCCCGTGCTACGTCGCGGTGACAGCGCAACCGAGTGACAACCGCAAAGTAAGACCGCATATATCAGAAATAATAATAACCCGAATGGAACGCGACGAGGGGCGTGGCAAGGAGGGGGACGGCGGGGTAGCCTGACAATCGAATCATTGCAAATACTTTAGGTAAGGAGGGGGAGGCAGGGGGAGTGTGGATTCCTAACGACGCAGCTGCATATTTTGTCAACTATATAGTGGATGTATGAATGTATATGGCGAAAGGATTCATGAGATTCTGTGGAGGCACCTAAGAACTTCAGCGTGTCGGCGTCGCCCCTTGTCGCCTCTTTCTCGCCACTGCCAACGTACATTGCCGTCTGTCAGGCCAAAAAGGTGATAAGCAATTCGATTTTACAATCTCACAATGCCCCGCACATCCTGCACGCCCTCAACGAACCTCCCCCTCTCGGAGGATGCGCTTTGCACTTGACTTTGATAATTTACGGAACGCCCAGGAAAGAAAGACATATCCCATTTATATGGGGATACCTGCAGGATCTACGGAGGTTGATAAGCAGATAAATTTGTATCTTTAAGATACGTTTGTTAACTTCAGATACTTCTGTATCTACAGAATATGTGTTGAATGTGACGTAGATGATTAAATGATGTAAGTATTTGTAATTTGAGGTACATAAATTACACGAGACGGTAATTTGTGATGAAATTGTATTTTCAAAATACTTCTGATTATATTATCTATGACTAGGTGTCGAATTCAGTGATTTAATAATATATTTCAGCCGCCACAATACTTTTGTTTCTGTCAGATTCATCTGTATCTACGACTTACTTTCCTGTCTGCCGTCTTTGTCTTGAACCCGATGTTTGCGAGCCTTTGAAATACTTTTGTATACATACATGTAATTTAGGATACTTTTCAATTCATATGATACTCTTGTGATGAATGTGTCTCCTTAAAAAATGCTTGACTCTTGTATCACTAATATATGTACATCTGTATATACCGACTAGATCTCGAATGCAGTGAATCAACGATATATTTATACTATATATTTATAGTTATACTGTGATACTTTTGTTTTTATAATATACTTGCATATCTGCGTCCATGGATTTGAACGTGATAATTATGCTCGCCATCCATAGAGTAGAAGGAAATTATTTTGTTAACAATGTGCATCTTAAAGATCTTAAAGACGGTGATTAACAATATTGATTCATATATTTGAAATTTTAGCTACTTTAATCGACTATAACCTAGCATAAACTAGCGAACTCACTTTTTCACAAACTCATCAATCGATGATACTTTTGTATGAAATAGTCTTGTATATGTACGTTTGTATATATGAATTAGTCTCTTAAGTAGATACTATTGTATCTGTAGGCAAGTTCTTGAAAGCATTAAGTTTATCTATTGTAGCATTATATCTATATTATTGTATTTATATTATATAAATAACATATATATATAAAACATTAATCTAACATTGTAATATTAATTAAAGAATATATCGTTAATTTTGTTTATATTCATTCCTGTGATTCCTAATTAAGATGCTGCAAGTTTATTCTAAAGTTTTCCCATTTCACTTGTGTTGTTTTCGCATTTTCCACTCTATCTTCCTCTCTCTCTCTCTCTCTCTCTCTCTCTCTCTCTCTCTCTCTCTGTTCTCTCTTCCTGTTCATTCGCTTTTTTATTTACTAATTATAATTTAATTTGTTTATTCCGCGCTTTGGCAAATTGAATTTTCACTTTTCGTTTACGAGCAGCAGAAGGACGAGTTCTAGATGAGGCACTGTGTGGGGATAGGAGGAACAGAGGGAAGTTGTTTACGTACTTCAACATGTCGGAGATGGTAGAGAAAACGTAAAGGTGGCAGGAAGAGGGCGAGAACAGTGTTAAATACAACGGAATATTTATGGAAATCCATGCAAATGGACATATAATGCGTCCTCTTCAAAGGACGTTGCAAGCTGATTAGAGTTGCTACCCCAAAAAAGAAAGCAGAGGAAAGATTCGCGCTTAGTTTTCCCTCCCATTCCTCCTCTCTACCTTTCCCACCCTACACGATTCTGTTCTTGTGCTGTCAGCACGCAATTTTCACTATTTTTTCTTTGCTTTCCACGCTGCTGTCCATCAAAAAGCCCTCAAAACGCAACGCGGACCGCAGCGACAAATGACCAACGGCGGCGCCAACTCCCCCACTCGAGGCAGATGATCATCAACAAGTTCATCAGGCGAAGCGGAAGCAGCACGAGTTGTGGCATCCATAAACGCTTGTTGATTACCCGCAGCCTTGCCACAGTTTCGCAAGGCACAAGAGTGCAGTGCAGAGAGAGAGAGAGAGAGAGGAGTGGGAGAAAGAAAGAGATAGAGAGAGAGGGGGAGAAACTGTGGCAAGTTATTTGCATTTGCTGCTGGATCTGTTACACTGCCACGTCGTTTTTTGGTGCTGCTCTCTGCCTTGGCTTGTGGTGAAAGCGCAAAGTGTTTGCGCTGCGCGAGAAGCAACCAAATGGCATGCTGCAACTATCCCCCTGCCACCAGCCCCCACTCCCCATGCAACGCCAACTGGTGTGCATTAAATCCACACCTGGCTACCTCCTGCTTCCTCCTCCTGCCTGCGCTGTCATCTTTTGCAGAGCGAAGCAGAGAGAACAGAGAGGAATAAAGCGGAATAGAATTGCAGATTCATTTCACTCAGCGTGGAAGAAGGATAAGGCAGAGAATGAGAAAGAATGGGGAGAAGAGGAATGGAGGAAGGGGAGAAGGTGGAGCAGGAGTCAGAGTAAGAGCAGCAGAAGAAGCCGTAACCAATGTCCTGCAGCACAGCTCTGCCGTGCAATCTTTTAGCCAGTTTCAGCTCTTTTCCAACTGAACCCGAAAATGTGGAAACCGGAGATTTAAAAGGCAGCTCGATTAATCGAATAATCGTAATCGAATTAATGAGCTATAACGATTGCTCGGCCAATTAACAACGCGAGCGACACATAACACTTTAAGGTCATTAAGCGAATTACCTCAGTCTCTCTCTCTCTCTCTCTCTCTTTCTGCCCCATTGCCCCGTCTGGCAACCCTTGGGCTGGAAAATGGCCTTAAATCAATAAAGCTGCAGTTGTTTATCTGAAAACTTGATTTAAGCATTTATGATATTGCAATTATTAATTGCAATTGGAAAATGCAAAAACCGAAAACGTTTGCAAAATAAATAAAAACATTGCAACATTCGCCAAAGAAGAAACAACACAAAAACACAGCACATTGAACAAATAAATAAACAGCGTTGCCACATTAATTCAAAATTATTAAATTTTTAATTTTTAGCTGTTCGTGGTTCACTGGAATCTACTAAATTATGTGCGCGAATGACAGATAAATATACGAGATAAACAAAGTCGCCAATTCATGTGGATAATTTCAGTTGAATTTTATATTTATAATATTCTTTGAGGTTTGAGATAGTTCTATTAGATGCATCTAAAAATGGCATATGTTATATATGTTCTTTGATAACTTAAGAGTAAAGAAATGTCGTGAAAAGAATAATAGAGGCTGCAGAGTAAAACTAAGAATTAAATAACTACTGTGTTAATTGCCTGATTCGAAAGAAATTTGAAGGAGAGGTAGATACTTAGCCAGCTAAGTACATATAGAAGTCAGACAGTTTTATATTTTATACGTTGCTTACAAATTGACATGAAAATTTAAATTATTGTTTTGCGGAGGCGGTGGGCGTGGCAAGCAACATTTGCCATCAAGTTTATCTGCGCATAGTATACAGAAACCCCTCTACCAAATTTGGTGTCTCTAGCTTTTATAAAAGCTGAGATGTGTGTGTTCATACGGAAGGAGGAACAAACAGACAAACGTACCCGACACCAATACATGGCTCTATCAACTCGGCTAGCCATTCTTATCAATATTATTTGCACTGTCTGGTCTGCTCGTTAAATACATGAGCCGAAAGAAATATATACTTTTGTAAGCATTTGCAATGGTCGCAGTGTATAACTGTATACCGATCCGTCTACGATTAATGATATATCGATATTAAGTAATTTAATTTTAATGCAGTAATGTTTAATCGTATATTGATTCGAAGTAAATTAATTTGAGTTGATTAATTTATTTGCTTTTTGTACAAACTAAATGAACAAACTCGAAAAAATTCTAAAATAATTCACCAAAAATTTAATATACCAATTGGGAATATATGACCTTATATGACCTATAATGACCTATTTTGATGATTTGAGTATTCGTTCAACAAGTGATTTACCGATGAATACTGATGATCTAATTTGACTACTTCGTGAAACTACTGTGCTTGACTGTTATAAATTTGTGAGAGCTTTGCTTTTTGTTGCCAGATAATTAGATAAAAATTAATTATATGTATTGACTACGAGTTGGCTAAAAATGCTCAAATCTAATTATGAATATAATATATAAGATAATATAATATATATACATATAATATATATGCATATAATTATAATATAATATTTATTAGAAATATACTGCATAAAGTATTTAAAAAGTTCTTTATTCTTCGAATAAATTAAGCAAAGTCCAAGTTGAAAAAAGACCATTTGCATGTGCTCTTTGTTTCGGGAGAAACTTGCACGAGACATGACGAAAATGAGATTTGCGCAAAACTTCGTTCGGGGCTGATAAGTAATTCCTTGAACAGCAGGAGAAATAATCCAGTTTCCGAAATATTAAGTGAATCCATTGTTTCTTATGGCAGCAGCAGCAGCAGAAGCAGCAGTAGAAAAAAGTCTCTTTGGCTGGCAAAGAAGAAATTCGATTTGTCTCGAGATTTTCCGCATTTGTGCCATGCCACAGCCCCTACCCCTCCACCGCCCACTCACTGCTTGGTGCTCATCTGATTGGCCTCCGGCAAACTACTTTATCAGCTTCGGCTTTGCTTCTTCCACTTTTTCTTTTACCGTATTTCGTTCACGCTGCCTTGCGGCAAAGTTTGTCGCGTCACTTGGCGGCAACGGCGACGACGATGCCATTCCTGCGTCCTGCAGCAGCCTGCTGCAGTTAGCATCGCTAGGATCGGGACTGGGCGAGTCCTCGGCGAGTCCTCGGCGAGTCCTGCTACTGGTTGACAACAAACCACTTTAGTTCTCTCCTTCTCTCTCATTCTCTCTGGCGAAATTGAATTAAAATTTACATTTTTAATCATTTGTGTAGTATGCGACGCTGCTTTAATTTGTCTCCCTCTCCTTTTCCATCTCTCTTTTCCTCCCTCTCTTGCCATCTCTTTCGCTGCGTCTCAGATTCATTTGCCCGTTGTCAGCTCATTCGCTGCGCATTCGCATTTAATTAGTGTGAAAAGCGCAAATTATTCGCCTCTTTTATACGGCGGCGCCTCTACGCCGACTTGTCGCCCTAATTGGCTTAAAATTAATAACAATTATTATGCTATATATATGTATATGTGTGTGTGTGTGTATGTATTGTAGTTGTACATAGGTATTATCATCATGGCCCTGTCGGGTTATTCTCTTGCCCCTCTGCATGATGAAATCGAATTGCCATTTGCATTATTATCTATCTTGGGCTATCGCCAGCTTGACACCTCTCTGACACAGTCAGTTTCTCAGCTGCGTTGCACTCGCACAGTTTTACAGTGTTGTGACAGGTAAATCGACAGGTGAGTGAAGGTTTTTACAATTTTTGATTTGATTTTTGGTATGAAATTATTGAGAGGGCAATCATTAGGTGACTTCAATTGCAGGGAATGCGATATAAATATGAAATATAAATAAATATATATGTGAAATATATAAATTAAATGTAAATAAATATATATGTGAATGATAAATATGAAATATATATAATAATAATAGATAACACATATTAATTAATTAATTTGAAAATCATAACAGTTTATAATAATTTAACAACTAAGTGAAATGTTGTTTATCTTTAATTGTTTGAATATTTATAATTTATATTGTTTATTATTCACTCAACCATAGTATTAAATATAACTTAAATATAAGGATCTATTAACTGCATATACTTGAAAGAGTTTTCCATAAATTAATTTTTAGAGCTATCAATATTTTTTATATTTGGCAATTGAAATATATTCATGACTCCATTGCATATCCAATTAAAAGTTGTCGCTATTTTGAGCCTTCTTAGAATTAAACTACAAGGGCACGGCAAGGTATTCCTGGCTTAAATATCTTCACCGAAACAAATTCTATAACCAAAGCATATTTGTTTTAGTGCCAAATTTAAAAATATTTAGAACGACTGGGATAATGTCACCCCATCAGTGATTCCCACAGTAGCCATTGATTTACCGATGAGTCAAAGACTGAAAAAGGAATTAGGGTATCTACAGTCAGTCAGTCAGTCAGTCAGTCATATATATATCTTATCCGGCCTTATAAACTCTTTCCTCCAAAAGAATTATCTCACATTTGGTGGTGGATTGCTGGTACTGCCTTCAGACTCCTTCCTCACGGAACAAAGTTACCTGGTTATCTGTTCACTCTGGTATCCAAGGCAACGAATTGGCGGACAAGTTAGCCAGTTGCTTCATTGTCTGGCCCTGAACCCTTCTGTGGTGTAGGATGACCGAGCGCAACTAGCATATCGAACCAGGGATTCGGCAGGCTAAGGAGCTTACCAATCCCCTGGCTTGTTGGCTACCTCAGTGGCAACCACACAGTAAACTATCACCTAGCCAATATGTGTCTATCTACAGATTCTTTCATGCACATTCTCTGCGACTGTCCAGGCTTGGTTTGGATGAGGAGAAAGCATTTGCATATGGATGCCGCAGCTCCTACGCAGATTGCTAACTCCTCGATGAAAGATCCGCCCTGTTTTAAAAGGAAAGCAGAATGAAGCAACTTATGTGAGGCTAAGGATGACTTATTTTCACTAATAACAATGATAATCAACATTCCTTTCATTGGCTTTCTCAAACAAATGAAAGTATTCTCTCTCACTTCCAGGACTTTAAAGCATGCAATATTTTGTCAGTTATCAACTATATTTGCAGTTATTGTTCCTATAACTGGAATATTTCAGCTGATGCTGCTGTTGTTCCACATAAGGAAAACTAATAAATCCAGCGGGGGGTGTGGAGAACCGAGGCGTCTCAAATTGGCAATCAATTGGGCGACCTTTGGGTCACGAAGTGGGGCCGGAAGGCACAAAGTGGGCCAGCCTAACTAAATGCTTAACTGCCTAACTGTCTGGCTGACAGATTGACGCATTGACGGACACACTAGCCTGCTGTTGTTGTTGCTACTGCTGCTGCTGCGTCTCTCGTGAGCGCAAATTAAATGCAAATTCAATTAATTTGAAGCAAACAATTTGCTTAAATTAATTAATTGAATGTGAATCTAAAGTGCTTCCAATTTAGCTCTGAAGAGACGGCCAGACGCAACGGGAACACGCATCGCCCTCTCTCCTCTCTTTTCCTCTCCACTGCCTCGCCCACAGTGCGTGTGCGTAGGCGTGGCATTTATCGAAAATTATTGGCATGAAATGTTTTTGGGCAACACACGAGGCGTGTTAAGTGAGGCGAGACGTGGGAGTGGCTGGGGGGAGGGATGGGGGGTGTTGCAGGCTTGTTGCTCGGCAAACCGCAAGCTCTGGCAACTCTGGCGTATGCGTAATTTGCGCGCTGCGTGCGCTGCGTACATTAAGTAAACTGTTCACTTGAAAATCAACTCCAAAATAAACAGCAGCAGCCACCAAAATGCACACAAATGCAAATACGCGCTGCATGTATTTATCTGCACGCGCGTACGTGCATGCATATGTGTCTCTTTATATACGTGTGTGTGTGTGTATCTGTGTGTGCGTGTGTTAGCCGCAGCGTAAATTTTCGGGCGCTTTGAAAATGGCTCTTCAATGGTTAACCAACAATAAGGCAACTACGCGCTGCGAATTCAATGGCTGACGGCCATTACAGTTACCCTGTAACCGCAGTTGGCCACCCCCCTCCCCAGCCCCCTGTCACACACCATGCCACTCCCCTGGCACTACAAACTACGCTGCAGTGCCCTGGCAAATTTCTACACCCAATTTTGTTTGCATTTTATATTTGCCAAGTTTTTATCGCTCGTTATTCACGTTCGCTGGCAAGAGAAAGAAAGGGGAAGGGAGAGAGAAAGAGAGGAGAGAGAGGGAGAGAGAGTGAGAAAGGGAGCGCTGCAGGGGGCAGAGTGAGAGAGCAGCAAATTATGCGCTTGATTAATATGCGTTCAATGCGAAGTTATAAACCTCCTCCCTGACACGCCCCCGATCAGCCCTGATTGCCGCCCATTTACTGCATTTGCTGTTTATTTTGATAGTTTAAAGTGTGTATGAGTGTATGAGTGTTTGCATGTGTATGTGTGTGCACTTGTTTATTCGCCTGTTTTGCTGTTGCCTTCGCCCGAAATGGCAAACTGCAAATTTGCGCACTGCAAACCCAGCGAATTGTAAATTATTGTAACTTTTATGAATTTACGCAAATTTAAGCAGCTAACAACAAGAACAACAACAACACACACACACTCGCCCTTTGCATGCCTAAATTCATGCATAAAACAGGCAACAACAAGAATTCAATAATTGATCTTGAAGTGCAATGAAAATGGGAAAGTTTTCAAATCTCCTTCACAATTTCCGATGATTAATCATGGCAACTAAACCGAAACATGTCACAGAAGTCGGAACAGCATTTTCACTTTCGCCCATGCCAAAGTGGAACTAAGTAAAGTTGAAAAGAAATGACAGACACACATTCATACAAGAAACAGTCAAGTGGCAGGCATACTAACTAACAAATACCCTGCAAATAGGTAGTGAGCAAGCTTGTCTTGCTGTCTAACTTTGCCATTAAATAAGTTATAGATTCAGATGATTACTTATATACTAGACACAAGTTATAGAACCAAAATAGAGAACGAATTGAACTATCATTATTTAAAATATCAACTTAATCGGTTTGTAATGCCTATTGATATAAAATTCATATTATTGACGAATAGCAGCAAATAAATAAGGATTGTATTAATCATTATATAAAATATCAACTAATTTGTATCTAAGTAGGAAATGTTAATCGATATTGTTTCCAGCAAATCAACAGATCTTAACTATTACAGTGCCCAATTTATTTTCAACCTATAAAGTTGACAAATATAAGCAAAGAATAAACAATTATCATTATTTAAAATATTAGTTAATTTTTGATATGCGTAAAAAATATATCGCAGTATTTCCAGGAAAAAACCTACAAATCCTAATACTGTCAGAGCCTCACAAAAATAAATTCTTGTATTTAGGTAATTTAACATGCAGTATCGATAATGTTCTAATGATTCTTAATATATTGAAAATGCTCCACTGACCAACATTTCTTAAATATTTGTGCCTTGAATCTTTTCCTTTTTATGATTGAAAACCGAATCGAAAAACCGGGATAAAGATTTGTATACAAATCATGAGGATGTACGTGGAAGTTAAGAACAATTTGTTTAAATTCATATCAAAAGTTCATTATATTTAAACAATAAAAACAGAATAGATTTCCAGAGATTCGTCATATTTCGCCATACAGCGAAAAACCCAATGCTTCATTGACTTTACTATTAATTGTGCTCAAAAATAAGTACCATTAACCATATAAACAGTATAGTTTCAGTACTCCACTAAGTAATTTACAGGGTGTACACCTTCATGCATTTCTTTCCGTTTGTGTTGGGAACAAAGCGACCTGGCTACGATAATAAATTTTAAATCATTTGTCATTTGACGCATTTCGGTAACGAGCCAAGTCGGCGGCACCTTCGGCAGCAGCAGCAAATCGACAGAGAGCACTCTCAGACGAAGCTCAGACCCGAAAGACACCCGATAGAGACCCGATAGAGACTCTCGCAGAGTCTCAGACTCAGCCACAAGGCACACGGCGAAGACAATGCTCTGGCCGATAAACATCATTTGTGCTGGGCTGCGACTTTTTGGGGCCACAGCCGGAGGGGAGCACTGGGAACGGGAACAGAGTCGGGCTCGTTTGGAGTTTGTGGGGTCAGCATTTTCGGTACGGGGGCCCGATCTATTGACAAATGTCTCGGGCTGCGCTTTAATTGCCAACACACACACACACACACACACACAGAGGGCCAACGATTTCCCAGTTTCCTTGGCTGATTATATCGCGTCTTATTGAATATACATGCATATTTATTGTTCATAGCACTTTTCGAGTTCGAAAACAAAGTTCGACTGATAAAATCGTTTAGCTCTGCGGCGACCCAAAAACGGACTACGAAAATGCGTTGGTTGAGCGAGAGTGAGTGAGAGAAAGAGAGGAAAGAGAATAAGAGAAGACTACGAGTAAGAACAATCAAACAGTAGATTACCAGTACTTCATATACCCAATAACTTAAGTGAAGCGGGTATATTTATTGCACAAGACAGGATAGATAAACGAGTTGATTGCCATTACATTTTCCATTCAGCAGAGTATCCTCTAGTCAATCACATTTAGCCTTAGCTGCACCATACATTGCCCGTTGATTGCCCGTTGCTTTGCGATTGTTTTACGATGTATTTTACTACTCATTGTACATTATTCACGTACCCAATGCTGATAGTGGCAGATGGAAAAGAAAAGCCATAAAAAATTTGTTGCCTTATTTGGTCTTTGAAGCTGCGTACCTTATCCATGACCCCGCCGCCCCCGCTCTTCGTTCCCATCACTCTTCAGCTCGTAAATGATTTTCCTCTGCACTCGCAATGAAGTGAAAATTGACATTTACATAAGTCGGATACTACAATGGGGCGCCACAGTCGCAGTTTTAAGTATTTAAATACTTGCTTCGAGTTCCGATGATGATATCGTTATCGCTTCCGCGGACACATGTGCTATGTACAATGGGTAATGTATAATTCCCCATTGGGGAACAGGAAGTTCGGTTAGTTTTAGTATACCATTTGTTATATGTATGTAAATATTTTTCTCAAAGTTCTCGCTTTATTATATTCCGTACCAGGCAAGTGAAGTTGTCAAATATCTCCCTTCCGCCTTTTTGTCTTTTGAATTTCGCGGCTATGTACAAAGCGCTACAGAGCTCGTATCTGGCAACACTATACATAATTTGAAAGGTCTTGACATAACCTACAAAACGACGCTACGCATGGTTAGTTTGGATATTTCGTTCAACAGTTATAGACGTGTAAACATGGAGTTCACTAACGCCGAAATTCGCGCTATTTTAAAGTTTTCCTTCGTTAAAGGCAAATCCGCTAGAGAAACGTTCCGTGAGATTAATGGTGTTTTGGGGGATGGTACTCTATCACTTCGAACCGCGGAGGAATGGTTTCGACGATTCAGAGCCGGTGAAAACGACACCATGGATAAGCCAGCCGGCGGAAGACCTGTGACGACAAATACCGATCAAATCATGGAATACATCGAGTTAAACCGGCATGTGGCATCTCGTGACATCGCCCAGGAGATGGGAGTTAGTCACCAAACCATTTTAAACCATCTGCAGAAGGCTGGATACAAAAAAAGCTTGATGTTTGGGTGCCGCATGATTTGACGCAAAAAAACCTTCTGGACCGAATCAACGCCTGCGATATGCTGCTGAAACGGAACGAACTCGACCCATTCTTGAAGCGGATGGTAACTGGCGACGAAAAATGGATCACATACGACAATATCAAGCGAAAACGGTCGTGGTCGAAGGCCGGTGAATCGTCCCAAACAGTGGCCAAGCCGGGATTGACCGCCAGGAAGGTTTTGCTGTGTGTTTGGTGGGATTGGAAGGGAATCATCCACTATGAGCTGCTCCCATATGGCCAGACGCTTAATTCTACCATCTACTGCGAACAACTGGACCGCTTGAAGCAGGCGATCGACCAGAAGCGTCCAGAATTGGCCAACAGGAAGGGTGTAGTGTTCCACCAGGACAACGCCAGACCACACACTTCGTTGATAACTCGTCAGAAGCTACGGGAGCTCGGATGGGAGGTTTTATCGCATCCACCATATAGCCCGGACATAGCGCCAAGTGATTACCACCTGTTCCTGTCCATGGCGAATGCCCTTGGTGGTGTAAAGTTGAACTCAAAAGAGGCATGTGAAAAGTGGCTGTCCGAGTTCTTCGCAAATAAGGAGGGGGGCTTCTACGAGGGAGGTATTATGAAGTTGCCGTCTAGATGGAAACAGATTATCGAACAAAACGGCGCATATTTGAACTAAATCCGATCACTGTATCACTTTTTATAAAGCATTGAATAAAGAGCAAAAAAGCGGAAGAGATATTTGACAACCTGTAATGTCATGATACAAACATATACAAAGCTCGTTTATGAGCATATACATATATGTATACATATATTTTAATAGAAGTTCAATATATGTCTGTTCTTTCCCCTTCGAATCAAATAAGAATCTTACCCATTAATGAATCGCAATTTATTGCACATAGAGAGAGCGTTTTACTTTGGACTCACCTAAAAGTAGAAGAGAAGAACAATTGTTAAATTATTTGTTTGTTAAATTATAGAATTATAATTAAAATTTAAGTATAAATTCAAAATATATACTATATATTTATTCACAAAGTTATTGTAAAAGAGATAGATGAGCTTCACGGTTGTAAAGTGTTTCGAACACACTAAAAAATTGTCGATAAAAGTCTGTGAACTACATTTTAATGAAATGTAATGAATCTCATAAAATGGAGCAATGAAATTTTAAATGAGATAGTCCACCCTTGAGTCTTGTCTTAGTCAACCCATCGAGTTTACAACTTATTGAGATTACTGTTAGGTAGGCCAAGTCTCCAAATCATGAATTTATATAAAATGTATAGTATACGAGTACATATGAACACAGATTTAAAAAGATTCGAACACAGTAAAGAACAATATTAAAAGACTTCATATACCATACGTATGCACTATCTCCTGTACATTTATTATTATTATTTTGGTTGGTGAGAGATGTATAAACATAGCAAATCTATTGTACCCCTTGCTGAAGTATAGTTAACCTAAGGTAATCCAATACTTTGCCAGGACAGGTTGACTTTACAGGTTTACTCGTTTACCTCGACAAAGTGCTAGCGACACACTTCTTTTAAGAGCCAATGCCAAAAATACTGTGAATAAGTGATCTTGGGATCTAACTCGCAGAATCTGCATAGCACTTCACTTCCTATTCGTAGTTAGCTTAGGTTAGCTCTTAGCTTATAATGACCTACCCTGTGAGGATTCTCATTGTCTTCTTACTCAGTTTCATCATTAAAAGGGACTTCCATTGCCGTAAGCCTGGTGATCGTTCCCTTTAGATTTAGTTATAAGAAACACCCTTGACTCTTTTTGTTGTACATCAATCGTACAGTGTACACCTTATTGAGATTACTGTCAGTCTGGCAAAGTCTCCAAAGTGTCTTGCGCAAGCGACAACAAGTGGGCAACTGCACAAGCTCTGTCCATAAACTGTGATTGAAGCCAAGTCTTCCTCTGCCTCTTCTGCTTCTCCTTGCCACACTTGTGCAGCCAATTAATGTCCACATCACGCACCAATCTGGCGTAGCAGGGAAAGGGGAACGGGGTGCGTTAGTAACCCGAGCTAAGTTTGGCAGCTTGAATGAATGTCGCACAGGCGACAAATATGGCCGAAATGCCAACGGCGTCGGCAGCTGTCGGCCCCAAGCAAGAAGCTATGGTATAATGGCTCATTACGAGAACGCGATGATGAGACCGGATCCGAATGGAAGTCGGACTCAGACACAGACACAGATACAAACGGCAACTGCGACTGCGACTGACCATTATTAAAAGCGGGTAATGTGCGGGGCAAGATCGAGATATGGCCACGATGACTGCCTGACTGCCTGCCTGGCTAAATGGCAATTGCTTGGTAAATAATATTTCGCTGTTTTGGGGCGCGTTGCAATTATCGAGAGACAACAGCAACAACAACAGTAACCTCACACTCCTCGAACTGACCCTTGCGAGGCGAGTGGCTCGATCCGCGAGATTCGATACTGTCGATCGTTTGGGGCTAGACGGCTAAGGCTGCAGCTATGCGACCGGTCGCTATAAGCACCTTCTAATGCTGCTAATTTCCAAACTGAGATTCGAGCCACGCGATTGCGTCGTCTCTTGCCCCAGTACACAGCTTCCCCTTCCCACTTCTCTCTGTCTCTCTCTCTCTCTCTTGGGATTCGGTTGCAGTTGCAGCATTCAGAGTCGCAGCTAGACGCGGCCTCGGCCAGCAGTTGGGCAGCAGTTGGGTAATTGGTATATCAATTGTGGGCCGCATTGTACTCGCGCTGCCTCCGCTGCCTGCGCGCTGAATTTATGTCCATTTGCAAATTTACCTTATATGTCGCTGCTCGATTTGCACAAGAAATTTGCCTTGTTGCAGTAGTTGTTGTAGTTGTTGTTATACCCTGTACCTGTTGAATGTGAAGTGGGGTGTATAGAGTAAATGGAAACGTTTTTCAACCATATAACTGGCAAATTCATTAAGACAGCCAAATACTCGAGCAAATTCAATAATTTCCTTCTGGCATCTCTTTTATTTATTTTAATGTGCAGATCTCTGTTATTAGAAAAGTGAGAATGATAAAATTTGGCATAGTGTTTGCTATGGGCTTTACAAAGGTCAAGCAAATTTTATTCAGCTGCCACGGCCCAATTCGACACGGTAAATCGCTAAAAATTGAATTCTACTGGTAATTTTGGAGCAACAATAATAAAGTTTATTTTGTTTATGGGGAATAGACCCGTGATATTTTCATTTTTTTGATTTCTATTCTATACTTTAATGTGCAGATCTCTGTCATTGATTTCTATTCTATACTTTAATGTGCAGATCTCTGTCATTAGAAGACCGGGGATCATGAAATTTTACATGGTATTGTCTGAAAACCTTATGAAGGACAAGCAATTTTCATTTTGCCCCTATTTAAGAGCTAGAATGATGAAGTTTAGTCTGTACACTATTTAGCTTCAGTCAATTGTTTTCTATAGGTTTGTTTGCAATCGGTTACTAAACAAAGAAGATATTTAAGAATCAGCAATCTTTTGACTTGTTTAAAATTAAACAGGATAACTGGCAGTCCTGTATACCCACTCTGAGCTGTCCCTACTTGCAGTTATTGTTGTTGCTGCTGCTGGAAACAAATTGAATTTGCAATGCAAATAAATTGTGTGGCAAACGCCCATTTGCCTGAGATCGGCAAACAATGTCGATTTATATGGGCAGGAAATGCAGCCTGATCTAGATTCGAGTGCGACGACTTTCTTGCAGGGCACACAGGCAAAGGCATCGAATGAATACGAATAAAACCGATACGAATGAACGACTAAGCGATTCAAATCAAATCGAATCGAATGTGCATCGAGAGAAAGAGCGCAGGCCATAAATGACGCCACCTTCAGTTCCAGTTCCAGTTCCAGCTGCAGCTTCAGCTCCAGTGAGAGAGAGAGAGAGAGAGGAGAGCACATAACAATTTGTGAGGCACATAAAAAGCGCCTCGTTTACGTTTGATGCTCAGCTTGGGGCAATTATCGGCTCAGCTCAGCGGATAGTGGAAAATATATTTTCCAAATAGAATTTATCATAAGTAGAACGCGCCATTAAACCAAAAATCACTTTGTCGAGCCCAACTTGGCTGCACTAAAAGCGACGGCAAAGTAAACACAAATTCATAAAGCGACCGATGACACAAGCTGCTTGCTCTGAGCAGTGAAGTGGGGGGTGTGGGGAGGGGTGCAGCGGGGCCAGAGGTTATCTGTGGCACAAAGTTGTCGTCTATGGCAAAGCCCATTGCGGGTTATCAATTTGATGGCAGGTCAGCCTCAGTCACAGTCTTAGTCTCAGTCTCAACCTCAGTTGCAGTTGGAGATTCAAAGTGAGTCTCTGTGTGTCTGCCCCTCTCTCTCTCTCCCTCTCCCTCTTACTCTTTCTCCTCCTCTCACTCTTCCCCATCTCCTTCTCCCTTGCAGCTCTAGTTGAGCAGCTGAGTTACAGCGGTTTCCTCTGTGCAACCCGGCATAGTTATGACTAAGCTGACCCCTGCCACAGTCTCGCAGTCGCTGCCGCAGTCGACGTCAGCTGCGCAGCCACAGCGTAGCAACCGCAACCGCAATCCACAGAGACAACAACGGCAGATTTTGTTTTGCTTTTTGCGTGTTTACTCATTTTCATTTTCCAAAAATTCATTGCACGTTCTACAAATTTGAATATGAACGCAACATGTTGTTGTTGTTGTTGTTGCTGCTGCTGTTGTTGTTGTTGTTATTCTTGTTGTTGTTGTTGTTGCCTCAATTGAACAGCAGCTGCGAGTGCTGTGCAATGAGTCAGTTGCGAGGCGTTGAAAGATTTAATCGTGCCGCAGAGGCCGTGCCCCGAAACTGTAGGTAGAGGCAGCCAAGGAAGTACGGGGCAGAGCAGTGATGTACAGGGGGGAGAGAGGGGAAAGAGTCTCTGCTGCTGCTGCTGCAAGTCCAGTTGTGATCAGCGTGGCATATTTCGGACTCGTGTGGCCCGCTCCCACTTGCAACCTTCTCAATGGTATCTCGCTTTCTCGAGACTTGTAAACAATCGCATTGCCCCCGATTGACGTAGGCGAAGATTCTTTTGTTTATAACAATAAATCGAGATACTTTTCTTTTCAAGTATTACGTGCGGTTTTCCGGGAAATCGCATTAGATTCGCCATTAAATATAGAACAAGATCTAGACCCTATGCCAGGGTCAGTCTGATTAAGATGTTGCCTGAGGTGATGCGATGAGTTCATCAGCCAGAGTTCGTTCCCAGCATTCCCTGAGCACACAAATAAAAATGTGAAATATGAAAAACTAAATAATGAAAAGTGTTTTCACCAAAGATGCTAGACGGGGAGGAGGGAGGGGGGGCAAGTGAAATGAAAATATTATGGCTGGCAAAGGAAAGCAGCTACAAGAAGCTGAGGTGACACAGAAGCTGAGCTGCTGCTGCTCCTTGGCTTCTGCTGGGGCTGGCTTACTCCTGTCTGCCTGCCACATGCCACATGCGCTGCGCTGCTGCTGCTGGGAGAGAGTTGCAAGCAGCAGCTCCAGGAGTCAAGCTGGCAAATGTCAACACAAACAAAAGCAGATGGTGGCCAGGATGCGGATAGGGATGTGGTTAGAGCTCGGTTACACCTGAACTTGGGCGCTGCAAGGGATGTGTGTGTGTCTCTAGTGGGTGTGTGTGTCTGTTGTGTGTGTGCTTGTGTGTTGTGTTAACCCTTTGGCCCGTCCGGCGCTTAGTTAACCTCGCTGATGCAACGGCTCAGCCGCAATTGCAGCCAAAGCCAAGATGCGCTTGCTTGGCCGCTGCTGCCTGCCTGCTGCCTCCTGCTTCCCCTCTCTTACATCCTGCTCTCTCCATGCTTGTCCCTTTGTCGCCACCGCGCGTCGCCGCATGGAATTTTGCAATTTCTTTGGGATTTTGAAATTGCTTTTTCTACTTTTGCAGCTCTCTCGCGAACGTTGCGCCAACTTTTCATCTGTCTTCCCTTCCCACCTGCCCCTGCCGCCATTGAACTTTAGCGCCGTTTCACCTAGATGCTGTAGTATATCCTGCCTTCGACTGCTTTACTTATCCATCCATGCCACATCCATCCCCGCCTCGCATTGTTGGCCTGCGTTTCCTTTTGAGGCCAGCAACGAAGGCGAAGCTGAAGCTGAACAAGAAAAAAAATCGATCAAGAAAAATGACTTTTGTGGGTTTTCGTAATTTTCATTGCACGCGTAATTGAAATTTTCAAATTCCTGCTTGCATTTTTCTTTCCCTCTTCCCCTCTCCCCCTCTCTCTCTCACTCTCTCCTGTCCTTTCCTGTTCTGTCCTGGACTTGCTTGCTCCTTTCAGCCCAACCATTTTTATCAGTGTGGCGCCAGCAAAAGCGGAATTTATATGATGATAAAGGAAAATATCGCCGGCTCCACTGTGAGTGTGTGTGTGTGTGCTGCTTCTGCTGTGGCTGCGTTTCATTATGCTTCCATTATTTGTCGAAATTGTGTTAATCTTTGAACTTTTGAGCGCTCGATGGCGATGGCGATGTCGGCGCTGATAAATTGATGGAAATTTAAACGACTGCAGGAAAGGTGCCCCTGCAAGTGTGGGAGGAGGAGCAGCAGCAGGAATAGGAGCAGGATCTGGAGTGCTTTTTCAATTATCGAATTCGGGAATAAATTCAGGCGAGTGCATCGCAGCGAACAGATCAAATATGCAACTGGTTATGAGCTCTAATGGTGAATCGACTGCGGGTGTCCTGCAACGAGCAGCGACGCCACAATGTGTATTAGCCGCACACAGACACACATAGAGAGACAGGGGAAGACAGAGAGAGAGACAAGGACACACACGACAGGGCATTAAAACGAGAGCATTGTAAATCCCAACTAATAATTTTGTAACCTTATCTCGACTGTCGCTGTCAGGCGACAAGCTCGGCAAGGAAGCTCAAGAAGGAGCACAGGAGTACATAAAGAGAAGCAGAGATAGAGAGAGAGAGAGAGAGAAGGAGAGTGGGAGGGGTCAGAGAAAAGCGCATATCCCACAACGATAATGAAAATGTCACACGAGCCTCGCATTTTCTCATCAGCATGACGCTGATGTCTCCACCTTTACAGCCAACAGAACAGAGCAAAGAGCGAGGGAGACAGACACAGAGAAAGAGAGAGAGGAGCAGGCACAGCTTGTGCCTCGTCCTTGTAGCCAACTGATGTGCGAGTGCAGTCAGCCAAAGGAGGCGGAAGCAACAACAACAACAACAACAACAAGAATAAGCGCACAGTGAACGACAACGTTGACAACAACATAAAGGTAAATCCTAAATAATGCGCTGCGCTCGCTTCACAACACTGTCCGCTGTCCGTTGTAGTGCAGGTGGTAGCAGCAGCAGGAGGTGAAGGAGGAGTAGAAGCAGCTAAAGCCTTCGCTGTGCTGTGGGAATAGCCCCATAAGAGAAGCAGCCAACGGGAAAGCTCAGAAAAAGGCGCAGAGTGAGCAGCAAAAGCAACAGGAAAGAATGGATCATGATATCGACATGCCGCACACTGAATACGCTAATAGAAAAAGATAATAGATTTTAAATAAAAGATAATAGATAACAGATAATTGATAAATATAAGAAGTTAGTCTGGATCAGAAATATAGGAGAGGTAAGCCTAGCCGAATAAAGCATATCCAGTTCCCAGGTTTGAAGATGGAAATAGATAACCGGTACAGCGGGATTAATGTACTGCGATCGAGTCTTTGGCAAACGTTAGGCAAGTTCGAAATTGGCCAAAAGTTGCACGCATGTTTTGGCCGGAGCAATTGCAAAAGGGTTGGCAATCCACTGACAGCGCGCCTCCTGCAGCGCAGGACAGACAACAAAATCCGCATGGCGATTGGCTCATTGTCATTGCCGGCAGAGCCTGCACCTGGCCAGAGGTGTTAAGACAGCAGAAGTTTGCTCCCCTTTCCTTCTCCACTCCCCTTTGCCATTTCTCTCTTGTCTCTCTTTCTCAGCTCGGCTTGCGAGGACATTCTGCGGTTGGCTTTAAGTTCTTCCACTCGTACAAGACGATTATAGTAGTTCCTGCTGCCGCTGCCGCTGCCGCTGCTGCTGCTGCTGTGGACAGACTTAGTGGCTGCCGTAAGTTCTAATTTCTTATTATTAGGCGTGGCAGCAGTATAACAGCAGGAGGGGGAATGGAGCAGGGCAGGGGCTCCAGCAAACCGCACAAGTTTGCTGCTGTGGCACAAAATTATGGCGCAAGTTGCGCCGCTGCATATGAAAATGGCGGCTGGCAAATAGTTTGGACAAACTATTTCTTTGCTTTGCTGCAGACTTTCTTGCTGCTGTTGCTGCTCCTGTTGTTGTTGTTGCTGCTGTTGTTGTCGCTGTGGTTGGCTTTGTTATGGAGCGTCGGTTTTGCTTTTATGTCTTATGGTTTTGCCGGTTTGTCGAGCTCGCGCAGTGCAGATTGCAATTGCCGTGCCTACATTTAAGGGCCCTTTCCCCCTCTCCCCCACTGATGGAAAAAGTTAACTTGGGATTTAATTAAAGCGCTGCATGGACATCGAGTGAGGTCAAAGTTTAGAGGCAGATTAAAGGTACCTCTCTAACTTTCTTTCTCTCTCTCGGCTCTCGGACAATGAAAGCCAATTCATCTGTCAAATTAAACAATTGCGCTCCAAACTCTGAGCTCAAATGAAGCGGCAGAAAAACGAGCTGAACTAAGCGCCAAACAATGACACATTGGCAGAAGCAACAGCAACAACAGTAGCAGCAGGAGCGAAGCAAAGTGAAAAGCGAAAAGCGAAAAGTGCAAGGCAATAAACCAACAAACTCGCCAAAGAAAAAATGCCAAAGAAAAGCGCAGAAAATTCACAAAAAAACTAGTAAACAAGCTACAGTGGAGTGTGCCCGACAGTAAGATACCCTTTAAAAACCATTACAAATACAGAAACAGTTCTAGAGATAATGTCTTTTTCCTCCTATTGCTTACTCACTCTAGCACACACATGTGCAAGCACGCGTACAGCAGCAAGACACCAGCTAAGGGCACTAGGGTGACTTGAATAACTTCTGCATTTATTGTCCGATTGGACTGAAATTTTGAGGAGAGGTAGATATTATAGTAAACTAAGTATATGTTAAAGCCAGAAAGTTATTTATTTTATACATCAGATAAAAATCGAGTTGACAATTTAAATTATCGATTGACGAGGGCGGTAGGCGTGGCAAACATCATTTGAAATAATCATATTCTGAGGCATAGTATGCAGAAACTTTCATGCCAAATTAGGTGTCTTTAGCTTTTGTAATAGCTGAGATCGACGCGCTCATACAGACAAAAAGACAGACAGACAGACAGACGAACAGCCAGACTGACATGGCTCAATGGACTCGTCTAGTGATCCAGTGCAGGAATATATACTTTGTGGGGTCAGCCACGGCTCCTCCGCCTATTACACTCATTTACACAAAGTTAGATACCCAGTCTTAACCATTTTCAATGGTCGAAGGGTATAAAACTAACGAACACAGCTGAAGCTGAAGCCAAGAGCAGCGCGCATGATGTGTGGTAGTGGCAGGGGGGAGGGGGAAGGAATGTCCAAGTGGGGTAGTACAGAGTGGCAACATCCCAAGCTAGTGCTCAAGCTGAAGCTCTGTAGCCGTAGCCCATTATTGTTTCCATTTAACTTACAACATTTTGCACTTTGGGCAGCCATTGAAAATCAGCGCCAGGAAGAGAGAGACACGAGACATACGAGAGAGCCGAAATAGATCAAGGGACGAACCAAAGCCAACAAAAAGTGGCTAAGAAAATTGTGTGTGAAAATGAAACTGATTGGAAAACGAACGAGTGAAAAGCGGCTATGACAAATTGAGGCAAGCGAAGCAAACAGGGAAAGCACTGAAGGCAAAAAGGAAATGCAAGTTGAAGGGGAAAAGGAAGAGGAAAGGGTATGGGAATCATCTACTATAATATACTGTATCCAGTTGAGTTACTTAAATTGCATAGACTGTTTTAAATACTTTCTTTTTTTCTGCACTTTTGCCCACTTGCCCCCGTGTTGTCTAGCTGGAATACTGTCAGAACTTTTGCTGCCCGAACATTATTATCAGCAGCAGCTGTCTCTGTCTCTGTCTCGCCGTCTTTGTCTGATGTCGCGTCGCGTCGCCTAAGGGGCAACCCTTCCCCCTGCTCCCTGCACCGTTCGCAGCAGACAGTGGCAACATAACAAAAAGTTGCACCGCTTTCATGACAATGATGACGGCGTCTGTTTCCGCTTTTGACGAAGTCGCCGCCATTGCCGCCATTTTAGGCGCTCTCTCTGTCTCTCTCTCTCTCTCTTCCTCTTCTTCTCACCCTCCTTCTTTACGCTCTGCTGGCCTGCAGCATTTGTCTCGGGCCTACATTTTTACTCCTTTGCGCAAACTATGCTAAATTCTCTGTTTGCTGTTGCAACAACTACAGCAGCAGCAACAACAGCAGCAGCAACAACAGTAACATCTCCAGCAATGTTTGTCAGAGACAAACGTCGCCAACGTCGTCGACGTCGGCGCACACGTTGTGCAAACTTTTCCACTTCATTGCATGATTGCAATTTTACGCAAAACAATTTTATTTGTTTTGTTTCGTTTTGTTCTGTTCGCAGGGAAATGTTTCACTCCAGAGAAGAGTTGATTGTCGCAAAGGTTGCACAGTCGGGGGTATTTAACTATCCCATCGAACGGAAAACAGAGAGAGAAAGGCAGAGGGAAGAATACTGAATGTGTAAAAAGTGTAAAAAGAGTGAAAAGTGATTTAGTTCCTATAAATTAATAGGCTCTTAAAGCAGAGCATGGAAAGTAATTAAAACAGACTTTAACAGGCTTAAATTAAAATAAAAATCATTTCTGGATACATAATCCAAACAAATCGATTTATTGTACCCGTCGAACATTGAAGAGAACCAAAAAAGGGTGTATTGAATTTGTGCAAAGGTATGAAACATGCAAAAGGAGGCGTGGCAAACACCACATAGTATAAATAATGACGGTCCACCTGTCTGTATGAAGAGATCTTAGCCAAAATAAAAGCTAAACACACCGAATTTTGCATGTAGTTTTCTATATATAGTACATAAACTGATTAAATATTTTTTACTTCTGGATGCCACGCCCACTGATATTGGTATGTCGCGATTATTTAGGAACCTTGTCAACCTTCTGCTTCAGAATATATTTAGATGAATATTACCTAAACTCATTAAAAGGTCTTTCCAAACTAGTTGAAGGGTTTTGTACTTTCAGGCATGCATGACTGTAGCGTTCCTCTGGTTCTGTTTGAAGTGAGGTTATGTAAGATGAGGTTAAGGTTTTATTTGAATTGTTCTACAGCTCAATTGTCTTTCACTATTTTAAACCTTATTGTCCTTGCTAAAATGTTTAAATTAAAAAAAAAAAAAGACCTATTTTGTAACTACCTGAAAATATAGATTAATTTTAAGGTCTGTCTCTTTTCCTTATATGTTATAGTAAATTTCTCTTCTCTATACTTTTAGAGTATCTTGAAATCAGAAGATTTTTTTTCCACGCCGAAAGTAAATTTAAAATTTCATCATTTTTTTTAACGCATTTTCAGGGTTTTTTCGCCCCTGCTCTTTGTTCTCACCCAAGTTTTGTACCTCCTTTAATTCTTTATTCATTACGACGCTTTTATGTTCTCCAATGATTTTGTACGGCTTTACACTTTCATTTTGTATAGGAAAGAGTTGAGATTTTCGCTTGGTTTTTTTCTTACTCGGGTTATTTTTTTCAATTTGCATTTTCTCATTTTCATTTAGACCTTTTATTCATTGTTTATTTAATTATCTTTTGTATTGTCAAGTGGCTGAGTTTGCTCGGTTTCCTGCTTAAGGTCTCCCTGCTCTGGTCTGCTCTGGTCTGGACTGGGTCGAGTATAGTATGTCTGGGTCTGCTTGCGTCTGTCCTGAGTGTGGTGTGGTGTGGTCTGATTTGAGTTGGCTTTTAAGCCAGTACGAAAACGGGGTTTCATCCTGAGAATTTCCATAGAATTTTATAGAGCTTTGCATCTTAAGGGGCCGGACACGTGCACGAGTAGAAGGGCCCGTAATGGATTACGATGAATAAGAAGAAGAAAAAACTCTTTGATACTTAATTGATAAATCCTTGAAAATGTTCTCTCTCTCGGTGCTTGCTGCACAACTCTTGGCTGGCCTCTATTGACCTCTGGTTAACCCTTGGAATTTGAGCCGAGCTGAACTGAGCTGAGCTCGTGTAGAATTCTCGGGAACTCTCTCTCTCTCTTTGTCTCTGTCTCTCTTTTGCTTTAATTCATTTAAAATTCCCTCGCAAACTATTTCTGCAAACTGAGCAAATAAAACATCAACAAAAACTCGACGAGAAACTAAAAAGTAAATAAAATTGTATAAAATGGAAAACAAGAGAAGCAGCAACAGGAGAAGGAGGAGGCAGCGGGCGGGGCAAAGCGAAAACATAAAAGCAATTTAAAGCAGGAAAATTACATACACAAAAAATTCTCACTCGGAAAATCATTAAAATGTCTGAAGGACGATGACGACAATGAAGACGTTGTGGACGCAAGCTCCGACGGGGCGGGGAAGGAAGGGGGCACAACGGGAAGGGACTGTGCCAAAAGATGCCCGGAAATGTGGCAACAATTGCGAATGGGACTGAGAAATAACAACAAGCGGCAGAAAGGATGCAATTTAGACTGAAAGAGCATTAAAGTGAATGGCGCAAAACTAGTGAGAACGAGGAAATTAAAACAAGCCCAGCTAGAGCTACAGTGCTGGCCGGGAATCTAGGTCAATAGGCGACGACGACGACGACGACTGCGATGTCGGCAGGTGGGCGCAGGTTAGCGCCAATGCCTATGCCAAAAAGTTCACTCAAGTTTTCAGGGGGGAGGGAGGCGGGCTTTGTTTTCCGGCGTTGCGCGAGCCAAATTAAATTTTCACCAACCCTTTTTGTGAGTGTTCGAAAGGCGGGAAGGACAAACTCGAACTCGGAGTCGGTTCGCTGGCATTGCCTTTTTACGCCTCAAAACTTTTTTAACAAACATATTCGATTAACTGGCCAAGGGTCTCTCTTCTAAGGCGAGTGGGGGCGTGGCAACAGGCTGCCCTTTTCGCTGCTGCTTTTCTCTATTTATCGAAAACCACTTGATTATGCAGGTTTATCCCATCGCATCCCTTTGCTCGATATTTTCCTTTCGCCTCGATTCATTTTTTGCCTCTTTCTGTTGTTTTGTTTTCTATATTTTCTTTTTACCTCCCTCTTTGTGCTTTAGTTTTTACTGAAGCATGAGAATTTGTTTGCAAATCCTTTCGCTTTTCGGCTCGTGCAATATTTATGGATATCCTGTCGATATTTTAGCCGGGCTTTGCTTTTTGTTCCCTCCTCCCTTCCACTTTCTTGCGATTTCTCTTTGATTCACAGCTGGCTAATTTACAAATTGCATTTTCTTGTAAATTTGAAATTTAATTTCGGACTCTCTCTCTCTGTGCACAATGGAATATGATTTTGTTGCCTCAAATCGATTTATTTAATTATGCTAATTTGTTGATTAAGTGAGTTTCTTACAGTCTACGGTTTCATAAATGTGTTCGGGTGTTGATGCAATTTTCATATTAGAACACACAGATGTGCTTTGGCTTAATTATTGGCGCAAAATGTCGATTAATTTGCTCGATAAGACTTTACCAACTTTCGAGAGTGCTCCTCCCTACTCATTTTCCTTTCGGGTTTGCTGACATGAAATAAACTTGTTAAAATGCAAACATAATGCAATAAATTTTATTTTCTTTGTCAGCAGTTTGCACAATTTATTTGTGCATTGTTGCTGTGCCCTCTGCTGTTGTTGTTTTTATGTGTGCCAACAAAGTAAGCTCGGCTTGTAAATTAAATTAAATTTATTATAGTCGCTCTCTCTCTGTATGTGTGTGTGTACTTGTACGAATACTCCTGCATGTCGGGTACTTTTAAAAGGGCTTAAAGTGCTTTAAAAAATCATTTTTTATATAGTGGCAATTAACAATAAACTGACTGGGCCACACACCAGAGCACTGGGCACAAAAACGCTTTTAAAATTGTATAATACAATTAAATTCCCAATATACATATGTAGTTTCTATATGCTATGTACACACACAGCTTCAGATACTCATGTACTATTGCAGCAAATTGCCTGTGGTCGCTAGAAAGTGAGTCAATAAATTTGCTGAACATCGAGTGAATCATTTGCCATCGCACACATATCGATATTGTCGAAATGGCTATCGTAAATATGTTTTTCATTCCAAGTGGCTATCGTTAAACCGAAAAAGAAACAATTAGAGGAAGCTTAAATAGAGTGTACTTGCTATTCAATACCCTGCAACAACCTGAAATTAACTAATTAACCAACAATACAAAATACCATTGCAATTTTCGGATAAATATAATGAATTTGTTTACTTTATGATTCAAGGTGTGCGAATAAAAAAACAACCTATCCCAAACTTTATTTTAAATCTTCTATCATTAAACTGACGAACAGCACTCATGGCATAAGTTTAGCATCACTAGATCTTATGACAGTTATATTTGCTATCTCTACAGTCTCATATACCTGTTTCTATGCAATAAAGCTGGGTAGAGTTTATTATAACGTCAATCGCTATGCAAAATAGTTTTTACAATCCATTCAGATTGATAATGACTAATTCGTCGGCCACATTTCAAAGCATCTCGTGGTCGTTGTCGTTGTCATTGTCGTTAAAAGAACTGTAAATGTACTCGGGGAAAAAGAAAGAACGCACTGGAAATTGTAAATGCGAACGACGCGTGACTAAGCCATAAAAAATTACACAAAGCACAGTTTTCAATTCAATTAAAAGAAAATACCAAATCCGAGGAAAAGAAAGACGCACGCGTTCAAAATGTTAATGCGATTCTAATAAATTGTCAAAGAGTTACACAAAATACACATAAAGAACCGAGAACGAGAGAGAGGAGCGCCACAAAAATCCTAAAAAGAAAACTGAAAACTGACAAGAAATGAATTAGAATTTCAGACAAAGAACTGTCATAAACGAGGGAGCCCAAAAATTCCAATTCGAAATTGAAAATGCATGCGACGCTCGATTGACAGCCGAAGAACGACAAAGAGACAACGACAAAGCCAACGACAACGAGGCTGACGGGTAATGCAATTAGACACGCCTTATGGCAAAGAGAGTGAGAGAGGGAGAGGGAGGAGTAGGGAACAGCGGAATGGGGTAGGTACAGCAGGGGCAGTGTCAGGCATGCAGTACCGCCCTCTGTTCTCACCAAATTCGCGCTTATCTCTCGGTTTTTATCGCCTGCGTAAGTGAATGCATTAGCCACAACTGTAAATTCGATTTCGGGGGTCGCCACCCCATGCAACATCTTCCAACCGCACATAACCGTTATGTGCACTACTTTAATGGTCAAATTACTTGCAAGAGAACCTCCTTCCAGCTCCTTTCCAGCAGCTGCTCCATCCCCAATGCCTGCAATGCGGTTCTTATCTTACTTGTGTTTTAGCTTTTGTCGTACTACTTTGGCTTAATATTGTTGTCATACTCTTTTCTTGAGGTACTTTGGGTATGCAATGAGCCTTGACGGGTTAATTATTATTGTGTACCTTTGTGTAGTGTGAATGCATAGCCTTCAGCAATTGTTTGTAGTCCTAAGTATTGTACACACAATTGATTGTTTTTACTTACAAACAAATGAGATTCTTAGTTTCTTTAACTTCATGTTTAATTCAATTCATTCAATGTTAACTTATCGCATTGGACTCGGTTATATATTCTAAATTCACAAGGTTTTCTTTTCTGTTGAGCAATGGGAATCTCTTTATCCTAAACTAAGTACAGAACTTCATTATTCGCATTTATGTTTTTGAAGTAACTGCACACTAGGCAAACACCTACTCGGGGTTAACGTTCCTTAGTTCCTTAGAATAATTGCACTATAAAGGGAGCTATTATGTCATAAGGAGCTATAATCCTATACAATAGAACAAGAAAGTCGCAATACATCTTCACCACAACAAATAATAATACTAGTACTGCACACTCTTTTTTACTTTGAATACCATCGAATGTTATTAACTGCAATAAGTTAGAGTATTCCACATTCAGTATAGTGGACTTATGACTGTCCCTTCATCAATTAAATTGCTTCTTATCGCTGCTCATAAATATTCTCTTAATTAATAGAATTATAATCAAATCGACTTAAAGCATAGTTCACCATGTTTGACTTTAAAGTCATTCTGGGCAAGTAAAGGAAAATAAACAATGCAGCTGAAACGTAGTTTTAGATTTCAGCTCAGATTTCTAGATAGATGAAAATGGAAATGCAGAACCAGTCAGACATACAAGTATGTACATACAGACAGACAAACGGACAGACAGTGAGACAATGAGGCAGACCTAGAGAACGACAGCATCTGCATGATTTATTTCAACGAAATGTTCTCTCTCAGCATCCTAACCCCAATAAAAGCAACCCATACCAAAGACCCAGCTAATTTTGGTACACTTCAAGTGTCAGCCCGGGGAAATCAATCAACAATTGACAACAGTTGATGAGGCAGAGCAGCAGCAACAGCAACACCAACCACAACAGCAACAACAACTGAATGCGGGGGTCGCCACAATGTGCATTAGCATTTAGGAGAACCGGGGAATAACCCAAGCAGAAAAAAAAACTATACCCCAAGATAATGTTAATGTACAAAAATGTCGGGAAGATAACGCGGCGACAAACAGAAGCTAATTTTGGAAGCGCCCTGCGCCCGGATAACGAACTAGAGAGAGTGAGAGAGTCATACAGGATCGTTAATCATAATTGAGGGGCTGAAAGGGTTTAACGATAAGAACAATTGAAAAAGGAAATGCAGCAAGCAAAACAAAATTCGGGGACGAATGGCTAAACCATTATTGATGGAACATTTGAGAGTGCTTTGAGATGTTGTAGAGACTCTCGAAGTCGTCGTGCCACGACAAAGGAGAGCAACGAACGAAATGCATTCGGAAATATGCATTGATGAGCAGCAGCAAATGGGGCAGCTGGGCAGGCAGTGGTTTTTAGTGGGCGGAGCACCTCGAACCATGCCATGATTTTCCGATTTTCAATTTTCCACACTGCTTGAAGTGCATTCGATATGCCAGCGCAAGGCAGGCGGTAAACAGAGTAAAGCGGGGGAAGTGACTTAATTTCGTTTATTGCCGCCACTTAAATTGTTAATTGCAGCCGTGTTGCAGGGAAGGAAAGAGAGAGAGAGAGAGTTTAAGACACATGTATTGACTTTCCAATATGTAAATTAGTTTTGATTGTGGGAGTAGTAAAATAAACAAATCGATTTTGAGATGAAACAGCCTGGCTAAATGTATTTACAGATGGCAGGAGAGTGCATGTGTGAGTGTGTGAGTAGTACATGTGTATGTGCATGTGTGTGTGTGTTTGCTTTGCGTGACTCATGTGTGCAGCGACCCGCATCTTGGTTTAATTTTACAGGGGAACAACTCAAGGACTCGCAGCAGGACAATTGTTATAGTAAATTCTGTTCGGCTGTTCTTGAGTACAGTGGGAAGGAATCAGAGAACAACTCATAAAATTTTGAGTTGCCAACTTTAATAATATACTTTAGAATACCATTGATAATTTACTTTATAATACCATTGCAAAAAGTACTTTAGGAGACATCGCCAGAGGAGTCGAACTAGCCATGTCTGTCTGTTTGTGTGTCCGTATTTGTGGCTGTCCGTCTGTTGCAATGCAAACAACTCTCTTAATTTTAAAGCTTGATGAAACTTAATATAAATGCTTCTTATTGCAGCACGCTGTGTATAAGTCGGAACAAGGCGGAAGGGAACGATATATCTTTTAGCTGCCATACAAATTATCGACCAATTTGTGTTACTTTTCAAGATATTGGAACTTAATTTACTATGATATATCAGACTTTTTCTATATAAATACTATGAATTTAAAATTTCATCAATATCGGACCACTAGTACATTTTGTTGTCATATGAACAGTCGGCCGAAATGAGTGTTCTTGTATAAAAACCAGTATGGTTCTTCAAAGTAACTTAACTTCTCAATGCCAAATAAAGTTAGACAGTATCCTACGTATTATTATTAAATTCAATACCATTATATAAAACTGAAATAGGTACGATTGGAATAGATAATTATTATTATAATTATTATAATAAACTCGGTACTTTCCGTTCTGCTTCTTATGGATTATTTTGCAAATCGAATTGTAATTCACTTGGAAGGAATCTTTATTTACTTTGAGTTAGGTATAAGAAACATGAACAACGCCCATTGTACCTCAGCCAACTGCGCGCAAGTTTCATGAAACGCAGCCAAAAAACGCAGCCTGCTGCCAGACTTCAACCGCGAGGGGAAGCGGAGACATTTGCGACTTGTTTGCAGTAAAAATAAAGCTGGAGGAGGTATTTTTTTTATAATATCTTTCATTTCCTTGGCCCTGCAGCCTGTGTGGAGTTTCAAGTGTGGCGGACAAAACACACACACACACACGCAAACACACACAGGAAACTTGCATGCAAAAAAAGTGCACTCGACAGGGGCTTAGTCGAGTCCCGCTCGGGTCATGTTTATGCGGCATACAAACACAGGGCACATTCGGGAAGGAACTCTCACACATTTACACACACATACCTACACACACATATTTAGACAACTGCAATAGCAGAAAGGCACTTGGGAAGATTCACTTTGTCGAGTTGGTTGGGGAACCCTATTGAAATATTTATATGAGCTGCAAGTTTCATTTCATTTCCATCTACTTCTATTGCTTTCTTTTTCGCCGTCGCCGTCGCCGTCGCCGTCGCCTTCGCCTTCGCCGCAGCGAAAGTGATTTATGACTGCAAGAATTGTGGCGAGACTTTGTCTCAGTTGTCGTCTTTGGTTCGCTGTCCGTCCCCCACTTAGCGGGGACTTTTCCTGACTGCCAGTCCCAGTGGTGTCTTTGAGCTTTTGGCTCCTGATCCGTGAGTGTGTGTGTGTGTTGTTTGTGCCAAATGTGCAATAAATTAGTGTTTTGATTTTCTGCATTGCCGGCAAAGTTGGCGCCGTCCCTTCACTCTCCTCTTTCTCTCACTCTCTCTTCTTGAGAATTCTTTATTCTTGCGAAAAGTTTTATCGTTTGTTGAGTTTTTAAGTTGCATTTCTTATTCATAGACAGAGCGACAAACTTTGCTTCATTCCAGAGAGGGAAAGAGTAACTGTGTGAAGGCATAAGGCGTCGCTTATTAAAGATCCTCGCTGCAGTAAACACTTGAGATTACGACTTCGGCTTCGGCTTCGGCTTCGTCTCGTCTCGCCTCGCTGTGCTATGCCTAATTTGAGGCACTTTTCAAACGGTCTGAGAATGCGGCAACTCTTAACAGGCGTGTCGATGCTGGGATCACACACGCTGCTAGTGCGGATCATTGAACTTACCTAAGTACACTCAGTGAAACTGTCATTTCTTTTGGGTACGTACCTGAAACGAGAAGAAGGAGGCAGATAATCGATGAGTAACATGAGCTCTTTCTCTCTAGCGTGCATATATCAATTGGGAAACTTGGTCTAGGGCCACAGAGAGTGGGCTGCTAAGGCAAAGTTATTCGGGTCATGGAACGAATCGAAGAAGAAAGCCCCCACGACGGGTTAAGGCTGCCGCAAGAGATGCTGCTGCTGCTGCTGCTGCTGCTGCTGCACAGTCACTCTCAGTGGCAACGTTCGTCTCTTACTCCTCAACGTTGTCGCCGGCACACACGACTGCGCATATTTAATTGCTCATTGCGCGTGATTCGCAGTTGCAAGAGGAGAAGGAGAAACGAGTGGAGGACTGTAAGAAAGGGTGAGAGGATGAAAGTCTGCATGGAAGATCGAGAAAGAAAGACAGAGAGGTAGACAGAGATGCAGACTGGGAAGACAACTCTTAGTGAGATTTTGAGGTAGAGGAGGGCGGAGGAGATAACTGAGAGTGGGATATTGAGGCTGAGTTAGGCAGAGACTGGTGGAGATACTAGGAGGCAGGCTGAGAGAAAGATTGCGGGGATGACGAAGACAAAAAGGAAGATTGGCCAAGGGAGGAGAACTGAGAAGAGGACTGTGAGGAGGAGAGGAATACAGGAAGAAGTGCAGGGAGGATTCCATAGAGGAGTATAAAGAGAAGCACAGAGAGGGGAACTATAAGGCGTACAGGGAAGAGTACTGGGAAGAGTGCAGGAAGGTGTACAAAGAGGAGTACAAGGAGAAGTGCAGGGAGGAGTATACATATAGGAGAATAGAGAGGAGTAGTGACAGAAAAATATGGAGAAGTACAGTGAGCAGTACAGAGAGGAGTACAGGGAGGAGTACAGTGAGGATGACGCAGTCTCGGGGTCCGCTTATGTTTGACTACATTATTTTGACAGTTGGCACAAATTACCAACTGCCGCCGCTTGGTGGGACGTGGCAACTTTCTTTCTTGGCATTGGAATTCGCGCTGGGCGCCTGCGCAACGTGCTGCATTGTGGCTGGCTGCCCCTTTTTGTCGGTGTCGCCTACGCGGAGCGCATGCCTCATTTGCATTTGCCTGGCGTCATGCAACATTTGTGTGTTGTTGCCTGTTGCCTGTCGCCTGTCTTTGTCGTGTTGCTGTCGCTGTTGCTGCTGCTGTTGAAGTTGTTGTTGTCATAAGCTGCTGCAGCTGTCAATTGTCAACTGCCGTTTGTCGCTGGCTACTGTGCAGCAGTGACAGTGGCAGTGGCAGCTTCTCGCCCTGCCACACTCGCATTTACATACGTATTTCGAGCAACTTTCTAGGCAAGTCAATCAAAGCATCTTAATGCACTCACAGTTCAGAGTTCAGCGAGTGAGAGAGAGAGGGAGCTACCTCGATAAAATTATATTTGTTGCGTAAATATTTGGTCAGCTATAATTGCTGCTGCCCACAAGAAATACAACTCGCATTGTGCTCGACAGTGTAAAACAATAATTTACATAATTTTCTTACAAATCACGCGAGAGATCAACGAGGGTTCCCAAGTCAGTTCACTTGGCTGGTTGGCCAACAAAACAAAGGTGAATCCAGTTATTGATTTGAGCCACAACACAACGCCACGCCACGCCACGACTTTTGTGCCACATCATTGTGCAACATTATTTCGAATCATCATCATCATCCGAAAAGGAGGAGAACTTTTGTTTGGCCTGTGACTGTTTTCCATTCCGTTTTTCTCTCTCTCTCTCTCTCTCTCTCTCTCTCTTTCGATGATATTTTCATTTTGGCATATCATCGCTGGGCATCAGCTGAAAATGCATTCATAGCCGGAGCTATCAGCTGTGAGATGATCTCCGAAATGGGGCAACAGCATCATTAAAAACGAGTCTGCCCCTCCGGAGAACAGTATGTAAATTAGGCTAGAAGATTAGATTGAAGCACTGCGGCCGGTCGCGATACTTGAGATGTCAATTGGAAGATAGTCGAGTCAGTAGACCTCATATACCTGAGTGTATATGGAATATGGAGTTCCCATAGTTGGCCGCTGTCACCTTTGGGCGATTATGATAAACTCAGCAAATCCGAGGGAATGCAACAGCATTCAGCACATTAACGCAATCGCTTATGCAGCTTCCTCTGCATGCGTCTCTTTCTAATCTCAAGTATTAACTGTTATAGCCACGGCCCCCATTCACATTACCCTATCTAATACAAATCCCAACAGTCATTGCCCATTAACATAACTTCATACGGGACAACGATGGGACGACAACGGCGATGGCGATGGCGATGGCTTTGCCCACGTCCTCTCATCGTCGTCCACTCAAACGGCACTCAACAAGTTCTAATAGGCGCTCACACACACACTCATACACACACACACATACATACATACACATATATATAAATGCATTCACACACTCTCCTGGCTTGCCTCCTACACGTTGTTAGCTGGACCTGGAGCCCAATACCAAAACCAGATCCTATCCAGCGAGCCCACGCACGTTCCCTTGCACTCAGCTTCCCCTGCCTGCCTTGCACACGCCCCCTGGTCCAGGTGTAAGTAGTGTGCATATTGCATTTATGCAATACGTGCCTTATTGTTATTGTTCTGTCTGGCTGCGTTCCATGTCCAGGTGCAGGCAGGCAACATCTCCACTCCCACAGCCGCGTCCGCTGGGCAGTGGAGCGCGCTTGCATATAATTTATATGCATTTGACAGTTTTGACTGATTTATCGATGCAGGAGCATGGCATACATAATGCGTGCAGCCAACTTTTCCAGGAAAATCAGGAATAGTCATGCACACATACACACACAAACATCGCGTTGATTTTGCATAATGCCGATGCAGATACTTTTTCGCAAGCTTCAATTGAAACGCAGCTTTTGGTCAGAGAGAGAGAGAGTCTGTGGGAGAGAGATGGAGAGAGGTGGAGGGAGCTGCAACAGAAACATGCCAAAAAGCTATTGTGCTGTGTGTTGCTCTATATAAAGTCTAGAGTCGCAAACATATAGCCGACACTTCTGACGCGATAAATGACAGTTGACAGCTGACAACTGGGTAAAGCGACGCTGGCGGAACTCAATGCGTCATTCGCCAGCGAGAGACTCATTTAGCGCTCTCGAATACTGAACCAATTTCGTTGTCCGACCCACTGACAAACAGTTTAATCTTTGTTGAGTTTTAATCGTTCGGAATTGAAGTGAAATATTTCACACTGAACTTGACATTCATGAATACAGTTTTAGAGCATAAAACGAATAAAACGAATCATCAACTAGTTAAGTTCTTTATAGATTAGTACAGGTTCTATATATAATATTTCTGCTAAAGTGGAGTATTAAGTTACGTTAAATCGAAAATAAAGAATAGTCTTTATACCCAAACCCTTATTTCGACCGATTATTCCTATGGCAGCTATATGTTATAGTCGTCAGATTTTGATGAAATTTTATACACATATTATGTACATATATGTAAAAAGTCAATAAGGTAAGGAAGTAAGTAGAAAGTCAGTTAAGTAAATTTGGTTGCAATATCTTCACAAATAACGAAAATCGGCCGATAGTTTGTATGGCAGCTATACGATATATTGGTCCAATCCGACTTGTTCCAACTTATTTACATCGTGCAGCAATAAGCAGCATATGTGCCAAGTTTCATTAGACTAGTTTGGGTTGAAAAGACGGACACATGGAATAACGGACACACGGACAGACGGACAGTGCTAGTTCGACTCCTATGTCGATCCTTATTCATAAAATACACTCTTTCTTACTTTTACGTTGCCGACTTTTGCCCTATTCTTTTTTGCCTTTACAAGGGTATAATGATATTAAAATAAATAAGTAATAAGTGAAAAGAAATACTTCATACTCATAGTTTAATTTCTAATAGCAGCTTCTGCTTAACACTGATACCTAAAGTTTATCACATCACTTCAAATTGTGAACAAGGAAAACTCTTCTTGATTTTGTAAGAACAGGTTTTTTGAAATTCATAACAAATGTTACAACCAATTCCAGAGCTAAGTTACTGACTCCCAATAAGAAACCGAACTAATTACGAACCGAACTAGTGTAAAGTTCGCATAGAGACAAATCGTATGATGTTGTTTGGTTTTGGTCACATAACGACAGAGACAGGAGACGAGATCTCAATCTGCAATCGTCTCGAATGTACAAGGTGCGTGTTAAATGTCAATCGGGGGAAACCAATCCAACTAACAGCCAAATGGAGTTTCACTGGACAGCGGACATCGCAGGCTAGTTTATGATGCAGTCCCTGGGTCTCAATCCTGTCAAATGGCGAGCGACCATCGCACAAATCACACAAAAACGAAAAGAAAGTGAGTCGTGGATGTTGTAATACGAAGAACTGGAACTGGACGTGGAACCATGAAGGGATGGCATAGTTGGGGGGGCCAGGGAACCGGGGACTTGGTATCGAAAAGCCAGACATGTCTTGGCCAGTGGCCCACACGAAAGCGTGTTCAAACAAATTTGATTATAGCCGTGCGTTTGTGTGGAAGGTATCTACAATATAACAACCTTTTTGAAGGTATTTAAGTTTTGTATTGTATTATGTAACTTAGTTAATTGTTAAATTGTTACATTTACATATGCAAGAAGTTGTATATTTAGAAAATGAGAAATAAAGAGCCATTTTATAATATGGCATGTCTTTTTATATATGTATTTATATTTATTCTCTATTAATATGAATAGGTTAATTGAACTAAATCTTCAATTATATAAAATTAAATTTATGTTTCTGTAAATATGTCTTGAACAAAGTATGATCAGAATAAAAGTTTTTAAACAATCGTCAATGTACATGATAATTGCAAAGATAATCATCATCTTAAATGAGTTACATTGATCTATTTTGATCGAAAATGGTTTTCTTATGGGGATATTATAAAATTACTATCAAAAATACAATCAGAATGTAGTTTTTTTAAAAATCAATAATCGACATAAGATAATAATTATTTTGGATTGTCTATAATTTGAATCGTCTGTATTATAGTCTAAAATGGTTTTCCTATAGGAATATTCATAAAGAAACTCTAAAACATAATTACCTCTATTTTGAAGAGTATTAAGTGATCGTTTTGACGCCCGCTAACAATTTCCATCTACTACTTCTCGTCGCGTCATTGTTTTTTCTATTTCTATTTCCATTCCCATTTTCATTTCAGTTGTCGAGGTTGCTTTGGCACTTTGTTTGTGTTATTGTTGCGGAGCGGTCGCTTTACCGCAGTAATAAACAATCAAAACAAACACAAAGGCGACGTTTTATTGGACACGCTTGGTTAGGCATCCTCCTCCTGATCCCTCCTCCACGACTCGACACTACTCTGCGTGGGTGCGTGCACCGGAGGCGACCATGGCGAGTTGGCTATATTTATGGCGTCTACTGCTGCTGCTGCTGCTGCTACTGCTACTGCTGCTGCAACTTAGCAGCCAAAAGCCAAAACAAATTTCGGGCGAATTGCCAAGATATTAAAAAAATCGGCAAGTCCAACGAAACTTTGCTTGCATTTTTATTATTGAATGTCGATAATGAGAAATGAATGCAAACTGGCGACGAACATCGACTCATAACTCACCACGGCAACAGCAAGTCCAACAAACGACAACATGGACAACAACAACAACAGGTGGAGCAAACTGGCATATTGCAAAAGTTTTTCAAGTTCATTTCTCGTTGCGGGTGCGTAAAATGATTTACCTGCCTCGGCTCGGCTGTCGAAACTTTTTGGCTTGCAAAGTTCAAGTTTTAATCTCATTATACGCTTTATGGCCCGACCCCCTCTATAGTTCCTAGCTTCCTGTGGCTGTAAGTCTCGTAGAGAAGGTGTTGGGGGATTTGTCGCCCTGCTCTAAACTTCGCAGCATAAAGCTGTCTTGGCAGCCTGGCCACAATCCAATTGCCAAAGCCAGGAGGGGGAAGCAGGACAGGGGGGATCTGTAGATAACTGTCTGCGGTATTCATTTGCCAAACTGGTGACTGCAGTGCGATATGAAATGTTATGGATAAGCAACATTTGACACTGACAACCGATTTTGACCAGGTATAGAAGGTGGGTTGAGCTGTAACTGACTGCAGAATATATGTATGTAGGAATACAAATGTTGAATGTTTGATATGTAATTAAGGGTTTTCTAGCTTAACAATATAAGTATAAAAAAATAAACATTTAATTTGGTCCAAAACTAAGAAAGATAGAAAGAAAGAGAGCACTACTTTGCTAGATTTCTAGCTGAAATTTGAATGTATATCCGACTCTGTTCCTTGCTTTACTATGAACAAAAATAATATTTAGTGAAAATAAAATAAATATCTGTATCCTTTTATATAATAAACCTGTGTCTGTCCCAATGAACACAAATTACAAATTCTATAAACGATTTTATACTAAGTTATTTGCATCTTTAACCTTACCAATAGTCTCAATTCCTTAGCTCTCCGTACCAACTTTTATATCACATTCTATAGGGCACCCTTTCCATGAATAAATCGTTTGAAAAAAAGTTACCGGTCTGTCTACCATATCTTACATGAAATTTGAATGTATATCTGCATCTGTTTCATTATAATGCCATCTAATTCCTCCTTTATTTTCAAAATCAAACTAAAAACCATTCAAACTATCGATTAATATTAATATAAAACTATCGTTGGTTCTAGGAATGATTCATAGAGTAAGGTATTCTGTTCTACCCCTTCCTATACATGACTTAAACTAACCTTTAGTCAGTCGTTAGTTGACAGTTTTCACACCTTTCCCATGCGTTGACAAATTCCCTCACTTTCGATTTCCATTTTCAATCATTCGATTCGATCATTTCCTGCTTATGTAATGTGAGACGAGTCAACTGTCTTTCTCCCTTTATAGGCCCTTTTCAGATTACACAACTTCGCGCCTTCATAATGCAGCTTTGCAGGTAATGATTGATTTTAAAAACCGTTATTTGGGCAACATTACCATACGCATCAGTGTCAAGCGCAGCTGCAACAACAAACTTTGACCATGCAAATCCCCAAATTGACGCCCCAAAGTGTTAGGGATCGGTGGAGTCCCAACTCAATGCCAGCTCATTATAGACAGCTTGATGTCATTTATAGAGCTGCTCGATGGCTTTTCAAGCTGTTACTCGAGCTGGAGATCATAAAAAACGATCATTTCGCTCGACTGCAGAGGCAATTTTACGATTGGAATTAAAAATACGTTGAACAAACCGAATGGAATTGTTATAAAAGCCGCTTTTGTTTGATTTGTCTACTTGTGGCGTCTAATAAGCCATCAAATTCTCTGGCTTTTGTCGTTGCATGTAAATATTTGGATGTAGTCTTTACTGAGACTCGACTCGAGTCGTAAATTGAAGCTCTTTTGATGTGGTTATGATTGCCGAGAAGACTTGTGAGTCATTCGATACTTAACTGGCAGCCACAAAGAGTTGACGCCAAAGAGAGTTGACTCTGCCTATGGTTAAGTCGATTAAGTGCCAAGTTTTTGTTCTCAGTGTGCTTACTAATACATCTCCCTGTACCTCTTTATACCTCTCCCGTCTGAGGACCATCATGTCTGTTTTTTACCATATGCAAAACTACAACTTGCAGTGGAGAGTGCAACACACTCGCCTGCTGGCCCCGCCCAACGCACATGTGCCACATGCCAATGCGCCCCACACAAGTGCTCTACAGAGACTGCAGCAACAACATCTACAACATCCAGAACAGCAACTGAAACTGCAATCTGTACCGCCTGCTGCTGTGTGCTGTGCTGCACTTCACTTTGATTTATCAATAAAAGGCAAAGTTTATTTATGAATTTCCGATTTCAATTCAACGGCACAGCCAGAGAGGCCACAAAGATACAGATACATCGAGTCGAGGAGTAACCACCACCACCCATACGGCTTAAATTGTATGAATTACTTCGACAAGATACAAAACACAACAGTGAAGCAGCCCAGGCAGCCCAGCGGGAAACGAACAGTGGAAAAAGTCACGTGATGTGGAGGGAAGCAAGCATCTTTCTTCTACAGAATTATTCCCTCTCTGAGTGCAACTGGGTCGAGTCTCCTTTCGCACACATTGCGCAATTGCAAGCAGAAGGAGAAGGAGGAGGAGAAGGAGAAGGAGGAAGGGTATCTGTAACAGGTAGTGCATAGGTAGCTCCACTCGAAAGATACTCGTGGCATGGCACTCCATGGCCTGCACTTGCCAATCGTCGGGGGTATCTTCATCTCTTTTCCTTTTCTTTCCTTTCCACGACTTGTGCGGCGTCAATAATCATGATCAATAAATTCAGTCTGCCGATATTCGACTTCAATTTGCAGTGTATTGCGCTCTTCACTCCCCCCCCCCTCTCTACACAGCAGACTGCCTTCTTGTTCTTCGTGATCGTTTTGACCGCCAGCCTCAATGCTATGGGAAGATTTCGAAGCTCATCAAAACAACTTTTTACTTTATTTCTTTTTGCTTTCGTTGCTGTTGTTGTTTCTTCAGTGGGTCTTCGTGTTGAGGCGACATTAGTTTTTATTTCTGTGGCACAACTCACAGAAGTTTATTTTCAATCGACTTTTCAGTTATTTTCGGCCTTTTTTTCAATTTGTTTCCCTTGCCAAGTTCATTGCTAGTTCGTGTTCGGCATTTCTCTGTGTTATCGGATGCAGTGTGAAGTGGGTCGAGGAAATCCCTGAGATATTAATACAATATTCACATTCGAACAAAAGGTAACTTTCCCAAATAACAACAACAACAACAAGTGCCGTTATAAAGTACAGGAAATTGTACATGAAATATGGAAGAGAATGCGCTGTGCTGCCAAGCTATTTATATACGCACAGCGATCGCAGGCCTGCCAGTCCAGCAAGTTCCCAGTTCCAGTACAGCACATGAGATGTGACTGAGATGGAGGCAAAGCGAGTCAACTCGTTGCCCACCTTGCCATAAAAACAGGAGGAAAGAGAGAGAGTGGCGGGTGGAGTGGGCAGACACGAGGCAGAGTAGGAGACAAGAAGATGAAGAAGAAGCTAAACTAGAGACTGAGGTTGAGGTAGAAGTAGAAGTAGACACTGAGGTAGTCGTAGGCAAGGTTAAGCTATAAAGAATTCATTGTCTGCAGTTCAAAGATCGCAAATTGAAAAATTTATACACAAAGTCAGAGAAGAAACCCGAGGGAGCGAGCCAGGCAGGCCGAGTGGGAAGTGCATGAGAATATTAATAAATTAAAGGCCACAGATAGAGTCAAAGACCAGCCACAAGTTTACACAAATAATCCAAAAGATACGCAGGTACAAGGTGGAGTTGGAGGAGGCAGGCCCATGCTGCATGTTGCATGTTGCACTTGATGAGATCTTTATTGGCGGCGAATCTGGTGAGCCAGCATTGTGCACATAAACCACAAGCCTCAAATCAGCGTCTGCACTTGCCCTGGCAGAGTGTGGAGCGTGTGGGTTGCCTGCCTGCCCAGCTGCAGCTTGATTGCTTGCCTGCTTGCTGGACATGTGTGTCGGGGCTGCGATTAGACTGACAGACACTGCAGGAAGTGCCTCATGGGTGAGGGTCTAATGGACTTTCTTACAGAAGAACCGTCGAGATAATACACTCTAAATATGATCGGTTAGCTCTGCAGCAGGCCGTCAATCTCGTGGGCTGAGACTCCACCCGGAGCATTCTCGTGTCCTCAGTTGATTGCCAAATAACTGCACGAGTCGGGGCAGCGACTGCTTCAATGGCTCCCAAATGCGCAGAAACAATAAAAATTACATTTTTGGGCAAACGAAATCCTTGACATGGTTGCCAAAAGTCTAGACAGTGCCCGGGCCCGACAGACAGACAAGAGCACAAACAATGCCAGACGGCGGCTGCTGTTGCTGCTACTGCCGGGATACACGCGCACAATGTGGGAGAGGGGGCAGGCGGAGGTTGCACGAAAACGGTTTAGGTACCCGCAGAGACACCTTGGGGACCTGGCTAGCACCCAGCTCCAGTTTCAGTTCCAGTTCCAGTTGTGCATATGCAAAGCGCATTGCGAAACGTAGCTGGAATCACAACAAGGCGACGAAACATTCCGCGACATAATTCACCATAAATGAAGCGCGGACTCTGGGCAAAAGTTCAAGATCGCTGCGCATATCCTACGACCACATGAGGGGGGTGTGGCCAGCGGGCGGTAACTAAATGTTGTCTGTATTTTTCTGTTAACGAAATGAACTCGTGTCGCAATAATTTATATGAAATCACAGAGAAAATAAGACAAAGGAAAGTATCGACATTTGGATGCCCTAAATAGGGAATATAAAAAAGTTTCTATATTAAAATTTGAAATGTTCAGATATTTATGAACTTTGAACAAGCATTTAGAAGTGATTTTGATGGATTAGATAAAGGTTAAATAGAAGTAATGCATTAATTATATTTTTTGTAATAATAAACTAAAACTAAAGCCGGCCTTCTATACATCGACGGTCTTCTACCATTGCAGGTTCTTATCTCCCTCGATCGTTGCTATACTAGCTTTATATAGTGCTGTACAATTTAATAATAATACGTCGATTACTGTCTAAGATTGATCGGTACTGATAAGTTAAGTTATTTCGAGGAGCCATACTGGTCTTCATTTCGACCAGATAGCTCTATTTGTGAGAGACTAGTTTGCGTTGCAAGAGGTGGAAAGACGGAAGGACGGACAAACAGACAGACGGACATGGCTAGTTTGACTTCTCTGTTGATCCTGATTCAGAATGTCTATACTATTTGGAGAGATGTATCCTAAGGTGCGGAGATCTGTCCTAAACTGCGTTAAATATAAAGTCAACAGATAGTTGATTCAACTTGCTTACATTTTTATTTAGAATACGTTAAAGCAACGCAATGTTTCATCAAGATATCGCTGCAAATGAAGATCAAACAAGGTCTACATTCTGATCAGAGCTCCCCCGTTGCTGTCTTAAACTAATATACGCTCTGTAAGAGTATTTTAATACAAAGAGCGACGACAGAAATCGAAAACGAGCGAAAGGCTGGACAATGCCAGGGAACGCGTCCAGAGCAACTTTCCGCAGACTCCCGCGGATAGTTTCGGTTGCGTGCGAGTTGCGAGTGAGATGGAGGATGTGCTGGCAGAAGGGGGAGAGGGGGGACTAGGTCTGAGGGAACAATATATAACTGTTGGAGGCGTGTTGTCTTTCGATTTCGTTGATGCGCTGACTGCACATTGCCTTTTGCTGTTGTTGTTGTCGACTTTAAATGGATTTTCGTTGTAGTCTTCGCAGTCTTGTCTACAAGTCGAGTTAATGTTAACAACGACAATCAATGGCTATTAAAAGCCGCGATATATGTTGTACATAACTCTGAATGGGGGTTATCGGGCCACAGATTTGTCTCCTTCACTCTCTCCCTCTCTCTCTCACAGTGTGTGTGGCAGCAGGAATTCTTGTTCACGCATACCAAATTGGTCAATTCTAGCGGCTTTATGGCTAAAGCCTGCGCACTTGCGCGCATCTCCATGTAGAGTAAACAAAGCAACAACAAACCGACAAATGATAATGAGACATTTTATACAAAGCACCGACAAGTTGGAGTGAGGCTGCGGTTTCCCCTCCAGTTACGCAGCTGCCCCCTCCACCCCTCCTGTTTTGGTATGAGTAATGAACCATCGCGAGCATTAAAAATAAAAATCAGAGCAAAAGCCTGCGACAGCGCCCGTGCCACAGACAGACAGGGAAAGGGAAGGAATGGACAGACAGAGAGACAGACTGAGAGACAGACAGACAGATTGTGGTTTCAATATAGCCAAGTACAAGTTAGGCATATAAATTTCCTCATTTTTATAACGTTGCCACGGCCTCGGCCATCTCGTTTGGCATTGTCGTGGCGAGACCGCCGTGATTTTGTGTTTTTTATTAACTCTTTATGGATTCGCAAGAGGAGGATCTCGCCGCCGCTGACGACGCCGGCGATTAAAACGTTTTTACGACTTAATGAGCCACTAGCCGCATCGTTTGCCAGCGGGGCATGTGGGTGCCACATTGCCCACAGGCTGCCACAGCAAAGACACACAGTCCCAGCCCCCACTCCAGTTCCACTTCCAGTTTCAACTCCAACTCCAGCTCTATGTAGCTGCGAGCCTGAAACAATAAAACGATGATAATGATGATGTGCCGCATAGAGGTGACAAAATTGCTGTACTGGAGCACTCCAGCTCCAGCCACTTCCCCACACTCCTCGCCAGTGGAGACTCGAGTCGCGCTCGAAGATAAACGACAGCATCTTAGTCTAAATAAAAATGTTTACGAGTGCCAGCAGCATTAGAGATAAGCGAGTGGCGAGCGCCTTAATGTCTTTCCCCAGGCAATTAGAAGAAAGCAACCTAACTTCGCCTCGCACTGATTCCGGCCAAATGAAGACGCCAAGTGCTTATCGATATTGCGAATACGAGAGATAGACAGTTTTTAATGGAAGTGTTTTGGAAAAGAAAGCGGGATGAACAAAGTTAATTAAGTTGCCTGCATCAGTCAAAAGAATTCTTCTTAATTAAACAAAGAATCAACTTTAAAGATTATATGATACATTTTATTTTGATTTAAATTCACTAAAGGATTATTAAGTATTATACTCATGTAACTATAGGTATAATTTGGTATACTAATTTAGTATTGTTCGTACAAATTTTGAATATTCCAAGAATTAATTACCAAGAAAATTACAAAATTTGTTAATACATAGTAGTAAATAATATAACTCTCTCCTATCGTACACCCAAGCCAGGGGCGTAGCAACGGTCTCGCAGTCCCTTGTGCTTTGTTTTATAATACAGTATATATGTTAGCTCGTACAATATATTACAAAATTAAGAAATTAATACTAATTAAAAGTTATACTAATTTGTCAATTTTATATTGGCATCTGTAGTTCTTGAAAAATCGATATTCCGGGCCCTACAATTTTTGATTGCCAATCTATTTAATCATTTTTGCAGTATTGTGCATGGTCATTATTTAATATACAATAATTACCCATAGAGTAAAAGAATATTTGAACTCGTTCAAATAACAGGCATAAGGTGGCGTGGCAGACCCCACAAAGTATATACATACAGAAATATATTCTTGTTCAGTATCAAAAGCGGTCTATTTAGAACTGTCCGTCAGTTTGAACATTAAGTTATCAGCAGTTAACTAACTAGACACAACATTTGATATTAACCTCTATGTATGTAAAAGATCTGGCAATTCGTTTTGTTGGTTATCAGGGGGCCCTTGGAAAGTGGGGGAACTTTCGCATCGCATACCCTGAAGACGCCTCGCAACGGGCCTGACATTGTTAATTTTATTTCAAAATATCCTTTCAATCGAACTATAAAGATTTTCATTATGTAAAAATCGATATCTTTATTAACTTTAAACTTGAAATTAATTCAAGGAACATCCATCTTTAGTGTGTTTATGATTACTAACAATATGATATCTGTTATGACACGAAATATGGAATCATATGTAATCAACTTCAGGTCACTTTGGTGTACTTTAATAACAACATACAGTAATAAAAAACGAGAGCAACAGTCGCGCAAAAAGCGACAGTGGGATACCCTTCGACCTATGTTCCCGAGTAGTTTAATTTGTTAAATTCATACACATATGCATATGCACATGCTTTGAAATTAATCCCGACAGATGGCGCTCACGCTTCGCGCTCGCCCGCCACCCTTGTTAGAAGTACTTGGTTTTATGCTCATACTTTCTTAAATAACTTCTGTGATTATTGTCCGATCGGACTGTAATTTAGAGACTACGTAGATATTTCATTCAGCTTAGTATATGTTAAAGTCAGAAAGTTGTAGCTTTTATACAGCGCTTACAAATTGAGTTCAAAAATTATATTATTGATTTGTGGGGGCGGTGGGCGTGGCACCTAACATTTGAAATAAACTTGATCAGCTTATAGTACACAAGAGTCTTCCTGTCAAATTTGGTAACTCTAGCTTTTATAATAGCTGTGATCTGTGCGCTCACACAGACAGACAGACAGACAGACGGACAGACGGACAGACGGACAGACAGACAGACATGCCCACGCCTCCTTCTGCCCGTTACATACATTTGCACAAAGTTAGTATACCCTTTTTTGACCATTTTCAATGGTCGAAGGGTATAAATATACAGCACAATGAGTTAATAAGTTCACGAGTACTTTAATGAGTTCCGAGAGTACAAGTATTATTGTTTTAAAGAAGCTTCCTGTAATTCTTTTCTGTACTAACTAAATATTTACAGCTGAAAATAATATTTACTTAAGAGTATTATTCACTAAAGAGCTCTCTAGATGTATGAAATATTTATGGAACTTAAGGCAAACAACTTCCGCTACTTCAGTAAGTCGCATTAAAGTTTGCTTGAATATTTTGTTAGCTTGAGCTGCACTTTGGACGTAAACCGCTAACACGCCCACAGTAAAGAGAAGCACCTCATACACACACACACACAAATAAACGAGTAACATTGTTGTTGTTGCTGTTGAAGCAGTAGCAGGAGAAGTAGAAGGAGAAGTAGAAGGAGAAGTTGCTGTTGTAGTTGGGTTCGCGTGGTGCAAGTTTAGTTGCTTCAATCAAATCAACGAAAATTTTCACAAACTCAATTTAAATCAAATGCTTTTGCGTCGTAGACACACACACACCCATACACACACACACGCACAGCACATGCACACATGGGAACGTAAAAAGCATTGGAAAAGATGCCATGTTGGCTGTTTTTGGCTCTTTTGGCTGTTTCGTTTCGCTTGTTTCACGGCTCTGCCGCCGCAGCAGTTTCCACTGTCTTTGAAGACTTTGATTGTCAATTTGCGATTGTCTCGAAATTGAAGCCAGCAACAGCAGCAACAGCAGCAACAACAACAACAACAATAGCAAGGAGGAGAGCAGTAGGAGCCGACAATTCTCTGGTCTGGTTGAGGTTCTGCTTGTGGGTTCTGTCAGTTGCCTTGTCTATTTTTAAGTCGCTTTTATTTTGCCATTGAACGATTGTTGTGTGGTTTGGTAATTGCTGCAAAGGGCGCACGCCCCGAAATGGCCAACTTTAAAATTGGTAACGCACGTCAAGAGAGAGACAGAGACAGGAGTGGGAGAGAGAGGTAGAGAGGTAGAAGTAGAGCAGGAGGTTGTCTCTGGCAGCAGCAAAAGCGGAAACAAATTTCCAAGAGTTACGATTTGAGAGTGCAGTAAAAACGGGTTACAGTTCCCGGGCTGATTGACAGTCGAGCATGGCAATTGGCACTTGCATTAACTTTGATTTGGCTAGAATTGTGTCTGCCTGGCAGCTGCACAGCAAGACAGAGAAAGGAAGAGAGAGAGGGAGACACAAAGAGAGTTACTCGCAATGGGAACTCGTGTCCTGCAGCTACAGAGTTGTTTGCTATTTGGCCCTTTTTCTATTGATGCCAATTGACGAAATGATTTAACTAAATTGCGAATCGAGCATTAAGGCAATTAGAGAAGTGAAGATGCTTGAGAAATGTGCCATATACCTTACACTCAGATAGTGTATCTTCAACGGGGTCTTTGGCGCTGTACCGAGAAGCAATAACACATCCGTTTGCCATAAAATTGATGGAGCAAAACCGAAACCGAAAAATGCATTTCAAATACAAATTCAGTGAAACAAGCGAACTACTTCAGGGGTCATAAAAAGGCCGTGCAGTCAGCTACCGTTTGCTCCCGTCTTCTTCCCCCTTTCTCCACTCTTCCTGCCCCTTCTTTCCCCTGCCATTGAACCATCTAGCTAACCGCATTTAATCACACATTTTCCAATGAAGCTGCAGCAAATTGTTTATTTAATTTTTAATGTGTGCTAGAGAGACAGCGCGACCGATGGCAAGCAACCCCAATACGAGTGGAAGAGAGAGACGCACAGAGAGAGAGGGAAGAGATACATCCATGAGGTATGCCAGGCAAGTTTCGCGTATCTTTGAGATGCGCGTTGCTGCGCACTTCGCTTTATGGCCATTAGCGTATGATTTGTCTTAACAATTAAGCGCAGGCCAGAAAGAGGCAGAGTGTACGCCCCTCTCTCTCTCTCTTTTCCTCTCCTTCTCACACTATCTCTTTCTCTCTCCCGCTCCTACTCCGTCTGCATCTTTAAGATACACATGCTGCTTGTGTAGAAGAAAAGTTGCTGTTGCAGTTGCAGTTGATGTTGCCACGCTTGCGGCATGCCAGGCAGGCACTTCAAAAGAAAAATGTGCATGTGCATCTTGTGCATCTTCTGCTGGCCCCATGTTTCTATGTTTTATTTCCACTCCTTAGCCCCAACGTTGTTGTTGTTGTTGCTGTTCGGGTGTCTGGTGTTTTATGAGTACGCCTAACTGATTGATGCGCCTATTAAACGATTTCTCATTCGCTCAGGCTGTGCGAGAGAGTATCTGGCGTTATTTTGACGTTAATTGGATTGTTGGCTAGAGCTAGAGAGAGAGAGAGTGTGTGTGTAAGAGGGAGAGAGAGATGCTCGTTTTGGCCAAAAGAATGAATAATGCAACACGGCGAGTGTGTTGTGTGTGGAGTGTTGTGTCTTCTGGGTAGGAGATAATTGAATAATCATTTAATGATTGCTTTCAATGATTGTGGGAGTTGTGGACGATAGCTAGGCACTGCCAGAAAGAGAGGAGAGTGTGAGAGAGAGGCAGATGAAATGATTAACAGACATAGTTGAGGCAAGCGAAAGCCAAGTCAAGTTGCCACTCGACTGCAGAGGACGTTGCTGTTGCCACAGCATCTATTAAATATTAAATAGAACCAACCTCTTCTCTCTCCCTCTCTCTTTCTCTCTCTTTGACTCCCTCTCTAATTGTATTTGAGCTCATAATTTATTTACGCTTTTAATATTTCTGGCAAATAAAGCGACCTGCGCGCAACCTCAGAAAATTTCATTGACAAAAACAACGACGAGTCTAGTTTCAAGTGGAGTGTGTTTGTTGTTGTTGCTTGCTCCTTGTTGCCTGTCGTTGTCATTGTTGCTGCTGCTGTAGTTGTAGCCCTTTTTCATTAAAACACATTTCTATACAAAACCCAAATGACATCAAAGATTCATTTTTATCATGTCGAGAACGTCGGGCAGCCCAGGCATACCTAGCGCGGGTCTAGCCGAGTCTAGCTCGACCCTGGACCGGCGGATTGTTGACTCTCAGCACTCTCGGCCCTCGGACTGGTTCCTGCGCCAGCCGCCTACAGTCAAGACGCGTCGCGACGTGCAGCTGTCTCTGTATCTGTCTCTGTTTGCCCCTGCCTCCCTCTCCATCACGGCGTCTATCATAGCGCTTAAATATTTATAAATTTAAATTCATGTGAAAAACAAAAGCGCCTATCGCTCTGCCGGAGATTGCTGGCTCGTCTCTCCAGTCTCTCCATTCTGTCTCTCTACTCGGCTGACTGGCGCTGCTGCATCCATGTCGCACAATTCAACAGAAATTGAGAAATGTCAAAGGAAATGGCGTAATTTTGTAATTTGCACTCGAGCAAAAAGCAAACGAATTAATCTCATAACTTGTTGTGGGGCACATGCGACCGCCTGACTGACTCCAGCCTGGCCCACGAACTGCGACTCCGATGGCGACGGCAACGGCGATGGCAACGTCAGCCTCATCATCGAGCCGACTTTTGATTTACGTGAAAAATCGCTTATGTGGAAATGTTTTTACCCGCCACCCTTAGCGCAGAAGGGTATTATTACTTTGTGGCAACTGAAACAAGTATGTTACAGGCAGCAGGAGGTGTGGCATATCCCATTCTTACATTCAGCAGCAACAGATGAGTTGATATATCCATGTCCGTCTGTCGTTTTGTCTATCTGTTGGTATGTAAATCTCCATATCAGAGAATATACTAGGTTGGGCTACGAAAGAAATATGAAAAAATGACTAAATATTGTATGCACTTTAAATTAAATTGGCAACGCCCCCTTTCTGCCATCGTAAATTGATAAAAATCTTAATTCCAAGCGTTGTTTTAATGCAGAACTGTTCATTTTGTGTAAGCACAATAACTATGAACAACCAAATGATTTCTAAAAATTTAATTGCTATCGGATATTTAACATAGAAGTTAGTTAAGAAATAATTTAAAAGGGGTACCGATTTCAGGCACCTGCAAGGTATGCAATACAAAATAAGCTTAACATTGAAATTATATAATTATTTAAGTCATGCAAGTATCAGGTATATCACAGTCGAGCACTCTCTACTGTAACTTTGGTGCTTGTTTTACATTAAAACAGTGCAGGACCGGCCCCAACCCCAACCCGGATTTGACTGCAGAATTTATTGAACGCATTTCATATTTGCGCTTTGTTCCTCGTCGTATAAATATATATATATGATATATATGTACATATATGTAAGTAGCCATAGTATTTGCCTGTAATAAATGTGTATTGAAAATGAGAATTTATGGCGTCTTTAAGGCGACACATTCGCGTATGCATGTTAAATGGGGATTAGGCCCAGCGCGAGTGCGACGAGGGCGAACAGTGCCAAATGAAATGAATCAGAAATGCCCTTGGATGGAGGTGGGACTGGTGCTGGTGCTGATGCTGGAACTGGGGCTGGGCATAAGAAATGCCATAAAAATTAGCTGTCACATTTTGATTACCCCACGCGGGGTGCTATATTTTCTTTATGTAGTGCAGCGCATTAGGCTGAAAGTCTGTGCGTCTCTCTCGCTCTCTCTCCTTCCAGTTCACACTGCCTAACTTCCTTATACAAGATCTTGCCAGGCTGCACCTGATGCTGACCAACTGGCAGTGGAAGTTCCTTTAATTCCATTTAATATCCGTTGCTGGTGTGGTAAACACACACACGCACCAAGTGGAGGCCACACCCAATTCCAGTTGACTTCTCCCATTCACAAAGGTTTCGCGCTGACTCAGCTTGCTCAATAATAATAAAACTCAACACACGCCTCCTTGATGGGTTAGCCGGACAGAAATTAATTGCTAATTTCGGGCCAACAACAACTTGAACGTGGGTAACCGATCGATGCGGCGTCATAAGCCAAGCTTAAGAGATCGTAAACAAACCGTCTTCGTCTTCGTCGTCGCAGTTGTCGAGCGGCTTCTTTTCTTATGTTTCTTACTTTTATTTGATATTAAAAATTTATAAAAATTCACAAATAATCCAGATACGAGCGCTACGTGCTGAAGAATGTGTGGGATATTCTGGGAATTCGCCACAGAGCGAGAGCGAGAGAGAGGGTGAGATACAGCTCAACAGTTTGACAGTTTGTGCCGGGCCAAAATTAATTGGTATTTAAAGGCGTTCCACGGATTTTTGGTGCTGAGTTGTTCGCATTGTTCTTGTCCCTCTGTTACAATTTATGAGTGGGTTCTGCGTTCGAAGATCATAAAAACACAAATAAAACTATGGAGGGCATAAATATTTTGCATAGAGGAAGTATGAGAGAGAGACAACTTTAAAATGATGTTCAGCTAATGATGATAATCACCACAGATCGTTGATAACATATAGTATGGTATGCTGGGAATATTCAGCTAGCCAAGCAGTTGGCTTCCTATTCTCTGTGTGTGTGTTTGTGTTGTGCTTCACTTTTAGCCAGTTTATGGCCGAAATGAATTATGTTGCCGTGCCACGCAAAATCTTAAAAAGGATCATTAATAAATATTTCACTAGGGTCTGCTGCGGTCCTGTCAAAAGGCCTAACACACACACAGACACCCAGACACACAAGCAGACAAAGCAGAGAAAGAGCTTAACATCTCGTCTCGTTTGCCTCCCGGTCGCTCGCGCTGTCAGTCACCAAGCTGAGCCCCTCGACGCTGCTGAAGCCCAAGAAAATCCAAAGACTGCGCGAATAACATGCAAAAATCCACTTCTTCGTTTCGGGTAATCCGCATTTTAATGACTTATTTTCTCGGCTTGCCTTTTGGCGCTCGTCAGTTGGCAGTCTGCGGAGCTGGCAGCACCACATGTGCTTCAGTTCTCGGGCACTGTGTGGTGCTGGGGGAGTGTCTTAAGGCCTTCGTAGGGCCAGCAGACAAACACCTCGAGCGAAAGCAGCTTGCCAGACTTCCTCCCACTCCATGAAATTGTCATTTATTATTTTTTTGAATTATATTCCAAGCTGTTTTTCAAGGAGTTTCCCAAGAGGGAGAGAGATTAAAGACGTGTATGTAATTTAAATTTTATTGCAAATACTCGAAGAGCAACTGCTGTAACTTGTTGGCATTTTAAATCATTGTTCATATTGATAGTGTCTGTCTACCCTTTTGTGTGTCCGTATGAACGCTTATAACTCAAAAACTATAAGAGTTAGGGTTATCAAATTCGATGACAATATGTCTTATTATTGGCCGATGATAAAGTGTTATGAACATTTTGGCCCAATTGCTGGCTCCAACAGATATTAAAGCATGTTAACTTACTATCTTAAACATTTCCGGTTAGTGAACTGTCTATAATTGTGTCTTTTAATATGGGGAGGTTTCAGAGACGATACTATCAAAAGTTTTAAGATACAAGAAAATTGTATTATAGATGATATATGTACATATATAGGGACTACACCCATATAAAGGAATAATTTAAATTATATTGCAAATACTAGACGAGATACAGCCATAACTTATTGCTGTTCTAAAGCAGTGTATCCGTATGAACCCTTAGATCTAAGAAACTAAAAGTGTTAGGATTACCAAAATTGGTGGAAATATGTCCTATTATAACACGTTGATAAAGTATACTTAAAAATTCGGCCTTTTCCCATTCTGGTTGTGGTCGATTAAAACCGATTATAAGATATTAGGTTGTCAAATATCTCCCTTCCTTTTTGTCTTTTGAATTTCGCGGCTATGTACAAAGCGCTACAGAGCTCGTATCTGGCAACACTATACATAATTTGAAAGGTCTTGACATAACCTACAAAACGACGCTACGCATGGTTAGTTTGGATATTTCGTTCAACAGTTATAGACGTGTAAACATGGAGTTCACTAACGCCGAAATTCGCGCTATTTTAAAGTTTTCCTTCGTTAAAGGCAAATCCGCTAGAGAAACGTTCCGTGAGATTAATGGTGTTTTGGGGGATGGTACTCTATCACTTCGAACCGCGGAGGAATGGTTTCGACGATTCAGAGCCGGTGAAAACGACACCATGGATAAGCCAGCCGGCGGAAGACCTGTGACGACAAATACCGATCAAATCATGGAATACATCGAGTTAAACCGGCATGTGGCATCTCGTGACATCGCCGATCCGATCACTGTATCACTTTTTATAAAGCATTGAATAAAGAGCAAAAAGGCGAAAGGGAGATATTTGACAACCTTATATAAAGAATGTTAAGTTATCTATCTTGACCCTGATTTCATCTATTAAAATGGGATGATTTGAAAGTTTAAAGATAAAAGAAAAAGGCACTATCGTTGATATATATGGTAGATTACACCCCTATATACAATCATACCCAGCAGGTTACCATACTGTTTAGCCATAATCAGTGACCCTTTAATATTGACTCAAATGCGCAAATTGTATTAAAAACTTGTGAAATGCTAAATAAATTAGTGACCCCTTGCCACAGGGCGAGGGTTGCTTCAGCAGATGAGAAGGAGAGAGAGATGGGGGCATAAATACCAAATGGCACCGCGACGGGGCGACTATTAAAATATTTTACAAAATTAACCCTTTGCTGCCCCGACAGTCGACAGTCGCTAGTTAATTTATGTCTGACTGCAGCACGCCTGCAAATATGCAACAGCAACAGCAGCGAAGGGAACTTGCAACTGCAACAGGAACAACTGTTTACCATGCCGTCTGTCTGTATTCCCCTCTCCTTCTCACTGTCTGTCTGTCTGTCTGCAGGTGGCTGGAGCTGCCTTAATGCAGCGCACTGTTTGCCTGTTTGCTGATTAATTGCAAATTGCAGGGGTGTCTGCCTGGCAAACCACATTAAAAGGCACAAAGGTCACGAAAGGAGCTACGACGACGACGATGGCGACGTTAGCTGACCGAGTCGAGTCTGGGTCTGAGTCTGGTTCTGGTTCTGTTTCTGGACTGGCCATCGATCCCTGCTGCAGTCCGTGCGTATTCCTAGTTTATTATTTTCGCTTCCCAGCCGTCATTTATGCAAAGTGGCGTGCCAGGGAGCTGCCCTGCCCTGCCACCCAATCCCAGTCCTTCTCCTCCTTAGCTCGCAGCCCTGCAGCGCAGCTCGCACCTTTGATGTGCGCGCAAGGACTTTCGCAACGGCAACAGCAGCAGCAACAGCAGTGGAAGCACTTTCATCATTTGGCTTTTGCCATTTGCACCCCGACGCCACTTTTGACCACTTTGGGGGCACACGGCGAAAGGGGTTGCCACTTGACCAGTTGCCGCGTTTGCACTGCTAGCTCTCTGTCTCTCTCACTATCCTTCTCCCTCTCACTCTCTCTGTGTGTCTCTGTCTCTATCTCCCAGGTCACTCAGTCAGCGCTTTGGCAGCTGTTTGCTGTTTTGTTTTGGCTACTGGATACATAAGTCGACACAGCTCCAGGACAGTAGCGTATGCAGGGTGTAAGGGGTATGAGGGCCACCTTCTACTTGGATAAAATTGAACAAGTAGCTAAATCTATTGTATATAGAATGCTTAAGGTCAAATTTGGTGTCTGTAGTTTCCATAATAGCTGAGATCTTAGCGTTCATAAGGATAGACTTGGCTAAATTGAAATCGAGAAGAGATTCGATTTAATTAGTGCTCAATTTGTTCATATTGTGAAATGTTTTATGAACCAACAATTTTTTTTTTCTTGTTATTCATTAGGGATCAGAATACATATATTTCTATAACCTAATCAGCATCTATGGTTGTTACTTCTCCACGACTACTAAGGATAATTATAAGTAGTTTCTAGAACTAAACACTACATATTACATTTTCAAGCTAAAAAAATTCAATAAGGAGCCCGAGAAGTTCTGCACAAGGGCGCCCGAGACCGCTGCTACGGCCCTGCACACTTCCCTTTCTTCCACAGCATTGTCTGTTGCACTGTCTTTGTCTTTGGTTTGGCCTTCCCTGTTCGCTTTGTGTTGTACTTGTTGTGTTTGCTGATTAGCTTTGCTTGCGCCGTTAAGAGTCGCATGAAAAATTTGTCTAGTCTGCTCTTAGGCGCCCCCACACGATCATTATCATTCGGAAATGAGAATTGCCACGGAAGTGGTTGAGGCATAGAGAGGTGGAGTGGTTTTTTGGGAGTTGCCAAATGATAAGGCGGGCAGAGTAGCCCGTTAGAAAACAATCAGGATACAATAATCGAATCGTGTGTATAAAGCAAAGCAAAGCAGACCGCTTCCCACAAATCCGCAAAACCGAGGCAAAGGTAAAGCGCAGCACCAACTAAAAGCAATCTCAGTCGAGGCGTGGAAGGGGGAAAGGGGAAGACTAGGGAGGAAAAACTGGTAGGCAAATGCATTCATTAATAAATTATCGAGGCATACAAAACCGCAAACTAAAACAGCAGCCACAGTCAGGAATAGAAGAGGGAGAGTGGGAAAAGGGGGACGGGAACAACAATGTGTGCAAACCACCGCAGCCACCGACAACAAACAGTAGCAACAACAACAACAACAACAGCAGCAACGATGAGACAAGAAAAACAGCAGCAGCAACGAGACTGTTCAGGCATTTCGAAAGGACGACGACGACGACGACGACGACGACGACGACGACGACGATATCATTACGTAAACGTAAAACTTCCGCCTTAGAAATTCAATTAAACTAATAAATTTTCCATTATCCTTATCGGTGGCAGCGCTGCCGTCGATGCTGCTGAGGCTGTGTGCGTTGGTGGGGGTGAGGGCAGGTGGGCGTGGCAGTGGCAATTACAAGGGGGATAGAAATTTAAATGCGTCTAAAGCAAACAAACTCAGACACACACACTCAGATAAAACACACACCGAGAGCACGACCTGCACATGTGTAAAAATAACAATAACAACAAGCATGCGAGCAGAAGCAAAAGAGAGAGAGAGGGAGAGAGACAACAACAAAAAGCAACAATTTGCATAAATTAAAACTTAAAATCAAGCGACGACACACAAAACAAGCCCCCGTTCCCCTTCTCCCACTGCACTCAAAGGGCTACTGCGGAACAGTGGAATGAAAATAGCAAAAAGAGTGGACAAAAAAGTATACAAAGATATCTTTATAGATTCCATGATTTAATAGATAGTATGAAATATGGAATATGGAATATTGCAGTCTGTTTTCAAAATCAGATAAATGATTATTTTATAATTAAATTGATACAAATTAAACTTAGAGTTGAAAATGCTCAGTCACTCAAGAAAGGCTACCTTCGGCATCCCAAAAGTTTTCTACCCTTACAGGTTCTTATCTAAAGTTATTTCTAAAATCAGAACTAGTCTTCAAAGAAAAACCTGCATTCCGGTCGATTGTTTATATTTCAGCTATATTTTATAGTAGTCCTATTTTGATGAAATTTCACATGCAGATTATACGTATAGAAAAAGTCTGATGTATTAAATTTGGTTGCAATATCTTGCCGAATAACAAAAAGCGGCCGATAGTTGGTATGACAGCTATGATATATCGGTCTGATCCGGCTCGTTCCGATTTATATACAGCGTGTAATAATACGAAGCATGTGTACCAAATTTTATCAAGATAGCTCCAAGACTGAGAGATTGGTTTGTGTTGCTACAGACAGACGGAGAGACGGACGAACAGACTGACAGACATAGATCAGCTAGATCAACTCTAATGATAATTCTGATTCAGAATGATACTTCATATCGGAGATGTCTTCTAAGGTAAATTAATTTACTCTCTGCAAGGGTATATCAAGGAAGTTCCTTCAAAAGTTCCATCAACAAAGAAACACTCTAATATAAAAACAAGAATTTATTTAAAATAAATATATCTATATACCGTATCTAAATACTAAATGATATAATATATGTAAGTAGTACTTATCTTGCCCACTGTAACCTGCTTGCCATTAATTTCAGAGTCCAACAAATTGAAAAATGCCAAATAACAAGACAGGGCACATTGGACAGCCTGAGAAGAAGGAAAGTGAGGGGAAAGGAAGGTGGGGACACACGCAGGGGGCAGGCGTGATTGCAAGGCGTCTGTGGGGCGTGGCGTAGGCTAAAAATTGCAGTGCAAAATTAAAGCCTGTTGCCGAGTGTGTCGCGTGTGTGTTTCTGTGTGTGTGTGTGTGTGTGTGTGTGTGCGTGTAAGTGCGTTGTCCATTTAAATTTGAGCGCATTAAAGAGCCTCCCTTTGGCGTGGCCAGCGATGGTATGCCGTAGGGAAAGACTGGGGGAGAGAGAAGGTGGGGAGGGGGGTCGAAATTTACATAGCCTCTGCTGAGGTCCCTGTCTGGCGAGGCGAGGCTAGTCCAAGTAAATACGACGGCGACATGCCTCAGCTCCGGTTTTTGCATGTGGAGCACCACAGCAGCTGATTTCTTTGTCAGGACGCCCAGCTAGAGTCCTGGGCACAGGACAGAGGACACACAGGGCTCTGGGTGCTGATGCTGCTGTGGCGGCCGCACAAACACGTAAATTAATCTGACAAGTGATACTTCTGGCCTCGGGCGGTCTGGCTGCTGCTACTCCAGCTGCTGCTGCTCCTCCTCGCCGGTCTTCGGCACACTCTAGCCGCAGCGAGAGCTGGGGACGTCAAAATGTCGCTGTGCAGGACAGCAGCCATGTGGCAAGCATAAAAGTCCTTTGGACAGCACACACACAAACCACTCTCACACACACTCTGGCACACACTCGCACACACTCTCACACACTTCTCCCAGCACACAGGACAATGGGCTGACTGCACCCTCGACTGACTTTTTACTTGGCTGCCAGTTGATGAGACGCTGACGTCGCCGTCGCTACCGTCCCCAACGAGTAGGACAACTAACCGCGCCGTTTTCCCACCCGCTGCTCGGCTGCAAGCCCGAGGACTTGCCACTGAAGTTATCCACACTGGGAGTCCTCCACTTTTATTTACATGTATTGCAGTTATTTTGTATGTAATTTATTTCTCAACGGCCGGACGGGCGTACTTCAAGTGCGTGGGAGCATCCTAGCTGCTGTCCAGCGTACCCCCTTCCTCTCTTCCCTCCCTCCCTCTTTCAGCCTTCCCCTACCGCGCTTACCATCTCATTCGTCGACCCCTTCTGGGTTTTTGTTTATTGGTTTTTCCACTTGGGAGCTTTATGTGCTCTGCTGATGGTGTTGGTTTTTCGTCTGTCCATCGGTTTGCAGTCCACACTGCGCCTTCTGGAATGTGCACTGTGCAGTGCAGTGTGCACTCCCACCAACACCCGAGTTTGAGTTTTGGTTTTAATGGCCAGGACGGACACTAAAGTGGCCACCGGCCTTCGTTAAGGCTGCGTTAAGTGCGGTGCGTGAGGGCCAGGAATGACAGGGAACTATGCGTACAAGTATCTATTACTCGGTAATTGGACTTGGCTTATTGTAACTGAATTTCAACCCTACGTATTTGATTATATTTTTGAGTGCTATTTAAATTAGTTGCAAATTTATTTATGCTGGAAAAAAGGGAATATTGGAAGAATCTATGCCTCACAGAGAAGGAATAACTTGATGTTTATACCCTCTACCCTAAGGTAGAAGAGTATTATAACTTTATGACAAGAGCAAATGTATGTAACAAGCAGAAGTAGGCGTGGCTGACCCCACAAAGTAAACATCAACAGCCTTGTCTATATAGTGATATCCGTCTGTCTGTCTGTTCGGGCATACGTATGAAAATCTAGATCTAAAAGAAGATAAGAGCTAGGACTACGAAAAAATATAAATAAATATCTAAATTATTCACACACACTCATTGTATTTTATATTTTGGTCACGTCCCCTTGGAAAAAGACAATGAAAACCGAATTCCGAAATGCTGAAAAATTCATTTTTAATAAACACAATAACTATCAACGCGCAAATGATGTCTGTAAAAATTTGGTGCAATCGGATAATTGCCATAGAAATAATTTAAGACATAATTTTAAAGGGGTACATATTTCCATTACCTGCAAAGTATGCAATACAAAATACGTTTAACTTAGCAGTTTTACATTTAATAAATCGCTTTGGTCAGCTGGAAAGCGGTTATACATATATGGTAACAATCAAGTGTACTTGACTTTGCCTTTGTACTCGTTTCTTATAAGATCATGTAATGAAGAAGTTCTTCTATATTGTGTGTAAGTCTAAGGAACAGTCTAGGAAAGAGCAGTTTAGCAAACGAATGTCAAACATTAGTGAAAGAAATAACTCAATAAATAGCGTATCATATCTTGTTATGGTCGTTTCTGTATTTAGTATTTGATTGAGGCTAATCCAAATGCGGTGCAACAGTAGTTGAATTGCAAAAAAAACATTTTCCATTTGTAAATGTAAATGGTTGTTTCAAGTGCACTAAGGTCTTATCAGAGCTTTAAATTCCTTCACTTTAACAACCGAATGGTGTTTAATATCGATAGAGACTTTACGGCAACGGGACCTCCCTGCACGAAGTTGTCAACATCGATTATCACTTGCAATCGTTTAATTTTCCCTTGGGTAAATTTGCACGCCAGGAATGTTTGCTGTTTCCGGGCACTGGCGACAGCAACAGTTGCTTTATTAAAGAGTATTAACAGTATTAACGATAACACGGACTCGACACACTTCGCCAGCTCGTTTGTCAATTAAAAATAATTTCGAATTTGCATAAACAATTCCGCCAGAGTTGCCATAATTCTTGCACTTGCTTTGTTTACATCGATTTGCAGAAAATTGATTAAAACATCACGTAATCGCAATCGCAATCGTCGGCATCGCCATCGGCGTCGACAGCGGCGTTGGCGTCAGCGTCAAACGGCGCCAATGTCAGTGGCGTCGTCGGGAAAGAGACTGTAAGAGGTATAGGGAGACGGAGGAGATAGAGAGATGGGAGAAAGAGAGGGAAGAGAGAGATTGATCGCCAGATTGCACGTACGCATGTGGTCACTAGAAAAGTCTGCGATCTGCGCTGTGAATATATATGAATATGAATTGAATTCACACCGAGTGAGTTCCGCGAATCTGCTGCTGATTCAGCGAGGCGCAGCGCGTTGAATTTCAATTCAAATTGACTGCCCTCACCAGGGGGGTCACAACTTGTCCAGTTTCTATTTAAATACACACGAATGACAAATTGAAAACCGATGAAGAGCGCGATGATGATGAGCTCAATGATGATGATGATGAAGGGTCGAGAGCAAGTGACTCACAATGGGACAGCAATTGACCCACCTGAGCCAACATCTTATCAGCATCACCATAAATAAGCCAAGGGGACAACTCTGGTGGATGCTCTCGCGAATTCCTCACAACGAGAGACAACGAGAGACAGTCCAGAACCCAGAGAGACAGTGGGACAGTCGGACAGTTGTCGTAATTCTTTGCTGCAGTCTTCATAAATTTCATTCCGTACATGCAGAAAATGCCAGGCCAGACTCCGGCGTTGCAGTCCGCAGTTCCGAATATGGTTAATGACTTGTTTGTGTGTTGGATTAAATATAAATTATATTTCTCGTGGCATGCTTGAGATTGCTGAGCCAGAGCGAGGGCACCAAACGTAAATAAGGTGAAAGAAAAACCTGTTTCGTATTGCAGCATGATTAAAATTTCATTCCAATGAAATTTGCCTGCATGCAAGAGCCGGAAAAAGGGTCAAAGAAATTAAAATGGGCTGCAATTGTGCAAAAGCAACGCGAGTAGGAGGTAGAAGAGAGGAGGTGGAAGAGCTGGCACTTCTAGTTGATGCCTACGTTCTAACCCAGTTGATCTTTTCAAGTGGAACTCGCTCTCTCAATTGACTGTGGGTGGGAACCCTTGATAAATCTGAATATATGCGAATTTGTGTCAGCTTGATTGATAACCAATTGAGGGCAGAGCTCGCATCAAAGATTTTCAGGGCAAAATAATCAGCTAGGCAAATAAGAAGAGCCTTCTAATGGTGCCACTATGCTGGGTCTCTCATTGAGGCCAATTAATCAAGGGATGCGGTGCACATTCGTAGTCCATTACTGTTGCTAACATATGACCCCCGAATGAATCAAAATGGCTAAGGAAAAAGGCTGCACATAAAAATGAGAATAAAATTAATTTACAATTTCAAAATGCGACTGTGTGTGTGTGTGTGTAAATTTATGTGCTGCGAGGGTGCGCAAAAAGAGGCAGATAAAAAATTGACCAAAACATAAGTTCAACGGTGCGTATGAGTGATGTGCGTGTGGAGAGATCTGGCCACGAAATATGTTGCAAAATAAATAAGAAAGTGTGCGTGTGGATGCCAGGCAGAGCCAGCATATGAATGATGTGCTCTTAGTCCCTGCGACGACAGGAAGCTGCATGAAATTACTCAAGTTGCTTGAAAGCTGCCGACGATCAATAATGCCTCCTTCCCTCTCTCCCTCCTGCTCCCTCACAAGCAAATACAAAGTTATGCAAAGTTGTCAGCCAGTAGACGGAGCGGGGCAGGGGCGGGCTAAAATCCCAGCACATGTTTATGAAAATGTAAACGAACGAAACATCGAGAATCTGCAGCCGGAAATCGAATGTCTGTCAGTGGGAAATGTATATAAATAGCAGCAGAGAGTGTAGAGCAAAGTAGCTTGGCGCCGGCTCCAGTACTGTCTCCGGCTCCGACTCCAGCTCCGACTCCAGCTCCAACTGTAGCTGCGACTTCAACTCCAGTGGCAGCTCTAGTTCTCTCGTTGGAAGCTCTGGCTGCCGTGCCTGGCATAATTTATGCAAATAACTCGTAAGGCGCACACGCATGTCTGGCACAAACACTCCCCCTGGCGGCTGGCCAATGAATCATCATATGGCAAAAGGCAGTTGACGGCTGCTTGCAGCAGTTGCCTTTTGTAATAGGCCCGCTGGGTGTTTGCCACTCTGTGTGTGTTACTTGGCGTATGCGTAATGCACTCAGACACTCAACACGAAGGAAGTTTTGTGCTCATGTCTGTCAACTTCAGGCGCGTACTTCCATTCAGATCTTTGCTTACCTGCAAGGAGAGAAAGAGAAGAGAAAAGCGAAATCATTAGCGCAAGTCGATAAACTGTCTCGGCTAATCGGCTCTTTAGACCTTAATCAACGCACATTCCCCCCCACTTCCCAGCACCCCCACTTCAATTACCCAGCAGGAGCCAGCGCATAAATTAAGCCCTGAGCTGGGGATCGAGCCTGAGCCGAGCCTCTAATGATGCCCACAAGGTCTTGGTCAATGGCGCTTTGCATGTAATCAAGCAGTCCATGTGCGAAGCGACCATGCGTGACCACGCCCCTCGCCCTCGCCCTCACCCCTGCCCTGCCTTGCCTTACTGCTAATCCAACAACTTGACTGCCATTACACTTGCCAAAGGTCCTTGGAGGAGGCCGACGCAGAGACGGAGGCCCAAAAAAGCGTTCATTTGCTCAATCGTGCACTCGAAAATGTCAATTTACATTTGCGGCAGGCAGCGGATGTGCTCCCAGCGGGACCAGCCAGAGGACACAGTGTGGCACAGTCTCTGGTGGCATGCTAAATGGAGAGGCAGCTCGGCAGACGAGCTTAAGTTGACTTTAACGCCTCAATGCATCGAGAAAAGGACTCGCAATTCTTCTTCGCAGTGAAAGTTTTCACATGGCAAAGAAACTTTTTATTAAAGTCAGCACAAATCGTATTCTAGCTCGTACAGTTTTAGATTTCTACCTCCCACTCTCTCTCTCTCTCTCACTCTCTCTGTCTCTTGCTGTGTGCTTGACAATGTGGGCGTGGCAGCTGGGGCTGCTGTCTGTTGCTCTGGTCAAGTTAATTTGTATGTGTTGGCCGTAAACTTTGCCAGCTTCGACTTGCAACACGCCCAGCTGGGCAACTGGGCAGGGACAGCTGGCTGCAGCTGTGTATCTCCCACTCCCACTCCCTCTCTCTCTCTCTCCATCTCTCTGTTCTCGGACATCCTCTTGTGATATCTCAAATGTCCAGTTGCCAAATCCGACTGAGTTTTTGCCCACAATGTGTGAGTTCTGTTGGCTTATTGCTTTTGTATGCCGCATAATTGCCGACTTCTTTCACACATTCACACACATCATTGGGCAGCTGTGTGTGCGTGTGTGTGTGTGTTCGGGACGGGTGTGTTTCCTGTACGCTTTGTCCTTGAGCATGGCGCATAAATCATAAGACTGGACGCTACAAATTTATGCCTCGTTGCATTTTGTGTGTTGCTCACATCGAAGGACGGATTCAGTTCGGGGAAATGTTTGGTCAGTGGGTAGAATAGATAAGAACGAGCAGCAGCAGGGAACTGCGGGGGCGGGGATTGTGGGCAATGTCTCGAGGGTTTTGAGACTAGCTAAAAAATCAATTGCCCAGAGGTTCCCCTCCCCAGTGTCCCTACTCCTTCCCCTACTCCCGCTCTATGGTTACAAAAGGTGTTGTCAAACTGTTTCGCGCCTGTCAGGGTTACCATGCGGCTGCCAAGGTGACCATCGCTTGTTGCATAAACAAACGCTGACTAACACATGGCAACTGAGTGTGTTTCGACTCCAACAGCGTTTACTCTGCAGCTAAACGTCGCACTGCAGACGCAGTGAATCCATTTGAAAAGTCACGACTCTATCCTCAACCAAGCTGGAAGAATGCCTTGTCTATCGGCGTGCAATGTGCGCTTTGTCAGCGCCGAGGAGCAGATGCTCAATCAGAAATGCCAGCAGCTCAGGGCACGTGCCCAGACGGCTGCATATCGTCCACCTGCAGGTGGCTATCGCCCAATGACCTCCAATCACGGCTATGTGCCCTTTCGACGTCGTGACGAGCAGTTCGCCGCCTTCGACCAGAAGCAGCTGAAGCGCAATGAGCGGGAGCGAAGACGCAATCAGGGTGCCAAGGAGCTGGTGCTGCGTCCCAGCGAAGTGAAGCGATTGAAGGAGAAGTGCAAGGTGGAGACCATCCATGATAGAATCAAGGCCATGACTGAGGCGGAGGATGAGCATCGCAGGCAGCTGCAGTTGGTGGAGGAGACGAGGCTGCGCTTCAAGCAGATCGATGCAGCACGCAAGGCAGACAGCAAGGAGCAGGATCATCTGCAGGACGAGCTCAACGAGGCACTGCGGGAACAGAGCACTGTGCTGAGTCGGGCATTGCTGGCGCGGCACGAGCAGGAGCAGGAGGTGAAGCAGGTGAATCGCATGATACTGGATGCCAAGTGCAAGGCAGTGCGCGAGGCGCAGATCCAGGAGAAGCAACAACTGGCCAAGGCACTGCGTGAGGACGACGAACGGCTGGCGAAAATGGTCAACGAGCGGGCCAAGGAGGCACTCAATGCCGAGGATGAGCGCGAGCGCTTGGAGCAGGAGAAGCGGGCCAAGTATGCGCAGGAGATCAGGCAACAGTTGAGCGATCGGGAGAATCAACGCTTCCTCGAGGCACAGCGCGTGGCCGAGGAGGCCAAGCACCTGCGCAAGGCAGGGGAGTTGGTGCGCGAGGCCGAGGAGCAGCAGCGGAACTTCGCACAGCTGCGCAAGGTGCGCTTCCGTGAGGAGCTGCAGCGCATACGCGAGATGTCCAATGTGTTCAAGAACATGCTGCTGGAGCAGGAGCGTCTGGCGGAGCTGCGCATCGCTGCCTACATGCGCGAGAAGCAGGAGAAGGAGCGCCAGCTGAAGGACATCGAGAAGCAGGTGAAGAAGCAGTTCGAGCGACGCCAGCAGCGCATCTTCACTGCAGCCGCCGAGGCGCGAGTGACACGTGAGACCAGCGAAGAGCTGAAGTACCTCAGGGAACGCAATCGCGTGGAGCGCGAGTACAGACAGCGAGAGAAGGAGGCCGCCATGGCCAAGCGGGAGGCGGAACGGGATCTGCTCGAGTCACGGGCGCGGCAGGCACAGGAAATGAAGCAGCGCCTGGCGGAGGAGGTTGCCCACGCTGAGGATGAGTTCAACAAGGTGCTCGAACGCATGCGCGCCGAGGAGGAGAAGCAACGCAAGCTGGATCTGGAACGTGACCAGCGCAGCCAGAACTATCGACGGGATCTCAAGCAGCAGATGTGCGACAAGCAGGAGGAGCGACGACGTCGCGCCAACAGCGAGCACGATCGCATGCAGAAGTGGCTCGAGCAGGAGCGACAGCGCGATGCCAACATCAAGCACGTGATCAGCTCCAAGATTGCCGCCATGCGCGACAACTGTCTGCCGGAAAAGTATCTCAAGGAGGTGGAGAAGCAGCTCAAGCACATCGAGGCCAGTCGCAATCGCATGCGCTGAAGGGAAAGGAAAAAAATTTGCTGCTTCAGTGAATCAATTTTAAATGTATAATAATCACAAAACTCATAAATAAACTATCAAATTTAATAAATAAATCCAAAATATTGCGCAGGTAGAGTCTGTTTAATTTTAATTTGCTTCCATTTCGTTCTTTTTTCTTCATTTGTCAGTACATACTGCTTCCAAGTTCGCAAGGTGTACAGTTCGCCCTGGAAAAGGCTCCAAAGTTGTAGCCTGATTTTTGAGTTTCTCTTATTTTTTAAAGTATAAAACCTTTTGCCTTTTGCGTCTGTGTGCGGCGGGGCGGGGATATTTTTAAAATTAACATTTCAGTGTAAATATTAAATCTATTGAGCGCAAAAGTATGCAATGCGAAGCAATTTAATATGCAAGCTAACATGTCGTTAGCTTTAACCGATTCAAGATTTCAAGTGTCGCCTGAGAGTATGCTACAGTTTTTTCTGCTCCAAACGGGTGAATCAAAGAAATTGACGATAACCATGACATTGTTGCGCGTATGGTACACACCCACATACACACACATTCACATACACACCACAATTTCAGTCTCATTCCTTCACACACACACCCACACATACCCACATAGCGCTAATTTCTAACCATATGGGTGTTTAGTTTGCCATTCCCTATGCCTTTTTCTGGCATTTGCTGCTGGCGCCCGAGGGCAAGAACACACGCGCACACCTACAACCACACACACCCACACACGCACACCACAAACAATTACGAGAGGTGCAGATGGCAAAAAACTACGCCTCACTACCGTGAAAAAGTGGTAGCAACTTTTGGCAACAATAAAATTTTATTATGCCACACACATACGCACACGCCTCACACACAGTCCTCCTCACATACACACACACAATCACAGCGATGGGGGGGCAAACAAAGCAAACCTGAAACTGGAGCTAAGGATGCCTTCGCTGACATCGACGTCAACAAAGACGACGAAGACGACGACGACGAACTCTTGTGCATGGTTCAATTATCGTATTTCATGATTCGTTAAATTTTCGCATACGACAAAAAAAAAATACTCAAGACATTGCTAGTTCCCCATACGTGTCCCCTCTCTCCCCCCTGGCCCTGACGGCAATGCAAAGAAAAGCCAAAACTGAAAAACAGGTTTTCCCCTAGCAACCATTGTGATGTCTGCTGTACCTACAATGAAGCTGACTCGGGAGACTGGCAGACTGGCAGGCTGCCTGGGCTACTCCGCTCCACTCCACTCGCATGTGCCAGTAATAATTCCAATGACAATAAACGTTGTCGTATTTACAAGCACACACATACACACGCACACACTTGCACATACTAACACACAGATGCCTGCACACTGACATGAATTGATGAGAAAAGTTTTTGAGGAAACGTCAATAGAGAGAAGTAGCAGAGAAGAAAAACTATGCGACGATGGAGGAGCCTGACAGCCACAGTGGAAATTTGAGAAGGGATTGCGCATTATAATTGACACACATGGAAGCAATATTAAACGATTAGTACGTCTATCGATAGGTAGCTATAAACTGACAAAGGTCTTTTCAAATGCCAGTTAATACTGTAAATAAAGATTTCATTTTTTATTGCCGTAATTCAGTTGAGGAAAAATCCCATTGAACAGATAATAGAAGTAAGAAATGCTTTGATTATTCCTCTTGGATATCGATAAAAATATATTATATAATTTACATTATCAATTTGTTTGAATATTTCATTAATTTATTATTATTTTATCTAATTTCATTACCATCTCATTACGCAAATAAAGAGGAACGAACAGAAAATCAATTACAACTCATTCTAGAGTATCGATAAATAATAAAATAAATAAAAAATATGTATAAAAAGTGCATTATAAATGTATTTGATTATAAAACTAATTTATCATTTTTATTTCTTTACCATCACATTCCGAAACTCCATAGAAATTAAGTAATAATCAAGAGACAATAGAAAATCAACTGTAATTCATTCTGTATATCGATATATGTTTTTAAAAAGTACATCATAAGTTTATATAAATGATAAAATACTTAAAATCCAATACATCGTTTATGTCTCTTTCAATCAATCATCATCCACAGTGATAAAGTACTTTAAACGTTCACAAATTGAAATTTCATAAACGATTTGATTCCTGAATTAATATCGAATCAATGTGTGGCATTTTTTGCTTCCCACTGTTCGGAATCTTTGGCATTTATAAATATCGTGTGTGGCGAAAGGTAAAAAGGCAAGAAAACAGATATTGTAATTGGAAAAAGAGTAAAATGCAGCTGATTCTGCTGCTGCCTTGCACTAGATACGCCGCTGCTGACTGCGCTGCATACTTAGGAGTGCCTGCTCCCCCTCCCACCATCAAAGGCACGCCCACAGTCGAAATTTATCTGCAAGATTGCACACAATTGTTTTGTATTAGTGGGGGATTTTTCGTAGTTGCGGTTGCTGTTTCTGTTGTTGTTGCTGTACCTATTGTTGTTTTGGAGGTATTCGAGTAGCTACGGGTAGCCACGATATGTGTGCTTAAAAATAAATTGCACGGCTTTAGTTTTGCGTTTTATTTCTATGGCTTTTCCTTTGCGTTTCCGTTACGGTCTCCGCATGCTGTGCACTCCAGCTCGACCACAACAGTCTCTTTTCACTTCAAGGCAGTTCAAAGAGGCAGATATCTGTATCTGTATCTGACTGCAAATGTATCTGCGTATCTTGGGCTAAGTGTAGTCGTGTATCTAGGTGAGTGGGTAATGCGTCTCAATTGCACGAATTTAGACATCAATCGCGGATGGCAGGGCAAAAATCAATATAGATTGCCATTTCGCTTGATTATGCCGCATCAAGGTAAATTCTAAATGAGATTCGATCGAGGTCACAGTGGGGGCCTGCCAGGAAATTGCTTTTTAGCGACAGTTGCATAATTACCAAATGTAATTATCGCAATGAGTTCGCATTCAGCGCAATTGAAGAATTCAACCTGATCAAATATGAAATATCTCCACTTCTTTAACTATGTTTATTCCTGAGATAATGTTACTGGCGCCCAATTTCTTGGCTGTGCGAGATGTTTGTTTTGATTTATCAGTTGTCAGAGTTGTGCGCCAATAAACTTTACATTTCTTTTGTTCCCTTTCGCACCCCTACGTTACTACAACCTGTGATTAGGAAATAAGTGGGTGTTTATTTAGTATACACACACACACACATACACGATGGCTTTATCAGGTGATTAGATAGCGTAGTTAGCTCTCTTTAGTTCTTGCACTGCAAACTTTTACCAATGTTTCCACAGAGTACACAGAATATTATAGCAGCAATTACACACATATTTGTTTTATCGACAACAGCTATCAGGTTCCGAGCGGGTTCTTTGTCTTATCTGTCGCTGCTATATAACCGATCTTAGCTAGAGTAGAAGAAATTGCCATGAAACGAGTGATAAGTTTGTGAAATTCTTGGAACTTGCAGCGATACGACGCAAATATTTGAAATATTTTAAAGTGCTTCGAGTCGAACTAATTTAATAAAGTTGTATATACTAGAAAGGGCTCGAAATGCTGTTACATTTATTATTTGAAAGCCATAGGATATAGTTGTCCGACTCTTTGGAAAAGTATACTCGCTTCAAAGGTATAAAAAATTATATAAATTATGTGACTCTATCATATCCTAACAAATTAAATTCATATTGTAAAAAAGGAGACTGAAGTCGATTTATAAATGCAGTGGAATCACCTTGTATTATCCCGTTTTTTATAGGGTATTGAAGCTTCAATTCTCTAAAACACTCCCCACAAATGTCGCTAGCATAAGTCAAAAAGTTCCATAAATCAATTGTTCAATAATTCTTTATTTACTTAAACGAGCGAGCACTCGACGTCAAGCAAACAGAATCTCGACAAAAACTAAACATAATTAACATAAAACAAATAATTATAAATGCTAATAAATAGTTTTGTTCATAAATCTTCAGGCCTGACCAATAACAGTAATAATAATAAATTGTTAATGTGCCCCTTACAGCAACAACAACAACAACTTTGTGTCGATATTTGACTTCTGTCTGTTCTCTTCTTCTTACCCCTGCCCCCTCCCGCTTATTGATATTTCTTTGTACATTATTTATACTGCCTTATCGACTGCATTGCTTGTCTATCGCCAGCGCATTGAAAAAACTATTCAACGCCGGCGGCAGCGACGCCTCAGTTTGCGCCAGCGACGGCGCAGCCTGAAGATTGTAACAGCTGATTGGGGGCAGCGAAGCTCGCGCGCTCGTTGCACGTTGTTGGGTTTTGGTTGCCCACTTCAAAGCAGCGACGACTGCGGCTTCGACTGCGCTGCGGCTGTGACGTGACTGCGACATTGTTTACAAACAAACAAGCTGCAGCCGTAGAAAAGAGTAGCCACAGATACTGAGGCGGAGGCACGACAATATCTCTTCGCTGTGGCGGCACTTACAATGGTCGCGAAATCGTGATATTGCCTCCAAAATTGAAATTTCATTAATTATTGCAACACTTAAAATGTTCTTATTGAAAACGAATTCTGCACACTTTATCTTTACTAGCCATAATTCTTTAGAAAAGTGGGTCGAATTTAATAGTGTGATAAACAGAGCTTATTATAGAACATACAGTGTGGCAAGTAACTCCTTGCTCAACGAAAAATGAACATATATTATATTATACATTAAATAATTATAAATCAAATATATAATGTATTCATAGTTTACTTTACTGTATTGACATTTATTATATTATGAATAATCTTTTACAAATATTATATTATATATTAATATTATATTTCAAGGTTTGCAGAGAGTTACTTGTCACACTGTATCTCAATGAAACTATTAAAAGACACTTAGGTGGTTCCCAAACAGTTTACATTGTGATTGGTTTGATTTTTACTGCACTATACTCAATACTTTTTTGATTACTATGTATTGTGTTAATGATCTTACATACGAACTCTCTATAGAGCATTTTATTCGAATAATGTAGGATAATTGCTTTACAAATTTGTACTTAGAATTCTTTATCTTAACGACATTATTATTATTCTATTTACTTCGAATATATTTTTAGCATAGACATAACTTTAAATTTCAGTTGACCAATTTCCATCACACTTTCTGTTATGAAAGGAATCTTAGAATGATTTTTATACAAATGAATATTGCATGAAATATATTGTCTGCAAATTATCAAAATATTCCCAATATTGAAGAGTATTTGATGTGTGGTAAATACATTTACTATTGTATTATTCATTTAAATTTCTATTTATTCTTTATTTAAAAACTAACTTAAAATTACTGTTCTAATAGGAATCTAATAAATCTTTATACAAGTTTCAATTGTCAGCAGATTTCGAAACTATACCGAATATTGAACGGTATTTTATGCTTGATAATTCCCTTTCATGCAATTCCATTTGTTACGTGCATTTTTAACGAGGCCTAACACGTATTACGTCCATAGTGCGCCCGCAGCGTTGCCAGATTGACGAATCGCTGTTGCACAACGCGTCGCCGACGTCTCGCCGCGGATTTCGTAAATCATTTAGCTAAAGCGGTGTGAGCTGCATATCAGGTAAGGAGTGCGCCGCGCGCTTATCACATATTTCTGTTTGCTTCGATTTCTAATGGAAAAATAGTCGAAATAGCCGACGCACAATACCGCAGCTGGCGCGGGGCAGCTGGTGAGGGGCAACGGACAGCGGACTGTGCCCATGCCAAAGATAAGTCATCGCCGGCTGTTGGGCTTAGACGGCATTTGGCAAGCTCAGCGGCGCAGCGGGTGGCGGCAGTGAGGGCAGGGGCGGTGGCGGCGTTGGGCCACGCGATGTGGGCGGCCTGAAGTCATCATCAGATTTGCGCTCCACATTGCTGTCGCCATCATCGTTTATGTCATGCTCCTCTTCGAGTCCAAGTCCAAGTCCGCCAATGTTTTCCACATCCACATCGTGATGTCCACATGCATCGAGCTGAGTTGTCGAGGAGGTTGCAACTGCTGCTGCCGCCAGGAAATGCACCTTGGTGGAAGTAGTCGAGTTGTTGTTCTCACCCAGCAACTGGTGATGGAGATGGTGGCGATGGTGGTGGTGGTGGTGGTGGTAGCCACTGCAGCTGCTAGTGGGCGCGCACATGTAGCCCAGTGCAACGGGACCGGACGCAGTCGGACGCATGTGCAACAGATCGCCCACATAAATGGCCGTGATGGTAGCATAGACAACGCCCAGCACGGCGCCGGCCAACACGTCCGACCAGTGGTGCCAGTAGTCGGCGACACGGCTGAGCGAGACATACCAGGCAGCCATGAGCAGCAGGAACTGCAGTATGTGCCGCATGACGCGCACACTGCCACTCCCCTGCCAAACGTTGTGCACATAGAACGCCAGCAGGCACATCGAGTAGAAGCTGAGCGAGCTGTGCGCGCTGGGGAAGCTCACGTGCAGCTCGCGAATCTGCAGCGACGACAGATTCGGATTGCTGCAGTAGAAGTGTTGCATGTAGACATCCGCATTGTGGGCATCCGAGCAGCTGGAACCGTCGTGCAAACGCGGCTGGCAGGCACTGTAGAAATGCGGACGCAGGCGACCCACCACGTGCTTGCCCAGCTCTGTGGTCAGGTAAGTTGCAATGAAGCCAAAGCTGAAGGTGGCCTGGGAGCGCCACAGATTGCGCAGATATTGGCGCATGCGAAAGTGACGGCAAATGCGCATGATCTCCACCACGCTGATGAAGAGCATTGGCAGCAGCAGCATCATCACCAGCAGCATGGGCACTGTGATCGTGCACTCTTGGTAGGGGTAGCGCAGCGACAGGTCCCCGCAGAAGAAGCCACGTTTAAAGGTGCGCATGGTGAAGGTGCTGTCGTGTTTCGGAGTTCCAGTTTAATGTGATTTGAGTTTGAAGTTGCACTTGCAACTTTCGTATTGCAGTTTTAGGAAGGTATGCGAATTCAGTAATGCAACTTTACGAGTTGAATCGGTATAGTTGGTTTAGATTCTTGAGCAGTATTGCAGTTTTAAGAGTTGATTCGGAATATAAGGTTTTGATATTTAAATAGTATTGTAATTTTCTAAGTTGGTTCGGTATAGTTGGTTTAGATATTCAAACCGTAGTGCAGCTTTAGGAGCTGATTCGGAGTAGAAGGTATTATTTTTTAAACAGTACTGCAATTTTATGAGTTTTAATTTTTCAAAATTAGTTTCTTTTCATAGTTTCCAAGTAATAAATTAATAACTGGAATTGATTCCGAGAATTGTTTAATAGATTTCTCACTATAGTATTAGTTTCCCAGTTTATTAATCAGGTTAATATTCACTATTTTCAGTTTTTAATTATCAATGCAATTTTCAAGTTTCAGTGTTTTTCTTAACTGTCAATGCAATTGTCATTAGTTTTTACACAGTATTTCGAAAGTTTTGTGTAATTGTAAATTCACTTAAGCAAAAAGTGTTCATTTCTTAGACACATTTCGTAGTTATGTAAATGTTTTACAGATTTGTTCACTCTTAAGGAAGTGCCAGTATAATTTGTTTAGGTTTTAATTAATTACGATTAGAATAATCAATTAAATATTGTTGACGAATTGTTAGCTTATCATTTTGTATTTGCCAAGAAACTCGTTTTGTTTTATTTTTGAAAAATAATTTTTGCGTCCTTATCGCTGCGTCGTGAACCGATCACGACACAAGCTAAATTTAAAGATAGCTTGAGCACTGAAGAGAGTCTTTCAAACAGCTTGTTTCGGTTCTGCGACAAGTCGCCAATTATTTTAATCAAACATTTTTCGGCAATCCGCGCGTGGTTTGTCTGATTGTCCCACTGTCCGACTGTCGTGTTCATTCACTTTTCGGCACTAGGAAAATGCACAAATTGCGCGTTTAGTTATTTTCGTTCATTTATCAATGCGATTTGCTTTCTAAAATCACATCCACGTTTCGCAGCGCGCACTTCAAAGGCAATTTTCCTTTGTTTATCTCTCTCTCTCTCCCTTTGTGTGTATGGAGAGTAGAGAAACACGCACGAGAGCAGCAACCACGTGCAATGTTTTTTTTCGGAGTCACAAATTAAATAAATTAACTGTTATTGGGCAGAAAGAGACAGCTGTCAGTTGTACGTCTCCTTCTTAGTCTGCCTGGCAGGTCTGTGCCTGTGTTTGTGTGTGGACTCTGTGTGGACCGCAGTCTGAGACTGTGGGCTGTGGGTTTCCTGGGCACCAACCTCGCTGGCCGCGCGCTGTTCGTTGTCTATCCGCAGCCGCGCTGCGACGCTGTCGTTTTGTTTGGAAGCGTAGACCGAATCTGACTGCGCGACGGCGGCGACATCGACGACGACGATCGCTGCTGTCGCTGCTGCCGGTAGCGACGACGTCGAACGAGGCGCAGAACCCACAAAACCCACCACAGCGTGCTGTGGAGGAGGTTTTTCAATGCTTTATGTGTATTTCGCACTGATATTGAATTTCAATGCTATGTTTTTCTTATCAATTCAGCAGCGTCGGCGTCGCCTGAATCGTCAGCGATTTACACAGCGTGGGGAGTGTAACTAGTGTCGCTGGGAGGGGGAAGAGGGGGACTGCGACTGGGACAGCTGCACTCGTATTTCTTGGCTTGAGCGTTGACGCTAATGAGGAAACTGTTGAATTGTTTCAAGGTTTACTTTTGCCGAGTTTGTTTAGGCCTGTTTGCCAGAGACTTGGCATTTGCGCATAATGAAAGAGTTGCATTTACTCGACGAATGGCATGGAATGAAGGAGTGCCTGCCTCCTCTGCCGCAGCCTGGGCGCACCAGTCTCAGTCTCACTTACACTCCCAGTGCCGCGTAGCCCGCGGATCCATTGGAGTAGGTCATAGCAACGTGACTAAACGCGGCTGCTGGGCTGCTGCTCTTCGCATCGGTTCGGTACGGTTCGGTTCGGATCGGTTGCTGCGTGCCTTTATAGCATTTCTTGATGTAGGTCGTTGCCGCGGCCCCCATGAGCACAAGCCAAGTGGAGCTTTGCGGCTCTGTGTGTGTGGTAATGGAGACGGCAATGGCAGCGAGACAGCCCGACAGCCACTTAGGCTAGTACTCCGAATGACGGTGGGTCGTGCCAGGTACAGTGGGACTGCAGTTCATAAAGTGCAGCAAGTTTATGGCCACTTTGTATTTACACAACGAATTGGGCTTCTTTATGTGAGTTTTCAACTGCTCAATTTACATAGAAACTGTCGTCCTAGTGTCACTAATCTGCGCTAATTTATGATAATTTCGGAGTAGTGCAGAAAGAGCAGATAGAACTGGGAGGGAGGACTACTAATGTCTTGGAATGCTTTCCTGATAAATATGCATATTTGTAGTCTGCTTTTCGGTGAACCTTTACTCCGTTTTGGGTTAAGGAAATAATTAATGAATAATTAAGATTAGATCAAAATCAAAGATTACTAAAGATTCGATGAAAGAACTGAATTTATAATTTGCCGGTACGGTGGGCGTGGCATCCAATATATGAAATACATTTTAGAAACATTTTATATCAAAATACCTTCTTGTCTAATTAAATGTCTGTAGCTTTTATAATTGCTGAAATCTGACAGACAAACGTTTGATATTCGGAGTAGATTGAGAAAGTTTAGCTTGAAAGTTAAGTTAAATAGACCTGTGCATGTTGCCTCCAGTCAGCTTGTCACTTAAGAGTACACTGTAATTGTATAACTTTCTAGATCTGATACTGTATGATATATCCATAAAATGACTGTAGTTTATTACTAAGTGAACACTTTAAAAATATCATTTTATGTACCTGAATTAGTTTACTAACTATATTAAGGGGCAACCGGCTGCATGTGAATAAACTACCCATTTTTATGCCCCTCATTGTAAGTCGATAGCATCGCAAATCTCCATAACCGCAAATCTCTCAACCACAACTGCATACGCCCCACTTGCTGACAGAGAGTACATATATCAGATACCAGAGCAGTATCAATAAAACCACAGCACGCGACACAAACTTGATCCACAAAGATCATGATTAACAGGGATTAACAGAGGAGTGGCGGGAGGTAGGAAGTCAAGTAATTCATTAATATAAACGATAAAAAAATGCAAATAAATTATTGACATGATTACACATAAATACGCTGACGAGTTACGAATCCGCGGATGGTAGCAGTCCGTGGGTTACACAAGACCTTGGAATCGGGTGCAAGTAAACTGAGCTGCTCCCCGACTGTCTGTCTGGCACAGTCGGGCTTGGTACGACACAAGATCAAAATTACTACAAATAATGCAAAAAAAACACCATAACAATATCTGACTAAGCAAAATGAGGTTCGGGTTGAGCTTTTAATTTGTTCAGATTCGCTGAAAACCTTGTAAATAATTCTCCGGAATCACAAATTAAAATCGCGATAGAAAAGTCGGAGACCTGTCGCATTACCTGGTCCCTCTGACTGATAAGGGAAGGTGTAAAGTAATGCGATTACGATGACGACGATTGCGGTTACGAGAGTGCTGATACCAGGGCGAGAACACGAAGCAGCTGCAACGCTCTCGTTACGACGCAGTTGCGACACTGAAGCTGCGGCTTCTACCCAATAAGAGCCGCAGTATGTAGAAGTTTTGCAAGGTGTTCCCCCCTTTAACGACGAGAAGTTGTTGGAAGTGGGCAGGGCCCCTAGTTGGTTTTACTGTTTACGTCTCGACAATATTTAGCTAATACTTTTTCAAGTTGTAATTGCAATTTTGCGGCTTGTTTATTTGTGAGCACTTGTTGTTGGCATAGTTAATATTCCTCAGGTAGCAGGTGTACAGCACGAGCTAGACAAATATGTGGGAGGGGTACACTCAGCTGTGGGGAATGCGCTGCCGTGACCAATTCGCACAGGAAGTAACTGATAATCTATGAAGGTTTCCGATAGGCGAGTATAAAATGTACAAACAGAAGTCGATCGACTTTAGTTGGAAGAACCAATAGAGAAGAGTCATGCAGTCTATTTATTCTGAAATATTATGTAAATACGTCTTTTCATTATTGATTGCTAGTTTGATTGCCTCTTGAAGCCCATTCCGGACCTACCCCATAAATTTAACGCCCTCCGATCGGGCAATAAAAACAGATGCAAAAATCAATTGATCTCAATTTTTCTGCATGTGCAATGCACCCACTCAAACAATTTCAAAGCCCGAAACGAGACGACGACCCAGTTTAATTAGCAATATCATCTGTCCAGCATGCAAATCCGTAATAAACATAAAGCAGTTGGTCATTAAGGCAGTGGAGCATAAAGAGAGGCGAGAGGGATAGAGAGAGAAAGAGAGAATCCAAATCATGAATAATATCGTGGAAAACAAAACCACGAAACGCTGATAGGTACCTATAAATAGGAGCCGTGATGTGTGCAAAGTAAGTTTTTATGCACGTAAATAATATGATTAATTTGTAATTAAATATGACAGTTTACTGAGAAAAACCAAGTGTATTTTTATAGGAAGTTATATATAAATAATACAAATTTATAATAATAAATCTAATGTACTCATTTCACATCTGAGAGCTTTTAAATATAAAATAATGAAAATAAACATTTAATAAGTTAATTGTCTTTCATCCTATTCTTAAACCGACTCTACGATAATTAGAATTCAAACAACACCATCCACTCGCAAATCACATAATGATTAAATTAACACTCAAATATGAAAAAAGATTAGAATACTCAAATGCAAATTATGGTTAAATAAAGGAGTTAACGATGCAAATCGCCCGCTGTACGCGGATTCAGTTAGAAGTATTAAAATAAATTGGTAGTAAAATGGTTAATCGAAACCTGTTTGAGCTGTAAAAGCTTCGCTGACATTATTGTGGCCAGAAGCTTTCCAAAGCTTTCCAGAGAGAGCGATGCAAGACGTCACAGCAATTCAACTGCATTGACGCTTGAGATTGAGGAATGCGACTCACGTCATAGGCCACCTGGCCCAGGAGCGGATTCAGTTCAGGGGAGTAAGCAAAGAAGATCATCATGTTTTCTTTGTAGAAGCGAAACCGCAAGCTACCGTATGCAGATGAGTCACAAGAAAGCATCACGAGGAGAAAATCCCATGAGCCGAAGACGAAGTTGTGTTTGAATCACTTCGAAGAGCAACAATTAGCCCCGTCTTCGCTGGATCGCCTTAACACTTCAGTGGCTTGCGGGTTTTTTGTTGCTATTTTGGTCGACTCAGCTCAGTTTGGTCCACTGCGATGCGGTTCCACATTGTGCCCACTCAAAAATTATGCACACGCATCAAAAGTGAAGTTGCACTTTGCCGAAGAAGACAACAGCGAAAGACAGAAGAGAATTACGTCGAGGCAAGACCAATCCCCCGCCCGGTCCCCAAACTGCAAACAAGTTTTGGAGTTGAATACTTTTCAGCAGGTAGTAGTAGTAGGTTCCCCACATATGATTCGCTTCGATTCGGCTCTTGCAGTGCTTAATAATTTCTCTGGGTAAGTGAAACCAGTTTCTCTATATGGCGAAAATTATCACTTGTGTTGGGATCTTGATAACTCACGATCGGCAAATATTGTAGATAACAACTTGAGAATACTATTTAGTGGGAATAAGCTTCACAGGTTTCCTGATGAGCTCAAAACACATTAATCAAATGACGCTTCGTACGAAGTATTTCTGGCTACGAGCTCTACGCAGGTCTCTCTCCGCCCCTCCCGAGTCAGCACTTGTATCCAATTATATTATCCAAAGTAAATGTATTTGTAAAGTTTGTTCGCAATTGTGATAAAAAACAGTAAAATAAACAATAATTGTTTATGGCTTGTTGATGGGCGGCTCAGCTTGGGCGGTTACCAGGCAACTGGGAGGGGAGGGAAGTGCTCTCCAGGTCTGTGGGTGCCAATGTAGCACGCGTGAGCAGTAGCAAGACTCATGAGTATTCGCATTCGTATGTGACTGACAGACCGCAAAGAGCTGCCACAGCTGCTACTGAGAGCTGAGAGACAGGCAGAGTGAGAGTGCGAGAGGCAGAGAGGCAAAGAGAGTCAAATCACGGCCAAATCGAGGCCCAGAGCCACACAAGATATTCGAGCTGCCTCGCTCGGTTAGTTAAGCGCGGTTTGGCATTCGGTAGAGACCTCGTCGACATCGTATCGCATCGCTTCGAATCGAATCGGATCGGTTGATATTGTGCGTTCCTGAACAAGCTGAAGCTAGCCATGTCCAAGTACACCAAGTTGGCCCGTGGCATCTGCGATGTGCTACTGTGGGCAGCACTGACAGCGGCCACTTTGCTGCTGCCGAAGCTGGTGAAGCCCTTCAAGCGCGGCTTCTTCTGCGGCGATGAGTCACTGGGTTATCCACTCAGGGAAAACACCATTGGCACGGCTGTGGTGATCGGTGTGGCGCTGGGCGTGCCAACATGCGTGATAATTGTAGTTGAGCTCTTCAAACAGTTGCCTGCAGCTGGAGCTGGTGCTGGTGCTCGGGAAGTGGCGGCTCGGGAGAAACGAGATGGTTGCCGGCTAATCCATCGACTGGCTCAGCTGTACAAGCAGGCGGGCTTCTACCTCTTCGGGCTGGCCATGCTGACGTTCACTACTATACTCACGAAGCTCTGCATAGGACGACTCCGTCCACACTTCTACGCCGTCTGCCAGCCAATGCTGCCCGATGGCTCCACCTGCCAAGACGCGCAGAACGAGGGACGTTACATCGCGAGCTACACTTGCAGCAATGCTAACATAACTGATTTCCAGTTCGAGCAGCTCAATCAATCATTTCCCAGTGGCCACGCCAGTCTCATGATGTACTCGATGCTCTACCTGGCCATTTACCTGCAGGCAGCACTGAGCACGCGTATTTCGAAGCTACTCAAGCATCTGCTGCAGTTCCTCTTCGTCATGTTTGGCTGGTACGTCTCTCTGACCAGGATCACCGACTACTGGCACCATTGGTCCGATGTGCTGGCAGGAGCACTGCTTGGCGTGCTCTTCGCTTGGTTGACTGCCGTCTTTGTGGCTGATTTGTTTGCCTTCAAACGCTGGAGTCGCACTGGCTACTCGGCTAACACTCTGAAGAAGGCGCAGGTCTCGCCCAAGAGCTCCACCAAGTCACAGCAGTCCAATGCGGCAGTTGGCATTGCAGCAAATGGTGTTCCTCCTGCACTGCCTGCCTACACCTTTGGCACGTTGCCATATCTGGCGGCGCATCCTGCACAAGCGCAATATGCTCAACCTTATCACAATTATGGATACGTGCCCTGAACTTGAGGTCACTGATCCTATACCCGTTGTAGTTTAATATTAAGGCAGGTGCTTCTGGAGTTTGTAGAGAAATCTCGCACTCATCTTCTGTTTTGTTGTTGTTTTAAGCATAATAAACCTTTGATATTTATGATAACCTAAGAGAATCTTTCACTCTATAGAAAGTTGATTAATAACACGTAAATGAAACTGAATTTTGCTGATAACTTCGAAATGAAATTGGGATTTTTGCGCCACTCTCCCTCCCTCTATATAAGACATAAGTAGAAAGTGCCCAATCGATTGGCCTTATCGCGATGTATTCGCATGTCTGAAGATGCGAAAAGTGAATGGAGAAGATCGGTAGAAACATGCCAGAGATGATGCCGAAAGTCAACAAAGTGGAACTGTTTCATATGTATCCAAGATAACTAAAGAAAATCATACAAAGATGGTTTTCAATGCTCTTTACTTAGATAACTCTGATGCCTAACATGGCACGAATAGTTTAAAGATCTTCGATAAACATGAAATATCGTTAACTTAGAGATCTAAAGAATTATAGAAGTTATGTTAAGAATTTCAGTTCGTACACTAAAAATAATGAATTGATATGCTGTTCAGAAGAATTTAGAACATCTCTTTGTCAAGTTTTGTAGTGTTGGAATTTCAGCACATTTCAAATGTCCCATAAAACCTGATTGAGAATAATGCGATTTTATGCGAATGCGAATAGTTAATGATCGTATTCTATTCTAAAATGTGCCGCAGACTTTTACAGTTACTTTTGCTTTTGTTTGGAAATGCAGAAGAGCCCCCAGAACTAAGCGAACTTTAGCGAATAGCTGGAAATGAACAAGATGTCGAGGGGCAGGGCTAGACCGAGGCAGATTAGTCCCTGGCCACTCCGAAATGTGCCGTGGCCAGTTAAGAAATTAGGAATAAATTAATGCGAATTTGCATACTTAAGCAATCGATAAACAACCTGGGAATGCGACGGCGAGTTCAGCTTGGGCCCGTGCATTGTTTCTAAGTTCCGCAGCTTGTCAGCTTCTCGGTTTCTCGGCTCGTCGGCTTCTCGGGCTGTCTAACTGAGTCTGTGTTTCCGAGTGAGTAGCACACAACACAACAAAGAACCGGGCAAGTCGTGGGGTTTTGAAACAAGTTTTCAGAGTCTCTCGACCACTCGTAACTCCGATAGACATGTAAATTAGCCTCGGACACAGCTGCAAGAGACTACAGCAGCACTTCAGCATCCGAATCTCGAGTCTCGAGCCACTCGAGGCAGTGTCAAAATGTGCGGCAATCCGAACACGCGACTGCTCTCGCGGCTCATCATCGACTTTCTGCTGTTGCTGATCGTCTACTGTGTGGCCCTGGTGGTGCTGCCCCAGCAGCTGGTGACCACCCAACGTGGATTCCATTGCAGCGATGCCAGTCTGCGTTATCCCTATCGCCAGCCCTGGCTGACCAAGGTCCACTTGACCATTGTGGTGATTGCGCTGCCAGCGGCCTTCATTCTAGTCGTGGAAATGCTGAGGGCCGCCTTTGTGCCCAGCTCGTCGGAGCTCAAGCAGAGATTCATCTTCGTGGGCGTGCGCATTCCCAGCTTCATCAGCGAGTGTTACAAGATCATTGGCGTCTACTTGTTTGGCCTGGGACTGGCTCTCTTGGTGATCAGGGTAACCAAGTTCTCGACTGGACGCCTGCGTCCCTACTTCTTCGATGTTTGCCAGCCAACCTGGGGCGAGGATGAGGCCAAGGAGAGCTGCGCCCTGCAGTCGCCGGCGAATGCGACTCGCTACATTGAGGACTACAGCTGCACCGAGTTTGCTGCCTCGTTGGAGCTGCTCTCGCTGGTGCGCCACTCGTTTCCCAGTGGCTTCGTGGCCACCACAAGCTACGCCATGTTCTTTCTGATCTACTACGCTCAGGCGCGCCTCTTCGCCTCCTGGTTGCGCGTGCTGCGCTCTACACTGCAGTTGGCTTGTGGCCTTGTGGCGCTACTCGTATGCCTGGAGCGCGTATCCACGTACCAGAATCATATCACCGACACTGCAGTTGGTCTTGTGCTAGGTGCTGCACTGGCCACCTTTGTGACCATCTTCGTGGCTCACCTGTTTCGCGAGGTGAGAGTCAAGCGTCGTCAGTGGCCAAGGAACGAGCAGATCTACGGCTACGCAGGCTACTACAATCGCGCCACCTACGGTTACTAGAATTAAGTTTTACTCGGTAAAAAGTAGTGTGTGAAATTAGTACAAAAATCAGGATATCGATAAATAAACAAATAAATTATTCAACTAAATATACTAACAATTCCAAAGACTAAATCTTCTGCCACATGTTGCTTTCTCAATCTCACATACATGTGCACGCAGTATTTGTAACTTTGAACACAAATATGTCTTGAATAATTATTATTCGATCGAATAGAAGTTCGGGTAATAGATAGACATTTAAGTCCGCCAAGTATATCAAAGTAACAGAGTTGTATTATTTACAAATCGACTTCAAAAATAAGCTTATTGATTTGTGGCGGCGGTGGGCGGTGTAACCAACATTCGAAATAAACTTAATCTGAGCATAGTGTTCAGAATCCTTCATCCCAAATTTGCCGTCTCTAGCTGTTCTAATTCCTGAGATCTGTGTATTCATAGAGACAGAAAGCCAGACCGACAAGGTTAAATAGCCTGGCTTAGTGTTCCTGAGCAAAAATTTATATATTTTGTAGGCTATACAACGCCTACTTCTGCATGTAACATACATTTGCACAAAGTTAGTGTAGCTTTTTGATAATTAATCAATATATCAATAAACCATTCAAATAAACATATTCCTCTTTTGTATACGACTAAGTTCTTCAACAAAACAATTTAGATGATCAGCCAAGATTCAAACCATGCACAAGCTTTCGATCCACAAAACAAGTGAATCGACGCAACAACAACTGACCACAGTCCACAGCAAGCTTTGCGTCTCTCACGGTCACTCTCTCGCTCTTGCTCGCTCATTCGTTGATTGAAGCGATCGCTACGCATTGATCGAGACAACAGCAACAACACCAAAAACAACAACAAAAGCAGTACAAGCAGAAGCGAACAAGAGCGATTTGTTTACAAAGTCAACAACAAACGAGCTGCGCGGCATTTGTTTTCATTCAGTCGCGATCGGCAAGCGGCGCTTCGAAGTTTACATTCGGTTCGGAGATCGGTGATCGAGGCACAGTGGCACGAATCGTAATAAACTGATAAATGCTCGTAAAGTTGAAAATTGCCATCTGTGTTTACAGTTAATGTTCAACTACCGCAAGGCAATAAATCAGATTTGAGGAATGAAAAGTTATAAAATGAGCGCAAATAGTGCAATAAAAGTGAGTTGAGTTCCCTAACTGGGTAGAAAGAAACGTTTCATTTCTCTTCATGCAATCTTTAATATCTTATAGTACTTCCATATGTGAACACTATTTAATCTGGTCCTTTTTGTAGAATTAAAGCCTGTGCAACACTCTCAGTGCACTTTCACATTTCCACGCTTTCCCATGAAAAATGCAAATAACTCAGTGAATAAAGTTCAAAGTGCATTTTAAAATGCCACCGGTTAACCCGCACAACACAGCCAAGCCAAATAGAGGCGAAATAAGCGCCAGCACTCCGCATATATGGTATCTGATTCCCCCAATACAAGTACATACATACACATATGTATATGTATATAGAAATGCTGTAAGAGCGAGCGAGACGCACTGTGAACAGAGCCTTAATTCAATCAAATGTCGCTTATTCATTCAATTAAAGGTCGCGCCATTTGACGTCCCACTATGACTACTACGAATACGAATGCGAGTGTAAGACGAGTATACTCACTCGGCCGGGCAGAATGAGTGCCCGTTAATACAATTGACTGTTCAAACTTTGTGCATATGTCGCATGCAGTTTTCGGTCTGCAGACGCCCCCTGCTTGGGGAGCAGAGATCAGCGAAAGATCAAAGCACATACAATGGGGGCCATTCTTGGGTAGGAACTGTTGCTGCAACAGATTAGCGTGCCGCATGTGGGAGTTGTTGTTGTTGTTTCTCTGTCTGCATTGCAGTTCTCTTCTCTTATAGATGATAATGCAAATCTCATTGGGTGCGTACAGATCGCGCCTATTTTATGCATCATCGACGGGGAACAATAGACGAGTACTCACACAGTGTCACTCTCTCTTACTGTGCATGGTGTGGGTGAATCGTGTGTGACTCACTCGCTTGACGCGCTTATTGACCTAAGATATTGGCTAGTTGACATAGCACCTTATCAGTGTTATCACACTTGTTGTGCCAGAAGAGAAAGTCGGTGACAACAAGTGACAATCGTTGCGGAATAACAACAGAGGAATGCCGCAATTGCTCAAAATGAGCTGAACTGCAGTGAATTGGCACAAAAAGCTGAGTAGGTAGATGACTGCTGTGTATTTGTTGTTATCTGGAACACGGACTGATTTATCTTATCAAAATGATCTTGAGCAGTTTATTGTGAAGGCACCTGCACTGCCCCAAATAGCACAGTGGGTTTCTTCTTTATTGTTGACTCAATCAAAGCAATTTAACTACTGAATAAACTGTATTCATTTTAAATCTTTTGACAAATTGTGCCTAATTTGAGAACAGCTTAAATCAGTGCAATTGCAAATAAATCAATTTAGATTTATCTTTATAATATTTTATTTATTTGATAATCTCGTTTATTAATTGCTCTACTTTTTCTTCCAGTGCTCCTCCACAGACCACACACACCAAGTCAATCGGTTGTTGTCTAATCTCGTCTAATGCAGAATTCTACTCAGCCTACGCGCGACTAAGCCCCGTAGTAAAATACTTTGACGCAGAGAGACAGCAAAACATAGACAAAGAGAGAGAGAGAGAGAGCAACAGAGAGAAGAGCGTGCAAGGGAGAGACTCTAAACCAATATGACAAGCAAAAGAGCTTCGTCGTGCATGAAATGATCGTTAAATTAAAAGAACGTTACCCAACGGAAGCCAGATCAGTCAGTCACTGACAACGAACCCGCAACGACGCCAACAACGAATCCGACGGGTATAAAAAAACAAAACAAAACAACAACAACAGCAAATAACGAACCAACGAACCCAAACTTAATTACAAAGCATAAAATTGGAATATTAACTAATTAAAAAAGCATCGAGACCGAGCGAGAAGCAGCCACAAAATGCGCGACACTGTAGACAATGAAGACAGCCCCGTCCCCGCCAGCCGGGACGAAGACCGGGACCGGGAGGCCCAACGGCGCTCGGTTGCCCAGAGACAACTAACACGTCGCCTGCTTATCGAGCTGCTCATCTTTGTCGTGCTGACGATACCCATCTGCATCTTCGAGTTCGCCATAGAACCGGCTCGGCGTGGTTTCTTCTGTGACGACGAGAGCATTCGTTACCCCTTCCGGGACAACACTGTGACGCCCGTGATGTTGGGTCTCCTCAGCGGGGCTCTGGCAGTGTTGATCTTCATTGTCGTCGAGTATTTGAGCTACATGAGAGCCGGCGAACTGGGGACCACAGTGGAGCTGCTCGGCTGGCAGATATCCGCCTGGTTTGTGGAACTGGGGCGTCAGTTTACCTACTTCGGCTTCGGCATGCTACTCACCTTCGATGCCACCGAGGTGGGAAAGTATACAATTGGACGCCTAAGGCCGCACTTCATGGCCGTCTGCCAGCCCCAGCTGAGCGACGGCAGTACCTGCAACGATCCGGCGAATCTGCATCGCTACGTGGAGAACTACGAGTGTGCCGGCGAGGGATACACCATTGCGGACGTGCGGCAGACGCGTCTCAGCTTTCCCAGTGGCCACTCCAGCATCGCCTTCTATGCGCTCGTCTACTTGGCGCTGTACCTGCAGCGCAAACTCTCCTGGAACAGCTCCAAGCTGGCTCGCCACTTTCTACAGTTCATGCTGATCATGGCAGCGTGGTACACCGCGCTCAGTCGTGTCATGGACAGCTGGCATCACTGGTCCGACGTGCTGGCCGGCTCGCTGATAGGCGTCGTGGGCGCTCTAATCACCGCTGTATACATCACCAAGTTCTTCAAGACTACGCAGTACCACGACGTCTTGCTGGGCGGCGGCCTGAGGCGGGAGGATACATCGGCTACGCTGCAGGAAGAGGTCTGTGCCAGCACTCCGCCGCCGTACTGTGTAAACGGCAGCTTCAACGACGATCAGTATTGCACCAAGGTTTAGGCTTGTTATCAACAGATCGCCGAGTACAAGAGAAAGTGCAAAACACCTTGAAAAACATTCCAAAGCAAATAAAAAGTATCTACAGTGTTCCAGGTGCTAATTAATTGATAGGGAGATATGTGCAGCAAGCAAATCAGTTATAAGGATCCTCTACAATCCATACGCCTTTCATAGTATTACTCTAGCTCATAGTTATTCGTATCACATTGTATCTAAGTCTAATGACAAGTTCATCATATGCATTTGTATAGTTCTCATAATTTGTTATTCATCTACAAACATTCCCGATTCATTCCATGGTATTTGTGTTATACAATAAAGATCAAAAACCACCTTTTAAATAATGTTTAATGGTGATGATGATGAGTAATCTCCCAGTCACGCTTCGTTAGGCTTATGCACTGGAAAAAACTTGGTCGTACTTGAAACTATACTCCACCTTTCCACTCTCTCTCCCTCTCCTTCTCTTTATTTATATTTAACTTTTTTAAAAATGTTCCACTTTTTGTTGCTATTTTATTATTATTTGTATCCATTTTCAGTAGTAGGTAATTGTGTGTATTGAGTACATCTCATGTTGGCGTCAAAAGCATTAGGTAGCCCCCAGTGGAACCATAGCAACAGATCGGTCTGTTGCCATAATGACTCACACTCAATACTTAAACCAAATTGTGGTTATGATTATAGGGTTCAACATACTCTTTACTTGAGAAATTAAAATAGAAAATAATAATTATATTAAACTTAAAACCACATTATTTCAATTCTGAATAAATCTCAATATTTTATGTATGCAGGAATCCAAGAATTATACCATTATCGAGTTTAAAAAAATTACTGGGTATATTTATAACCAATACCCACGGGATAGAAGGGTATTTTTGAATCAGACTGCGGTTGAATTTCGCTCTTTGGTCATCGGTTTCTGCTACGTCATGCCCAAATTGAGTAAGTTTTCAAGAGAGGAGATTTGCTTTTCGGAGAAACCCTTTGAATGATCGTGGGAACTTGTAGGCTTCGGAAGAGCAGTTAAAAGAACCTCACCTCGTATTGTAGATTATTATTGTATTCATTTATGTTTACAATTAATATTAAGAGAGCAAACGAAGAGAACGTGATTTAAAGAATATATGAGAGGCCTTACACTAATCTCTGAAGTGTTCGTAAACTTTGTTAACATATAATTTTATTTCGATCCGCACGATTGCAACAATATTTGTCTAATCAGTTATTATTTGTGCCTTCGTAAACTAAACTCGCGTGTTATGCGAACTTTCAAGGCTAGAGAAATGACAACAATAATAGTCGAGTAGAGTCCCCAGTACGCAACACGTGCGACATAGTGCAAGCCATAGCTTATCAGTGCTCAACGTTGTGCGGGAAACAACAAGTGCGAAAACATTGAGCTAGTGACGTGAGTTAATGGAAAATTCTGCCATAATATAGAAACGTTTCAAAATATTTGTATGTACGTTTGATACCCCTTAGTACCCCATACCAAAGTGATAGTGTCAGATTTAATTGGGTAAGAGCTAAGGCTATGCTCGAATTACTAAGGGTATATGCATTTTGAAGGACAAGTTTCAAGCGAATCACGAATGATTCTCTGGATTCTGGTTAACTTATTACTTGCAATTCTTTAATCTAATAAAACAGCCGATATGGATAGTATAACTGATTTAAAAACAAAATAAATACACATACGATATTATACAAAAACCCAAAAGCAAAAATAAAACTTGTATTATTTTTAAAAATGTTAAATGTATTAACCCGTTAAATATTTTAAAAGTGAATCAGTGTATCAGAGAGGACAATAAACCTTTTACATAATTTAATCATTTAGAGCCAATTAAATGCTACAGGGTATTCCGTATTTACAATGACGAAATATCCAAGAAATGTTGTTTATTATTATTATTAATAATTCAAGTAAACCTCATGCGCGGAAAGTGCTGGAGCCGCTGTTTCGAGATCGCAATTAGACTTCGTTGGCGAGCTTGAGTTATGGGCACTCTCAGTGACGCGTGAATCGTCGACACGATCGAAACATGAGTGTGGATCTGACGCTAAACTGGCTTCCTGCCAATCGGGGACTTTTACGAGTGTTGTTCGATGTGCTCTTGCTGGGCGGGCTCTACATCCTGAGTACAAATTTCAAGGTACTCTGGGGACCCACCACGCAACGTGGATTCTTCTGTGACGATGAGACTTTGATGTATCCTTACAAGGGGGATACCGTTACCTCTAATATGCTGCACTGGCTTACCTTGTATCTACCTTTTGTGGCTCTGGTAATCGTTGAGTTCTGGCGACATCCAGGCACGCATTGGCAGCATTATTTGCCAGGATTGAACACCATTCGCTGGTTTATATTCGGCCACATTGCAGAGCAGCTGCTCAAGGACCTGGGAAAGCATACGATTGGAAGACTGCGCCCACATTTCTTTGACGTCTGCAGACCACTGCTGGAGGACGGCGGAATCTGCACAGACGACGCACATCGCCAGGGAGGCGTTTACCACACCGTGTACACCTGTCAACAGGCAGTCTCAGGTGCCACTGCGGCCATGCTGCGCGACGTGCACGTCTCCTTCCCCAGCGGCCACTCGAGCATGGCTTTCTACGGTCTCGTCTTCCTGGCACTCCACTTGCAGCGCATCCGCTGGCCAGTAGCGGGTTCTCTGCTGCGCCCCGTGTGCCAGCTGCTATGCGTGGGCCTCGCCTCATTTGTCGGCCTTAGCCGTGTCATGGATTACAAACACCATTGGTCGGATGTTGTGGCCGGTTCGCTGCTGGGTGCCAGCGTTGCCCTTGCGGTCGTCCGTGCGGCCGAGCAGGAGCAGAGATTGCATCAAGCAAAACATGCAAATGTTGCAAAGGCTCCTCTAACAGGTCCTGCCAGTGCAGCCGTTGCGGGAACTGCTGATGAAGCTGCCTCGGAAGAGAGAACGAAACAGCTGCCGCATGATTTGTGCGTCGTTACATGCCACAGTTCTAATTAGTTTCGCCTGCGCTGTAGCCTTAAGTTGTTAGCGATAGTTGGAGTAATAAGTAAAGATAGACAATTAAAAGCTTAATTGGTTGTTTTTGTCACCAACTGCCGGGGCGTACCAGCCCCTCATCTCCCTTTCTCCTCATTTTAGCATGCAGCACGATATCCCATCGTGTGCATTGACTGCTTAGAGTTGCTTTTGAGTAACTTTGCAATAGATGATATCAACACGAGAGCAACAGTCGCGCAAAACGCGACAGTGGGATACCCCTCGACCTATGTTCCCGTGTAGTTTAATTTGTTAAATTCATACACATATGCATATGCACATGCTTTGAAATTAATCCCGACAGATGGCGCTCGCGCTTCGCGCTTGCCCGCCTCCCTTGTTAGCTGACAGAAGCACTTGGTTTTATGCTCATACTTTCTTAAATAACTTCTGTGCTTATTGTTCGATCGGATTGTGATTTGGACACTACGTAGATATTTTGTTCAGCTTAGTATATGTTAAAGTCAGAAAGTTGTATCTTTTATACAGCGCTTACAAATTAAGTTCAAAAATTAAATTATTGATTTGTGGGGGCGGTGGGCGTGGCACCTAACATTTGAAATAAACTTGATCTGCTTATTGTATACAGGAGTCTTCCTGCCAAATTTGGTAACTCTAGCTTTTATAATAGCTGAGATCTGTGCGTTCACACAGACAGATAGATAGACAGACATGGCTCAATCGACTCGGCTTGTGATTCTGAGCAAGAATATATATACTTTATGGGGTCTCCCACGCCTCCTTCTGCCTGTTACATACATTTGCACAAAGTTAGTATACCCTTTTTTGACCATTTTCAATGGTCGAAGGGTATAAAAATCGCCACGATTGCCTAGCAGCCTCTGAGATAATATATTAACTTTCTATCCAGTCAGTTTTTGTAGCATTGTTTACTATACCGACTGTATAGCTGTGTCGCAGGTCGTGTTCATTTGGTACAGCTTCTGAAAGATCGATCTTCTGCAGGTAGCCTTTGGATTGCTTTCTTGTCTGCTTCCTTGGGGGTTCCACTCCAGTGTTATCCTGGCACTGTTACTTGGACTGTTTCTGAGAGTATGTCCTCTCCACGTCCATTCTCGTTTCTTTATTTGGAGGTATTTAGGGGGCTCACTCGAAGCACGAAAAAACTCTGCATTAAATATTCAGTTTGGGCAGAATACAGGATGCTCAGGAATTTAAGTGTCATAGTTTCTGTGGTCAGCTATGTCTCACTACCATATCACAGTATCGATTTAACACACTCATTGCCATCCAGCCAGTTAGCCAGGCAATTCACCTCCTTATCACGCTTACTTTTGATATCTTAAGCATGCGTAAACATGTATTAATTCGCGTATTCGTGTTGAGTTCAGTTGAAGCTGTTTAAATATTTTGACAACAACTGTGTTCAACTTTGTGCTCAACAAGGCAGCAAAATACGGCTGATACTTATTAACACTCAAGAGAGCGCTTAGGGTAGAGCATAATTAGAAGATTATGTCGCTCAACGCATCTCGCCCTCTCAATTGTATAAATTTTGTTATGTTTTCAAGAAGAGAGAAGATTTGCTTTGCGGCAAAACCCATTCAATGATCGTGGGAACTTGTAGGCCTTCTATTGTACATTATTATTGTATTCATTTATGTTAAGAATACAAGGTTCTATATTAAGAGAGCCAACAAAGAGAACAAGATTAAAATGAAATTATGAAAATTATCATAAAGCTTTTGTAATCTAATATACCATAAAGCTAACATCGAACAGCCCTAAAGCTTTTGTAATCTAACATATAACTTCATTTTATACCCTTCGATCATTGAAAGTAGTCAAAAAAGGGTAAACTAACTTTGTGCAAATGTGCAGGCAGAAGGGGGCGTGGGAATCCCCACAAAGTGTATATATTCTTGCTCAGGATCACATGCCCAGTCGATTGACACATTTATATCTGTCTGTGTGAACGCACATATCTCAGCTATTATAAAAGCTAGAGTTACCAAATTTGGCAGGAAGACTCCTGTGTACTGTAAGCTGATCAAGTTTATTTCAAATGTTAGGTGCCACGCCCGCCGCCCCCGTAAATCAATAATTTAATTTTTGAACTCAATTTATAAGCGCTGTATAAAAGCTACAACTTTCTGACTTTAATATATACTAAGCAGAATGAAATATCTACGTATTCTCCAAGTTGGATTGCAATTTGGAGGATACGTAGATATTTCATTCAGACTATAAACTATAAACTCAGAAGTTATTTAAGAAAGTATGAGCATAAAACCAAATGTTTCTGTCAGCTAACAAGAGAGGCGGGCGAGGGCGATGTGGCAGCGCCATTTGTCGGGAATAATTGTAAAGCATGTGCATATGTATATGTATATGAATTTAACAAATTAAACTACACGGGAACATACATAGGTCGAAGGGTATCCCACTATCGCGTGCTGCGCGACTGTTTCCTTCCTACTGGTTTTTTCTCTTATTGTGAGACTAACAATAATTATTCAAATCTAATTATATAGTACATTAATTACAATATGAAATAATTGTATTAGTTAGAGACGGCACTAGGATTGCTTTGCTGAGCTGAAGAGTCTTTGCGTTTCAGTCGATTCTGAATGCAGCCTCGCGTAAGCGGCTTTGCGAAAGGATTTCGTGTGTGGCGACCTTTGCTTGTCTCTTTCTCAATTGAATTTGTGGAGGTCTCTATGGATGGTGCCCCAGTGATAGCTCGCAGAGTGATGCGTTTTCCAATAGTTCATAATCGTATGTCCAGATGGGTCTCAGCACTGTTTTGTAGAAGAGTAATTTGTACTCCTGACCAAGGGGAGTTGCAATTAATAAGCCAATAAACATTAGTTACTTTAAGCTTCATATGTGTCCTCTTAGATTCTATATACCACCACCTGGTGAGACGTCTATCTAGTTGAAGGCCGAGATATGTTACTAGATCTGCTTGTGGCATGCATTTATTGTTCAGGGTTCAGGGAGGGCAGATTTGTATGTTCAGTGTGAAAGGTACATGCCTGCTTTTGGTCTCTTTTACCTTAATGCGACAGTCCGCAAACCATCTTTCCACTATTGTAAGATGACAGGCAAGTTGTGCAGTTGCCTTTCCTGGGCATCTAGATCGGCTTAGTATTGCGGTTCGTCAGCAAACGTAGAGGTTTTGAGCTGATAGTTTTTAGGCAGGTATGCTATGTATAGCGTGGAAGGAACGGGGCCGAGAACGCTACCTTGGGGGACTCCCGCATTGATATCGCGGTCATGCGAAGTCGAATTGTTTAAAGATTTTATTCCCCGTTTTTAAGGCACTAGCGCAGGCAACGCTAGCATTGGTACGATATCTAGGAGGCAGTGCAACTGACGTATTCATTCTCCACACGGTTGAAACAATATTTGTCTAATCATTATATTTGCATGTCGTACACTAAACTCGCGTGTTATGCGAACTTTCAAGGCTAGACAAATGACAACAGTCGAGTAGAATCCCCAGTTCCCAACACGTGCGACAAGCCACAGCTTATCAGCTCTCTGTGTAGTCCGGTTAACAACAAATGCGAACATTGAGCTAGTGACGTGAGTTCATAGAAAATCTTAAAGTAGAAACTTTTCAAAACATTTGTATGTAAGGAATGTATGTTACCTCGTCCCAAAGTGATAGTGTAGTGGGTGAGAGCTAAGGCTATGCCCGAACTACTAGAATATTTGACTTATGAAGGACAGGTTGTTAATAGTAAATGACGGAGTTTGTAGTTTCCTATATAATTCTAAACTGAAAACTTGTAATTGTTAAATTTGATAAAGCTATTTTTGTAGGTGGTAGAACACTAATTTAAAATCAAATTTAATACACATTTAAAAATACATTTGCAATATTTTAGAAATATCTTAAAAATATTGAATGCAGAAACCCGTTAAATATTTTCCAAGTATTGCAGTGCATCAGAGAGGATAATAAACCTTTTATATAATTGAATCATTCAGCACCAATTTAATTCTACAGGGTATTCCGTCTTTACAATGACGAAATATTAATGAAATTTTGATTATCAATATTGCTGGAGCCTGTGTTTCTAGATCGCAAGTAGACTTCGTTGCCGAGCTTAAGTTGTGAGCACAATCAGTGACGCGTGAATCGTCGAGACGAGCGAAACATTATGGATCTGAGACTGAACTGGCTTCATGCCAATCGAAGACTTTTACGAGTGTTGTTCGATGTGCTCTTGCTGGGCGGGCTGTGCATCCTCAGCACCAAGTTCAGGGCACTCTGGGGACTCCCCACGCAACGTGGATTCTTCTGTGACGATGAGACTTTGATGTATCCTTACAAGGAGAATACCGTTACACCCAGTATGCTGCACTGGCTAACCTTGTATCTACCCTTTGTGGCTCTGGTGTTCATAGAATTCTGGAGACATTTAGGCACGCATTGGCAGCATTATTTGCCAGGATTGAACACCATTCGCTGGTTTATATTTGGTCACTTTGCAGAGCGGCTGCTCAAAGACCTGGGAAAGCATACGATTGGAAGACTGCGCCCACATTTCTTTGACGTCTGCAGACCACTGCTGGAGGACGGCGGAATCTGCACAGACGATGCACATCGTCAGGGAGGCGTTTACCACACCGTGTACACCTGTCAACAGGCAGTCTCAGGTGCCACTGCGGCCATGCTGCGCGACGTGCACGTCTCCTTCCCCAGCGGCCACTCGAGCATGGCTTTCTACGGTCTCGTCTTCCTGGCACTCTACTTGCAGCGCATCCGCTGGCCAGTAGCGGGTTCTCTGCTGCGCCCCGTGTGCCAGCTGCTATGCGTGGGCCTCGCCTCATTTGTCGGCCTTAGCCGTGTCATGGATTACAAACACCATTGGTCGGATGTTGTGGCCGGTTCGCTGCTGGGTGCCAGCGTTGCCCTTGCGGTCGTTCGTGCGGCCAAGCAGGAGCAGAGATTGCATCAAGCAAAACATGCAAATGTTGTAAAGGCTCCTCTAACAGGAACTGCTGATGAAGCAGCCCCGGAAGAGGGAAAGAAACAGTTGCCGCATGATTTGTGCGTCGTTACATGCCACAGTTCTAATTAGTTTCGCCTGCTCTATAGCCTTAAGTTGTTAGCGATAGTTGGAGTAATAAGTAAAGATAGACAATTAAAAGCTTAATTGGTTGTTTTTGTCGCCAGCTGCCGGGGCGTACCAGCCCCTCATCACCCAAGTACCAAGATATCCATCGTTTGTTTAGTTTGCTTGCGGTCGCTTTTACGTAACTTTGCAATAGATGGTATCGGAACAAAAAGTACCCACGATTACATAGCAGCCTCTGATATAGTAACTGTCTACCTTGCAAGTTAGACAGACAATTTACCTTTTTATAACGCTTACTTTTGATATCTTTAGCTTGTATAAACATCTATAAATTCGCGTAGTCGTGTTGAATTCAGCTAAAACTGTGCAAATATTTTGACATCAATTGTTTACTTAGCAGCTGTAAGCTGCTTATCAACGAGTAAATTCAGGGAAATCTCAAGTTCGGGTATTTTTTATATGAGCTTACCAACGGAAATGCCATAGAAATGTGAATATATTATTACGCACCTAAAAATAGAGAAAAACAGTTTGTACGTCAGATAGAATGTCACTCAAAATAGCAAAATACATTAATAATAAGTTTAAGGTTTTTAGCTGATCAATTTCAGGGAAAATTAAGTGTAAGAGAATAAAGTTGTAAAAAAAAGATAAAAAAATTGTTGTACATTTATACTAACTTTGTGCAATTGTATGTAGTGGCATCTCAGCTATTATATAGTAAAAGCTACATACACCATCGGGGAAGCGTATCTTACTGTCGAGTTTTGAAATGCAAGTATTTATATAGACGAGCTTATGGATCATTAGATTAGATCACAGTTGGATCCATGCTTAGTCTGAGAACTGTTCAAAAGTGGGTTTGGCATCTGATTTGTGTTTTTCGTAAAGTAGCTAAATATGTTCCTGAACTTGTTATCAGCAATGTATTGTAGTATAATGTATTCGATTGCTAGCCCACTCACTTTACTGACACGTGCTGACTTTTGAATAACCCGTGTATTTATAGTTTGATTAGAGTACTAAAAACTATTAAAGTAATTAATTTTACTTTTTACAGTCATAATGAGTTTGATGTACAATAAATGGGTGTGTCCACCATTACTGTATATAGATTATGGTATACAATAATCTTAATATGCCGAGTAGCGCTAAATCGACTAGGCTGTTGAGGCTGACCAAGAATATACATAGTATATATAGAGTGTATGTATGTATATATTCTATCTTATTTAATTGAGCTGATTCCATTTAACACGTTCTTCTAACTTTCATTCAAAAATGTTTCCTCAGATGCCACAGATCGTTTAGAGGGGCCTAAAAAAAAGACGCAATGCAAATTGATTTCAATTAGCAGCAAGTGAAAATTTCACGAGCGCTGAAAATTCCAACCTAAAGGCAGCAACGACACGACGTTGAGAAAGGTAGAGCGGTAGAACAGTGCAACAATTAGCGGGTCTTTTAGTTTCATTAGAGGCAAATTTTCAAACGACTTAACCTCAGTCAACGCCCTTCCCGCCCGCCTTTGGAGCAGGGCACGCAGCAGACAGCTGAAGAGGAATATCAGACATAGAGAGAGAGAGAGAAGGAGTGAGAGGGAAATAAATAAATTCCACCAGCAGCCGCATAAATTGGCGCAGAGTCTGGAGAGCAGAGAGTCGAAGAGGCTCGCCCCAATTGCAGACGCTGCTGATGATGATGATGCGCAACACCTGAACCAGAGATACCTCGGCATTGGGTCTCGAGGACACGAGGACTTGTGTCTGGGACGATTTGGGGCTACCCTCATCAGGCGGCGGAAGCTTTTGGCGGCCATTTTCACTTGTGGCCCGCTTAATTGGCTCATTTATTTTGATGGCAAAGAAAATGCTAGAAAATTGTGGCCTTTTTTGTGCCGAGCACTCGCACTCACACTGGCATTTACCTGCTTCGCTGCTGTCTCTGGTTTTATTATGATTAATTATGGCACGGCACACAATTACACACACATACACAGTGCCCTAAGCTCCACTTTCCTGCCAAGTTTCGCAACTGTGTCAAGCTGTTGTTGTAGTTGTATTAGTTGTAGTTGTTGTTGTCTGCCCCGAGATGCGAATGATAAATTTCTATGCAATTTATTTTAATCTGCTGCGACTGGGAACCCTCTGTCCCCCTAAAGTTTTCCCCTTTCAAGCGAACCTTCTTTGCAGCTAGTTTCCATGCGTTAATTAAATGGAAAATATTTGCACATAACAACAAAAGTAGTTGCCTGTGGAAAGGGGGGAGGCCACGGTCTGCTTACAAAGTTGTGCTGCAATCCAACACAGTGACCTAAATTTGCATTAGCGAAAGTTTTGTTTTGCCTCAAATAGAAACAACAAACTGAAACTGAGAAGGGCTTTCAAAGTGCCAAGGATCTCCCTGTACTGTGCTGTGCTGTGGTCTAGCAGGGTGCAGGGAACGCTAGGAAAGGGGAGAGAACAGCAGCTGCAACTGTTGCGATTGAGTTTCCTGTGATACACTCCAGTTCTCAGTTCCAGTTGCATGCCACACAAGCTCATTAAAACAGAGCTTCGTTCTCTGGTCTGGGTCTAGTTGCAATTAATTAAAGCGCAACTTGGGCCAGTTTAACAATCGAAATCCTTTTGAATTGCTGGCCATAATCCCATTGAAATCACCATAGAACACGCTGCTGGCAGCCATCAATCAGCAGGTCGCTTAGCTCGCACTCTCAATCAATTGGCCAACCTCAAGTTCAGTCTCCTTCAACTCTTGCGGGCACCAGGGCAAACAGCAGACAGCACACGGCACAAATTTAAGAGCACCACCAGAGGAGGCGACTCCCTAATCGCCGTCAGGTGTGATAATGTGGCCTGCTGTATGCCTCCACTCCCCCTCCCTCTCTCTCTCCCTCTCTGTCTGTCTTCCACGCCTTTGGCCTGTCCAGAATCGAGTCAGTTTGTCACTCCACCATATCGGGCATCGTCCGCATGGCTGTCATCATCATCATCGCCTCGTCTGCTGATGCATTTTTGCATGCCTCTTTGGCTGTTTGCTCAACAAAATGTCCCAAAGCATTTCGGGGATTTTCCACTTTTCTATGGCCATAGAGACAACACCTTCGATGTTGTTCCTGCTGTTGCTGCCTCCATCGCCGTTGTCGTCGTCGTCGTTGTTGTTGTCATTTTCGTTGTTGCTGCTGTCAACGTCGCACCGTGCGCTTCATATTTCTGCGGTTGCCAGTCTGTCCCAGTCCCAGTCCCAGTCCCTGGCTTCCCAACCCGTGGACGGGCTTCCCTCTCGTTAACTTTTACACTTGGTATTTGCCATCAGCAGTCGCCAGTTGTCGGTGCACGGTGCTAGGTGACCGGCTCCTAGTCGCAGCCCCCAGCCAGGTGACTCGTGCTCGGCTCCTCATTGGCTTCATGTGTGTAAAGACAATTTGATAATCGCAAAATGCAGCATAGTTTGAGTTAATGAAGCTTGTGTGCCATGTATGGCAGAACTTCACCTCATCCTCATTCCCCACGCTGCTGTGCATGTCAGCCTGGTGCAGACCAGTGCAGAGCCAGGCTGAGAGCAGAGCATAGCATACCTAACCAGAGGAGACTTTGGTCGTTGCGTTGTTTGTTGGAAAACAAGTAGAGCGTTTTGCTTGCCAATTAGTAATTTGTTTGCCGCCTGGCTGACTTGAGGCTAGAGCAATGGAATGGCGAATAGAGACAGAGATGCACAGAGAGAGAAGAGAGAGAGAGAGAGAGAGAGAGGGAGAGAGATAGATAGAGTAAACTCTGTCGAGGTATTTTTAAAGCGCCGTTGAAGTGATTCCACTTTAAGTTTGTCAACAAGCTGGAAATATTTGCTGAAATCAGAGCACTGAAATCTCTGATTCAAAAGTGTACGAGTTCAATATGGCAACTTGACGATGCGTTCGTCTCTGTCTCTCTCCCTCTCTCTCTCTCTCTCTCTCTCTCTCCCACTAGCTATCTATGAAAGCAACAATAACATCGACTCCAACTGTGCAACATTCCGCGCTATAGAGCAGATTTTCCATTCATTTTCAATTTATTTAAATTAATTTAAAAGCATTCTCCACACGACACATTACAATGCATTTATCAGATGATATCCCCCAGACTCCTCACCACCCTCCTCCCCTTCCTTCCCCTTCACTACGTCCCTTCTTGCTGCTTGCAGCTGTTCGTTCTTCCGTCGTGCTGCGAACTTATTCAATTTTTATCGACTGACAAGACGAGCGAATTCAATGTGACAATGCGACAGCTCAACGGCAATAACAACAAGAAGAACAACTGCAACAACAACAACAACAACAACAACAATGCAACTGCAACAACATCGATAACAATGGTAACTCTGGCGATAATAATGGACGATGCTGCTGACCCCGCGCCGACATCGTCAACCCAAAAGGCGTCGTCTGCTTGCCCACGTCGCACATCGAAGGCAACGGGGACAGCGACAGCAACTTGGTCTCGATCTCCCTCAGTAATAACGCCAGCCCGAGATGGCAGTCGATGGTGCAGTGCCTCGCAGTCTTTCCGTTCCTGTTCCTCCTTGCCATTGCGTGTTCGTTTTGCCTGCTGTCCTAGAAATCACACGCAGTCCCGACACGTGACGTCGCTGAGCAAAAACGGCGGCCATTTTGCGTTTTGTCCCGTTACCGTTGCCGCCATCATTATTAATATGGCCAGCAGGGCAATGGCAATGGAGGAGCTTCAGACCGTACCAGGACGACATGAGGGCCATTTGCTTTCGTGCTAACTTCCGCTGCGTCGAGTTCGTGCTGTGATTTTTTCGCACAGCCTTCCCCACACCACTCTTTTTTTCGACTCAGACAATTTTGATTGCTGCCCGTTGGGCAGCAGGAGAGTGAGGGAGAGAGAAAGGGGAAGGGATGGAGAGCGATCTGTTCCTGCAGTTCCAGTCGCAGCGTCCTGCAGTAGAAACAGGTGTGGCCGTCAACTGGCAATCAACTTTCATTTAGCAGCATCATTTGTCACGCTTGTTTATTGCCCGGTTACGTGTTGGTCACACTAAATGGCTGTTATTGTCGACCATGAAGGAGAGAGAGGAGCAGAAGGAAGTCGCAGAGACAATCTGTAGAGCATTGCAATAGGTCGAAGGATTGATTGGAATGTGGCAAACTGCAGGAACAGAAAACGAATCATCATGCTGGGCAAAATATCAAATGTTGTTGCTAATGGAACATGTCAGTCTCTTTATAAACTCAACTGACATATCAGCAAACAGTTTAGAAATCCTTAAGGGACTTTAAACAAACGATAGGAATTGTTGTCGAACAAAGTAGATTAAATTTTGAAGTAGATTTGTAGTTTTGGTTAGAGTTAAGAAGTAATCAAGATCTCTGTTGAGCGCATTGAACTGTTTAATACTCTGCATTGTAATTTGTATTGTAATTCTTTTACAATACTCAAAGTTACTGCTAGAACTTCTTGCAGTAATATGTGTCTTAGGATCTGTTTCCAATATGGATACTGATCCATAGTAAGTATATATAGTATGTACACTTTGAACACTCTCCCACAACTTCTACTTCTCATTTTCTTAGTTGTCCCATATATAATATATTCTTAGTCACCCTTTTTTGACTTAGTCACTCATATTTCAAAACACAAGTGTCTTCGGTACAATATTTTAGCCCAGTCTATTTCACGTATCTTTGTCTTCTAATCTCTTATGAATTCTTTGATAGTGGTTCTGCATCCGCCACAGAAAGGCGCCGGCCCTATGATTTAGCATTTGACAACTACTTTTGCCAGGACTGCGGCTCTTTTTTGTTTTTGTGTTCCGAGATTCCTCTCAGAGTGAGGTCATTATCCCTCCCAAGTTTGGTTCCATAACTAGTCTGGATTTGATTCTGCAATTACTGAGTGCTTCCTAATGATTAAGAAAATACCTATTTTCAAAAATACCAAAATACATGTCACCTCAAAGCTCCCGAAAGAACTGAACCACTGTAGGCTTATCCGAAATTCGCCGCGGGTGTCGCGGGATCCGACAAACCGAAACGAATGCAAACGTGGCGGATTGCTAATGCCGCGTTGATTATGAATATTTTAGCGCCCTGTGCTAAAAACCGAGCCTTGCTGGCGATAACCACCGATGCTGGTGATGGCGATGGCACTACCAATGGCAATGGCAGTGCCGGTGATGATGATGTTGTTGCTGTTGCTGCTGCTGATGGCGTTGACCGCACACGCCGCGAATGAGCAATAAATTTGTATGCAAGGCCTCGAATTGGGGAGTCGCCCACGCAACGAGCATATGAAAATTTACATTTTGGCAATTTCCAGCTGTCGAAGAGTCGTCTCCCTTCACCCTTCTCTCCCATCTATTCCCCAGGACCACTGAGTGCACCACACAGCCCCATGACCAATAGGTCGGGCGAGGTTGGCTGCATTTGCCTATCGCCAATTGCAAATCTTCGTCCAGTGCAGCGCGTGGATTCCGTTACCACGTCGCATTACTCCGACTGTCTCTCCGTCTGTCTGTCTGTGTGTCCGCCTGCTCGTTCTTCCGTTGGTTCAGTTCGGTTTCGTTTCGCCAACAAATGCAATTTCCTAATTTCTCATTGGGGAAATGCCGTTAAGAACCTAGTCCAACATGCAGACAAGCCCAGCCGATTGGGGCTAAGAGGGTCAAAAGTCGACGAGGCCCGCATCCAAATTAATGACCCGGCGCCGCAGACGACGAGCGCAAAAAACCGCAGACAAAGGCGCATAAATGCATAAAGTGGACAGCGGACCAGCCCGACAGAGCAGACGGTTTGAATGGCAAAAATTGCAGCAATCGCAGTTAGACGCTTCGACCAAGAGGCCTTCTCCTTCCCATCTCCCCCCATCCCACTCTTTCTCGCACTCTCGCGCCTGAGCTTATGCAATTTGCTATTGGTTTATGCATGAGGCCCCCAAACGAACAGACAAACCCAGGAGTTGCTCGTGGAGATGCTAGTGAATGCCTGCACGTAAGGAAATTCACACGGACCGAGCTCTTACATGATGAACGCCTCTGGATGATGCCACTCCCCCCTAACAGGTCAGCAGCCGAGTGTGAGCGGGCTAAGTAAATTGTTGGCATAGCCCTTGATTAGCTTACCCCAGCTCCACTTGCACCAGTTGCCGAGTTGCAGCTCTCTGGGGCAGGGTGGTCGTAATGCATTGCAAAAACCACACGAGCGGAATTCATATGCATCCGCTGGGCAACTGGGGATCCGGAGAACTGGCAAAACTGACTTGGGGCTCGCAACAGCTGAGTACGCCCATTAAAATTGCAGTTTGCCTGCTAAAAATATAAACTTTTGTTGATGTCGATTAAAGGTTAGTAAGGATTTAACTGCTAGCTTTACATATGCAACAGTTAAAGTTGAGTTGATGAACTCTAGATTGAGAGATTTTCTGAACAAAAGATCACTGCATTACACTAACTACTTCACCTTAGTTATTATTGCTATTAAAAGTTGAATTATCAATTTGTGCCGGAGAAGGGCGTTTATTTATTTATTTATTTAATGTCGACTAATGGCAGTCGACTGGGAAAAGAGTTACAATAAAAATTAAGATTAAAAATTTGTTACATTAATAATAATTTTTTAAAAGGATGAATGTAATGTAATGTAAATGTAAATGAATTAAAAAATTATTAATATTTTATTTTATGTAAATTAAAATTAAATTTAAAAAATTTAAATTTAAACTTTAAACTGGGATAATAAAATTTGACATAAAGTTTAGCTGCATATTGTAACAGGAACCTTAATGACAAATGTGGTGTCTCTATCTCCTTTAGTTGCTGATATCCGTACGTTCAGACAAACAGACAGACAAGGAATAAGGCAGACAGTTTAATAAACATAGTGATCACAGTTAGTCGATATACTTAGTTTAACTGATGTATTTATTGCCTACAGTGCCTATAATATTGAAATAAACCTTATAAAAAGTGGATATTGTTTATTCCAAAAGATATTGTACATAAATTAAATGCATATAAGACTAAAAATGTGTGCCTACACGAATTAATTTATATTGCTCTTCCTCAGGCACTTTTGCATCACTCTAAGTTTAAATTTAATTGGTGCTGCATAGAGTATTAAAGAGCTTGTGTAGAGGGTGGCAGATGACGGGTCAACTCGCCAGCCTGGTCAGGTCACCTGCCCCAGTGCAGTGCAGCAATAATACGACGGTCGTGTGTGTGTGGAGTGGAGCAGCGTGGAGACGAAAATCAATAAACGAATACAAAAATTTGCTCGGCTTAGCAGCCAAATTGGATTTGGGAAAATAGAAAAGGAGTGCGGAGTGCCCCATTCAAATGTGTAGGAGAGGCAAAGCAAAGGCGGCCAGGGACAGGACGGGGCTAAGTAAGCAGATAATATGACATAAATGATTGGTCCAGGGTGGAAAAAGTAAAAGCGCAGATTGTTTTGGGGCCCCAATGGGGGGTTAAGATTTGTGGAAACTGCTGTTGCAGCCAACGATGATGACGACATAAAAGCGATGCTGCTAAATGTTATGAAAGCCCGAAACGAAACTCAAGCCAAGCACGACCGATTCCTATTGCAATTCCAGCGAAAGCGAAAGAGTAAACGCATCATCATCAGTTTTAACGGCTCTCGAAAGCGAGGGCCGCCCAGCGGATGCCCGGAATGCGGTGGACCTGGTGTCGAGACCTGCACTGTGTCTATGTCTGGTTCGGCTGGTTCCAAAAATCTCGCATATGACTTTTCAAATGAATGACAGCAATTAACGCAGTCAATGAAGCCGAGCCCATTGTTTGCCTCAGCTCAGCGCCGGCCCACCCTGCGCTTGTCCGGCTATTAAAAGCCTCCATCGCATGGCCAAACAAATGCAGTGTACGAGCCGCGGCATGGTGGCCACCATGGTTATGACACATAAAAAGAGGCGGCCAGTCGGGCATAGGCTGGGACTGGCCAGGCTAGCTGGTCCTGGCCTGGCTGCTCGACCGGCTTTCTGCCACGGAACAAAGCTGCCGTTATCTGGCCCTGCTGTCTACGACGCTGAAAGGCCCAAAATAAACAAAATGGCCACCAGGCCAAACCGGGACCACTAAATCTGTTATTTATATGACATCACATGGTTATCATCGCCAGCAGCACCAGCACGACGCGTCTGAGGACGAATTCAAAGAGACTTACAGGGCGCAAGCGGGTTTAGTTCGCATATTAGATTAAGATGGGGGTACTTGAAAATATAATTGTTGGAAATATTAAGAGTCATGTTGCATATGCGAAAATAGTCTTACATATGTTCGTGTAGGAAGGTTACTGGAGATTAATGGAATTGAAACTGAAACTGAAAACCAATTTATTACTATTATTATTATTATTTTTACTGTTATTATTATTATTATTTCTACTGTTATTATTATTATTTATATTTTTACTGTTATTATGATTATTTCAGGAGGTATATTTATTTTGTCCAGGATTTTAGCTTAGGAGACATATCCGACCCTATACAGTCTATATGTATATTCTGAATAAGGATCTACAGAGAAGTCGAACTAGCTCTGTTCGTCTGTTCGTATGCTCGTGTGTCCGTTTGTCCGTCAGTTGCAACGCAAACTTGTCTCTCTATTTAAGAGCAATATTGATGAAACTTGACAACTAGGCTTCTTATTTCTGCAGGTTACAAATAAGTCTGAACGAGTCGGATCAGACCGATATATCGTATATCTATAAAAACTATCGGCCGGTCTCAGTTATTTTTCAAGATATTGCAGCCAAAGTAACAACCTTATATGTATATACAATTAAATCAAAATCTGTCCAGTATAACGTATAGCTGTCATATGAAAATCAGTTTTGATTTTAGAAATAACTTAACTTATCAGTACCATTCAAAGTAATATCGAACATACACACTAGCATTCAATTCTGCACCTTAATATGTATATATACATACATATATACATATGAACGATCGGAGATAATAACCTGTAAGGTTATAAAAGTTTACGCATTCGAGGTTACTCTCCTCGTTTTATTAGTCGTTATTACTACATATTATTTTTGTATTAGTTGTATAATTATTTTGTCTATAGCTGATTTTCTTTCTTTTATTGTGTTATCAATTTCTAATATTATTTTTATTATTTCTACTTTTCTTTCCTTACCTTTCTTTTTCTTTTCTTTTTCAATTCTTCTCATTTCAGTCGATACATTTTACCTACAAAAAAGGCTGTTTGCAATTCTATTACCCATTCAGCTCTCATCCAAAGTAGTTCCCCAATTCGGGGATGTAACCTGCCTGCGGCCCCACAAAATGACATTTCAAAGGCCAAACCGGAAAAACATTTCGCCTACAACATTTTCACGTATTTTAATGAGCATTTGCATCGAATTAGGGGGTGGCGGGCGCGGGTGAGCGCTGTATATGCAAGACTACGCGGGGCAAAACACGTCGTATGCGTGCTAAAAACCCGCAGAGAATTTCGAGTGAGGTTCGACTGCTGTATTTTTTGCTTCACCGACGGATACATTGACAATCGGAGCGAAAAGGAGGCATCTGCAGCGGCAGCGGAGTGAATTTTGCCGTCGTACGTGTTGGACGCAAATTTCAAATCAGCCTCCAACACACACATACACATATGTGGTGCACAGTTGGCCATCATTTAAATTCAAAAAAGCGATAACGACCGGGTAATGATGAAGTGCAGCCGGCAGCCGGCAGCCGGCAGCCGGTAGCAGGCAGCAGGCGGGAGACAACAGGCAGGGGCAGTCCGCATCTACGTCAGCGCACAAGTGGCCGCTGGGCATTGTGACATTGCAGGCGCCCGCCAAAATTGGTTACGCGTTTGGGTCAACAGCTGCCGATGCTGTGTGGGAGGTGGGAACGCCGCTGGATGTCCACAGCGGGACAAGCGGCAGTTGCCCGTTCGGCCTGCGACAGCACAAACATATTGGCGCCAGTGGTGACACAAGTTCAGGCGCCGATGGTGGACGCGGGTGCCCCAGGAAGGAGAAAGAGGCCGTCCTGTAGACAGACTAGCGTGTGAAAATGAGCTGCCGCTGATGTGCGGCAAGCGAATGCGATTACTGTTGCAATTTCAGTTATGAAACAGGCGACTTTCAGTTGGCTGCCTAATCTAAGCTGCAGAGAAGCATCTGAAAATTATAAACGAAACACCTTAATGCACTTTAAGCTGTGTTTAAACCGTACTTTTATGAATATATAGTAGTTAACATCTTCTTTACTTACTCAATATTTAACTAATTCTAATAATAATAATGTACCTTCTATCACTAAGCAGTGAACATATGCACATACATACATATGTACATACATACTTACCCACTTCTTAATGCTTCTATCAACGATCAGTTGTTTAATGTTGATAAATACCATCAAACGAATTATAAATTTGATAATTAATATATAATAATGTGGATATAATATTCTATTAACTGTTAACTTCTAATCTGCCTTGGCTTTCTCAAACGATAGTCCGCTGTGCTGCAATTTCATTAGTTAAATTTTTGACGAACTATGGCGCGCTCGATGAACTCTTTTAGTTCGTTCGAGTCTTTTGGTCTTCGAATCTTTTGTTTCTGCGAATTTTCGTTTGTCTAAATCTTGATCTAGAATTAGGGACTTAATTCATTCAGTCTGCGAATAAGTTCCATCGAAAATAGTCTGAACCGAACGGTACAATAATAATAAGATATGGAGCTGGAAAAACATCCATGTATCGAAGTATTTCAGAGATCAATTTATTAAATTATATTAAATATTAAGGGAAATGTGCTATTTCCTAGGCGCCAAGATCTGACGATTGGTCCTTACAGAATTCAACAAGATAAGACGAAAATAACAAGTACACATTTTTCGATAAAGGCTTAGTTTGGAAGATATAGCCTCCGATAAGTCCTGATTTCCCATACAAATTCTCAGCTTAACATCGATCATCGATGTCAAAAAAGTACGATGTTTCAATAAATTCGAATACATCCATATATCGATACATCGCGGATGTTCTTTTTAGCTCTAATAAGAATCATATTAACAATAAATAACATTCGGACATTGTGTGGAATCGTGAGTTAAGCTGGAGTTCTAATCCGGATCTAAATCGGAGGTAACTTTGATGTTTTCGTATTCGCATTTATTTGACTGCGATGTTCACTTTTTAGCTATGCTTCCTTTGACATGTTAACTTTTGTATATACATGTATGTATGTATGTATGTATGCCAGGGAGTGTGCGATATATCACGCTGACTGCATCATTCTCTGGCGAAATTGCAATGTGCACGTGCCAAAGGAAATGAAGAAATATTGCACTTCGCTCTGCCCAGAAGCATTCATCTTTTTTTCTCGCTGCTGCTGCAGTAGCGGCATCAAAAACGGCCCGTCCGCTTTATAGCGTCATGTTCAAGATGCTAAACACACACACACACACATGCACACATGAGATGGCCCACTGGCAGGATACTCAAAGCTGTTAGTGAAGTGGACGTTCGGGCAAAAACGCCGACGTCCAATCAACATCGTCAGCAGCCGCTGGAGCAGCACGCGCGCATGGCCCACATAAAACGTTGGCCCAAGCCTTTGCCACTGCCACAGCCTCCAACGTCGTCCAGCTGCTGCCCATCATCTGCAACGGCAATAAAATCGCCAAGCAGGCAGCCCTTCCCCTCCTTCCCTACATCCCTTCCTCAGGGCAAGGGCAACGGGCAAGTGCATTGCATATAAAATATTTTGCCGCAGCCCAAAAAAAGGGGAAAAAACAAACAAGGAGCTGAAGCCAAAGAGAAATGGGGAACAGTCGAATGTGTAGGCATGTGTGAGTGTTATGTATGTGTGAGTATGTGTGTGTAAGCCAGAAATTATGCTTGGAAAGTGAAAAACTGTCTGCCGTGCGAGAAGTGTGTGGAGCCAATTTCAGCCTGGTCGACTGCAGATAGAGGTTCAAGTTATTGAGGCATACATACTTTGGCAATTCAGAGGGGGCAGAGAGAGCCCCGTGTGTGTTTATGTGTGTGTAACACTTTCGGCTTTAGCCAAGTTGTGGTTTCGGATTGAAAAGACTCTTTGGCTCGTAAAAATGTTCTTGTCTCTCGTCTGCTCTCTCTCTCTCTCGCTCTCTCTCTCTCTCGCTCTCTCTGTCTCTCTTTGCCAGCATCGGCATAAGCTGCATATCAAAATCACATAAAATGAAGCACACATCCGACAGAGGGCAAGCGATTCTCTTACTCCTTTCTGTCTGCTCTCTTCGCCCATCCCTCCCTCCCTGCTCTTCTGGGCCATCGTTTTGTTAATTGTGCAATTCTTTGCTTTGCTGCGCTTGCAGTTTGACTCTTTTGGCCATTCGTTTTTTATGGCAATTCTCATTTCAGCTCCCTTTCTCTCTCTCTCTCGCACACACACGATACACAGCTATGCATGTGTGTGTGTAATTGTTTGAGGATTTCGTGCGGATTTATTGTTGCATGCTTTGTGCTTTCGCTCTGTTGTTTTAGCCCTTGAAAAGTTGTGTACATACATTGATAGGAATTTGATTTGTCAGTTGGTTAATTTATGACAGGGATTTGCTTAGACTTATGCAGGATATATATGCGTCGGTTGATTGGGGGCACAGAGAGAGCAAAGGCAGCAGAATTGATAAGGCTAAAGTGGGGAATAAAATAAAGCCGATTGCAGAGTGAGGGATCGATATAAAAATGAAAGAATTTAAATAGATTGAGGAATGAATGAATGAACGCATAAAGAATATATAGATGGGCAAAGGATAGATAGGCACAAGGCATCTTAGTAATTGATATATCAGTTGTATAAATATCTGAAATGATATGTACAGCACCCCAAAGAAAGGATAGATAGCTACAAGACATGGCAGTAATAGATAGATCTGTAGAATGATAAGATAAGCGGATAAACTATATATAAATCAATATAGAATGAGGTACAAAAGGACAAGGCATCGCAGTGATTAAGAGATCAGTAGAATAAATAGTTAAACTGATATGTGTAACAGAGTATAGTATAGAGAGAGATACGAAAGGATAAATATTTATAAGGAATCTATAGAATTGAAGATATATGAACTACATCGCTGCACACTGGGCTAAATTCCAAAAAAAGTGGCATAAAGTCGAAACTTTTGTCGTCTCAAATCTTAATTTTAACTTAATATATTTAAAATAGATTATTTATATAAAAAGAATCAATAAATATTTTTGCTAATAATGCAGCCCTGTCATTTTAATCGACTTTCAAAGTCAGATGATTAGTCAGCTGACTTCTGCTATAAAATTTGGCGGGAAAGTTTTGCAAACTTTGAGGGATTGGCGATTTTACAAACTTAAACAAAAAAACATTTCAAAATATGCATTTTAATAACCAAGGTATGTAGAATTAATAAATTAAAAACATTTTGTGTTTAAATTAGTAGTTTTTTATTTATGTGTATTGTTATGTACTGTCCAAAAATAGATGAAACCAAACAAAATTGCTTGTGTTCTGTGGAGTAGAACTAACTTTGCGCGCGGGTGCGCGTCATGTAATCTATGTCAAAATAAACTATAGAATGCATATTAAAAGTATTTTATAATTTGGTTTGCGACTTTTTGCGACTTTGGCCAAACATTGAAAATGTAGATGGGCTTGAATTCTGCCATGCAACTCTGCTGGATGCTTGGATCGACAACGGTCGCGACTATTCCGCCCTTGCTAACTGGATATTTGGCCAAATTAGTGAAACTATGCTGAGCGAGGAAAAAAAAGGAGAAATTTTGTCAAAAACAAGAAGATTTCTTTTTTTTACGTATACGCAATATCGCCATATATGGGCGGTTAGGGAAGGCGTGGTCCAATTAACATAAAATTTTGTTTACATATTTTGAGTGGTATATTTATCATATATACCAAATTTCAGCTCGATATCTCCAATATTAGACTTTATGCCACTTTTTCTGGAATTTAGCCCAGTGTGCGCTGGACAAAAAGATTGGAAGAGTGTTAGGTAAATTCCCAGAAACATAGACAAGTGATTATCTATCAATTTAAGATCATCTATTGGCATATATTAAGTGATATATAAGCCAATACATTACTCGTATACCTTTTATTTATGTAGCATATGTAGAGATACTTCAATCAGTTATGCCAATAGTTGCCAACCAATAAACCAGAATTTAAATTCAATGCAACTCTGAATCTCCGTGGTCCCTCTCCCACTCTTCCTCCCTCTCTCTCTGTCCCTTCTATACAATTCTTCCTTCCTTTCCCCGGCTCCACCTCTGTTGCGACCCTTTAGTCAGCATTCGCTGCTGGATAGTTTCTTGCCTTGGTCAAATAAACTGATAAAAATGCTGAGTACGCGCGATTGGACGAGTGTGGGAAAGGGAAAAGGGATTGGTAAGTGTGGTGGAGAAGGGTGTCGGTAAAAAGTGGCAACTGCCATACGAATGCAACAACTGACGCCAAAACAATAAATGCCACTGAGCACTCTGTGTAGTGCAACAATCGGCAAAGGATGCGAGGCAAGAAGGACAACAACAACAGCAGCAACACCAGCAGCGGCAACGGAACAGAACAGACAACAGAAGCGCCAAATGGTTGTCCAAAAGAAAATAAAATGGCACAGGCGAAGGAGGAGTGAAGAGGCGCATGGTGGGGGAGAGGCACGGGGTGAGAGCACATGTGGCAGCAAGAGAAGCACTCGAAAATCGACGAAAATCCTTTTGCATGTTGTTACAAGTGGCCTCGACGCAGCCCCGCCTCGTCCCTCAGTCTTCCAGTCCCTTAGCCACGTTGGTCCCAGTCCTCTAGCCCATACCCGACAGCTTCAATCCTAGCGACCAAAACCCAAATAGTGGCACTTTCGGCTGCCTCTTCATCCGTTTGCCACACGTAGCCATCGCCATCGCCATCGTCGCCTGCTGATTCAGCAAGCAGCACGAGGGGCTTCTCCATGCGGCCGTCTTTGCACCGCTCTCCAGCTGCCTCCCCCAACCCGCCCCTTTTTTTTTATTATTTCTGTTTTTGTTTTATTTTGGCGCATTCCTGCAGATATTTTCCCAGCACTCCATAAACCATAAAAGCGCAGCCCGCTAGCATGTGGTGTGAAGTGCAGCCAAATTTAATTTGAAGCCCATAATTCCTGTTTAACATCTGCAGCAATTGTTTTCGCTCAACCCCGTGCCCCGCAGCCGTTGCACGAAAGAAGAAAGCTTCCCAACTTTAACTAGAAATTGCCTTAGAGGTCGTCCTTATTTATTTCTTCTGAAATCTAACCAAACCGGAAAGAAAGGTTACCTTCGGCATGCAGATGGTTTTATACCCTTGCAGATTCTTATCTCTTCCGATCGTTCCTATACTAATTATATATAATGTACTCAATTGAATAATAATAGATTGATTACTGAGTAAGTAAAGTTATTTTGATGTCATTTCTACAAAAGTGTTTGTTTGGGCCGATTGTTTCTATATAGAGTCGGAGATATTTCCACCTGCTGGTCAAACTTCATATACCCTTGCAAAGGTACGTACAATGACATCTTGGCATACACATGTATATGATTCCATTCTATAAATACTACACAAACGTGCCAAATGAGAATTACATATCGAAAAGGTTTCACAGTTAACATCAAAAGGAAATCTACAGATATTCTAAAATACTCAGACAGTCTGAGTCAGGCAATTAGGTCTTGTGCCTGACACACAGTAGTAAAACAGCTGACTTGTTATCATTATAAGATCATGACAAGACCTACGCAGTTAATTGTCAGCTGGGCTTGTAAATAGAGTGGAGAAGATTCAGTAGAAATGTACTTCTTTGTCAGTACAGATCGCAGTTTACAGTATGCAGTATTATCGCTCGGCAGTTGCTCTCTCTCTACTATTCTCCTGTGTGTGCTGCGCCAAAAATACAAAAGTCACAAGGCCAACTCTGAAGACTACCTTGAAGGCAACCCTGAAGCCGTCTCTTAATACAACTATGAAGACGACTTTGAAGCCAACTCTCAATACAACTATGAAGACAACTCTGAATGCAACCCTGAGGCCGTGGCCAGTCCGGGTTCGCACGATGTCGCCAATGCTGGTGCGATTTATTCCCACTGTGAATAACGATACAGCCTTCATTAACATGGGGCGCGATGTGGAGTCACAGGAAGTACCGTATATTGTTGCACTGGAATTCACGGGGAACAGTTCTAATTGGTTCTGTGCAGGGACACTCTTGGATCACCGCTGGATCGTCACAGTGGCCTCGTGCACGCATCACGCCGTGCGAGTAAAGATCAGTTACGGTGCGGCCCAGCGTAGTAGCCACGTGCGAGTGGTGTATGTGGGCAGGAGAAGCATGTTCCCGCATCCCAAATACGATAGAGACTTTGCAAATGATATAGCGCTGATCCAGATGCCATTTGTGAAGTTCTCGAAGCACATTGGGCCTGTGGCCATAGGACACGGACTGACGTTCACCCTGAGGTGGATATACACAAGTGGCTGGGGACAGCACAGGGATACCATGAAGCACATGAACCAGTTGCACCTGATGCGCATCCAGTTCATGAAGCAGAACTACTGCGTGAGGCAGGGCTACGGCAGGAGGTTCCGCTCGAGCATGCTGTGCGCGAGGCTGCCCCACGTGGACACCAGCTGCGGCCTCGACTCGGGCAGTCCGCTGGTGATGCAATCGAAGTGCGGCCTCATTGGCATCGCCTCCTTTGGCAGCACTGAGAACTGCCGCAACAACACTCTCCTCAGCTACACCAGGCTCAATGCTTATAGAGAATGGATAGCCTCTGTGATGCATAAGAAATAAACACAGCGCAAATACTCTGGGAATACTCTGGGTGGTGTGTCTTGAGGGGTAGTTCGATTCGGAGTTTCAATTAGTGTCGCTGCCCAATCCGAGAGTCGACCAGGTGAAATCTAATTAACACTAATCAAGGCGCCGCGCCGTGCTCTGACCGGAAGTGGACGTGGACTTGCCAGCTGAATGCGCTTCCGGACAGAGCCGAGTACCGGAGCGGACCGGAGCTTCTGCCATGTCTGAGCGGATGCGCGAATGTCGCAAGTGTCGAGCAAACATTTCATTAGAGCCAAATTTTGTGTGTTTTCCTTTTTGGCAGCAGCTGCTAATGAGAAATTCTCTGTCCAGCGGCGAATCCTTTTCAAGGTGCCTGCCGACTGGCAATTTGAAACAGACAGACGGACAGACAGCAGCGCAGGAAATGGCGAGAAAATTAATTAAATTTACACAAGAAATGGCAGAGAAGAAAGAAGAAAGGAGAAAAGTAGCAAAGAGAAACGGCAAATCAGCGCCAAATCTGGCCAAATCTGACGAACAAACGCGCATCAAATTGCCGTTGATTTTGTTTGGCGTTGATTTTCGGGGCACATGAATGGGAAGTGAATAGACACACCCCGCTAACACCTTCCTCCCCACGCCTCTACTGTCTGTGAATGCGCCCATTTACAGGCTGTTTGTGTGTCTGACTGTCTGCGTTTGCCTGTCACATATTAAAATCTGTATAAATCATAAACAGATGACGCGTTTTTTTTTATTTCTAGCGCTTTTTATGGCTTCTGCTGTTGCCTTTGCTACTTTGCGTATTATTTATTCATAATTTCTTTTTATTGTGTTTTATTGTCGGCCGAATAGCGGAGACAAGGCGAGCAATAGTAGATGCGCCCAGCTGTAGCTTGTTCGTCATTTGTCGCGCGTCACACGCACAACGAGGCGTATACGTCACGTGCAGGTTCGCAGGGTTCCTGCCTCCCCTCGTCCCCACGTCTGCTGTCTGCTGTCTCCTGTTCCGCCCCTCTACAGTTTTTTACGCCTGCCTAGCTCAGCGCAATCAGTTGACACTTCCCTGAGCATGTCGCCATTTATCCATCGTACACTGCGCCCTCTGCTTATTTTGCAAATTTGTATTTCTTGTACAACTGTCACTGGGACAGACAGACTGGGGGCAGCTGCGGCAGCAACAACAACAACAATAGCAACAACAGTAAGAACAGCAGGAGTAGCATGAGTAGCAAGCGAAGCAGCAACACGAGTAATAACAATCTGGGGGCAGCGACAGTAAAAAGCAACATCTTTCTCCCGACTCCGCCTTGCCCGGCCTGCGTCTCCTGGTCATTGTCGTCGTCACACATGTTAAGCCCCCCTGTCTCCTTCTCTGCTCTGCTCGCTTGGCTGACTCGCTCCAGCAAGGCAGTTGTCATCAGCATCATCAGCAAGAAGCAAGTCTGCGCCTTCGTCTCTGGCTTCGTCAGTAGTGCAATCATTGTCATTATCATATGCGTCATAATTATACCCGCTAACCATAATGTAGAGGGGTATTATAACTTTGTGTAAACCAGAAATCTATTTAACAGTCAGCGGGAGGCAAGGCAGACCCCATAAACTATCTATATTTATATTGAGCACCAACAGCCGGCTGTATGATAATCTCGATCTCAGAGACTACAAGAGCTAGGAATACCAAAAACAAAGTAGAACGTGTAAATGTGCAACTAAGTTCTTGTCTGATCTTGGCCATGCCCCCTACCTAATTCGAAGCGTAAGTTTAATGAAGGACAGTACATTTTTAGTAAGCTAACAGACTATCAATGCCCAAGTAATTTTTGAAAATTTGGTTGCTATCGGATTATAAACATAGAAGTTATTTAAGAAATAATTTTAAAGGAGTACTGATTTCCCCCTGTCAAGTATGCAACACAAAATACGCTAAGCATTGTAGATAGGTAGCAGGTATATACAGTTCGGGCACACTCTATTGTAGCTTTTGTACTTGGTTTTTTGGTTCCTTTCCTCAACATCAGAATCCGACAGCTTGTCTGGCTTGCAGCTGAGTCGGCATGGGCAAGAGACCTTCTCATATGGAGTATAACTCAGTTCTTTTAAATTTCATATGATCTCTGTTAACGTTCTGTTAAGCTGCTTTAATTTGCAGCGACCCATCATCTGCCTAATGTACGCACCAAGTGTGAAGTTCCCATTGAAGCAGGAACAGGAAATTGAAGCGGGGCAGGGCAGGGCAGAAGCTGCAGAGGATGCTCAGGAAATGGCGAATCAAAGGCGCGCACACAAAACACTTCAGTGTACATTTTTCAATGGTGTTGCAGGAATGTCCTGGCAGTGGAGGCAGGACAGGAGGGGAGACACTTAATCCATATGTTGCAGGACTCTTCGGGCGCGGAGATGGTGAATGAATTATGGGCGACATGTACGAAAAATTACGCGCAAAAATTGCAATGATGAAAAATGAAATTTATCGCAAGAGGAGGGGGTGGGGAGAGGGGGACGCGCAGTATGCCAAGCAGGACACCCCTTTAGGCCAGTAGGCCGGGGGGAGTGGCGCATTTAACACGCCTTTTAAATTTATAATGACACCTTGAGCCTTGATCGCTATGCAGGGTGCAACATGCAGAGCAGGTAGGGGCAGGGTATGAGAGGGGGTTAGGGGAAGGATGAGAGGGGAAGGGGCCCGTTGAGCAGCCTAATTTCCAGCGAGAGCTGTTCAAAGTTTTTGCGCATTTCAGCGTAGAAAATGCAATAAATTAAGCAAAATACTTGAGTCACCTTGAGCCTTGATCCTTGAGCTGCGTGCAGGGTGTGCCAGGAGTAGGGGTAGGTAAAGGGACAGGGGAAGGGGGCTGTACAAAAGGGATGCCAGCGTGTTCAGTGCGACAGCAGCAGGCGTCGCTTCGAAAGTTTATTTCTGCCCGTTCGCTCTTCCTCTTTCCCTTCCCCTTCCCCTCTCCCTTCCTCATCGCTTTTTGTTTGACTGAGCGCGTGATTAAATGTAAAATTGGATTTTTATTATTTGTTTGTGCGAAATATCCTTCCCCGTTGTCGTTGTCGTTGTTGCTGTTCCTTCTGTTGTTCTTGCTGTCCTTGTCTGCCGTTTTGGCAAGTTTTCAAATTGCGTAGCGGACCGAGGGAAGCGAGAAGCCGAGCGGACTCCGAGTGCGCATATTTTGCGCAATTTTTCAAGGGGTTCACCCCGTGGAAACCTTTATAATGCGATTTCGTTACCCACTTTTGTCCCGCCCTTCTACCCACCTCAGCCTAGGCCAGGCTCTGCTCTTGCTTCTGCTTCCTCTTCTACCCATTCCTGGGCATATTCTTTCGAAATGCGTCAGCTGTTTAGCATGCGCCTGGCATTTATAATGAGTGCATTTTCAGGGGAAGGGGCTCCTTGGGTTGCTTGAGGGTTAAGAGCTTCACTTAGCAAGTTTTTAAAGTGCTTGCATTGTGTTCTTTTTAAATACGGGTTTCTGAAGATGATCCTCAGAACAATCATCAGCTGAGTGATAAGAAATACATGTTTACTTTATAAGAAATCTATTGTTCATCTACAAATTGCAGATATCGGTGCAAACATCAACAGATGCCATGCATAATAGGTTGGTATAATCGGATCACTCTGGTATAGAACCATGTATCATGTGCTTCAGCAAGGTAAACTTGAGATATATATATGTAACATATGTTAAATCTCTATCACAATAGTTTCAATATATTAACTATTTGTGTGACAGACCACTACCGACTTTTTGTTTTCAATAGTGAACAATAGTGTCCATTACTATTTATATTAGACTTTTTGGAGAACGAGCAAGTTTTATAAAGAAAAGTGATGTTGGCGGCATTAAATATGGATACATTCCTTGGAAACAAAAGTTTATGATTATTTCGAGCAACAATTTGATTTCGGAAATCGTAGAATCATTCTTAATAAAAGAGTATACTGTATATGTATATGTATATGTATACTCTATTTCTACTTTAAGAACTATCATGATAGTTTTGAATATTTTGCTCAAAATCATATACCAATCATCGTTAATATCCCAGCTATATATACAATATACATATATATATATATATATATGCAAAAGGTATACATCTATTATAAATATCTTCATAAATGCTTCTATCTATAGTGGAATCTATTTGTACATGCCTTTATAAAATATTGGATATAATGTATAATGTAGAGATATTCTCTTAAGTTCTTTCTTTAACGACTCAGCACATTCACATCAAATATGTTAGTATAAAACAATCATTATAGCTGATCTAACTTATCTACAGTTTGAAATACAGGCAAACTTTCTTTTCCAAATTTGAGCTTCTGCTATTTGCCACTTCCTATTGCCATGGCGAACAACAAGGCAAATACCCAAATAGATTTTTAGTAGCTGTTGCTAATGCTTTCCAACAATACGCATAGACATCTATTCACACACACAAACTTACCCACAACTGGTTGAAAGCTGCAGCTAATTGACAATAATTGCAAATACTTTGGTTGGTTAGTGCAGGGCAGAGTGGGAGGGGGGTTGGCTAGTGCTGGCTGTGCAAGAGTCTGTTGTTATTTCTCGGTTATGGCACTGCCTGATTATCGAGCCAACAACAATTACGAAAACCAAAACAACAGAAGCGGCAACAACAATTGAGTTAAGAGCGACGGCAACGAATGCGATGCAAACAACAAAATGAATGGTTGAAAAATATTTGGTGCGAGTAATTGCAATAAAGTCGTCAATAGAAATAGGACCTAGGCCAGTTGAGGCAGACGGACAGATGAGCCAACAGGCAGGCAGGGAGGGAGAGAGGGTAGGAGGTAGGGAGGCAGTCAAGGGGACTGATAATGCGGCAAATGCATTCGCAATAGGCGCATCCGAAACGAAACCCAAATGTGTAAATGCTGAATGCCACACAGAGACAGAGAGAGAGAAAGAGAGAGAGAGAGAGGGGGGGGGGGACAGTGGAGAATCGAGAGAATAGTGAATGGTTGCCACAGGAGCCGCAGACGAGCCGGGCCTGCCGCAGGACCCTCAAAAGTCGGGCAAAGGCCAGCACAGATGCTGCATCAGGAGCCCAGTCCAGTCCAGTCCTGTCCAGGAATTGTCTATCAATTGCTTTGAGTTGCCAGTTATCATTGTTTATCACACACACTCCCTTGCCTGCATATGTGTGTGTGGAATTATGCTTTCATCATGAAATATAGCGAGAGTTTTAAGAGAGAGATGAAGAGATATATAGAGAGAGACAGAGAGAGAGGGAGCATGTTTGGGTTTTGCACGTTGATTTTGAATGGCCCAGGCTAATTTGCATTGGCCAAAATGGAGAAACATTTTCAGCTAACAATTTGCGAGCTTTTGTTTGGTCTGCCTGCGTTAATGTTTAGTGCGATAGATGAGCAAACCAAATAACATTAACTTAATTGAAATTGTTGCAGTCGCAGCAAGCGAAACTCATTGAAATTAGAACGAGAAGCACTAATTGTACGAAACTATAAAGAGAAAAGAACAAGTACAGATGGCAGATTATCGAAGTTCCCTACAAAGTTCGTCTGTCATGATTAGTCAGTGCTTTACTTAATTATAGTTCTCATTTTAAAAAACTTCCTTCAGAAAAATGGTAAAAAGGGTTAAAAGCTTCTCCTAACTTTGTGAAAATGTATGTAATAGGCAGTAGCAGGCGTGGATAAACCCACGAAGAGTTCTGATTCTCGATTAGTATCAGGATCAGGCGTCAATTGAGCAATGTATGTCTTTCTGCCTGTATGAACACACAGATCTCTGCTATAATGAAAGCTAGGAACAATAAATTTGGCATAAAGATTTCTGCCTATTACACGCAGGCACCGTTTATTTCAAATGCTGAATGCCACGCCCACAGCCTCGGTAAAACAACAAATAAAACTGTCACTTCGATTTGTAAGCGACGTATTAAAGATACTACTTTCTGCTTTCATATATACTTAGTTGACTATATTGTTTGTTTTCTTCAAATTTCAACATAATCAGATAATTAACAAATACGAAATTGAAGTTAACAGTTACATAGTGCCGAGCAGAAGCCTTCTTACTTGTTCTTCCTCTAGGTTCATCCTGAATCCTTCGTTTTCCCTTAAAGTTACAGTCACCTCCTTTCATACAGTTGCCCATGTATGGCAGTCTTTAACTCGACGCTGCATTAAGCTGTCAGTCGTTTGCGAGTGAGTGAGTGAGTGAGGCAGAGTCCCTAAACAATTGGCGTGGCAAAGCCATGTAAGCTCCATGCAACACGCTCGTAACATTTCGCATGCGTCTCAGAGGCGCCTGGCAATCAAAATGCCATTGCCAGGTTCTGCTGTGGCTGCTGCTGCCTAGTCCTGGCTAGCATACATACTGCAGATATCCCTGGGATATTGGTGAGGCCATAATCAAATTTTGTCACATTTAAAGCACTTTTGACACATTTTAAAATCAAATTTTATGGCCAGAAAACGTTTGGCAATAAAGGCGAGTCGAGCGCGCTGGAATGTCTCTAAAAGGACTGTGACGATGCCTGCAAGATGATCATAATAGGCAGAAATTTTACCGAAATTTGCGTTAAGGGAACGATGAAGACAATCGCAGTGGTGGGCAAAAAAAACAGAGGCAGAAGCAGAAACAGGCAGGAGAAATGCTGAAAATGGAGCAGTGACACGCCTCCCCCTTTCACTTCTCTTGCTGTGCGGTTGTGCTGCTGTCGAGGGTACTTAAATCCAATTGACAATTCGAAATTAAAATGCCGAAAAGTACAACACATGACCGCAAAAACAAAACGAGCAGAGGCAGCTGCAGATGGCGATGCCGTTGCAATTGCAGCGACACCGATACAGCTGCAGATACAAATACATTTGCAGATACACGTATGTAGATACTCTCGGCAGCTTCAATAGAATGCAACGCTGCGCATTGCGGACGCAGCACATTTCACTGGACAAGTGTATGTCTGTCTGTGTGTGTGTGTGTGTGCATTGGACTGTGTGTGCCTGGAATAGAAATTGCAATGTCAGCAATTGGCAGCAAAGCAAAATCTAAATAAACATTGTCACAAAATGCAACGAACCTGCTACACTCCCCCTTTCCCACCGCCCACTTCCCCGCCCCCTACAGCACTGAAAAAGGGTTAGCAGGGAGGGAGCCGCCTCCACGAATGATTGTCAATAAAATTGCCAAGAGGGAAGGCGCGAGGGGCGTATCCACGTGTGGGCGTATGCATATCAGCCTGTGTGTGTGCATATGTGTGTGTGTGTGTGACTTGCCAATAGGTAGTTAGACAGTCCGGACAGCGGACTGACGGTAGAGCTGAGCGAAGACAGCAGACACAAGTGCAGCTTTGCATTTCGCCTCATGCTTGCCATGTTGCGGCACGGATAAAGATACATTTACAGATAGGTACAGATACAGATACAGCTACACAGCTACTGATATATCCTGTTGCACGACACACGCACTGGGGACTTTGTCGTTTGCTTTATAAATAAATGCATTTTCATTTGCATGCCACACCCACAAGTTGCTCAACGCCCCTTTTGCCACATGCCCCCAGCTCAAGTGAATTATGTCCAACTCCAAAGCGCCACATCCCCCTACGCGCCGCACACTTATTCAAATTTCCATTAGAGCTTTCAGCTTGAGTAGAAGGAAGAGTCCTGCAAACTTGGACATTCGATGAGAACAACACCTTACCTGGAGAAGGGCTTGGACTGAAGTTCTGGCTGGGAGTCGGGCGCGGAGTCAAAGTCTGCCTGCCCCTGTCCTGCCGTGCTGGACACCATTTAAATATACTTGCTAACATGGCATCATGGTTGCAGCTGGTCTGCGCCTTCGCTGCTGCTTCTTTTCTTCCTTCTCCTCATCTCTTTCTACTCCTGCCCACTGCTTCTCCTGCTGTCCCAACTCTTACTGTTCCTGCACCTCCCACTGCTGAAATTCCTGCTCCAGTTTCAGATCCCTCTACTTCTCCTCCTTCTAATTATCCTTCTCCTGTTGCTCATACTCTAGCTGCACTTACTCCTACTTCTCGTGTTCCTCTTCTTTTGCTCTTAGCCCAGGTGCTCCTATTTTTACTACTGCCCCTTCCCCTTGCTTCTGCTTTTCCTGTTGCTCCTACTCCTGCTGCTCCCCCTCCTGTTTCTACTCCTGCCCCCTCTCCCTGCCTCTCCTTTTTCAGCAGGTCCTAATTTTGCTGTCCCAACTCTTCCTGCTGCTCCCACTCCTACTTCTTATACACCTCCTGCTCCTACTCCAGCTATTCCGCCTCTTGTTTCTACTTTCTACTCCCCTTCTCCCTGCTTCTTCTCCTCCTTCTGCTACTTCTGCTGCTACTCTCCCTCTTGCTCCTGCTCCAGTTTCTACTCCTGCCCCTACCCCCACTTGATTAGAAAAGTTGTCTTTTATATTGCTGAAACAATTGCCTTAGAAGGACACAGTGCTCCTGTTGCCAATGCCTTAGCAGCAGATACTCCTCCTGTTGCCAATGCCGTACCAGGACACACTCCTCCTCTTTCGATTGCTGGACACACTCGTTAAGCAGCGGGAATCACCTGCAAGATTAGCTGCACTTCTGACCTGCCTCGATGAGTTGCCATTATCACCAGCCAGGACAGTGCTGCCTGTAGGCGACGAGGAGTGAACTTTGTGCCTTGTCCAGCTGAACACAGGTGCTGCTCGCTCTCTCTCTCTCTCATTTTTTGTCGACTTTTTATGACAAGTTTTTCTTGCGTTTGAAATAATTTTCACAATTAAAGTGGGCAGAAAAAAGAGAAAAGTCATGACGACAGGCAAATGCAGCTGCAGTGGAGTGAGGCGCGTACACGCCCCTTAACCCTTATGCCCAAGTGTGCGTGTGTGTGTCTGACAAACCAGCAACAATCACAACAGCAACGACAGCAGCAACAACAACAGCAACAGCAACACAAAAGGCATTAAAAAGTCACCTTTGCTGCCGAGAGACCTTCCCGTTTGCCCTTTCTTTACCTCTCTCTCCTTGCTCTCTCCCCTTCTCTGTACTGCTGCCCCTTTCAAATTGTCATTCGCTTTGTTTTATGCCTGCAGTTCTTGTTCCTTGTTGTTGTTGCTGTTGCTGTTGTAGCTGCCAAACTAATTGTACGCAACAAAAAGCACAACAACATGTTGTCGTCGCCGTGTGTAAAACATTTGAAAAATGCTCGTAAGGGGCAATTGCACTTGGTGACAACAACAACAACTCGACTGTGGAATGAAGCAGGACATTGCCCGCAGGACAAGGGGAAAAGGTGTCGCCCCCACCCCCCTGTTGTAGTTGTTCTTGTAGTTGTTCTGCACGCTCTACAAATTAAGCAGCATAAATAAAAATATATATAAAATGTATTTGTATCTGTGTGCAAGTATTTTTTATTGTGTGTGTGTGTCTCTGCAGGCTATTCCTATTGCTATTCCCTCCCTTCTTCATTCCCGCCTTGTGCCTTGCCGAATTTTATTATTGCCGCGGTGGAAAATTTAAATTAGAATTCACAAACGGCAACGGCAACAGCAACAAAAGCGACACCGAGAACCAAATGAAACGCTATAAATTATCGCATCCTTTTTGGTGGTGGTTGTGCTCGCACTCCCTGCCCCGCCCCGCCCTGTTCCGCCCTAACTGGCGCAGGTAAATTCAAATGCGATTTGCCACGGTTTTGGCTTTTGTCCCGGCGCAGCTTCGCGGTGGTTGCTGTGTTAGAGAGAATTATTGCGACAGGTTTTCTTAATTTGTATCTTATGGATGCGGCGTGCTCAGCTCCACACAACTATCTGCTCTAATTCTAATTAGAAAACTCGACTATTTGCCGAGCGCTTTAATATTTATGGCATTTCTTAAAGCCTTTAAAATGATTTCTAATTTCTTTCTTCGTTCCCAAAACAAAGAAACAAAACAAAATTGAAGATAAGCAAAATTGCAGAATTGTGAGAGACAACCCTCGCTAATGACCCGACCCAACAATTTGCCTTTAATCGCTGACCAGGCAAAAACCGCACAGTGACCCCTCGCCCCCTATCACCCTCTCCCCGGGCCCCATCCGGTTCCGTCGACTTGGCAAAAATCAACGCCTTGGCACAGCGAAAAAAAGGTGATAAATTTGGCGCATAAATGACACAAAGTCAAAAATCCTCAACAAAATGTACTTTAATAAACTTCAGACCCGCCCGCCCCCTACGGGGCCATTAGGCGTAGGCCGCGTCTCGAATTCGCCTGTCTATGCCGCAAAGAGATAATAAAAAAATAAAATTATCATAAGAAGAAAATGAAAAAATTAATTTACATGAAATTTGCTTTTTTGCCTCAAAATAAATTACACTCCAAGTGCGAAACGTGGGTGGGGCAGGGGAAACGGGGGGTCTGGCTGGTGCCATTAGGTGCTATTAGTGCTGGATTTCCTGCACGCGTTCAGTGTCAACAACCACGCCCACTTGCACGCCCCCTCGCGGCGATTTAGTTGCGCTGACTTTAAAATTTCCGACTCTCCAAAATTTCCATTTGGCACAGTTCTGATTTTAATTTAATTGGATTGTTTGCGGGTGCAGCGAGCGGAAAACATGAAAATGCGACATCGTTTTCGGCAATTTAAATGATTCACTTACTGTTCCAATTGCAGGGTATAGTTGGAGTTGGGTTTTTTAAACATACCTGAAATAGAGAGGAGATATTATTCATGATTAGTCTCTTTTTGCTGTGTCTATAAATGAAATAATAAATAAGTGTTTGTCTTTTTTATTGTGCTTTTCATCCGAAAAATAATCAGACACTTTAAATAGTTTTCCATTGCATAATAACAGATTAAAGAATTACAAAATAACCTAATAAGTGTTATCTGACTATGATTGTGTTCAGTCTACTCTATTTTTGGGATAAAGAACATTTGTCAATTAAAGCTGGGAAATGCTTTGTTACAATAGAAAAAGAAATATAAAAGTTAATCTTCTATTTTAATTGCATGCATATAGCTTTAAGTACAGTTTAGTTTCATGACTTATGTTAAAACTCATTTAATATAATGAATATAATCTGTTTGATGAATTAATTTGATATCAACGTTACAAATACTCTTCTGTAATTACAGTTGTAGTAAGGGTAACTATTCTAAGATATTATAATTCGCTGGTAAACTTATTAGATTAAAATAAAACAGAAGTAAGTATGTGGCAACACTCATTGTAATCGATATTGAACATGGGAATTTAAGTCAGGCACAATCAAATCGCACTACATTATCACATTATTGGTTTTGTGAATTCAGATTTGTTTTAATTTAATACTAATTTCAATTTCAAATCAATGTTTTTGGCAAGAATTAGTTTTAATGATATTTGCAAAAATTAAGAGTTTGAAACACAAGTAACAAAGTACAGATAAACGGTTGCGTGTTTAAGGTAAGGTGACTCATACTCTTCTTCTATACTTACAATATGATGCACAAACTAATACTTTAAGGTATTATTTCATTACCAGCCACAACATGTAATAAATATGTATGTAATTATTTATATTTATTCGTCCCAATAGAAAGTTGTTTGATGATTGAAGGCAAGTTTTCCTATTGTTTTGTGTACTAGTAGTATATTTGAATAAGATGGTGTTTGAGCAGATCATTATTAAAAAATGAAATATTATTACGAGTATTATACGTCAAGGAAATGTTATTGAATACCCCAAATGTACTTATTAAAAACAATTGTTATAGTTAACATTTAACTCATCATATTCTTATGTTTTTCTCTCACGCTCTTTTCTATTTTCTTGTCCTCTTTGTCATCTTAAACTCAGTATACATTGAATTTCGAGAAGAAATAGACATATTTTTTTTTGTTTTTTTGCAATTAAAACCTCTGCAATATACAAAGAAAAGATATCATTTGCAAATGCACCATCCAAGAAATAATAAACATCGCCAACGATTCCATTCCACTCCATTCCCTCTTGCACTTTTGACAATCAAATTTTGGTAATTAGATTGTTTATTCATTGAGTTTCTTTGTGTTCCCACAAAACAATATATATTCTAGACAACTTGGCTTATTTAAATTTGTAGCCAGCCAAATTTAATTTCAGGTAATTTTTAACTCAACTCCTGAAAGCCACAGGGGATTTCAGTTGGCTACCTCTGATTAGCTCTCTTAGCTAGTTGGGTTGATGTTTGACTGGGTTTTTATAAATCCCGTGGACCGTGAATCAGGCACAATTTAAAGCGAACTAGAGAGCCCTCGAAAGAGACGAGCAAGCCATGCATAGACAATAAGTCAACGATTACAAATTACTAGTCCCAGCTACATGGTTCTTCCCTTCCCCTCCCACTCACATCTCACTCTGTGTCCAGAGAGAGTTGTTGTTTCTGCTGCTGCTCCTGATGTTGTTGTTGCTGTTTCTATTGGTGGCGCTGCCAACTAATTAAAAGGCTACAAACTCGTCGGGAGCTCGGCTCGGCTCGCTTTGGTCTCGGTGTTTGGTTGACAACAACAGGAAGATGGCAACAACAACAACAACAGTAACAACAACAACAAGAACAGTGGGTAAACCAAAGACAAAGACAACAAACAAACGACGAGGCGACTGCGGCGCAGTTTGCTGTGATTTAATTAATTTCAATGCATAACGTCAACTGTGAAACCGGAACCAGACCCCGAGCCCAGAACCAGACCCAACCCAGACCCGGGACCAGGCCCAAGCTCGGGCCCAAGCACGAGCCAGAGCTGGAGCCCGAGCCCGAGTTTCAGTCCAAGCCCAAAACCGGAGTCTAGTCAAATTTGACACCGAAAACCGAACCCGAGCGGGACGGAGAGAGGCAGAGAGAGATAGTAAGGGAGCGCCTCAACTGCCCCTGGACAACGCCAGGTCGAGTCGGCGAGTTGGCAGCGGGCAACTGGACTGGAAAATTAAATCGAGTATAATTTTTTGTGACTTTTTGGTTTAAATTTAACGCCATAAACAAGAACAACTCGTCGAGGGATGACACAAATTGTGAGCGTGCGAAAGGGACAACAGATATAGCAGTGAGGGGGGAAAATGCAAAACAGAAACAGAATAGACCTTAAAGTTTTCGATTTTCTCGCCTGCTGCCTGCTGTAAACATTTTTCCGCAACATTGCGCTTAGACTTTAATTAGCATTTCTCTCTCGGCTCAGTGGAAGGGTCCTTGGGGGTGCAGGGTGCAGGGGTTGGCATGGAGGCGAGGCAGTAAAGTTGACTTTTACCAGGTCGCTATTTCTAGTTGAAGTACTTTCTGGAACAATGGGTGCAATAGTTTAATAAAAAGAATGAGCAAGTGAGAAAGTGAGAATGAGGAGTTGAATGTCAGAAACGTTGGGTTAATTTGGTTACTTTGGCAGAAATTGAAGGTATATTTATTCATATATTTGGTAATTGTTTATAAATATTATTTAATGAATCTAGTTAGTGGTTATTATAACAGTACAAATAAGTCAGCTTGACAACGTTCAACTTTACTTAAAGTAACTCAGATTGATTCGCACAACACAACTTATGTTGTAAGTCCGATGACTGTCCGACTTGATCGACCGATGTTTCCAAAAGACTGACCGATGTATTCAACATTTCAACAACTTCCTTTACGACTTCCTTCAACGACTTCTTAATCCGCAACTCTTTGACACTCAACTTTGTCTCTCAAGTTCAACTCTTAACATTGATTTTAAACTTCAGCAGACTGACTTCACTGTTCGATTATTCTTGTCAACTGCAACTGTGATTCTATCGATAGTTGCCTGCACATTGCCCCCTATACTATCGGGCAATCATTGTCAACATATGTATTCGTGATCTGCTACAACCAAGATTAATTACTCTTCAAATACGAGTTTCGTATTCAAGAACGAGTTGCACCGGTCTGATAGAGACATTGAGTGATATCCCATGGCAACAGTCGGTACTTATTGGAATGTTTATGTCAGGTTGAAAAACTCATTAGATTTCCCATCATCAAATCTCCCATTATACGCTTTAAGGAAATATCATTATAGACTAGATATGTATGTATCATTGTATCTATTATTCAAAAATGTGTTCTTATATGAGAATCTTATACAAATTAGAGGCAGGGTCTCTTAGAGTCAAATTATTGCATTGCAATGTTTACTATGCTGATATAACATAGTATAGTATGTTTACTATATAACAGTCCACAACTCTATCCCCAATATTTAAAGAACCTGCTGGGTTCACCTAAGCTAAGCTAAACTTTTCTTGCTGTCCACCTTTTAATTCTGTCTCTGAACAAGCTCTAATTTATTCTGTGCTCCAATTGAAAGTGCAGTAAAATGTGCATTAACATTGCATTTCTCATTTTGCATTTTGGCATTTAAATTCCAAATGCGGAAACTATATTGAAATGTGTTGTGGCGTCCAAAGTGCTAAACAAAAAGCAGCACCCCCGACACTCTTTGCCTGCCCGCTTGCACCCTTTCTGTACTCGGTCGAGGTATCTATAGAAATTATGCAGGCAAATTTATCACAGAGCAGAATTTAAATGAGTTGAAATCGTTGTCATTGTTTTATTTATACAAAATGTGCACACTGTTGTTGTTGTTGTTGCTGCCTTTGTTGTTGTTGTTATTTCTGTTGCTGCAATAATGAAAGTTACTCAATTGGAATATTTCAACTTATGTGCTTAACTCACACAGAGAGAGAGAGAGAAAGAGACACACACACACATACACAGAAGGAGCGAGCGAGAGAGCTGAACAATGAAAGTGAGCATTTGACAATGCATTTCACCCTTCCCCTCTGCTCCATTCCCTTCCCTACTCGTCCTTCACTCCTGGCAGAGCTCTTCTTGCTGTTGCTGTGTTGCTCTGTCATCTCCCATGGGAATCGCCAATTTATTTGCCACTCTCGTAGCTTGCCTCACGTCCTGTTGTCCTACGACAGTCTGTCTGTCTGTCCGTATGTCTGTCTGTTTGTCCGTCAGTCTGCTGCCCGAGTCCGTCTCAGTCCATTAGTCAGTTTGGGGCGTCCTTTGTCGACTTCATCCAGTTTTGCGGTACATTTGATTTGTATTTTTGCTTTGCATCCCATTCCTTTTGCCATTGTTTCCGCATCCCTTTCGTGTTCCATTGCCAATTGTCGTCATTATAATGTCGTTCGACAGAGGAACCCCCAAGGCGGGTGGGGGCAACTCCACATGCCAATTGGCAGTTGGTCAGGAATGTGTGCGCCTTTTAGCTCGGAGCTTGAGGCGCGTTAGTCGACTGACAAATGAAGCGCTGCCCTTCGATGCCCTATTTGATTTTTGAAGACATTACGGGTTGAATTCGAGTGGGTTAGGTCAAGGAGAAGGTGAAGAGGAATTCGCTTCCTCACGGAAGTTCGCCATTAAGCTCACCGTTAACTGTCTATCGTATTACCCAGGGGGGAAGAGGAGGGACCTTTAAGCCCGGCCTCAAAGCCGGCGACTTCACTTCAGGTTTAATTTTCGCCCAAGTTGCGCGCAAAGACAATCGAAAGTGTCGCCTAAGAACTCTATTAAAAATCTTTTAGAGCGCTGGAGTATAAAACAGATGATGAAGTAGAAGCAGCACCCGCCACGGTGGCAGCACGGCAGCCCGGCAGCCCTGGCAGACAATGGAACTTGGCCCCGGAGTTGTCGCCTTGGCTATAAAAACCTTGCGCCAGGAGCAACAACAATGACAACGAGTGCGTCGAATGCAGGCAGCAAGATGAAGACGAAGATGGAGACGAGGACGAAGACGTTGGCGAAGACAGCGAGGATGGTGCTGCTGCTGTGGATGAAGATATTTATTTTAGGGATAAAAGGAATTCAGTAGGGCTTAAAAGTGCGGATGAGTGCCACTTCACGAGCAGCGCAAGGAGCAAAGCGACGCTCACGAGACACACGCGACAATGACGAGGACGCTGAGGACGACGAGGTTGAGGCACAGACTGGCACTAGGACTAGCATGACAATAGATCTTCGAGGTGGCCCTGCACTGCCCTGGAAGACAAAGCGCGGGCGCGAAAAGCGCTCGAGAAAACACCGAAGAGTTGAAAATGACGTTAAAGTAAACAAGATGAAAATTAAAAGCAGGGCACGAGAGTGGAGAGAGGATGCAACACAAAAACACAAAAAAAAAGAGGAACATAAAGAAAACAGAAAACAGAAAAAGAGCGAAAACACAAAACACACTCTCGCAGGCTGCGCCGCGTCGGGATTTGATTTAAAAATGGAGTGGTATTTAAATAAAAATCTTGTTGCATATTTACGGGCGTGTGCGAAGGGACAGACCAGAGCCAGCAGCAATTTGAGTTGCAGCTTAATTGTCACTGAAGAGAGGAAGTGGGGAAGAGAGAGGTGCATGTTGCCCTCACCCTTTTCTCTGGCATTTTTTGCCCGCTTTCGGCTTTTGTGTGCACTTCCTGAATAATTTAAAACTGCCAAAAAGAATGCAAATGTGGTGCGCGCTCTACAATTCGTTAGAATCCTCTTTTTTCGGCTTGCAGCTGAACCACCTGTGCGCAAGTATGCAGTGAAAATGCCATTACATATTTCCCCCCACTCCATTTTGTATCTCTTATTTGGGTTGCCCAGCTAATAAGCAAGGATTTTAAGCATTGCCCGTGGCAACACTGTTAGTAGAGTTGCCCAGCACTGAAACGCGAACTAAGTAGTTGCCCCACATGACATAATATTCGACTACTTACATATGTGAATACATATCATAAAGGGAGCTCTCTGGACTCGCTGCCTTCAATCAAACATGAAAAAAAGCAGAGCACGCCAGACTTGATTGCCGTGACACATTCGAATGCAAATTTATGCAAAACGTGTCAATGTGCTAACAACAAAAACAAATAAGCACGCCGAGCAGCGTGTGACTAAAACTAAAAAATAATCCCAATCCTCAAAACGAACCCAAAATAGCTGGGCAACAAACTGTGCCAGGGCAGGGTTGGCTGGCAAAGCAGGCTACTGTTTGTTCTCGCTCCTTCTCTCACACTTGCTTTCGCTCTCTCTCTCTCTTTCGCGCCGTCTCTCTCTAATCCGTTAATAGAAACATTAACGAGGCATTTTTCGAAAATTATTTCGAGCACGCGATACAGGCAGCTCAGGCAACTCTGGCAAGTCAAGTCAGCTGCCTCTTCGGCACGTCAGTCAAGTTCAAAGTGCAAGCCGGCAGTCGGCACAGTGGGTGCTGTTAGTTGGTGCACACTAGAGAGACGGAGTGAGAGAGGAGGCCAGTCACGTGATGGGCGACGCGGAAAGTATTCTCATTTCGCTTTAATTTCGCCGATCGTTAACCCTTTCGGCTGGCGACTCTTTTGGGGTGGCCTGGCTCTGCTACTGCTACTTCACTTGGCAATCAGAGCGCGTCAAGTTGTTGCTGTTGCTGTTGTTGTTGCTGGTGCTGCCTGCAAAGTTCAAGCTGCCCGAAATAATTGCATTGTAATGTGAAATTGCCACCACCCAGAGCAATCCCTGAGCAGGTCACCCTGCTGCCTGCATTTGCCCCCTTCCTCATTGGTTTGCATGCTTGAGTCTTGTTATTTTTGCACGTTCATATGCCGCACACACACACACACACACACTCTGGCACTGTGCACTGTGTGTTTATGTGTCGGTAATTTCCAATCTCACTTTGCAATCGTTTTACAACATTTTGCTTTTATTTTATGCCAAAGCGTCGCTGGCAACTTTTTGATAGCCAACTCCTCGCCAGAACTGCAACTGGAACTGGAACTGGAGACTTGCGCGATTCGCGTACCTCGTATCTCGCCTCAGTGCCCGCTCTCCTTCTTCAACTCGCTCCCTTTCAGTGAAAGGTCCTTCTGCCATTCGCATCCCTTCTGTTGTTTTACGCTTATTGCAGCTTACTATTTATGTGTCTGCTGCAATTATAACGGAAACTAGTTGAGTGCCACAGTGGGACCATACAACGAAAACGACACAGGGAAGGGGTGTCGCCTAGTACCTGTAGAAGGGCAAGAGGCCAACAGTTGAACACACCCAAGGGGGTGAGTGCTCTATCTCGTAAAAGCCTCACTTGATATATAATTTAATAAATGATTTTATTATACACAATATATATTTTTAGATCGTTTTATGATATAGTAAAATTAAGAAATAAAACCTAATGATATTTTGTCTTCTTTTTCATGATTATATTTAAGATATAACACCAAGTATTGCTAATTATAAATTAAAGTATTAGTCACAACTTTGTGCTCTTTATTTGATTCAATCGCACTTGCACCACTGTACTAGGTGCACTGTCCGTAAGAATACAACTTATTGCTAATTAGTTTTAAATCGATGACCAGAAACGTGCAGACTGGCTGCTTCCAGTTGCAGCAGGGAAGCGAAGTAGGTAGTGACCTTTTCAAGAACCTTTAAACAGGAAAACTATACCAATTTTTATCTGAGTTAGTTAGATTACCAATTAACAGTCACTGAGAGAACAGTCAGAGGATCTCTTATGCTTGTTCGCATATTCAAGAACCCCAATGTAATGGGCTCTACTTTTTCTATAGGTTCCTCAACCGTTTTCACTTCGCAGCTCAGTAAAATGTAATAAAATAAAGTGTTGGGGGATTTCGTTCACGTATTGCCGGATTGGGGGTAGACAGGAGGTGTGGCCTGGTTGGGGGTAGGGGTAACGCTGCAAGGGGTATCAAGTTTCGGGATCGGGATCAGAGGGCTGCAGCACTCTGGCCGCGGGCGCGTCAATGGCGTGAAGTATGCAAAAGGGGGAGGGGAAAGGAAAATAGCAGGAAACATGCGAAAATCGATTGAAAAACTTTTGTAAAATCAAGCGATTCGTTAGCTCTTTGCGTGCAGCTGAATAGGCGTGGCCCAGCGGGCTCCGCCGAAGGTCTGCGGCTCCACCCGCACGGCTTTTATAGATTTGCTTTTATTGTGCGGTATTTATTGTGGTATATGCGCTGTCGCCTCGTTGCCGTTTTTTCCCTCCTTCTCTCTCGCTTTTTTCCCTTTTTTTGTTGCTTTATTTTCGAATGTTGCCCAAATCGCAGCAAGTTTCGCCAAGTGGCAGTTTCGATGGCTGTTGCTCTGGCTTGTCAGATCCATGCCTGGCCAGTCATTCGATGGGGGAAGGCAATGGGAAGAGGAGAAGGGAAGGAGGACGAGGTCATAAGCCGCTTAAATTGGTTCGCCTTTTTCTGCTTGGGCCATGTTTTGGATTTTGTTGGTTGTAAAACTTGACGTTGCTGGTTATAAAAATTGTTAATTAAGTTAAGTTTGAAATGTTGTTTTATAGCCTGCAGCCAGGGTGTGGTGGTTTCGGTCAAGAGTTAAACGAAACTGTTTTTAATTTAATGAAATTATATTATGAAAGTTTTGTAGTTACTTAAAGGAAACGTATTAAATCACGATAAGGGAGAACAAATGTTTTGAAGTGCCTGATCTCAATAAAAATATTCAGTTCGAAAACGTATATCAAATTTGAAGGCAGATCCAGTTGGTTACAACAAATTGGGTATATACGAGTAACAGAAAGAAACAGTGGAAAATATGTTGTTTTTTAATTACGTTCACTATTCCCAACGGAAACAATGTATTTATTGTTTGATCTGATTGAAATTTGAACTTGAGTTAGATATTTTAGTCAGCTAAGTATATGTGAAAATCGAAAAGATTTATCGCTTACAAATTGAAAAATGTAATTCTTCATTTCAAATTTTCTCTAGCTTTTATTACAGCTGAGATCGGTGTGTTACACACATGGCTCAAGCGACTCGGCAAGTGATCATGAGCAAGAATATGTATACTTTATGGGGTCTGCCTCTCCTCCTTTTTCCCATTACACACATTTGCACAAAGAGTTTTCAATGGTCGCAGGGTATAATTATCTACCCGACCTATATCGGAAAATAATTGATGTTGTTATTGAAGTTGAAATTGATTTCATGCACTTCCATATTCAAGTAACCATTTTGGGTTTTGTTAATGTTAGATGGCTTTAAAATACTTTGCTATATATACACACAATATGTGTACCGACTTTTAATGCTTGAAAGCAGTACTCGAACATTTATTTAGCATATCCCTTGCAGTTGCATAATCCAGCACTGCATCCCCTCATCCCCCATAGCAGGACAACATGATCATCGTTCCGGGTGTTGTGTTTGTGAGTGTGTGTGTGTGTGCGGGCGGGCGCTGCTAACATCGTTAGGGGTAACCCCTTCATCCAAGTTGAGCACTCTGGGATTCTAGTGTGCACTCGGCTCCACTGTGTTCCTTGGCTTACCCCATCCCCCCCTCATCTCCTTCCCAGGATAGCTGCGCTTCGTTTTGTTTGCTTGTTTACCCGGGGCTCGACGCGTTATTCTGGCGCAAATCCTCCATTGGCGCATTGTGTTGCTTATCTTTGTGGCGGGGCTGTGCTGCGACTCTGCGACTCTGGCAGAGCGAGTGCAAGTGCTTACATTTGTGCAAATGGCAAATGGCGAATGCGAGTGGCGAATGGAGAAGCAGCAAATGGGAATGGCGAGGGGTGAAAAGGGGGGCAGGGTGAATGGCAAATGCGGCAGCGAAGAAAGACGTTGGCTCTGTTATTTAAATAAATCGTTGCATACTTTGCGGCTGGATGCGGCCATCAACGCGCTGCTTGCCTTCTGCCTACACACGGTGAGTGCTGCGGCGACGGAGGAAGCTGAGGAGACGGCGGGGGCGTGGTTGGACTGAAGCCCGGTTTTAGCTCGACTTTAAATCTCATTTGAATTATTATGGCAAAATGCGCGACAGTCGCGATGTTGTCGCATTCTGCTGCATACTTTATGGCGTTTTAAGTGCTGCAAATGCTAAAAGTGTGTTGCAGCCTGTCAAGCGTTATTATTTTCCAGCTCGCCTCTCGCACTACAAACGCACTTGTGTGTGTGTATGTATGTATGCACTACATTATGTTTTTTGTCCACTGTTCATGACCCAGTTCTCTCTGCTGCCGCATGTAATTAGACATTCAACATGCGCTTTAGCCCGAATCTGTCAGATGACACTGCCGCAGTGCCTGTTTATGAGCAACGACTCTGTCAGCCAGCCAACTAACAGGTCCAAATTGAATAAAGAAAATACTCTTTCTAAATGAAATTATTATTAAATATTATTTGATTAATATGAAAGATTCTTTTAAATTATTAATAACAAAGGCCTTCATTATATTTTAATTCCCATTCAGTTATGTAAGTGGGTTATTAAAGGCAATAAGAGTTAAATAATGACCAACACGCAGAACAATAAATAGAAGTAGAGGGACGCTATGGAGAGAGATGGAGATATAAAGAAGACTAGATGCTGTGATAGACACACTACCCAACAGACTATTTTTTTTTTATTTATTATTATTTATTATTTAATATTATGGATAATGTGCCCTCATAATAATATATACAAATGTACAATTGAGGGCTTATACTATCTTACCCACCCGGCCAAAACCTTAACTCAAATATATAACTTTGCAGGGATGGAATTCGGTACCCCTTTAAAAATATTTCTTATATAATTACTTTGTTAACTATCCGATCGCTACCAAATTTTCAGAAATCATTTGGTCGTTGATAGGTATTGTGTTTACCAAAACTAAACTGTCCTGCGTTTAAATTACGATTGGAATTAATTTTTTACGAGGGTGGAACTGGGCGTAGCCAAAATCTAAAACAAAATTTGATCTGCCTGCAATATTTAGACATTTAGCCATACATACATGACTTTATCGCCTTGGCTATTGATGCGTGTTAGGAATATCTTCTTCCTTCTGCCTGTAACATACATTTTCAGTTGACACAAAGTTAAAGAAAGAACAACAAAAATATAGAAAAGAACTACCAAAAAGTGCCCACTTTAGAAGTAAAGAGGAAATGAAAGAGTACTGAAGATTGAGAGAATGTTAGGAAGATCCTTACCTTATGAGAAAATACAACTTCATATATTCCATCCATATATTCATATAAGTTTATAGAGCTCTTCCAGCTCTTACGCTGTACTGTATTTGAAGAGAACTTTCGCTTAAATTTTTACAAAAAGAATTACCCAACATCTGTAATGTCATTAGTTGCTCAAATGATCTTAAGTCTGTGCAGCAATGATGTTGAGAACACATTAACATGCTAATGCATGCATAACAGGACTTGCTTCAGTGCTTCTGCAGCAGTCACCGAGGCACCCAATCAACCGTACCCAGCGCATTGGGGACTTGATCATTAACAGCAAACCGCGCGACGCCTGCAAAGAAGGAGGTAGCATAGCTGGAAGAGAGTTGGTTGTGTTGGTGTAGTGAGCTTCGCCCTATTTAACAGCTTCCAGCAATTGCAAACGTAAATCAAACGCCACATTCTTCAGTGGCAGAGCCGCCAGCTCGTGCGATTTCTGCTCTTCGTTTATTTTATTTGCAATTTTTAACAATTTGAAGCAGGCGGATGGAAGGAGGCAGGCAACGCAACGGTGCAACAACCGAGGCAGGGTTTGGCAAGCTGCACCAAGTAGCACCAAGCAGCACCGACCGGCGGCTGCGATGCCTGCCAACTGTTGGCTGTACCTGCTTCTCCTACTGCCGTAGCTGGAATATGAACAAGTGAACCAGGGGGAACAATAAGAGCAGCAGCAGGAGCAAGTGCGGCATCCACAATTTTGATTTATTATTTTGATTCCTGTTACTTTAGTACCTGCCCGGGTGTTGCCGCTTGTTTCACCCAGTGCGTCATTGTCCTTGTGCGCTCGCTTCCCCCTCACACTCTCTCTCGCTCTTTGTCGCCTGTTTTATTTTCATTCACACGCTCTTCTGGTTTTATTGCTCCAATTATTTCATGTTGTACTCGTCGTCGTGTGTGGCACTCGAGTAGATTTAATATTTCTCTTCCTGTTTTCCGATGCATTGTATTTGCCTTGCTCTTTTCCTTTCCTCCAATCTGTATAGGTCGATAGTGCAAAAACATTGACAGCAAGTAAGTTAGTTCATTTAATTCCTGCAGTATATATAATTGAACTGCTAAGCTTGTTTGCGAACACAATGAATCGCAGCCACAACACGCAACTCTGAAGTGCGCGTTCCGCTTGAAAATTTCCACAGATTGAAGCAGCTTCTGCGTGCACCAATTAGGCACAGATAGAGAGTCAACCAAGTGCCATGTGACTCTTCTGACTCTGCTGGTAAAAAACATGTGAATATTCCATGCACATTTCTATGGCCAACCATCTCGACACCTGCTCCACAGATGGCAGAAAGCAGAAAGCAAACGCTTAACTGCACATAAAATATACAAAACTAACTTAGTTCGCGCATATCGCTGTGCATAACTCATGAGTGCCGCACACTGTACCCTCTATGTGTGTGTTTGTGTGACCCTTTTGCAGCTACACCATGTCCGCCTACACTTCCTCCCTGTGGGCTGACTACACAAAGACAACAGCCGCACGACAATAAAAACAGCAAACACAAACCAATTCCAACGAGCGTCGCCGAGTTTTTCAGATATAACTAAACTGAAACATTGCAACAGCAGCATTCACATTCTCATTCACTTTTTACCTTTCCAACCACTGACTTTACTTCTATTAAATTTTACGAATCTGTGACAAATTGCCAATTGGGGGAGAACTTCTAATTTAGGTTAGGTTTAAGCAAGATTACACACTTGAAAAAACTAAATGGTATTCTAAATTAACTTGCTATGAGTTTGTAGATCTATTTAAATTATTCATGAATAGATTCATATAAACTTGAGTACAGTGAATTAGTATTTGATTATATTCAAATGGCATAAAATTGATTGAATTCATGTTGTATCTTTCAATGCTGTAGTGTATATCCGGTTCGGTGTCTCCCTTTAGAGAGGGGCATGCAGTTATTCCCCTTTACTAATGGCAAATGCTGAGTGGATGCAACAAAGCGTGTGCCAAGAGCTGCAAGGACATGGGATATGGTGACGGGGAAAAGGTGTCATCGGGGCTGTGCAGGCACAGAAAGTGCGAGCAAAAAGGGGGTACTGCGGTGGGCCATGTATAATTTTCATAAAGCGAACAGGCGACGGTGACTGCGGCAACATGTTGTAATTGCGTATTTTATAGATATGAAAGACACACATACACACACATACTGATACAAACATACCTACAGATACAGACGGGGAAGAAGACATGACCCGACCAGTTGCAGGGCTGTATAGTACTGTATTTGTTGTTGTAGTTGTTGCCTTTGCCGTTGTCGCTGGCACTGTTTGCTTTTGTTTTGCCGCGGAAATGGCAACCGGTGTGCAGCAAAATATGCTAGCAACAGCAACAGCAACAGCAGTGTGAGCTGCAAGAGTAGTGGCAGTAACAACAGCAACAGCGCAGAAATACGCATACGCCACGTTGCGCCATTTGAAGTTGTTGGCGTATACGTAATTTTTATTTTATGGCCAAAAGCCAAAAGGACCCGTCGTCCGTCGCCGCGAAACGCATTCAGCGATGGTTGCAATAACAAAAAATGGCACAGAGCAGAGCAATTTTAATTGCTCAAAAGCGTCGCCGGAGCCAGAGTGGAGTGCAGCTGGAAGAGGGAGGTTAACTAAATTTGCCTGTCCCCATGCGAGCAGCGCTTTATGACTTTTAATTCAATCAAAGTAAATTAAATCAAATAAAATATTCCGCGATGTGCTTTCATTGCGTTTTTAGCTCTGATTTGATTTTTGCTTTGACAGTTTGCTAAATTAAAAACACAAATCGAACACAGACGTGGGCGAATCTGTGGAATTAGGGAATATGGAAATAAAAGTGCTAAGTGCACCATGCAAATATGACATTGCGAAACTAAGGAATACCTAAGTAATCCCCTATATAGAATATAAACAGCATTCGACTAAGGATAACTTCACATAGAGGGCACCTCATTTCAGTCGATTCACTCATCCAACAGGCGTCCTTGCCAGTCGACCTTGTTGGCACATTTACCATGCACACTTGTTCGCCCTTTGGTATTTTTAGCAACGGTATTTATATTCGTTTGTGCGAAAAGTGAAAGGCTTCAAATAGAACTCATAATAAAAGCCCTGCCAAACATGCACTTTTCTCTGCCGTCCTTTCTATGTCCTCTCAGAATGCGCGTGAGTGTATGTGTGTGCATTATCACCCATGCGTAAAAATCAGGACATGTGCGTAAGAGGTAAAGCCTTTGTTCGCCTCAAGTGTTTAGCACAGTATAAGCCGAACTAAAAATGATTATCTACACGTCGTTTTCTACCTGTCTTTCTTTCTTTAGCAGCACAATGGTCGCCGTTAATGGGTAAAAAGAGACCGCAAATTCTATGCGCCGTCATTTGAGTGTGAATGCTGTGATAAGAAATGAATATTCCAAGAAACGGAATAAATTCGAAGAAGATAACACATCACATCGCTGGAAAATTTTATTTTTTAATGCTTAGAGACTATTTATATTCTATGGATTAATGGTCTATTGTGTTTATTGGACGAGGAGTCAGCGTAACAGACAGTAGAAAGCACCTCCGACCCTATAACGTACATATTCAGCATAAAGTCAGAGTCTGTCTGTCCGTCTTTCTGTTTTTGTTTGAGCGTCTGTTTCTCAGAAACTATTTTAGGTACAGCCACCAATTTTTGTAGCGTTGCAAGCAGTTAAATTGATATGATTATGCGACACCCTTTTATTCCACTGCAATCAAAAAATCTACTTTAAAGCTGCATTATAGCTGCAACATAAACTTAGTTACTTCAGTTGTGTGCCCCGCAAGACATACGAGGTGTGTTCAAAAAGTATCACGAATTTAGAATTTTCGCGGGTTACGTATATTCGAATTTCGATTTTACTCTCTTTTGTGAACGTTTTGTGAATTTCATTAAGATTAAAGATTTCACAGAATACTTTCAGAATCTACTACAACACAATGAAATCCAGTATCAGACACTTTTTATGTAATTATTTAATTTAATTTAGCTGGAGTAGACAATAATATAACTTTTTCACACTTGCTTCAAACGTGCGTTGATCGAGTGTTTTTTTTAATTCTTTATAACACAGACACAATAAGTTTTCGAAAAGTAATTTTATATGTTACAGTGGTTAACTGCAGTTTAAACTTTATTGTAAGCAGCAAGCAACTAGTTATCGTTGGCGGATCGGTAGGTCATTACGGCGAAGATGGGATCAGTTACAAGTTAGTCCTCTCCAACGGTGGTTAGGTTGTTGAGGGAAGTAGGTACTTGTCCTTTTTTGAGTTATCTCATCTCTAAGGGGTTGAATATTCAGGTCTCTTATATTGTTTTCATTTTGGATGTATCACGGTGCCCCAGTGATGGTTCTCATTATCTTTCTTGCCACTGCAGGCATATCCCCACACCTCGGATTCATAGGTCAAGATAGATTTTTTGGTCGGAATTGTAGAGTATGACTTTCAAGTCGAGGTAGAAAAGACTATTTCACAGACTTTTATCAGTTCTTAATAAGTATAACTATCTCTTCACATATTTATTAATTTCCGATTACCTACGAACTGGTAACTTGAATTGACATATAGGAATCTAATTATGTATAAACTAGTCAAGCAGCATTTGTCAGATCACATTCGTATCAAAATTAATACAGTTTTAGAAAATGCACTTTCTCTGCGTATTTTCACTGCTCTACATTGTTAAGAGCAAGAAGAGCAAGCAGGGAATGATGGACACAAAATTGCTCGAGCCGATGGGATGGGGAAAGTACGATTGCTACGCCTGGAGCGCTCTTCAGGTATTGGGAAGACGTAACCCGAGTCTAATATGTAATCGCATGATCCCAAAGCTTCTACACTTCAAGAATTAGTATACAACTTTTAATAATGTGCAGTTTTATATATATTAAGTTATTAGTGATTGTGAATAAATTTAAAGATTCTACGGATGATACACAGAACCAAACACACTTTGATTGCAATGATTAAAGCCAAAAAGCGTTAAAGCCAGTTTGTCCACCACATGGCAGTGGAATCGCTTTACACGTTGTTCTTCCTGGTGCTGCTGCTGTTAGTGTTGTTGTAGTTTTTGGTTGACCACCACAGGCCAATATGGCGGCAGTTCATATGAGCACATAAATTACGCCGACGCCAATGACAATGAAATGCGAGCTTCGTTGTCTGTGCCACTTGCTGTTTTGCCGCTCTATGTATGTGTGCATGTAAATGACAGCTGGACAGCTGCTTTGATTGTGTTTGTGTACCCTACGATGTTGTGTCCATTGCATTTTACTGCCATTGTCTACCATTCGACGTCTAAACTTTCAACTACGGCAACTAATTTGTGGCCCACTCTGTGTGAGTCGGTGTATTTGTGTGTGTGTCGGTGTGTGTGTCTGTGTGTGTACAATTTTAGTACAGTCGAGATCCTCGATTAATCTAAAATTAAACAATCGCGCAGGATGAATCCTATGTATTGTGTATCTATTTATTTTTTACTAACTTACTAAATTTCTCCATGTTTTTCTTATTTTTCAAATATAGTGACATCGTAAAAGCAGAGTAGAAGTAAATATAAAAAGGAGATTCGAGCAATGCAGAGACTTAAATGATCTTGAGACGACATACACATTCGACTCCATGTAGATGATGGCTGATGATATTGTCGACCGGTCAGGTGTATGTTTCTTGAAACGCGTTCTACACCGTGCGTTCAACTCGTCAGGATATGTAAATTGAAAGGGCAAGCAATTTATAAGAATTTGCCCTTCAAGGTCTAATGGATAGTTTTGGCCGTCACAGAAAAATTCTTTATCTTCGAAGATTAAATTATAGCAATGGTTTATCGGACCCTCGTAGAAAACAATGAGCAGCATCGAGGAGTCAAGGTCTGCTCTTTGCCAGATGGCGTATGGTGTATCGGGGGCGGGATGGCGATCCTTGTACTGCAAACGTAGTGTCCGATCGTAAAACCCGTTACACAAATATTCCAGTTTATGACCTTCAATAAAGCTGCAGTTCGTTAAAGAGTTCGAGGCTTTTACGGGGCAAAGCAGTAGCAGCAGCCAGCAAGCAATGAAATTGATATTGTAAGCTCCTGGGCAATGGGGGCTTACTGGCATGGCCTATAGTATTGCAGCAAATGATACTGAATTATCATTTTTGTCAATTTGTTCGACTAAGACACTAAAATCAATGTTGAAAAGTGGTGTTACAAAATTTGAAATGAATTACAACATTATGAAATCTTGCGAACAGAGACGTATTTATTTCGAGTTGTACACGAGTCCATTAAAATACTCTCGAATTAATTAAATATATACCATTGTTTTTGATTGTTTGCATTGTTATTTGTGCTGTCAATTACTCATTTCCTCAAATAGGTGTAGACAGACGTCCATTTCGCTTAATATTCACTGGAAGCGGTCAATATCTGTATGCATATTGCTAATTGGAATCAAATCGAAGTCTCGATATATTATTTCAATATTCATTTGACACCCTTATTGCTTTTCATGGGGATACTCTCGGCTCCCTTCTGTTTGGTAATACCATACTCGCATATTTGAACAGCTGCCATACAATTAAACACTTCATCAGAATCCGATATACTCTATGGTGGCACATTGAACGACTCGCAGATGACAGAAGATTGTTCTTATCGAGTGCATAGGCATAATGAAATGCAACGTAATCGGCCGATTCGTATATATTGGTGTTGCATGTCCGCTGAAGCTCCTTCACATATGCGAACGTCTGACGGAAGCAATGCACCTCCTCGGGTTGTAGGATTATGCCAAACATCTCCGAGTCTTCACAGTGCAACCAGTTTAGATGGCAGGTTATATTTGCACAGTTCGATATGGGCGACTCATAGAAGGATATGAAAATCTGGCGCCGAGAATTCGTTATTGATCGTGCCCATATTCGATAAGGAGCATTCGCCTTAACCCATTTATCTCGATATTTCAGTTGCAGTTCCAAGCTGTAGTTTGCCGAGCACATTAGCTCCAGTGGATGGTCAGCCTCGACAAGAAATTCACAGTTATAAAAAGCAGCGTCGATTCGTTTTCCCGAATGTTCTGTCCAAGCCAATATAAGTAGCAGCAGAAGATTCAATTTCATATTTTTTCAATTACATTGTGACAGCTATTTCCTAACCTAATATTATAATGTTCAATAAAACAACTTTAAAAACTATTCTCTAGACACAATGTGTTAATTATATTAATTTCAAGTTAATTCCAAAAGAGCACTCTTAGAATTCTCAACAGCAAATTCTGCACAAACTACCTATTGATTTTCGCTCTCACACACACAGACAGATAGATGATTCACCTTTGTGGAGATTGAAAAAGAAAGTTGTAACTTAAATCATATAGACTTTTATTTTAATGTCTACAGTGGGAAACATGTGTATTTGTTAATTAAGTTTATTGCCAATTACATTGCAAAGTAAAACAGAGTAAGTTTCGCATTTGAAACATGATATATCTTGATTTGTGGGTAAGATTAAGCAGCGAACTTGAGGTAGCTGAGAAAACAATACACAGACGGAATAGAGCTTTGATATTTAGAATTACTTAGTAAAGCATTAAATTATTTTATTAATGTTTCGTAAATATAGAATATATGTAATTAAACAGAAGGTTAAGCGTCCTTAGATATAGAGGTAAAGAGGCTCAATTCCATCAGAAGGCTCGATTACTTTCGCTCTCTATATTGTATTGTATTTACACCTTTCCATTATAACTTTATGGCAACCGAAAATGTATATAACAGGCAGAATAAGGTGTCTCAGACCCCAGAAAGTGTATATGTTCTTAATCAGTGCCAACAACCGTGTCTGCCTGTTTGCCCGTCCGCCCGAATGAAAATCTCACATACTATGGTAAAGTAAACTATTGCACACAAAGCGTAATTCTTATGCAGGACATTTATTTTTGGTAAACACAATTACTACAAATGCCCAAATGATTTCTGAAAATTTTATTGCGATTCGATAATTGATGTAGAAGTTATTAAAGAAATAATTTTAAGAGATACTAATTTCCAGACCGCTCCCTTAAATATGCAACACAAAATATATAAAATAAAATACATCAAATATATAATATATATATATATATATATATATATATATATATATATTATATAATATATAAATATTATATATTTAAGAAATCATTTTAGTTAGTTGCATAGCGGGTATATGATAGTCGATAACACTTGACTGTTGCTTTCGTGCTTGTTGTGCTAGAGTTTAATTTTTGCTTTCAGTTTTCCGTCATATATTTATTACTTTCATCACAGAATGTCAACACATACCAAAACTTTAATAGTGCATTTTTTACTAGCGGCATTTCACATTAGCAGTTTAGAAGGTGTCCAAAGATCATTCTCAGTTGCTAGTATTGGCAATTGCTCCGATTTCTTCGGACATCGCCTGGTCCTGCAATGCGAGGGAAAAGTCACGAAGACGCTCCTTAGAGACTTTCCGGACAAACATGCTCTGGAAAATACACCATTTTCAATCTTTGCACCTGACATTAGCATGCTCTCAGTTCTTGTCACAATGTTCAAATCGCCTCTGATGGACTGTACGAAGATAACAGTAAAGGCTCCACACAACTTTAATTGCGACGATACTGAAAATATCGTACTTGGTTACTCGAAAATGTACTGTTTCCGTTATCCTCTGCGCTACTTTGCGGCCCTTCGTGACATCTGTAGAGGACTTCCCAATCCTGCGTTTAATGCTATTGCCAATTCAGCCCTTCACTACGCGGACTCGGGCAGTACTGGTACATTGATTGCCGATAAGAAGCTCATGCTCATCACCATCAGTATTATGCTTGCAACTATTGCATTGAACAGAGGAAACTAGGAACACTGCAGCAAGGGCTACGTGGGATCTGCATGATTAAGAAAAGGCTCGAATTTCAGACGGGGCGATTGCAAGGAAATAGAACGGAAGTGAAATGGAACTGTACACTAAGTAGATTTGCATACTCGTGCATGTCTGAGGAGGATTGTTGCAGGAATGTCGGGCTGAGACGTGTAAGGGAATGAAAGCGAATTTACTTTCAATTTCGATTCAATGACAATTTCGTGATTTAACTCCTCTTTTATGAGAAGGACTTCAGCAACGGAATTCACTTTTATTATATTACGATACGAGCACAATAATAAATTGTATTAAGTGCATTTGCGCACAACTGAATGCCTGGCACACAGGTTTATTTATTGACGCATGAAAGGCTAAATCGAATTAAGGAACAAAAATGCAAAAACTGCCTGTAGCTAGTCAACTTTCTCGTCTCACGTCTGGCATTCTCTTTTGTGGGAACTGTTTCGTTCACTCAAACAATCTCTATCATAAAATACCAACTATGAACCAAGTTAAACAGGCTTCAGTTGAGCCTGCCCAACAATAAATTACCCTTTGACTTATTTTGACAAGCCTCTACCAGAACTTTGATTCATGTTAAACTCATAATAAGTAGTTCTTACACCTACATAATGAATACCTCTGTTAAGCGGACACTTTCTTAGGACGTAAGTATATTCATTCAAACATGTTTGCAAAAAAGTTTTGTCGCAAAAGTCAGTGTTAGTGAATCTAAACATTTTAGAACAGAACTACGACTATTAAGCAGAGTTAAATGAGCTGTAAACTGGCGTTCTTTATATGTCAATAACTTTTCTTTCAATAGTTAAACAGATGCGGAAGGGAAAGGCCCGTCAGAAAGTTATAATGATATAGTACGTATATGCCAATTGTTTGATTTGTCATTTCGATGACACGACAACCAACGGAGGACGCACCTAGACCAGACTAGGAGTCGAACTAAAAGCGTCACCGGCAGTCAACGCTTCGGACTCACGTGCTGCCACAACAAAGGTGGACACAGTCTGTGCGGAACGTGGTTGGGAGTCAAAGAAAAAAGTGAAGCGGCAGGCAAGGAAAGATAGATATAAACGACAGCAAATTATTTGCTGTCAGCCGAGTTGGGGCGTGCCACGCGCGGACGCTTTCGGGGCAGTCGGTGAATCCGTGTGTTGTGTGTGCAGAATTCCACCGGAGAAAGGCCAACTAAGAAGGGATAACGACTGCCAACTGCATTGCGTGTCTCAGCAGCAGAGCCAGACCAAAAATCAAGGGAAAATTGATATTAAGAAATTGCATGAAATGAGTAAATGAAGCGTGGAAAACACGCCCGTCTAATGGACTGCCTGATTGCTGCCCCGAGACTCCCGCCACATCGAATCGCTTCGGCTACGTCGTCGAATGTATATTAAAAATTCTTGGAAAACTAATCAATGTCAAATGTCTTTTGATTGTGTCGAAACTCCTCGATGTCGCCATTGCCGCCAACGACAAGCGGCAAGCGACGACACAGATAGATAAAAGAGCCGTCCAGCTATAAGGTCTCTCCATAAGGTCGCCTGCATCGAGCAGACTACTGCGTGATTAGCAGAAATTAGAAAATAATTTGCTTTGTCGCTGGAAATTTATTAGCTGCCATAAATTTCCAGCAACACATACAGGCGTGTAAGGCAGGGCGGAAAGCCTTTCGGGCTTGATGTGAGTGCTAAGGTGACCTATCTCTGCGTATACATTCAATCAAACCCGTTGCTAATGATTATCCTTACTTACTACTTAATACACTTACTCATTCGTCTCGATTAGACTTTTGTAATTGCGAATTTTCCACTCAATAAGCCAAAGCAAAACAAAGAGAGAATGCGATTGGCATGGATAGCACAAGAATCAGAATCGTAATTCTCAAAATACATAATCACTTGCATGCATAGAGAAACAGTTTGAGTTGGGCGGAGGCCATAAGCAGACAATGGGCTCAATGAACGAATGAGACTTGGTACAATGGGGATGACGAGTGACAGTCGGACATAAAAGACGTCAGCAATAAGTCAAGTGACTGAAGAGCATAATGGAATAATAGGACGAAGCGAAAGGAGTAATGAGAGCGACAAGTTGACAGTTAACCTAGCTTTCAAATTTCTTTGTATCTGCTTTAATATTATATTCTATAGAACACTGTTTTCAACTCAAAAAATAAATACATAAATATTTCTCTCTAAACTTTGTATACAATATTTTTTTGTGCTGCATAATTCATTTATAATTCTGTTCTGTTAATTTCTGTTGAATCACCCATTATACCCAAAAGGTTATGCACTTTCTAGTTGCAGTGTTGCGACTTCTCACGAGGATTATGCTGCACAAAGCAAATAAACTTGATGATGAGTGTTTGCAATGAATGAGAAATGAATGAGAATCCCTTGAACACACACTGGAATATGCCAACAATTTATTGAAGTCATCAGGAACTGAGGCTTCATCCCTCTAGCATCTGTCAGATTGACATTTCTACTTAACATCCAGCGCAGAGCTGCTCAATTTTTAATCGGTTTTCGAGCCGCATTTCGGCATTGGCATCAGCATCGACATCGGCAGCAGCAGCAACTCATTACTTTCATTAATATGATTTCCACTGCACTTGAGCGGGCTGCAATTTTGCATTTTGTAATTTAAATTTCCACATTACGCGCTCGCTGGGCCTCTGATAAAGATGATGGAGATGCCAGTGTCAATGCGTGTCATTGTTTTCTCCAATGAACAGTGCATTTATTTGCAATTATTTGTTTTAAGCATTAAAAATACAAAAGCTGCCAGTCGGACGTGCACACCTCGCTTCCCTCTACCCTTCGCTGCACCACGCCCCTTTGCTGCATGGGCTGCTGCGCGCTTTCAATCCTTGGCTTCAACAGCGCTTCAGGCGCCGGGGAAAACGCTTCAGCTCAAATGAACAACAGTCCATTGTCCTGGGACGAGTATCGTATCGGCTGGAAATGCGCTTTTAATTGCTGTCAGAAAGGTTCTGGCCACGGCGCGTTGAATTATGTCAAACAAGTTGTCAACCCGTGGCCAAGGCTGCCCAGCCAGCTTGTTGCAATTGCCGTTGCCGTTACTGTTGCCATTGACGCTGACACACTTTCCGGGTTTTATTTTAACCACTTTTAATTTTCATTGGGTCTCGTGCTACATGAGGACTGTCATTGAGTGAGTTATATTAATGCGTTGCAAGCCCCTCTGGGGGACCAGTAAAAGTAATTGCGATTCTTTTGATTGATCAGATTATGTTAGGATTATATATATTTTTATATATAATTGTACATGTTTATAGCCTAGTAGAGGGTATATTCCTTTAAGGCAGCAGTTTGCAACGCACCTCAGGAGACCCTTTATAGCAAATATATGTTATTCTGCATCAGCATTAGCAGCGGAATCGAAAAAGCTGTGTCCATCCGTCCGTCTGTCCGTGTATCCGTCTGTAGCAACGCAAATTTGTCTTTCAGTTTAAGAAGTATCCTTAAGAAACTTGGCACACCTGCTCGTAGTTTTAGCACGCTGTACGTATATAAGTCGGAACGAGTCGAATCGGACCGATATATCGTATTGAAGTCATACAATCTACCGGATGATGTTTGTTATCTTTCAAGACATTGGCAAATTTACTATATCGACATTTTTGAATGAATATGAATATTATGCATATAAAATTTCATAATAATCGGACCTCTATATCTAAGCTGCATTGCAACAACATTGCTAATTAAAGTTAGACTGTAAGCGACAAATATTTTTCCAATTCATTAACTTCCGACAACTATCACCTATCGCTTTTACAGGAATAATCAGTTAGAAATAAAGATTCTCATTCTCAAATGTTGTCTATGTTCAGCGAAGTCATTATAGCAGTCAATGAATGAACACAATATTATTCAATTCTGCACCATTGTATACCAGTGTTTAACTTGTGGAACGATCAGAGTAGATAAGTTCCTGCAAGGATATGGAACCTTCAGCATTCTTTAGGTTGCCTTTCGTTCTGGTTGGAGTGTACTTCTCTGAGTTACTCTCTGTAATTAGCAGAATCTGTCCGATTATATTTTAATCTTTACCTAATTAAGTTGTAGCACTTCTGCTAGCACATATTTCTTTAAATGCGATACTAATAACTATAGTTGTTATAATTATAATCTGAATTGGAAAATTCGTATAAAGTTCTTCAATATAGTATTGTCGCATGGAGAAGATTCTGTTCGCAGTTCTCTCTCTCTCTCTCTCTCTCTTATGAAGTAGATACTGTTCGCAGTTCTCCATAAGCTCATCAATTAACATTCAGTCAAGCGCCTGACACATTTATTAATTCTTGCAAGCAATCCGCAAAACAGGATACAAATTCAGCTCGCAGGTCCCCCCATGTCGCTCTGGCTGGATCAACGTTCATTAAATATGATTTTTACTTTGTCCCTGCACTCGTAACCAGTCCGGCGTAACCCGCAGACCCATTCCATCCTTGCTGTCCAACCACTGCACACATGTCCTTCGGGACTTATTATTGCTTCGTTGCAAAAATGATAAGCGCTCGAGGTAGGTACGAAAGGAGAGGATAAAAAGATAAGGATGGGGGGTAGGTAGCCTCCCCTTGCTGTCTGGGTGTGTCCGCATAATGCAACTTGAAAGGGTTCGGTTTGCTCTGATGCTTCCTGTTGTTGCTGCTGCTGCTGTTGCTGTTGCTGCAATCACCACTGGCATCGCTGCTGGTGCTGCGGTTGCCCGCTTCACTTTGGACGTTGCACGTTGGTTGGCCAAAGCAGACAGTCTCTTTCATCCACTACCCTCCCTACAGTCTATACCATTGTCCTGCTGCACGTTGATGTGTATGTGAAGCGCGGATTATATGGATTTTATAAGAGTTAATTGCTTAGTTTCAATGTTTTGTTAACTACACTCGCTCTGCTGCTGCTGTCCTTAATCGCCTGCACTTGTTATGGTCACCAGGAGGAAGCAGAGCAGAAGGACACTTGGCCTCATTGCACCAGCAGCAGTTGCCATGTTCTTCCACTCTCAAAGCGGATTTCTCTATGACAGGCGAGTGCTCGCGAGTGCTCAGTGCGCATATCGAAGCAAAGCGATCTGTTGCCGTGGAGCAGGATTAGGGATTACCGTGCCACGATTGCAGGTCACAAGTTGAGCTGTCCAGCACTTAACCCGCCAAGAGCACTCCTTGTAGGCCACTACTAATGCAGTTTGCAGGCTCGCCTCAAGTTAATCAAATGTGGCTATATCCAAATATTTGAGGTCCACGCGGCACTCAAGTGCCACACACACACACACAGATGGGGCACGTACAAGTCCCCAGCACGTTAATACAATTAAAAATCCACCAATTTACTCGATGTTGCTCACGTTGATGTCACTTGGCGGTTGCCTCCAGCAGCCTCGGCAGTCTTGTCGTTGTCCTTGTTGTTGTTGATGTTGTCGCCATTGTTGTTGCTGTTGTTTGGGACTGCGGCTGTCAAGTGCAGAGCTGGCGGGCTGCTGTTCTCTGATGCCATTAGGCGTAAGTGGCATTTTCCTTTTGATTTTGGTGGCATTTGACTTTATTAAGCAGAACTACTACTACCTGTGCTCTCCTCCTGGACAACCTCATCGAAAGGGAGCAGCGGGTGGCTTGTCTTGTCTGTCTAGTCGTGCCTGCTTGGCTCTGTCTCCGTGCATGGGTGTGTGCGTGTGTGTGTGCCTGCTTGGGGGATTGTTTGACGATGTCAAAATGGGTCAATATAGATGGCGCTGTGCCTATCGCTACCACCCGGCGATACGTGGGCGTCTCGTGGCCGCTTGGCTGCTCATGTAATATTCACAAGGACAGCAGCCAGTGACATCTTTTGAGACCTCACACGGACTGCATGTGTGTGTCTGCGAGTGCGTCTGTGTACGTGTGTGTGTGTGTGTGTGTGTGTGTGTGTGTGTGCCGGGCCTCCTGTGTTTGCATTTGGTTTATGCACGCAGGGACCGCCAACGCCGCCGGCCTCGGGTAACCTTTGTCACGTGTGTCGTGCTCTACTCATTTGGTGGGGATGCCTCCAATCTGCCCCGATTCCCCCTCAGTCACCCATCTCCTCCGTCCGTCGAGCTGCGCTTCGCCTGCTCGTGACAGGCAAGTTAAAGTCTCCTTCGAGCCATCGCTGCTCGGAGCTTCTCAATCATTCATTTCGCTTTTGTTTATTTATTTAACTAATGGAATTATTTGTTGCCCTCCCCCCTTTCCCACCCCTGCTCCTAACCTGCGAATAGTTTGCCTAAGTTCCAGTTTCGGCCCCGTGTGTGTTTGTCTACGTATGTCCCGAGATTTGATTCGCCCCTCAGTCGCAGGCCTCGCTTGTGTTGTCATCTTTTCATATTTATTCTACGTGTGTTGACTCTCACCTGCTCCCCCTCCCTATCTCCCCTCTCTCGTCTCCCTCTCACCCACGCTTTTGTTTATGGTACGTGCCTTTTGTTGGTAAAATGTTTTATTTGTCGCTTTTGTCTTCGATATTCGTTCGTTTCTTTTTGCCTAATTGATTTCGTTGGTAATTGGTGTTTTTTGTTCGACGCTTTATTTACGCTCAACTTCTTTCACACACGTCCTGATTGGTCAACATAGAAACACACACACCCACGCACACACACTGATTGTGAGCTGAGCTCTCGAGTTGAGTTGCTTTTTGCCTAATTGCCAAGAATTGATTGAAAGCGCTGAGAATGAAACACTCTCGATTGATTTCAGATGCTTCACATTCGAATAGATGCAGATGGGAAGTTACTTGGGAATAACTGAAGTAACAGGTAAAGTAATAGGTAAAGATCTGACATGATTACTTAAGTGCACTTTACAGATCTTTTTATATTTTATGATTGTTTAATAAACTCAAAGGTTTTCTATTTTGATTGACTATTTTTAATTTCCTAATTCTCTTTTCCTTAAACTCGTCAACTCTATCAGAATTCAGTTACAACTCAGATTGAATTTCTTTTGCTGTTGAAAAGCTATTTACAATATCTTAATCTGTGAGGGATTCGCAACATTTAATGAATTGTTAGAGAATTCCTCACAGTTTCCAGTTGCAGTTGTAGAGCCACACTCCTCAGGCGCTTGAGAAGTTTTCACAGAGTGTTGAACGGCAAGAAAGAAATGCTCGTTCAGCTCTTCAGGCAGTCAAGCTGACACAAAGCAGGGCCGGGAGGGAGAGAGTGGTCCAGGATGCAGTTGGTGCGCTGGTGCCGCAGTTTGACTTTCACACAGAGTTGACAGGCCTGTCTTGCAGCTGTGCACAGTCCAACACCTCAGCTGGGAAAGAAAGCACCCACAGGGCAATGGAGCTAACTGTTAACTGCAGGTAACTGCTGGCTGCCAACTGCTGTCCCCCTCAAACACCCTAAGTCCCGTTACTGGTAACTGGTAACTGTTAACTGCATAACCGACAGGCATTCAGGCAGTGCGAGCGACTGCGAAGAAGTGCAACAAAGGTGTCAGCAGCAGTTCTGGCAGCTCGGACAACTCCCCCCTCCCACCTTGTTGGCCAGTTAAATATTTATTCCGAACAGTTTACCGACAAAGTGCTGTAAACTTAAAGGCAAATCAATTTCGGTAGCCCTGCACACTGACAGAGGCTGCCTGCTACATGCATAAGTGATGTGCACTCTCGCTGCAATGAATAATAATTTGATGTATGGCATCAAACCCCTTCTCTTGGCAATTCCCTGGGCACTAATCCCCTGGCTCGAGCCAGCTTATTGAGCTGCAATCGAGACTAACTTATAAGCACAGAAATTGAATAAAAATGCTAAAAAGCCACTGGGAAGGCAACACAAAAATATGGCAGCAAAGGTTAATGCCGCCGTCTGGTCTGGTCTAGTCGGGGCCAGAACAACGATGACGTCGTCGGCGAAGCAGGCAAGGAAGGCATGGTAAAAGTTTTCTTCAGCTTCCTTGGCCATGTCATTGGCCTGTCTTCAGGTCTCCATGTCTTGCCGGCTGTGGGTTCACGTAGAACGTAACGTAGAATATTGACTTGATAAAAAGTTTCCTTTTTGACTTCATTTGCTGGACTCAGACTGCGTCCTTTGGGCGCTGCTTTTGTGTCTCATCCACACGCTTTATGAATTATAATATTATTATTATTATTACTTGTGCTGTGCTCTGCAAAATACACCTTTTGAGACGCTCTCTTTGCAGTCAGTACAAAGATAACAGACTTTTGATTTGCCTTGTGCTCAAGGAGAATATTTTAAACTTTCATCTTGAATCTCTTTTTTTTAAAGATTAAAGCCAAAGGCACAAAGATCACCAGCCCTGTGTCGTCCATTTGCCAGACACCATAAAAATAGCAAGAAAATCTCGGGCTCCATAAACGCATAAAGCTATGAAATGTCTGCCTGAAACATATAATAATATTTAAAATGGATTTTTACCGATTTATGGCCTTTTACTTGCTCTTTGTGAGCGAATCGCACAGTGTTTGTACGTTCGCTCGTTTACATTTTATTTTGGTACTCTTTATATCCTGCCGTCAGTTGAAATTGGCTGATAAAGGGTATGTCAAGTTCGTGGAGAGCACGTAGATACGCATTAGAGCAGTACCAATAATTTGTCTTGATCTGTATGAAGTCTAAAGGAGATTCCTGTGTGTTAATATACAGATAGATACGTACTGATAACTTAATCGACTTTGGCTTGATCCGTATAAGGTTAAAGGGACATTAAAGCATTATAATTTAAAGATAAATATGCCAAATATAACATAAAGGAAGCTTAGACAAATTATGAATCTTTCATTGAGTTTCTAATTGTTTTACAATACAAATTATTTAATCATTCAATGAACTCTTGATGGTATGATCCCGTAAAGAGCAGAGTATAAAACAGTCGAGTAAACGTGGGTCTAGCTATCCTTACACCATTTTTTGGCAAACAGACGCGACCTGAAATGGTCCCTCGGACCATGTGCAGTTATTTATGTAATTTGCGTTTTACTTTTCATTTCGATTCTGCATCTGCAGGTACAAATTGATATTTATTTCTTTTCGCTAGCGAGAATGGGCGCAAAGTGTGAGAGGCAATGTGACAACAAGTCAACTGCAGAAGGGCGAACAGGGCGCTGGATAATTCGGAAACGGACTTTAAAGACAATCATCACATGTCGAAAGCTGCAGTTCGATGGGAAATTCAACAGCCTGAGAGCTGAATGCATTTAATTGCGCACATCTTAAAGATTCACTGAACCTAAAAAAACAATTTAAATTTCCAATATTGCCTCGAGCAGGACACAACCAGCACATTTCAACTTGAGTAAGACGACTCTGGAATAAATTGGCTTTTTTGTATTTGTCTTTACGCTTGGTCAATTATTTTTCCAAATCATTAGAGAGTCAGGTGCAAAGTCAAAGAGACTGCAGTCAGCTTGTGCTGCAGCTCGTACACTTGCTAACAATTAAGAGTTTTAAGGTCGTTTAGAGCTTAAGCTCTATAAAGATTCAATTGAAATGCAGTAAACAATAATTTGTCAGTCTCTTCAAATTGCATTTAAGCACTGAGTACTGTTATATAGGTATATATAGGTATATAGGTATATATATTGCATTTGTATGTATATTTGATAGTATTATCTTAGTTAGATTTATCAATCTACAAGAGAACTGAGTTAATTGTCATTCCAATGGATCTAATGACTCTTCGTAATTGTTGTTTCTGTTGCCTCCTTTGTTAGTTGGAGCATTATACTGACTTAGATGTGAATGGCAACGCTGCGAGGGTCGACTGACACTTTGAGTTGCCGCTGCCTGCTGTCAGGTTCTTTTCAGTAGGCGCCTCTGCAGGCATTTCTCTGCCTTTCCATGGGGCCAAAGTTGTTGTTACAGTTACCGCCTCACCTACGGTTGCACTTCATTTTGCAACTTGCAAGTTTCGAGTGGTGCATGAGTGTGTGTGTGCGTGTGCAGCATGTGTATATGTGCGTGTTTACAAAATAGTTTTGTACTTACTTCTACTTGAACTTTTTAGCCTGCTTTCTTTGCTTGGGGGTAAAAATGCTGCCGCAACTTTTTGCCTGCATTGTTTTTGACTGCAGTCGCCTGGCAGCCAACAAAGCCCCTTTCCCACCCCGTTCCACAAGCTCCTTCAGCTCCGCCTACCTTGTCCTGTCTTGCTGTCTCTCTACTTCAGTTTACGCTGCCTTGCTGCTCTGCTCATGTCTACTGCTGCTGCTGCTGTTGCTCTCTGCTGCTCAAGCCTGTAATTTATTTCTTGTTTTGATTGAAATATTGCTTTACAAGCAAAAAGACACGCACACTCACACACACACACACACAGAGGCCGAAACCCGACAAGGCTTAGCAAATAGTACGAAGCGTAGGCTCTGCTCTGGAGTCGACTACTGCGCCCGCCCTCTGCCGCCCTTTGCCAGAGTGACGGCCTGTCTGCCCTACGCACACACTTCATTACACCGAAGTGCACTGCGAGAAATAGGTTTACAAATAAATTAAAAAATTGGTTTAAAAATATGTCTACCATAGGTTTAATAATAGGTTTCAAAAGAGGTTAAATATAGGTTTAAAATAATAATTGAAATAAGTTGAAAATATGTTTAAAACTAGGTTGAGAAATACGTTTAAAAATAGGTATAAAAATAGGTTAAAAAGTAATTTGCTGTGGCTGCCTTAATCGCCCGGCATCTGAAAAGACAGTTTTGCAAGTATCTTTATTGAAAGACCTCTTATACTGTAATCCTAAATTTGCAACAATTTATATGCATTAATTAAACTGCTAACTTTAACTAACCATGTCAGCATCTTCATTAATTCTATATTAATTTTTTTAATGATTCTTGAAGTCAATATGATATTGACTGACACACAAAACATTAAACTATAATATGTTCATCCACCTTTTTCTGAATGTACCTGAAAATCTTGGAACTGATCTATATTTTCTGGCAGTGCGACACACAGAAATGGGGTAAAACTAAAAACTTATTCATTTCTAAACACATGCACCTGTCTCCTGCGTGTTTTATGTCCGTCTCGGTCTCCCTCTTTCTCTCGCTTTCTCTCGCTGGCTGACAGTGTTTATATTGTTCTTCCCGTGCACCGTAAACAGGCATATTTCAATCAAAATTACATATTGAATTCCGCACCGAAAAAACCAAATTGGGAGCCAGAGCAACATCAAAACAAAACTCTACTTTAAAGTTGCTCAACGTGAACGAATTTTGTTTTTGTTGTGGGGCTAGTAACTTTGCCGATGTTGTTTCAGTTGTTGTTGTTGTTGCCTTATCCCTGGAAAATGTTTAGAAATTTGCAATTAACTACAGGAAATAAGTGTTTACGGTTAAATTTTTGAGCATACTTCAGGCTGTCGACTCGATTCAGGAATTGCCTCCTTTGTTCGGGCTCTGAGCTTGGCTCTTATGGAAATTGCAAATGTTAGTTGAGTTTATAGCCTGCTGGTCTCGAGTTGTACAATGGCAAACGGTGAAATTGCATTTCGTCTGTGATTTATGCCCGACTCCATCAGAAATAATCATGTAAATGGGCTTCGCTTTGGATTCAATGCTGAATTAATTCGAGGAGCTTGTCAATTTAATAAATCTCGCATCTAAACGACTTTCCACGGCTTATGTACGATCGCTTCAACGGCAAAAGTCAAATTGAATCAACAACATTAACAACAAAGTGTACAGGCTGTCTCCCTTCGTCCCCCACATACCATTACCCTCATCTATATCCACATCCACAGACACTCTCTGGCTCTGAACCCTTGCCGACAGGGCACAGCTTCATCATCATTATGATGCTCGATATCTGCTGCCATTGCGTCTCTCTCGTCTGCCATTTTACATTATAAATTGCATTATAATTCAAATTTGCAATAAATCTCAATTTCAGCACAAAGACGAAAAGACGATGAACGCAGACGGTGGGTGGGAGGGGCAGGCGGAAAAACTTTATAGCCCTCAACGCACCTTGCAAAGAAGTGCCCGGCAAATCAATCGATTACGCGACTTAACTTTTCAATAGCCTAACGACAAGCAGTCAGCCGACAACCTGGCGGACAATTGAGCCGAGCAAGGGAATGGGGGAAGGAGAGTCAAAGGGGAAGGTTTCTGAGCCGTAGCTGACAGTTGAACAGGTGTAGAGCACAGGGAAGGAACGTTAAGGGCGCTACGCCTTTATGTTTATGATAATAATGGGGCTCCGGCTGGGATTGATTGTCGGTTAGTTGTCTGGCAAATTCTGTTGTGTGTCCCTCTCCTTCATCTTCTTCTTCCTCTCCTGTTGTTGAGAAGTTTCCGATTATGCTACTAATAGTGATTGCTTTGAATTTGAAAGCTTCAAGAGCTGCGAGTAAAAAGCTTTGATAAGCCAAATGAACAAGAATCAGAAGAATGAATTACAAAAAACTTTCAGATTGAAAATGCTTCAATTTCTTGTTCTTGGAATTTTTAATCTGTCTGGAATACAAGAGGGTGATAAATCAAAATACATTGGAATAAGCATTGTAATATTCAAAATATGATTAAAAATTCATTTATTTTCAATATCGATAATGAAAATACTTTATTTCTTTTTAGATTACTATATATGTACTACATTAATATAGTATATGTGAAATATTTACTGCATTTACATTCATGTATATTTCCCTGGTCCGCTTTATCTAAATCTACTGCCCAGTAACCCAATTTGGTCTCTGCCTTTCTAATAAGCGATAAATCTGGGCCAAGGCAACAAAACAAGAGAACGAAAAATGATCTAAGTCAGGGGCAGGCAGGAGCAATGCTTATAACCTGTGCGTCTTCGCCATAAAACATGCAACTGCCAAAGGCATCGATACATATTAAATACGAACACCCTGACTCACACACACAGAGATGCGGGTGCCTGGCCAGGGTTGCCATTGTTGTTGTGTGTCGCATCAAATATAATAAGTTTTGTGTGCCGAAAAGGGTCAGCGAACAAAAGGAAATCCGCAAATGGGGTCAGGTCCTGTGGACGGGGCAGAGAATTGAGTTAAAGTGCAAAAAATGTGATTCCTCTTTTGGCTTTTAGCCCCGCCCAACTTTGACCGCCTTGGCAATTTCTCAATCAATTTCCAGCTCCCCATGCGCAGGTGCACACACACACGCACACACTGAACTGGAGTTTGTGTGTGCGTATGCATAAGATATATTTATATGTGGGATGATAATGGCGGGGCTCAGTAATGCCCTCATGCATAGCAAATGACGATGGCGGCAGACTGAGTGAAACAACAGTGTGCCCCACTGAACATGACAAGAAGTGATGCCGAGTTGCCAAGCAGCCAAGCAGCCAAGTTGCTCTGGCTATTTTTCAATATTCACACAAAAGATTAACATAATTTGGCCATTTTCATAACCTTAAACCGTGCTGAACCCTTTGAAAGGTAATGGGCATTTGGCAATTTAATTTCTTGCACGCACAATCGACGAGCTAAGCGCCATTGCCACGCCCCTCTCCGAGCATCTTCTACTTCTGCTTCAGCATCTTCTTCTTCTTCTTGTTCTTCTTGTGGCACAGCATGGCAATATTGCCAGTCATAAATCCTGCTTAAATTGTGCATGCAGAGGATTTTTGTTCCAGAACGCTGCCCCCAAACGCAACGCAACGAACGCAACGCAATCCTACCCATCCTGAAGCAATCCTACCCGTGCCACACTCACGCCACTTGCCTGCCAGCGAATTCCTTAGTACCCTCGGCCATCAAGTGCGCTCCATCTTCCTCCCTCTCTCTGTGGCACTCTCTCACACACACGTTGCTCGCCGCTCTTTGCCCGTGCATATGTTAATAACCGTTAGCTTTGGCATCAGTGCGTGTTTATGCACACATGCTCTCTCGCTCCCACACTGCTCCTTTGCTATCTCCCTCACTGTTCTTCTGCTCACTCTCTCTCTCCTCCTTCATGCACCGCGTTACGTTCGAATGCGCTCCTTTTTATTTGATATTATTACGATAATTTATTTGGCCAATAAATTTCGCAAGAGAGTGAGGCGAGCGAGTGAGAGAGAGTCAGAGAGAGAGAGAATAAGAGAGAGAGAGAGAAATGCATTACATTTTTTTGTACACTCGTGCCATAATTTCAATCTCTTTTTGTAGATGGCGTTTGCGATATTTCTCTCTGTCTCTCCCCCTCCCTCTCTATTTCATGCCCTCTCTCTCTATCTCTCGAATGCAATTCGGTCGAGTTTTAAGTTTTGGTCACTACCACGACTCCATTGGAACTCGATGGAATCTCATTTGTGGAAGAAAAAACTTCAAATTGACATTTTCCTCATAAATAATCAATGAATTTCCAGGCGATTTGAGTTAAATGAGAATTGTCTCGTTGCAATTTTGAATGAAAATATATATCATTATTAATCAGACGGAGTGAATTCCCTTAATAGAACAAGTCATTAATATTACAAAGTTCTCTTGTGAAAATATCGAAAATTAATATTGAAACAATATTCACTTTTAATATCCGCGATATATTATTATAAAATACTTAATAATATTATAAAAACAGTAAATAAAATTAACAGTTCAATAAGTAATATATGGAAATAAAGTTTATAATCATGAAGAATTTACTTCTAAGAAGAGAACTAACTAATTTGTTTATGTCTTGATCCCATTATTGATCTCATGCCAACTATTTAAAAATTTAACCCTTTTAAAATGTATATGTATATATAAAGTTTATAATCATGAAGAATTTACTTCTAAGAAGAGAACTAACTAATTTGTTTATGTCTTGATCCCATTATTGATCTCATGCCAACTATTTAAAAATTTAACCCTTTTAAAATGTATATGTCTGATACCCCTTCATTTAATAATTCCTAGCGTATTTTTTATGAAGAGCAGTTCATATTTGGTAAAAACAATAATTATCAATGGTTACAATAGGATAATTAACATAAAAGTAATTTATGAAATAATTTTGGAGGGGTACAGATTTCTACCTCCTGCAAAGTATGTAACACAAAATAAATAAAGCATAGAATTTATATATTTATAAAATTGTTTTGGTTAGGTGGGTAGCGGGTATTTCACAGTCAAGACCACGTTTATTTATGTTATTGTTGGCATTGTTCGAAACTTATCGAAGTAATAGGCAACTGGTTATTAAAATTCGAAAAGGATTATAATATAGCGATCATCTAAATTCGCTTTGATTGAGCACATCGTACAATACAAATAATATAATAAACAGTAAACAAATGAAATCGATACCTTCAATTTGAACATACCCCACAGATACGTGTGTATACATGTGCGTATATATGTGTGTATATACATATAGTACAACTTGTATATATCATCAGGCTTATGGGCTAAAATCACATGCATTCGATTTGCATGTATTGCCAAGGGATATGGATACAATCGTATGTATGTGTATGCATGGCAGCACGTATTTCAGTGTTTTTATTAACACCAATGTGAGTACAAGCAGAATACAAACACAGACACAAACACATACTCAATATAGTAAACGAACACATGCAAAAACCTTTGAATCGGGCAAAAACATGCATATACAAATGTAACACCCTCACATACACACACACACATGCACTCACACACAAATAGATACAGGCTTATGCATGTGTGCAACTACAACAAAATGCATAAAAATGAAAGTAAATAGCTTGCGAAAAGCATATATCATATTGTTAATGGCCTCGCCGCAGTCCTTGCTTATTTGTTTATGCGTATTTCTTTTAGACACTTTCGTTGTGCAGAACACACACACTACACACACACTAACACACTCACTAATTTATCACTCTGCACACACAGTACTCGAGGTACTTTTTGCTGTCACTTCGGGTCGTTTTTTGCGCTGTTGACACGTTCATTTAAAGGCTGGTAAACAAAGTAAATGGCCTAAAGTTGAATTATTGTAATATCGCTGATAAATCATCTCGACCCGCACAGACAATTAAAAGGAAATAAAGAGAAATTATTCCACAATACAATGTATGTCTCTCTCTCTCTCTATCTCTGTCTGTCTTCTCTATACATGTGTGTGTGAAAGAGAGCTCACAATTTGTTGCTCTTCTTGTTGTTGTTGTTTGCAGTTTGTACAATTTGAAATTATAATTCTGTTGTTCGTTTTCATTTGTTTACTTGTTGTTGTTGGAAAAACAGTGTGCCAAGTGTGAAAATTATTCAGAACGGAAAACAATGTTTAAAATGTTTGAAATCAAATGAAAATTTTACAAAATCGGGTTTTGAGTTCGTGAAACGCGTTACACGATTATTCACTGTTGCTTGTGCCTCACAATCGGCCTCAGTTTTGGACGGTTTCAATCGGAACAAAACTCCCAAACACACCAAAACACGTCTAAAACTAAGGTCTTTTGTGGGAAGAAGAGGGGAGGACATCATTTGATTTGCACATTCAGTGGGTATTATAGGACTCTTTCTTTCGCTCGGTCTCCTCGGGACTCATGAGGTGTGCTGCAATTTGAGACGTGCAAAGAAATGTGAACCCATGCGAAGATGATATGAAAGTTGCATGCTGTGCTTACCCATCAACTTCTTCTATATCATTCAATCTACAGTCGCATTCACTTACCTAAAAAAAGAAAGAGAAATGTAAGCTGGCATTAGTAATTGATATAACTGTTTGTTGGATTGAAGGAATTCCGAACTTAGCCAGAAAAACTCTAAAAGTTTCCCCGCGTTGTTCGAGCATAGCGAAAAATCCTTTACATAAACTGAAAAATTTGCAACATATTGCCGAGTGTATCAAAACTTTTTGCACGTTTGCCGCCATTTTGTGCGCAGCATTTTTGCCCGAAAAGTTTTCTCGCCTTGCCGGAAGTGCGCGATTTCTTTGTTGTTCCTTGGCTGACCGGCAAAAGGAAACTGGGCTCTTTTAATGCCACTTTGCCAGCAGCAGGTGCAACAGAGCATGTTGCAAGATCGCAAATAATGTCAGGCAATATTGGTGAGGTCAGTGGGGTAACCCTCTCAAGGGGTTACACGATTCAGCGCACTTAAAAACCACAAAACACTTGAACTGGGACCGACTAAACGGACTAAATTAAAACATGAATTGAATCACACAAAGAGACACATGAAATATGCAAGGCGTGTCGGAGGGGGAGCAGGCAGAGGAAGAGGGGAAGACCAGGGCACAGCCACAGTGGAGAGTACTTGTCCGTCAAGTTGACCGTATTTAATGGGTAGCACGGGCGAGCCACTTGACAGAGACACACGTGCAGCATGTGTGTGTGGACAAGTGTGTGCCAGGGTATGTGTGTGTGTTGGGGAGTGTGTGTATGAGCTGTGGCTCAGCCAACTGGCTGGTCATATTTTCAATGGCTTAAAATAATCGCTGGTGGGGTTGGAGGCACGCACAACTTCTAATTAAACAAACATTTTGTAATTTTCGTTTAACGGCAAAGCGACGACACGTGGTAGCTGCTCTCTCTCTCTTTGTCTCTCTCCCTGTCTCTGTTCCTATGGGGGCGTGACTTCGTAGGCGGAGGCGTGGGGCAAACCACTTAAGTGCCAAAGCAATTTAAAGCCAAAGCGAGTTTGCTGCATAAGAAATAGAAAGAGAGACAGTGAGAGGGAGGAAAAGGTAGGCAAAGAAAGGGGAAACCCACCCGTGTCTGCCTGTGTGTGTATGTGTGCTGAAGAGTTTACATATGTATTTGTGTAAATATGTGCCCAACATATTTCGCAAAAGTAAACACAGCCTCGAGCTGTGTGTTACGTATAACCCCGCCCCGTCCCCCGATTCCCTTTCCCTGGCCCTTTTCTTTCTCGGGTCAAATACACATTTTGGTGCTGCATTTGGCAAATGAGAAGGCAGCAGCGCCAGATCCCGTTTATACAATCCAAATTTGTTTGTTTATTTATTAACTGCATTACATTTATATTTTCATTCCGGCCTCAGGCTGTGGGTTGTTTCAACTTCTCGGAACTGTACCAAAAGGTGAACTAGCTGAGCTGCGTCTTTAAACAGCCCAAGAATCTCGTTAAAGTCTCCACTTTGCAACGTATTGAAGATGCCATTACACTGTGCCGGGCAAGTTCTTTATCAGACAATTAGCACTTTATATCTTTACTGCAAAATATCTGAGCATCCACAAAAATTATTTATAAAGCCATCCAAGTACAGTCGAAAAGTTTTCGCTTGCTTCGCAACTTAGTTCCCACTTTTCGAAAACTTAACTCATAATTTGCTGTTATTTAAAACCATTCATTTCCGCTCATTTTACTACTTGCCTGCAACTGCACCCCTTGGCAGGCAGCACTCTCCCCCTCTACCCCACTTCGCACTCCCCTACCGAATTCAGTGTCTATTTTTGACGCGCTCTCTCTCGCCATCGCCTTCGCTATCGAACCGAGTCGCAGGTCCTGTGAATTCCATTAAAAGTTTTACACGAAAAATAGTTGCACACTAAAAAGCTATAACTGTTAAATTATAGTACGCACCAAAGTTTACCGAGGGAGGGGTGGAGGGTTAGAGGGTCCTGCAAATGGGGGAGACAGCAACAGTAAATAGCAAACTGCAGTAAACTATAAAATGGAAGCGAGTCCGAGAGTTCTGCGCAGCCTTATTAATAATTTTTAATTTCCTTGATGACTTCCAAGTTATTAACAGCGCCACGAAGAAGCAGCGCAACTGCAGCTACTTTCTGTTGCACGCTCACACACACCCCTTACTCCCACACCCTGCCTCGTCAGCACTTTCGCTTGGTTTTGTGCTGGTCATGGCAAACTTTTTGACAACTTCAAGACGAGTTTTACGCGTATTTTGCTTATTTTTGTAATTATTGCATTGCTTTGGCACAACAGCAATGGGTTGCAGTAGCTGCTAGCAAATACCCTGTAATTAGAATGTGATTGATAAAGACATTTCAATTATTTTCAGATATGAAATAAATTCAAGTCATTCCCTTTGTCTCCCAGAACGTATCTAGTGCTGTTGTTTATTCAATACAGGGTATACACGAGTGAATACTGATTTGTATTGGCCTCGGGCCACATTTTAATTGTTTGTTGCCTTGTTTGCTTTGCCATCTTCAATGACAGCTGTCCGCATTTGGGTGTTGATATAGCCAGGCCATAGCTATGATTGATCGGTGCAACAATTAGCTATATGCAATTTAGTAGTTTTCCCTCTGATCTCTCTCTCTCTCTATCGCTCAGGGAATTATTAATCACTACACGTGTCCGATGTCAGGGCAGCACAAATTACCAAGGCTAACATGAAGAAAAAAGCAGACTCTGAAGGCAACTGCAATAACTCGGAAAATAATTTAGATTTCCTTTAGAAATTGCACAGGGAAGGCAAACAATTCGCAAAAAGCAGACGAGCAGACAGACAGACAAACAGTGAGAACACACAGAACAAACAGTGAGAAAAAAGCGACTGGGACTGTCGCTCTGGAGCGGCAAGTTGGCTGCGTTGCTGCCAGTTGCCAGTTGCACAATGCCAAAAATGTCATTTGTCAAATGCAAACAGCTAAGAATAAACATCAACGGAAGTAATGCAGCCACAAAATACATAAAACAAGCGACAACAACTGCAGCAGCAGCAGCAACGAGTTGAGACAACAACTGCAAAGAGTGTTGGGGCAAAACCAACAGACAGAGCAGCTAATTATCAACAACAAGAACTGTGCAACTTCTCAGCGAAACAAGACAAATGCAACAAGGGGGAACGTAAGGGAAGGGGGCGTGGCACTAGCAAAAACTAAGAGTATTAATGAATAGCAAACGACTTTGACTTTGCCAGTGAGTGGGCAACGAAACAGACCAGCAAAGATGCCACCAGCCCCCTCCACTTCCAGTTACTGCCTCATCCCAATTTGATACGCTCCTGTAATCCAGGGCAAGGTGGCACTTTTTGCTGCAAGCTGAGTAATTTGGCCGAAACTGCTAACGGGTTTGAGGGACTGATAATCATGACGACGATCATGATTACACTGGCGATGATGAGGATAACGATGACGATGATAGGGTTGGGGCTGGGCTAATGATAATGATAATGGAAATGCATTGAGCTCGGCAGCCAGCGACATTGGCTATTAATCATCTTTAAACAAAAGACAGGCGGCAAGTAGCAGCAGCAACTACCACAAGACAACAACAGCAGTAGCAGCAGCAGCAGCAACAACAACAACTTCCAGTACAACAATAACAACAGCAGCAGCGACAGCAACTGCAACTGCAGCAATAACAACAACTAAAACATAAACATCAGGTTGACCCCTTCCGTCCCGGCAATGTCACCTTTGCATTTTCGTCAGCTTAAAGAGCTGAGACGCGCACAGTGGAAGAAAATATTTCTTTTATTAACTAAAAATAAATAATATTTAATATAAATATTCTTTATGATTATGCATTCATTAAATAAAAAAAATTGAATCTTTTTATTTTATTTAATGTCAAATAGTAAAATAAATAATAAATTTAAAAATTTCATTACTTTTATATATTTTTTATTTAATTTCATTTAATTTAATTTATAGTCGAACTATAGCCAGTCGAATGTTTAAAAGAACAAAACAAATAATAATTATAATTTAAATTTTAAATTGAAATGGTGAACTAAGAATAATTTTAAATTAAAATTAAGATCTTAAATCTGAAAAGAAAGAAATTAATTGAATTGTTATAATTTAATATAAATAATAGCACGCAATTGAGCAATGAGTGTGCATTAATGACATAAAAAAGAAAATGTAGATTTATTTTTAAAAATATATTTTAAGTAAAAAAAAATTAATATTTAATTTAATTTATTGATGTTCTGTATATAACATGGTTTTTTACTATCTAAAGCAAAACAGATTGTTCATTGTTAATGCATTTTAATTAAGTAATAATTATAAGTGGACTACGATCAGTTGACAGATTAAAAATTTAAAATTAATTTAGTTCTTAACTAAAAATATAAAAATTAAAAAAAAGAATTTATTGGGATCAAGTTAAATATTTATTTTATTAACTATGTTCAAAATATATTAATTTATTAATCTTTTTTTAATGTATTTATTCATTAATTTATATATTACTGAAATCGTTTTTTATGGTCTTCCAATATATTTACCATTCTTATCATCTTTCGATTATAATTTGCTTGTGCACCACTGTGCCATGTCTCCGCTCACATCGAGCGCAGTCAACAATGACAGACGAGCAAATGCTCTGATGTACCCTGGGCTGCTGGGAGGCTGTTGATATATGTCGCTTGGCTGCTTGTTTGCTTGCTTGTCTCTGCCCCTTACTGCTCCTCCCATACCCCCTCTGCCATAGGTCGAGACAGGTGCCGTGATCGGGGTTGGATTTGGGTTGCGTTCGGTTCGGGTATGGGGTATCGAGTCTGTGGCTGGGGCTGGGGGCCATGTTGCATGTCGTTGTCGTCGTCATCATCGTTTGTCGCATTGTCAAGAAGATGCATGTTGCTTGTCTTGCCAACAGTGTAGGCCCACGGCCTGGGCCCCTAAGCAGCCCCTCCTTAGCTTCTGCCCCTTCATTTGGTTGGTCTTGTGACGGCCCTTAGCCGCCAAGTAGTTGGAGGGGCGCATTAAATCAGCAATTGAAACAACATCACTCATGACACGTTCTGGCCGGACAGCGTCGTGAATGAGGCAGGCGTCCATTTTGTGTACTCGTCGTGCTTAATTTGCGTCGCACACACACACACACACTGGCACACACAGCCGTCTACTTGGGTGCCCCCTAAAGTGCATTTAGTTGCAAGCATTTATTGTTTGCGGTCGAATGTGCCGGGCAGGACGTCAGCTCCGTCGACGGACCTGTCGGACGTCCATTGTCTTTGCTGCTGCAGTGGCCATTGTTGTAATGTTGCCCCACCGCAAATGTGTGCGTGCCTGCCTGTTTGTGTGTGTGTGGACAACATATTGCAACGACATAAATGCATAATTAATTTGGCTTTCTGTGCGTGTACTTGTGCAAGAGTATTTGTGCGGGGCGCGCTGTTCTGTTTGTCCTTCACTCGACTCGACTCGACTTGCCTCGACTCGACTAGCCTCGCCTTGAATGCAAGTTGATTCTCACGTTGAACTATTTGGCCTGCCCGATTGTTGCTCGCCAGTTCGACTGTTAATTAGCCCAGTCCACGCATGCGTTATTCATAAGCAACAAAACTTTCCAGCATTTCGACACATTACATCACATACACCTGGCTACACTTCCTAATGTGGGTGCTTAAGAGAAAAGCATATTGGCAAAGAATATTCTGAGTAGTTGTTCAATTGCCCAATGAACTAATATGGAAACTACATACGAAACTAAATACATTTAGATATCAAAAACAAACTAGCTACATTTATCGTGATTACGGAACTTGTTATGATAAAACTAGGACAAACATAATTATAATCAGATCAAATCAACGTTGGTTTTCTGCACAAGAAACAAGAACTGTACATGATGGTCTAAATATTAGTTACAAAGGTTAAAGCTTATGAAAAATACTTATCAATAGTTGCAATAGAAAACATGTTTCATCGATAATTATAATATATGGTATTTGAAGTTCATCGATTCCATTGTCAGCTCCTTTGATCATTATTATAGTATTATATTATACAAGTCAAAGCTTAAGTTATTTATAGAGAAAGATACTTATTGATAGTTGTAATAGATACCAGATTTGATCGATCATATAAAGTATTTGAAATGCGGCAATTATATCGATAGTTATAGTTGACATAAGTCAAGCATATATTACTAATGGTGAAAGACACTTATCGATCGCTACAATAGAGACCAATGTCCCATCGCTAATATTTAGAAAATTTCAAAAAATTTATCGATTCTTTCGATGGTTCCATGGCATCTTATCTTTCTCCGATTACTTACTAACGTAAGTCTTACTTTATGTTACTTATAGAGAAAGCTACTTATCGATAGTTGCACTATAGACCAGCGATAATATTTAGTATTTGAAATTAATCAGTTCTATCGATCTCCAGTTACTAACACCTCATCAGAAATCAGCTCATTATATAATCATGCAAGCGTTAATAATTTTTATTTTTCTCGACATTCCAATGTGAAATTCCAAATTGGCATCTTCTATTTTCACTACTTGAGCCAATTAAAATACTTTTGGAATGGCGCAGCACAAACTTATTCGAATCAAGCGTTTTATTGCATTTGCAAAATTTATAGAAATCACATAGACGAGGGCGCACCCAGCGCACCCAACCTCCCCCTGTCCCTCTCTGGCAGCTCAGAAAATGAAATGCTTTATGTGCACACACAGAGCTCATTAGTATCCATAATTTATGTCAAACTTCTTTATGTGAAGTGCCAGCAGGCAGGCAGGCAGCAGGCATCCGACTAGAAAGACCCCAACAGCCCCCCACAAATAACATTGGCCCCCATCCAATCTGCCACGCAGTACCAGTTGCCCCCTCCCCCACTCCAACACCCTCTCTTCCTCACCAGTGTCAGTGGCATTTTCAGTCACCGACGCGATGCAGAGTCGACTTAAATCATAAAATCATGAACATACTCTATATAGTATATAGTACTCGCTCATATATTGTGATGCTGGCAGACTGCGTTGCAAATAAATTTCACTTATGAGTCGAAATCGCGTTGTAATCGTTTCATTTAATGGGAAGCACGTGTGAAAACTGCAATTTCTCAGAGGCTGCCAGTGCTGTCGGTGCACCCAATGGGCTGATAAACTGAAATTACCTTCAGCTGGAGAGGGGAAAGGGCAGAGCCAGAGGGAGGTGAGAAATAAAAACTGGAATAGCAGCTCATTAGTGTTGAGGCGACATGTTGCTGGTGCTGCTGTTGGTCTCCCTCCATCGAGTCGAAAGTCCCTTTGGGGTGAGTCTAGTGAGCAGTTGTTGCAATTCCCAGTGTATTTATAGGCTCCTTGGGCCCCTCTTCAAAGATTTGCCCGGGTAACAGATTTGCCATTGATTTAGCATCGTTCGGGTGTCAAGTAAATCATAAGTCGAAGAGAGGACCCCCCGCCATCCTTAGTGCCTACATAATTCATGCGTCTCTTTAAAATGCCACTAGGCGACAGAGCTCTCTGTTTTTCAATTAGGGCGGCGAAATGCAAATTTATGCAAATCCTTGGCCGAAAACTAAGCAACTGCCGTCGGAACTCAGCTCAGCCCGGGCGGGGACTCGGCTCAGTGGCCAGTACAGTTGACAGTACAGTTGCCGGGGGCCAATGCCATTTTGTGACATCGTTCTGCATAATTTGCACCTCCAGCTGCAGATCGGAGTGCCAAACTACCGTTGGAGCCATGGCGGGGCTATGGAGCTGTGGAACTGTGGCAATATACCATAGTACATTGCCACCGTTAAATTAATAAAACGTAAAATTTCCCATTTTAATATTTATGAGTTTTCGCGCTGCTTCAACAAATTTTGCATACTTTAGCGACAAGTTGGAGAGCTGCGAGAATGAAATCATAAGAATTTACGCGCCAAACCTAATTCTGTCAGAGTTGCCACCTTTCGCACCATTACCTATGTTACATTGCCTCGCTCGAAGTGTAGCTAAACCAACAACGACAACTTGAGGTGAAGGTTTAAACTTTAAAGTGCTGTCAGCATCAAATGGCAATTGGCTAAGGTATTGAACTTTAACTTGAAGAACTATTATATATGTTATGTAAATACTTTAATTTGATTTTATAATTAATAATTGAATAGTCAAGTGTAGCTGTCGTACTCATCAAATCGTGGATATTTGTATACCCTTCCACTATTAAAAATGTTCTGAAAAGGGAATACTAACATTGTGGAAATGATGCAGACAGAAGGATGACTGACATATCCGATAAAGTACATAAGTATATTCTTGCCTGTCTGTCTGTTCGTCTATCTGTATGAGCATACAAATCTCAGCTATTTTAAAAGCTAGAGACATCAAATTTGGCATGAAGTTTCCTGCATACCCTGAGCAGATAATGTTTATTACAAATGTTGAGTAAATCTATGATAATTTAATTTAACTTCTCAAGTCGAATTGTCAGCGATGTATAAATGACACATTTTTCTGGTTTAGACAAATATTTATGTCAAATAACATCTACCTCTCCTTTAAATTTCAATCTGATCGGACAATAAACAGAGGAGTCAAGTCCAGTCATTTTTGTGCCTTAAGTTTCTAGCAGAGTGCTGCAGCGCGTGTACGTGTATGTACATATGTATGTGTTTAAGAGTGAGAACGCAATTGACGAAGGAAGTTATTGTCATTTCAGATGTTAGTGTATTTGTTACAGTTTTCAAAAACTGGGCAAAGGGTATCTTACTGTTAGGCGTACCTAACCGTAACTTTCCGTCTGTTTCAAGTTCCTAGTTAAGGGAAATAATTCTTTAGCTCAACGTTAAAGCTGCTAAAGGCATCTAAAAAAGAAGATCATCTGCATTGACCCAAAGAAATCAATTCGAGCAACTCAGGTGGTGGAACCCAGCTCTGCCAGCTGAAACATCCGAAACAGAGGCAACAAATTGGGGCAACTTCAAGTCGGGCAAATGCCTTCATAGAGCAAAAAATCTGCCTGAGTGTAGAATTGAATATTTTTTCTGAAGACCAACTTGATTATGGGTGTGTTTGTGTGTGTGTGCAGGTGTGCGGGTGTGCAAACTGTCAACTCTCACATTGAAAGTAAACGTGCGAGAATAAAAAGTCATTTTTGTGCCTCGTGCCAATCGCATCGTTCATTTCCCTTAAATGCTTCGTCGCCTGGCGAGAATTGCAAGAAATGCACGCAAGGCACGAGAGCCAGCAAGGTGTGAGTAAGGCGTTTGTTTGTGTGTGTATGTGTCTCAGTGTGTTGTAAATGTATGTGTGTTTGTGTGAGCATTGTCTGGGTAAGGGATTGAAGTCAGCCCCAAGTTGGTCACTCCAGCATTGGACTGCTGCCTCCTACTCGCTCCGCTTGTGTTATGTTTAATTGAATGCGATTTCATTACGATGTTCGGACTGTTGCCCCCTCCTCCTTCTTCTTCTTGCACTCGAGGTCCTTCCGCCCACTCGTGGCCAACCCTTTGCCCTGTCCCTGCTGCATTGCCAATCGCAGCACGCCCTCGTCATTCAACGGTTTTCAGTTCGAGTTCGTTTTGGGTGCTGGCCCAGCGGAAATTGAGGCATTATTGTGATTCAGTGATTTTGCTCTTTTGCGCCGCATTCCTCGCACTCGCACTCACCAAATCCCCCTCTCCCCTTTCTCCACGCCGCCTTCCCCTACAGCTTTTTCAGCATGCCTGCGCAGAGCCAAGTCCAGTTGCCTTGTTGATTTTGGCATTTCAATGGGTTTTTGTGTGTTGGCGATTCGATCAGGTTATTAAGTGCACACACGCATGCTTCGTCCAGTGGAGATGCACACACACACTCTCACAGCCGCACACCCACACACTCCCACTCTGCACATCCGACACCCTCGTGGACTCATTCAGTTCGCCATTCAATTGCTTTGTCGTGCGTTGTGAGGTGCGAAACTAATTTGCGCTTAAATTAGTTTTCTTTCTCTGTCGAAATCGACATCAACGTTGCAACAACCCCACGCAGTGCTGCGTTGCATGTGTTGCATGTGCACCGCACCGCACCGGACCCGGCCAATTCCAGAGAGCTTGGCACATTTTTTGTTCCTGGCACCATTTTAATGAGCCGCACATGTCCAACCAACCGTTGTGTCGACTGGACGTCGTCCTCGGCCTTGTTAGGCAGCTCGCTGGCCCGGCCAACGGAGCATTAACAAGGCGTGTGGCAGCACAACGTCAGTGATTAGAGTGAGGCATGCCTAGGGGGAATTCAGCGAACGCCCTGGGGATGCTCTGATGCTCTCTGGCGGCATTCAATCGATAGCGTCGGATATTGTTAATCATTAATATCGTTGCGTGAACCCAATTTGGAGCAATTGAGCGGGTTTTACGTTTAATTATCCACTAGTTGACCTTTTGCGGGTCAGTCTAGTCTCGCACACGGGGTGGATCCATATGAAACCTGTCATTAATGAAGACATTCCTGACGAGGAAATCCACACGGCCCGTAGCAGAACGCCAGAGTGCACAAGATAACTCATCCTCGTCGCCTTCTCCAGCTTCCAGCTTTGAGTTCTGGTTAGAGACAAAGGAAACGGAAGCAACTGAGCACACTTAAGTGAAGCGCGTAATCCGAGCCACATAACAAATGCCACAGAAAGGGAGACGGCGACGAAGAAGGCGACGCAACCAAGAGAAACAAAGAACGAAAACAGAAACAGCAAAGCAGAGGGAAACATCAGCAGGGAAAATGTTAAGAAAATAGGATCAACGGCAGCTTTGCACGTTTGCTGAAACCAAATACAGGCAACGGCAGCAGTACAGCAGCTGGGGATGCGTTCACTGACCAAGCAGATACTGAAAGGTTCTCGGATGAGATGCTCACTTATGTCACAAACTTTTGGGAGCTGACTGGTTTACTTGGTAAGAGGGTAAGGGGCTGCAAAGAACGCATGTGACAACGTTAAACTGGAAATCATTGCACGGTCACGTGTCAATCTTTAATGCCCTTACCCCTGCTCCTCATTTCACATTACGACTGCGTCTTCGGGGGTTGCGCTGTCAAAGCGCATTTGACTTTAGCATTGCCCGAAAGAAGCTCTTAGTCTGGGTCCACTGGGGCCATCTGCTGCTCCTGGCACTGCTTCCTTGTTTCCTGCACATAATGAGGGCAGCTGAATAAACTAACATAATGCTTAGATCCGACTGCGACAGAGGTGCGAAGAACATACGAGTTGTGGTGAGAAGGTGGGTCTGCAGACAACATATTTTGGGCAGAAGCCGTTAAAATCCATTAGATCTATAGTGGCAGTCAAATAAGGTCAGTTTCCCAGAGATAATTCCTGCCTGAGACTGCCCCAAAAATGAGGTAATAAACGTTTGCCAACTAATAAAGCCCTTAAACGTTTGCAAACTCACATTAGAGGCACCCAGGAACACAGGACCCCCCAGACGGGGAGAGACACAACAAAAAGGACAACACTTAATTTCAATTGCTGCAATTAAGAGCAACCCATATGGAAAGAGAGTCCCCCGTCCCCTCTCCCATACCATTAATATGTGTTTAAAAACTTGATCACTTCACAAAAAACGGGCCAAGCTGAAAGTTCCCAACTCACATGTCTAATTAACCAAATACACACACAGTCAGGGGCAACACGAGAGAGAGGGGGGAAAGGGTAGCCCAAAGGCAAAGGGTTGCAAGCGTCCGACTCCGTCACATGTGAAGCTTGCCCCTGGCAAGTGCCTGGTTGGCTGCTGACCTTTTTTTCTAAATCACTAGCCACAAGCTGTGGCAACGGCAACGGCAACGGCAACGGCAGCAGCTCAGGGCCACAGTCAGGGCCAAAAGGCCAGACGCCGCACCTAGTTAGAGACGCCACCAGCCCGCACGGTCCGCCTGCTTGGCTGCTCGACTGTCTGCCGGCTGAGCGAATCATTCAACCCTTAAATTGGTACGCAATGTCAGCGATGAATTATCTGCAACCTGCTAAACAAGCGCGCCAGGCGGCCAGCCGAGCAACTGGGCAACTGGGCAACAAGGAGCCAGGCAGCCAGTCAGTCAGGGAGCCATAGAGTCGAGCTGCCTTTGAGCCATTTACATAACGCAGTCTAAAGGGGTTAAATGGGGGAAGGCAGTGGGATGGCGTCGTGTGGGAGCACTGGCAGGAAGAGGGGGCTGGGACTCGCAGAGCTTTTGTCAAATGTCGGACGGTGTCAAAGCAGCGCGCGACGTGGTCATAAATCACGGCCGGGCAGCAAGCGAATATGCGCAGCAAAAAACGTTGGCAAGGGGGGAGTGGGGTGGACCGTGCAGATTGGAGCAATATGTTGGGTACATTTTAAAGTAGTCACGGCTTAAAAGTTCAATGACCTAAACGAAAATTAAAGGATGACAAAAGCAGACATTAAGATGCAGAGACATTAATAGAGTTGTCTGGCATTGTATTTGTTATCTTTAATCTTTTAATCAAAAAGTAGATAAACTTTGTAAAATCAGTTTACGACAGGCCCATGGTTAAGTGAGTGCAGTACACAAGGGTCCCCGCATGACAGGGATCTGCCAAAAAAAAAGCAAAAATAAAAGAAATAACTATACAGGAAACTTTATTTCAAATTTGGTGTCTCTAATTCTATATACTAGCTAAGATCTGGACGGTCATGGCTTAATTTTCCGATATGTATGTATATATTTTGTGGGGCCTGTCACGTTCGTGTGTTGTGTGCGTATTGTAAGCAAGTTAGCTATAATATCCTTCCACGTTACCCTATGGGTAGTGGACATAAAAGATGTGAAGCTCAATGCATGACTGCAATGACACGGAAATATTATCAATCGAGACTAAGAGGACCCAAAATATGAATATATCAAAAACTGTTGATAATTTTTCCAATACAAAATTTAAAAGAAAAGGAAAAAGATCATGAGTTTTAGGTTTCTTCATTTAGTGAAATGTTTAATGATTCGTCACTATGGCCACAACACATGTATTTAAATTTTGATTGAATATGCTTTATCCTGACTTTCTGCCTGGAACCTGTCTTTTAAAATATAACACAATAAAGTAGATGGCATAGTTAACCCCTAAACCGAACCGATAAGCCGTTTCCAATCATTTTCAATGAGAAACTTAAAGAGTTAAAGAGTTAAGGGGTTAAGGGGTTTTTGTCAGATCAATTCATCTCCATTAAAACTAAAAGTCCTTATCAGGCTACTGCATTGAATTGAGTAAGTAAAATGAATATAACCAGGTTAAAGTGCTCTCATTCTAGTAAGGGAAGGCTCATGGGTTCAACGGCGCCCACATTCTACACAATTCCAGTTCCAATTCCGGCTCATCGACACAGACAGCAATTGTTGCAGCATTTCGGGGGAGGTTTGGCCTCAACTCAAGTGTAAAATTAAAACTCGAGCAATGAAAAATCATCAACGTCAGCCCCATACAAGCTTTTCAAAGGGGGAGGGGACGCACCCATTCTCTAGCAGCCCACAGGGCGTTTGTGCAAAAAATAATAAAGAAGAAGAAGTAAAAACAGTAGCAACAATTTTTTTTTTTTTGCCACCAAGGGGGATGCTGACAATGCGTCTGAGTACAGGACAACAACACAAAAAATATGAGCTTCAGAAACGCCCAACGATCAAAGGCAGCCGAACTGCGGGTTTGGAGCTCTCCATGGAAAGGGGGAGTTTAAGGAAATGGGAGGGGGAGGGGTGAATTTCTCCAGCCACTTTGACGAATGACTATAGACGATGGCAGGGAGACGATGCGATGGCGATGGCGATGACGATGACGATGACAATGTCGATGGCGACATTGAAACCGGAAAATTGCTGCGGGTCTTTGGCAATTTATAAGCGGCCTCCTTCTCTGCTCCCAACGCCCAATTCCCAACGCCGATTTCGCAGCTCCCGCAACGCATTTATTGATAATTTTTCAGGAAAATAAAAGAAAATAAAAGAACAGAGCTGCGCAAAAATCCATGCCTAATTGAGACGATTAGTGGGCGAAGCAAGCGAGTGAGAGAGGGAGAGTGGGAAGAAGGGGAGAATGAGGCAAAATCTGCACTGTCAGCGCAAGACGACGATGGCAGTATCAACCTTTGACACAGACACACCGTGTAATTTATAAACTACGAGTAAATTGTGCTTTGTCGCAAGTGGCATTTGACTTGAAGCCCCCAATCTGCCCTGCCACTTCCGCCTGTCTGTCACTGACATATTGCGCGTCATCAGAAAAATATTATATTAACTGTTCATTGACAGCGGCGTCGGCTGGCAATGCCTGTCAACAGTTTCATCCTCTCCAGAATTGGAGAAATGGAATTTAAGCAGGGGCAACACTCAAGTCGAGTCGAAACTGTCAGGGCAATTTAATAAAAAACAACCTGCCGAATGATTGTCATCAGCAGAACAACTGAATGTGTCAAGATATGTCTTCTATATTGTCTCTCTCTCTCTCTCTGTGTGTCTCTCTCTCTCTCTTCGTGTCTGGCTGCAAATGCAAATCGACTTAGCCAGCGCGAGTCGCTCGAGCGGGCAACTTAATTAATCCGTCCACTTTGTGGAAAACCTCAGCCGAAAATGTCAATAGCACAAAACTCGCGATTTTCCAAGTAAACGGCAGAAAAATATGCCAAAAGCAAAAGACAAGAAGGCAGCTGAATGAAAACGAAACGAAACGAGAGCGCACCCAAAGAAAGGCAAAGTTTTCGCCGTCGTTCTCGGCGTCCTCTTCGAGGATATTACAAAATCCATTAAAATTCTATTTCCTGCCATCAAACTGCCCAAAGTTAAATAAAGCGCGGCAAGTGCTGGCCCCCTCGCTCCACCCACTGCCGCCCGCTGCCCCGTTTGCAGCACAAGTAGGGACAGAAACCGAAAAATACATAATAATAATAAACGACGACAGTAAACAAACAAGCGGCAAAGTTTTTGGCGGCGCGCTGCAACTGAAATTGAAGGCAACAGTAGGAGGCAGAACGTCTGCTGCCACTGACAAATCCTGCGGTAAATTCTGCAGTAAGAGCCGTGGGTGCGGGGTGAGGGGCACAAAACTTATCGGGACGGACTACGGCACAACTTGAGAGTTGCGGGACACTTGAGGGTGCAGTCATACGCTAGCTGCATTACAAGGCAACCGAAAGTCATTGCACGAAAAGGGAATAAGCACGCAAGAACTGCACAATGACAGGTAGTGCGAACGCAGAGGCACCCTATATGAGTTGGCTACAGGAAGAGTAGGAAGAGTAGGAAAGAGAACCTTTACTCTATTACAGTCTAGCAGATTATATACACTTTCGAGTCGATTCTAGGGACTATTCATCATGATACTTATCAAACTGACTGACTAGTTTGTACTGCAACAAACAGAAGTAGGTGTTCATTCCTTACATATAGCCTTCTTTTGAACTCTGAATAGGAATATATATAGTATACTTTTTTATCTAATATTACTTGAAGGCAAAACAGATACACCCTCTGATAGGGTATATAAAAGAAACTAATAAGCCAACGCAGTCAACTGCAGTTGGCAGGCGCAAAGCAATGCTCAATCCAGCCGGCACTTCCCTTACCGCCACGCTCAGCTGAGCCCCTCGCGACGCATTAAAAAGGTATATAGCGCAGTTAATAAAGTTGCAAGTGGTCGTCAGCATGCTCAGCTCGAGAGTCTGGATAAGGTTTGACATTTCTGTTGCTCGGTTCGCTCGTTTCCCATTTTATTATGAAATGCAGCGACGTCGCCATTGCTTATTAATCCCAACGCAAATCTCAGTTGCTATCTTCCTCTATAGATGTTGTTGCTGTTGTTCCCGTTGTGCTTGTCTAAGCATCAATAAATGTTCTACAATGCCAAACAAGCAGCCAACAACTGCAGCAATGGTAATCATCGCAGCAGCAGCAACAAGAAGAACAACAACAACATCAGCAACTCTATCCAGCAACAACAACAACAACATGAATGGAAAGTTGCGCAAATAAAAAGCATAGTTTAGATGTAATGAATACAGCTTAACTTGGCTAAAATGAGTTGGCGCTGCATGGGTTGCCCCCTAAACACTCTTGCCCTCAATTTGCATCCGCCTTGATCCCTGCAACCTCAGCTGCCCTCCTCCCTCTCAGTTGCTAGGCCACTCATGCTGCTGTTGCAGCTGTGTTAGCAGTTTCGCCGTTTTTCATCATTTCGCCGCTTATGTGCGTTATGCATAATTTCTGCAGCATTTTATCAAGAACTTTCCCATAGATTTATGTTTTAATTTTCACGGATTTTAGCGCATAATTAAAACGGAACTGCAGCATAAGCAGAATTGCAGAGTGAGTGCCGATGGGTTCATATGAAAGATATGAAAAGATTATTTATAATAAGAGCTGAAGAACGTACATTGCGAGAGAATTGGGATGGAAATAGATGTTTAGCAGATATTTAATATAAAAGTCAAAGTATCAATGTATCAAGTACAGTTTTTTCAGTTTACTATCGTATACTATCGAAAACAGCTAGGAGTTTTTGTTGGTAGCTTGCAATTGGGGCGCTATGGAGTGATATTATTTGTCCAAGATGCAGTGCAGCAGTGCCTGGTCAGCAGCAGTTGAACATAAATTCACAGCTGTCCCCCAACAAAAGTTCATTATTTTTCTTCAGAACTGCATCCTTGGCACTCGACTGGCCAGCCAAGCATGGATCCCAGCCACATGGCAATGCGATGCGGGAAACTTTTCCCACTGAAAATAAACAGCAGGCGCTACCCATTTGCTGGCCAATGAAAAACAATGATGTGAGTTCCCCATCTCTTGTTCTTACGCTCTCCTTCTCTCATTCTTGGCCACCTTGCACACATTACGAACGCGCGCCGAGAGAACAATTGAAAATCTTTTTAAGTAATTTCCACACGTAATCCAACACTATGGCTGGCTTTCATACACTTGCAGAGGATGTTGCTGATATTTTCAGAGGTCTTCCTCATCTGCACAATACGTATCTTGCAATACGCTGATATTTATTAAAATTCGAGTATAGTTGAATACGTAATATATATATATTGTAATTGAATATTTTATACATCGAAAACACTTTTCAAATATTTCTTGCCATTTCATATAAATATTGTTCTTAAAATTATTATATTATATTGTTCACAAAATAATTCGACAGCAGCATTTAAAAGTAATTCTACCAATTCCTACTTTAAAAATTTTACACAAATCAAGAGAGTTTGATTTATTGCAGTGTATAAGAGTATTCGGCTGCAGTCAAGGAACATATCGCCCTATAGCTCGCATTTCTTCCTTCTTGATGCCTCTTCTTGCCTAAAGCCGAAAGGAAAATACACCCAAAATATGGACAGAAATTGCAATTGCATTGCGCCTCGTAACAAATTGCAGATGGAGCATGTTTTTAATTCATTTGGGCAGTTGTTGCGACAGAAAGACAGACTAGCTTATGCAATGTTGTTTTTGTATGGAGCTTGGCAATAATTGAAGGCATAAGTAAATGGAAAGAAGAAGACTGGGGGTAGGGATTGCAGAACAGAGAGCCCAGCACAGTTGGTTATTAAGTATATTTTGTTTATGGGAAAACGGATGATGACTCAAACAAAACAAACGCATTGACTCTGAATAAAACAAATTTGCACTGAGTAGTTGACGCTGAACTAAATAGATAACTAAAAGTGGCACCATGTCTGACTCAATGCATTTCTTTGGCTGCAAGAAAGTCGATTCGCAATTACACTTGACTGAATAAATCATCGAACAAACAAGCCTTTCCTAGATTGAAAACAATTTTCACAACAATTACGTCAAACGAATTTCAAAAGTGTGCCATCGAGGGAAGGGAATTGAAAGAGTAACCGATTTTGTTGTTTTCTCTTCTCAATTATTTATGCAAAATTGTTAGGTGAGGCGCTGATTGGTGGGCGGTGTGCCGATTTCCTTGGCCATCGCAGGGAATTAAACAAATGGCAGTCATTTTCCGAAAGTGGATTAATTGTAAAATCTGCTAATGGTTATGTGGGATATGGTACAACTGTTGGTGTAGGCCGATTATAACTAATTGTCGCACGATAGTTCGGTATCTAATTACAGTTCTAGGGAATTACTTCTAGCTAAAGACTTGCTATTAGTGAGGTACAGTTACTGTTTACTTTTGATGAAAACAAATCTTCATCCAAAATTGCCAATTAATGAGTTTTAATAAAAGCTAAGTTAATTACGACAGCCTACGATCCGTAGAGCGCTACTCTTACCCCATGCACGTACTTTCTGCTCCCGGTTGCCAGCGAGCTCAGGCAATCGCTCCCATTCATTTTCCACCCAGGTAATTACGCCTAACTATCTCATTGTTAGCAGCCCGGAGATGGTAGTAAAGGGAGTATTGCAGGCGTTGAATAAAACATGCGGCACCCAAGGTATAGGCAAGGAGACGGCGTTCAGCTTCACCCCAGGCTTGGGCTCAGGATCAGGTGCAGAACAGAACGACAGCTGCTTGGTCTAGTCTAGGCGGCGTCTAAAAGAGTCGGGGGAAACAATGAACCCGAGAGACATCCAAATGACACTTAATTTTTCAAAATAGACGACGACTCGGAGAGGGCCAAGTGAGAAAAGAACAGGGGAATACTCGTTTCTTGTTTTTATACCCTTCGATGATTGCAAATGCTGCAATCAGGGTTTTCTACATTTTTGAAAATGTCTGTAGGATTACATTAAGAAATATTGCACAAATTTTACTCTTCCACAGGATGATTAGCGAAAAACGATCTCTGTCCATCTGTCCGTATTTTTGAAATCAGATATCTCACATATTATTATAGCTAGTTTCTGCCCAAGGGTCTGAATATTTGAGTAAGAAAACAGTATAGGGCTGAAGACTTTAATATTGGAAGCTTTATGTGCTCTTTTAACGGTTTGTCATTGTTAGGCGAAGAGTATTTTAAGGTCGGGCATTGGACTATAGTTGGCATTACATCTTAAATGTAAAAATCTGTGCGTCAACTTGTTTGTGTGTGCCCGTGTGAGTGCGGGGCAGACTCCTCACTTTGCTGTGTAATTTGTCGCCCGAGTAATTAGTAAGATTTAAATTACTTCTTGCTGCGTTCTTATGCCCCTTCTTTCTTTCTCTCGCTTACTCTCACAGTTTTTGTCTCTGTCCACCCACTATCCCATTCCACTCTTCCGCAACACTTAACGGTAAGGCAACACTTAGACTTCTATTAAATGCATTAAGTGCTTGTCGCTTCCAACTTTTGTCTAAGCGTTTCAATTAGTTCTCATAGTTGCGAAATCTCACTCTCTCTGGCCTCGAAATAGGTATTCTGTCGGTAACAACATTTGTCTCAAGGCACCAAGGAATGGGCGTCACTTCGCATATTACTAGACATTTTGTTAAATTAGCACAAATTGGATTTTAATTTACAAAAGCGTATTGCTTTATAAATACTATGGTCTTTCCCTCTATCCCTTTGCTTATTGCCTTTAATACTAATATTTTAAGTGAACATGCCTTAATCGACTCGGCTTTAGATACTGATAAGAAAGTAATGTTTCTCCATGTAACTTACGTTTGCACTAAGTCATTTTATCCGTTTGTCCTTTTTCAATGGTCAAAAGGTCTCAAAAAACAAGATTAAAAGATGTGATATACCCAAAATGTTTACCAAAAATGTGCTACAAAATTACGCTTGTTATTAGTTTTTTACGTGGTTGAAAAGGAGCGTGGTCAAAATCTAAAACAAACTTAATCTGCGTGCAAGAGTAACACTTATTGCCACCAAATTATAGCCTTAGCAATTATACTCTCTGATATCTAGGTTATCTTACGGATGGACATACAGACATACACACTGACAGACGAACATAGCTATATCGATTCGACTGTTATTGCTGATTAAGAATATACGTACTCGTACATATATATGTAGTTAGTGGGGCCTGCCACGCTTTCTTCTGCCTGCGCTGCAAAAGCCATTCAGTATACTATGTTCTGATTTCAATAAGTACACTTTCATATTAACAAATACAAACTCTGTACCAGCCTTAAAATTTAAACTTTTGTCCTACCTTGGTAGAAATTAAATTTTCCTCGAAATGCCTGTCTATTTTTATCGCTTCTATCTGCATGATTATTTTTTCTCTATCTCGTTTACGACACTGGCTCTCGGTCGGTTGGGCATGTCTTATACTAACTTTTTGATTGGGTTTTTCCCAATTATCTGCAACAAATGTTGGATCGATCATATCTTTGTATATCCCCGTTTAAATTAAATTTCAATTATATTAATTTTAAATTTAAACAACTTAAAAACTTTGTAAAGTGCAGCTTTACGGTTAATTATTTTTAATCGACTTTTTAAATAATTCTTTGTATCAATATCTGTTCTTATTCAGTCGACTGTATTTAGTCGAGTTCAAATTAAATAAAACAAAGTGAAACTTGAATTGAAATTGAACAAGTTAGTTTTTTTCAATCAAGGTATCACATTCAAAATATCTTCAGAAACTATTAATATATTTTATATTTTTGTATACTACTTGAACTTTCTATATTTTTTACGCAATATACATAATAAAAATGAAAGACAACACTAAAAGGGGTTGCGGACTTCACTTCAGTCGTGAAAGAATCTGGAGTCGCGGATATCTTAAGGTGTTTACTGGTCCCAATTATATTCATATATATAATTTTCTTTATTAACTTTGGAATATCCTTAGAAAGTGTGTGAAGATTCTGGTGTAGAGAATGAATATTTGTTGCACCAAAGACGTATGGGCAATGCCGTTCTTGCGCAGTTTATATTTCTGCACATTGTATTTACGACTATACAATGCATTATATTAATATTGGCATGCAAAGTGAGTATTCGATAACACAGCTATAGCGGAAACGTTTCTTATCGCAACTACAGAACCCAAATCTAGTATACTATGATATACTCCTTTATGTGACCGCCGCCATTATAATATCCTTGCTACTAAGCGTGAACCTTAACGATGAAATTGTCGGCGAGCAAAACCATATTGCATACTTTACCTCTGTGTTTACAGTATTGATCTTGATTTTTGTGGGTAGGTAATATCCAGTTCTGATAATAACCAGTTCATGGACTTAATACCATTGCAGACTTAAACATAATTATTTACCATTTTATATATGACCACTGGAGTATCACATTTACTTATAACATGTATTGTTTGTATATGGTCTACTTATACCTCCCCATACCCGATATAATTGGCCCGGCTATACTTGGTTGTTCATCGTCTATTCTATATTTTATGGTTTTCCACTTTTTCGTCGAAGCTAATGAAACTACTAGATCCCAATTTTTTATATCTGAAATTTTTCACTATAGCTGTTTCAACTTGATTGGCATTTTCTTTCGCCTAGTCAGCGATATAACCGTACGTTCTTCATTCATTGATCGACATCAGTATATTGTGGAAGAAGTCTGGCACAAAAGCGCTCGTAAACAGGAACGGAAGCTCCTTGACAGCATTCTGCCACCTCAAATAGCACAACCTCTGCATGACAATATTCGCTTACGAATCGCAATGACAGACAAGCACCGACACCTGCGAGTGAAAAAGATTAAAGAGTACATAACTGCTTTTCAGGAACATCCAGATGTTTCCATTCTATATGCCGATGTGGTAAACTATACACACTTGACCACAACGCTAACCGTGAAAGAACTAGTAACGCTGCTGCACGATTTGTATGCCCGGTTTGACATGTCCGCGAAACGCTTCCATGTGCAGCGCATAAAGTTCTTGGGCGATTGTTATTATTGTGTTGCAGGCCTAACGTCTCCCGATCCTCTTCACGCAACGAACTGCGTCGAATTAGGACATCACATGATTCAACACATTCGTGAAGTGCGGTAAGTACTTTCTATAATCACAACTCAATCAATTAAAACTGACACCAATATATGCACTGACATTTCAGAACCAGGCGTAATCTAGATATTGATATGCGCATCGGTGTGCATTCAGGAACGGTATTAGCGGGTCTTATCGGCGAGGCGAAACTGCAATTCGATATCTGGGGTAAGCTTTTTTCAGCTTAAATACGTACAGATATTATGACCACATCTTTACGAAAATGCGATAGGTATCGATGTGCTTATTGCAAACAAACTCGAATCTACTGGTCTGCCAGGACATATTCATATCAGCGAAAAAACCCGTTCTCTTATCTGGGATTATCCCCATGATATTCTTCCTGGCCCTCTTGAGGCACAAGAAAATCCTTTTCTTCTTAAATATGAAATAAGGACATATCTCATTGCCGGAAAAAATAGTTCAGCGGACTTCGCTACGATTGACTTAAGCGCAGAGTCTTTTGACAAACACGATGATCACGATAATTCGTTTCAAGAAGCACTACACAGAGAGTTTGCAACGATACCAGTTGGTGTATTAGAGTAAGTATTTATACTCGATATGCAACGCACAATCAACGACACATAAAGTAGTATAATTTATACCCGCTACCCATAGGGTAGAAAGGTATAATAACTTTGTGCCAACCGAAAAATGTATATAACAGGCAGAAGAAGGCGTGGCAGACCTCACAAACTTAATATATTTTTTATCAGCATCAACAGGCGAATCGATATAGCCCTGTCTGTCTGTTTGTCTCTCCGTCCATATGAAAACATTGATCTCAGAGACTATAAGCCCTAGGGCTTCCAATTTCGGTGTCAATATGTGTATTATTGCACGCAGATCAAAATTTTTTTCGATTTTTGCGACGCCCCCTCCCGTCCCCTATAATTGAATTCCAAGAGTAATATTAATGCAGGACAGAATAGCTTAATGATTTTTGCAAATCTGATAGCACTCGGATAATTAAGGTACAAGTTATTTAAGAAATTCTAAATATGTACTGATTCAAAGCCCGTCTCTGAAAGTATGTAACACAAAATATGCAAAAGAAAATATAAGTTATCATTTTGGTAGGGTGTGCAACGGGTATACCACAGTTGCTGGCGCGACAAATACCACTTCATTTTGACGCCCAATTTACTATAAATTATAAGCAAAATACATATTTTAATAATAATAAAAACTACAAAGTCAAACATGGAATAGGAACGAGGTTTTTGTATGAACTCGTGTGGTTTATTGATTATCGAATTAACTTATTAGTGCCAATCACAGTTACACAGAAATCGAGGAATATATTTTCCATTTCATTAAAGTCGGACAACTAACCACTTCACAGGTTGAATTTACTATTCAAAAGAACAAAAAATTATAGAAGCAACCGTAATCCAAATATAAATTTTCTTTGGCTTCAATTTCGTGATGCACGCCTTGAATATAACTACATGCGTCAGCCGGACTACCTCCTTAAATACAGTGTTCTACTAGCTTGGTGGGTGCTAGTTACACTCATCTTTGAACAAAAATCAAACGCGGAATTGGGAAGTAGTGAAATGAAACTTATGGCAATAATAATATTCGTAGTCTATACTTTGATGCTTATAACAATTTGGTACAAACAGATCTGCTTCTGGGTTTTCGGGCCATATGAACTAGCCTATTCTAGATTTAGCTGCATGATATTTCGTCTTATAGAAAAATTACAACGTAATCTGATAGCTCGTATAATTATTTTCTTGTTAACAATTATTATGTATTTGATTATTATAACTATCTTTATGGTGGGTAGCACATTATATTTTATAATAAATATTAATATCTGAGAGATTTGCAGGGTGGCTGTGAACGCGAAGAATTTTACTTACTGATGATTGAGAGTAAAATATATTATTATGATGAGCCAACTGAACTGTGCTTCCGATCCTGGTCTCTCACCAAAATGGTGTGCTTGTCAATCGGAATGACCTGGATATATACTGGCATCCCTTTCCCAGTGAAATTTATTGTTAGCTTGTTCGAGGTTGTTACCTATGTGATAGTAATTTTCTTTCATTTCAATTTTAAAATTAATAATAGCATTACAACTAATGCTACGCTGACTCCCGAAGTATCGCATACTCTCCTTACTTTTCTTACCTGGGGTTTTCAGTGTTTTATGGAGCGAGATTTTGAATTCAACAACAAGATGAACTACCAGTATGTACACTTTTAATTCATTTAGTTTATCTAATCGCAAACTCCTGCTGTCCAATAAAACCCACTGATTTACTTAGTTGGCGAGTGGAGCTTCACAAGAAGCAGGAATTTGCACATATTACCAATCAATCGATAACTGTCCTGCTTCACAATATATTACCCGCTCACGTTGGTAAGACTATTTCAATTATTATTGTATATTGTGATGTCATTTTTTCGATTAGTCAATTTGTACCTTTCCTCGTTGGAACAACACGAGCTTTACTATGAAAACTACGAAATGGTTGCGGTTATGTTTGCCTCGCTGAGGAACTTTAGCCAGGATGTGCCAAACTTGCGTATTTTACACAAGATTATGAGCGAATTCGACACAATTGTAAGTACTTAAACTCTAGTTTCGCTACAAAGAGGTACAAAGAGTGCTTATTTAATACCTCGGATATAGTTGGAATATTATAAAAGCAATTATCTGGTGGAGAAAATTAAAGTTGTTGGCTGTACATACATGGCAGCATGTGGATTGGATCTTCGTTACGCTGGAATACTGCATGACTCACAGAATGCCATTCTTCGAGATCGTAAGCATTAGATGAGAAGCCATTATCTAGCGCTGATAATGTTCCCATTTAAATAGTTGCTCAAGCACAACGCCATCTGGCCTCGTTCCATAAGAATGAGATTGAGGACATTGTTCAACATCAAGAAGTCGTTGCGGTTTTAACTAATTTTGCCTTGGATCTCATGCGAACCCTCTCGAACATTAACAAAGCATTCGAAAGAGTACCTGTTGACAGGGAAATGTCCACTCAGCAAATGAGCATTGGCATATCCAGCGGCGAGGTGATGGCAGGAGTTGTAGGCGCCTCGCAAGTTCATTACGATATCTGGGGAAACGCGGTAAATATGGCATCCCGCATGGATTCGACGGGAGTTCCTGGATATATACAAGTGACCGAAGAGTCTGCTTTAGTTCTCAAGAAGTGCGGTATAAATTGCACATTTCGTGGAATGACCTTTATCAAGGGACGCGGTATGCAGCCCACCTACTTCGTATTGATCAGTGAGGATATAAATTTTATCTATTAAATTATGTTGTCTTGTAGAATTCCAAAAAGAATGGCTTCAAATTTGTACAGTTGAATTCCATCGCAGTAAAACAGCTGATTCTAATCGACGTGATAATCATTACTATAGATAAGCAGACCCACACAGTTTTTATACCCGCTACCCATAGGGTGGAAGTGTATAATATTGTAACTATATATATTCTTAATCAGTATTAACAGCCACGTCCATCTGTCTGTTTGTATGTCCGTCCGTGTGAAAACCTAAATTTTAAGACCTACTACCAAATTTGGTGTCAATATGTGTTATTATTGCACGCAGATCAAGGTTAATTTAAGACGTTGACCACGCCACTTTCCGACACCGTAAATCCATAATAACCTAATTCCAAGCGTAATTTTAATACAGGACAATTTATTTTTAGTAAACGCAAAAAATTATTAACCAAATTATTTCGGAAAATTTAGTTGCGAACGGATAATTAAGGTAGAAGCTATTAAGAAATTACCCTCTGTAAGTATGCAACACAAAACAGAAGTTATATATTAAAAAAATCGTTCTGGTCGAGCACACTCGACTGTAGCTTTTGTGCTTGTTAAATTAGTGGCCCGCATGAATACAGAAATCTTGGCTATTATATGCCACCAAACAAACTTGGAAATAGTTTCTGTATACCTTACCTTTCTCGAATTTATTTCGGTTGATCATAAACAACCAGTCTCCCTTTGGGATTCTTAATACCCAACAAAAGATGCTGTCAATCAGTGAATTTAATTAATAGAACTATCTTTGGTTCACTTGCTGTTTTTACCTGAATTTCGTACTGACTTCGCAATTAATTTGCACTGCTGCAAACTCATTCGCATTCATAAATTGTGAATTCGACAAAATTGTCGCCGTTGTCAATCTATCCGCTCATGGGGTGAGCTGTCGAGGTTATCTTAACTGTCCTGTTGTGGTACTTGTCAAAAATCCAATTAGGCGACGTTCTCGCCAATTTCATTGACAAGTTGGCGAGCACTAATGAGGTATGTGGGCGGCAGAGAGTGCCAAGGGTGACAAAGATATGGTGTGGGCTCCGTAGTGGTTTGGCAAGTCTTTGCAAGTGTCCTCGATGCTAATGAGAAAGTACTGTTGAAATCAAAATGGTTCTGTCAATAATGAAGTTTAACTCGACTGAATAACACCCTATATTTACCATATTACAGATTTTTCTATAAGAACTCTTAAAAACTAAATAAAACAAAATATAATTTAATCAACGCTGGAAAATTGAAGACGAACTCACAGAATTTAACGACCTCTACCTTTCTTTATTGTTTCCATGCATAAATATTGAAAATTTAGTTCACAAGAGATTAGATGACTGGAATTTTAGAGTATTAGTATTATAAATCTCACCCACAATATTCATATGTGCAAAGTTGACTTAGCGGGAAAGGATTAAGAAATTTCTGAGAATGGCACAGAATGCATAGGAAGACAAAGTAAATTGTCAAAAGAAACTTGCAATCATAGACAAAACTGCAAGTTGCATGCAACTCACAGTAAGAAAGAGCTCCGTCTGTCTATCGTTTGGTCAATCAGTGGCACAGCACATCTCTGCGCCCCACATTCAACGTCCAACCTTTATGACAGCCGTTCTCGCGGACTGCAGTCAGCTGGACAACTAAATGTTAAACGCCGTCTGAGCGTGCAACTATTTCTGTTTCCTTGACTCCTCAAAATGGGTGTGGCACTGCAGAAAGCAGTGGGAGAGGTGAAACGGGGGAATTCTGCAGATGATTTGGTGGCATGGCGCGTGTCCAACGAGATGTTTCCACCAACTGCAACTGCTGCTGTCGAGCTGGCAAAATCGTTGGCATCTCTCTGGGCGTTTCTTTGGCTTTTTGGCCATAAACTTTGCTTACGTGACAACTTTACTTTATTTCTTAAGTTGAACGGCAGCGTTATGCGTCGCAAGATGCTGCCCCAAGGCAGCAGGCAATGGACCCAATCCCTGGAATGGACCAGCGGGCTGTAGGCCCCGTTGGCGACGACATGTTGCAGTTGTCTGTAGCTTTTGCTTGGCCAAAAGGAAGCAAAACAGCTGCAGAAGCAAAACAAAAGAAAGGAAGACAACAATTTATAAGCAATGAACACAACACATGACAGGCTTGTCGCTGTGTTTGAGGATTCATTAGGCTTCGAATATTTAGATCAGCAACTCTTTCATATCTCAGAACCTTTTAGCTTCAGTCTACACCAACTAGTCTTATGCTGTTTAGATAAAATAGTACAGAGGTTCTTTACAATTTATGTCTGTGCTTTAAGAACTTAAGAAACACTTAACAATGATGACATACATTTTCGTATCCTTGCATAGGGTCAGTTCATTTCTTCCATTAGTTGAGAAGACTGAGAGACTAGCTTGCTATGGACATGGCTAGTTTAACTTCCCTGTCGATCATGGATTAGTATATAATTATGTATACCCCTTATTCCCATGGTGATTCGAGAGTGAGCACAATATAGCAAACTACTTTTATTCCAACGTCCCTTTTCGGGGCTCAGATGGGGCAAGCAGCCATAAGAAGATTGCGAAACCGTTTATACTTTCTATATACTATATAGTATGTATGTACGTACGAACTGGGTGTAACCTAGATTTGTTATGACATAAAATTATTACGAAAAATGGTTATTACCCCGTTTACGTTTGAGTGAACGCATTTGTACGTGTTGACAATTTGTTAGCTTAGATAATGTTGAAACTGCAAGAACAACAACACCAGAAGCAGCAGCAGCTACAGAGACTATGCTGAAGGCAACTGAGGGAGAAGAAATAATAAAAGGAACAGGAACAAAGAGAGTGTCATCATCATTGCGTGCCTTTAGCTTTGCTTTTCTTTGGTTTTCTTTGCTCTGCGTTGCTTGGTTTGTTCTGCTGCTCGTTTTTCTCACTCTTTTCCTATGACAATTTTATAAAATTCGCTTTAGTTTGGCAAGGGTTAGCCACACACACACGCACATACATATATACACATTCATACTCACGCACAGCGGGTATGACAGTTGGTCTGTGCGTGTCACAAGCCTGTCATTTTGGTTGCCACGCCTCCATCAGCGCCTCCATCGCATTGCCGTTGACATCCCGGAATTTTAAAATTCTCTCATCGCATTTTGTTGGCATGGAAATTGTCAAAGTTTAAAGCTTTCCGCCCAGCGTTTTTCTTCGTTTTTCTCTGATTGCCAAAAGCCGCCAGCTGTTGCCTGCGCTTAGTCCCTTTCCCCTCCCACTCGCCACCCAGTCGATCTCAGATTCGTTCCGAACAGCCGCTTAGATCCCAATCCCCAACTCTCCGCCCATTGCCAATCCCCGACTGGGCGCCAATTTTATTGTCACGCTGATTGTCACAATCAGCGGTATTTGCCTTTGACCAAAGCGAGTCGGTTCTCCTTTTTTCCTCCACTCTCTCCAGCTGTCTCGGCGTGTTTGGCCAGAATTGGCACCATTTGTGCAAATTTCGGTCGGGTTTCAAGTTTTTAAATAAATTTGGTTCATGCAAGAGGCAAAATAGAAAGAAATTAAAGTAAACCCGATACTTGTCGTGAAAAGAATTGGTTTTAATTGGCTGAAACTTGTTATTCACTTGCAGAGGGTATATTAATTTTGGGCAGATGTTTGCAACGCCCCTAAAGAGACATTTCCGAGCCTATAAAGTATATATGTTCTGAATCAGCATGAACAGTGGAGTTAAACTAGCCATGTGTCTGTCTGTTGCAATACAAACTAGTCTCTCAGTTTTAAAGGTATCTCGATGAAACTTAATACACATGCTTCTTATTGTGGCACGATGTATATAAGTCGAAACGATGCGGATCAGAACTTATAGCTGTCATACAAACTATCGGACAATTTATGTTATTCGTCAATATATTGCATCCAAATTTACTACATCGGATCTATTCTATATATATAATATGCATATAAAATTTCCTCAAAATCAGACCACTATATAGCTGCCATAGGAACATTCGGCCGAAGTAAAGGTTTTTGTATTAAGACTAGTTCTAATTTTAAAAATTACTTAGCAGTGCCAATCAATGTGAGACCTTATATTGAATATAAACAATATCATGCAATTCATAAGTTATTCTGCAGAATTATATATATAATTAAATACATAGTAAGCTTGTGACTGATCGGAGGAGATAAGAACCTGCAAGGGGACTTATAACCTTCGGCATGCCGAATGTAGCTTTTCTTTCTTGTTTTGGTCTCTTTATCCTTATCCTTCTTCGCCAATGAGTCTTACATAAAATATGAAAACATGAATTACACCTGTTCGGGAGAAGTAGTAGAAGTACAAGCTCATGAACAGCGCTTTAAATGTTTGATAGCGAAGAGTGTTCAAGTTAACAGCTAACACGACAAAAACTAACTAAACCCGCAGCAAAATGATTTCAGGCAGACGAATGTGTATTCCATACGCATGAAAACACTTTTCTCGGAATTTCCCCTCCCTCTCGTTTTCATTTCATATTCGGCCTGCAACACAATAAACTTCGCTAGTTGGGGAACTTGAACACGCAGCAGGCGTTGCCTGAGAGCAGAGACGCCTTCCCCATCCTCCTCAGCCACACAAACAGTTACACTTGAACACACACGCGCATTCCTACACACACACTCGGAGACCTACATGCCATAGAAACACACATAGAGCAGCGTAAAGCGTACTATCCTCAGGGTATTGAATTAATGTCAAATTAGACTTCAAAATGCGTGTAAATTTCACGCGCGGTTTCAACCGAGAATTATCCGCATTCGTGAGATGTAGAATCTGCGTAAAAAACTGAAACCGCAGGAATAAACAGGGACAGTAACTACGAAGCCAAATGCGGGGGCAGAGATGAGGAAATTATAAGCCCGCTGGGATGACACACGGCTGCTCAGGCGGGTCTGTCGCTAAGTACTCGCATGTACACCCTGCTGAGTTCGTCTCCTGTACTCGGTAGCCCTGAGCCATTCTTTGTGCGTACTGTGGGTATACTCGTATGTATGTATTTATAGTATTCTTCAACGCACATGCACAACGTGGCAGCAGTTCTTAAGTGTTACCTTTTGGTATCTTCTGCGTGCCTGGTGATTTGGGAGATGCTCATTACCGAAGACAGATGAAGAACTGGCATATCCCACTTGATATTTCTCCTGTTTTCCTTAGGGAGTGCGAGAAATGAGCAGTTGGTTATTATGGCAAACAGATAGAGGCGGGGCAGATTCGACAATGAATATAAAAGAAATACATACATATATTGTTGCTAAGCATCACTTGACAAGTCGACTGATCCGTATTCGTAAATACTAAAAAAAGGAAGGCCCGAATGTGGCATGCAGGTTGCCACGCCTACTACTATATATGGTACAATATATTGTTGCTATATCATGTTTATTTGTAAGTATTAATTAAGTTCACGAAAACCCTGTCGATATCTTTATCGATAAAATAGAGTTGGATAGCGTGGAAGAGCGGGTCGGCATTACTATCGTTAGAGAATGCTAAGAGGACAGATCAAAATTTGATTTAATTGTACAATATTGCAAAGTATCATCTCCACATTATTCACTACATATATTTTATATTATAGCTTTGTTGCCATCTGAGCGGGAAAGTCAGCTTATTTCCTGCAGTAGTTATCTCTTGCAGATCATGATTTCATATGCCATATGATTTCTTTCCCGGATATCGATACAAATCAGATGGAAATCGTTATTCTAAACAGCAATGTGTACAATCACTGAGCTTAGTGGTACAATATTTATTATCATCGAATAAATTATGGTATTTGATGTTAGGTAACTTCCGAACTTATTAAATAGCTATAATACAGTTGTAAATAGATCTAATATAGTTAGTTAGTTTACCTACATATAATATTTAAGTGCTGGAATCTGAATCAAATAATAATATCTAGGGGTTTATGGTAGTTTAGGGACAAGCAAAGAATAGAGTAGAGAAAAGGAGCAATGGTACCAGCGTATTGAAGATCAAAATGAGGAGATACAGATACAGTATACGCGAACAGAACTGATGAGTAGGGTGTTTCGAAGAAGGGGTGGTGCAGCGGGGGCTGGACGGGGTAATCTGCCACAATGCGCAGCGAGTTGAATGACAGCGTTGCCCCAAAACGAAGACATTTGCGAAACAGCAGAGGTGGAGGCAAAAAGGAACTGCAATCCCCAATGTATCCGTGCAGATGTGTGTGTGTGTGAGGTGTGTATGTGTGTGCCTGTGACGTTGTGTGCTTATGTGCGGTTAGGAAAGCTGCAAATGCGCTTTCACTTGATTAAATTAAATCGCTAAAGCAGCCAGAGCTGCAGCTATGAAAAATGCAGCCAGCTCCCAATGGACTTGTGCGTGGAGCGGAGGGGGCGTGGTGCAGAGGGGGGCGTGGCTACGGCCAATGTACTCAGCGTAATGGCGACAAAGTCGCAGGGCAACGATGCGAACACGGAGACGAAGACGACCGCAAAGTATTTACCTATTTTATTTTCTTTTATTTTATTTTGGCTGCTTTGTCGTATGAAGACATCGTCAGTGGCAGCTTCACCTGCATCGCAATTGTCACACACACACACACACACACATATAGGAGTGCGCTGCTGCTGCACTTCCGTTTCCTGCTGCTTTGGTTTGGTGTTGCAGTTGCCGTGGCTTCATTTCAAGTCTGTTTCCTGCTTGCCAAGCATCCAAGACATTCCCCTCTCTGGCCCCATCCCCTCCTACTCCATCCTGATCCTTTTTAAACAATAACTTATCGAGGAAAAGTCAATGCGCCCGCCCTGCCAAGGTTTTTCTCAGTCTCCTGTCTGTTTCTCTCTTGTTTGTCTTCAGGTTTCGCCTCGCCAACATCTTGGGATTAGAGATTTTTGTCAATGAAGGTAATTTGCGGAAGATTTTGTCTAGAATTTCAATTAGATTGACGACGTTCAGTCAGGCTCAACGCGGGTTGCGCAGTGGAAAATGAAAATATATTTTATATTTTATAACTTTTTTATGTTTTCTGCAAAAGTTGCGTAATTAGTTTTCAGGATTATTTTTCTTTCAGGTTCGGCAATAGGATAAGCGGCACAGCATCGACGTAAATATCTAGCCTGCTCTTGCTGCCTTAGTCACAGCTATCTCTCTGACCCACATGGCAACTGATGCCATATACTCGTAAGCTAATTAAACCAGCTTACCCGGGGTGGCACCTCCCCCTCTGCCCGGGCACAGGTAAGTCTTCGCCCTACTGTTAACCAGGAAACAGAATCGGGCAGCACAACTGAGCCACTTAATGCAAGATGCAAATGACTTTATTAACTTTGGCCATAACGCAATCAACAACTTGCAAATGCGAAGCGATAAAGCCAACAACAGGAGGAGCACGAAGAGGAGGAATTGCAGCAGCCCACTCAGCTCTGCAGTCGTCCGCACGAGCTCTGCAGATGGCGAAGCAACAGAAGCGAAACCATAACAGAGACCTCTCTTCCATCCCCTCCCCTTTCTAGCTGCCATAAGCCACGGGGATTATCAGTTGGCAAAATTAATGCTAATTACTTGAAAAATATATGAGCGGCGTTTGCTAAGGGGTACCAGGAGAGGGGAGGGAAGAGGATGTCCTTTCTAAGGATGAAAAAGTGCGAGTGCTCTGCAAACGTTTTGTTACATTTCCGTTGTGCCAAGGAAAAATGCATAAAATATGAAACAAATGCGGTGTGGACATGAAAACACACAGTGCGCACAGTGGGCCGAATTGTGCATAAATCAAGCTAATATTTTGGGATGACAGAAAACGGAACTTCCTTTCATTTGATTCGCTGCTGCAATTGCAACTTTATGCAGGTTAATGCTGTAAATTACCTGCCAGTTCCACTGTGCCTGCATGGCCAGAGCATCCGCATCCGCACTCATAATGAATAATCATAAAAATTCCATAAATTATGTGCCGACGGTGGCGTCTTGCTTAACGCCTCCGATGGCAAACAGCATAGCCAACTTAGGGACGGGGAAGAAGAGGGGTGAGGCAAGTACAGTGGGTGCCGAGCTAAATGGAATGCAGAAATGTAAATCTAAAATAATTTACGCGTCTTTGTTGACTGCAGTTGCCGCCGCTCTGCGCCGCAGCGCATCGGCTTGTTGTGGCCATAAAAACCTGGCGCAACTTTCTCCTCTTTCTTCCCTCTTCCACTCTCCTCTGTACATCTGTCTGTCCGTTTCCTTTTTCATTGCCTTTCGCATTGCTCTTTGTTTTTGTGCCAGAACGCGGCCATAACTGTTGCCAGTGTTGCAGCAACAAAATGGCGTCATCGCTAGATTGCTCGCTTGTCGCTTGGGCTCTTTGGTTAGTTTGGTTTGTCTGCTCGGGTAGAAGAGGTGGAGTTAGAGGGGAAAGGGGGTGCTCCGCTCTGCATTTACATTTATGGCTTGGAATAATCCATTATCAGGCATTTTGCAGGTTGCCTAGACGAGTAATGCGCCCAGACAGAGGACAGACAGAGACACCGCACACCTCCGTCACATGTTCTTCGCGCAGAGGGCAGTTAATCCTCGAGCTTTTAGTTTAAAAGTGGCTTGGACTCGCCCAGATTAATTTGCACAGTTAGCCAGCAGGAGTAGGAAATAAAGATATTTCGTATGTGCTGCAGATCCTTGCGGGTGGTTCCCTTTGGAAGGTGCTGGTGCGAATATGATAAGGGATCAAAGAGATCAGACATGTTAAGTGTATTGGTTACGATGGTAAACTCTAGTAGAAACGAGAAGATATACATATATGGCTTTGCTATTAATATATGATACTGCTGTACACACAAAGGGTTATATAGTAGACATCTTAATACTTCGATCTACAGTTCCTAAAGCTTAATTTTCTACTTATTTGATCAACTTTACCAAACAAATCATGGCTTTCAAATTCCCTAAGCTGACTATACATTAATACACACATATAAAACTGCACATGGGTCTACAGATACATATATATGGTATACATACATATATCATGCAAATCGTCCCAAGTCAATTAGTTTTAAAATGCAAATATTAGTCATGCAATATCAATAAATCGTCTCGATGATGATAAACTAAAGATAAATTTATTTATAATTGTTTAATTAATATGAATAATTGACATCAATCAAAAATACACTCACCAAAATGTAAAAAAAAACATCTAAATCCAAAGTGGACAAGTGGAGACGGGGAGGGCGTGGCAAGAGGAGGCATGAAGACAGCAGGAGGAGGGAGGCAATCGCAAAACAAATGGCGTGTCAATTAAAAGTTTAATTAATTTGCAGCACACACGCGCATGCACAACCAAAGCAAACCACATACACAGACAGTCACACACACTCACACACACATGCATAATAAGCAATATGTGATGCAGTGAGGCAATCAAACAAACAAATGTAACAAACGATATCAGAAATAGTGCAAAGGAGAAGAGGAAGAGCAGAGATATTAAAACATTTTACACGCGAACGAATCGGGACTACCCTGTAACTAAATAAAACTTTCAACTGTAAGACCTTAAGCATTTTTAAGATATCAACACAACTGATAATCAACAAGTTTTTATACCCGCTGCGCACAGTTTCGAAGGGTATTATAGCTTTGTGTCAACCGAAAATCTGTTTATGTAATAACTATATAAAATTTATAAAATATAATAGCCAGTTCAGTTTTTTGGTTATCACAAAAACTATCAACGCCCTAATGAATTCTAAAAATTTGGTTGCAACCGGATAATTAACATAGAAGTTATTTAAGAAATGATTTTAATGGCATACTCCTGAAAAGTATGCAACACAAAATACTTTAGCATAGAAGTTATATTCAGAACAAACCGTTTTAAATGCTGCTATAACAGAGTTATCCACATTCGACTGTAGCTTTCTTACTTGTTTAAGAACGTAGCTATTAATTTATAAAGTATAGACTAAACAAAAACTAATTTAATTATGGAAAACTAAATCTTATTGCATTTTTAAATATTTTATTACAATAATGTATTAAAATTAATGAATAATGAATTATTATTATTTAATTTTATTCATTATTGTTATTACATTTTATTATTTGTTTGTTTATTTTATTTATATTATATAAAGAATATTCGCTTTAAAATCTATAACAAATTTGCTTTAATTTGTTCTCATTTCACTTATTTCACAGCCCATATACCCTCTGGCCGTGCGTGTTTTGGGCAGGGTAGCACAGCTCACGCCCAAGTGAGACAAATCCTATGAGAGATTTGCGTAATTATTTTAATTGTTTAATGTCATGCGGTCAGGTCTCTAACAGTGTGTGGGTGTCTGCCAATACACAAGATGGTGTGTGTGTGCGTGTGTGTGAGTGCGTATTGTGGCGTGAGTGTGTGTGTCAAATCTGTGCAGAACGCAACGCGTGATCAAATGCGGGACATAAAAAGGAAGAGAGGCTGCCAGAGTGAGGGGGTTGTGGTAGGGTTAGTCGGACTGGCGATAAAACAAATTGCGTTCCACTTGCGTTTGCTTGTCTGTTCGTCTGTTTGTCTCTCTTCAATGATTAATGAGCCAGGTGGCTGGTGAACATCCGAGCACCTTTTCGTCTTGCCATGTAAGTTGACACTTGCGGCATGTCCAGACAAACAACAACAACAACAACAGCCAATAACAATTGGGGCAACCAGCATAAATAGTTGAAAACTTTCGGATTAAACAGCACCCTAATGAGGCCCCCATTAGCCAGCCAATTGGCAGGTGAGAAAAGGGGGAATTGCTCGACTTGGCTTAGTTTCGCGTGAAACTAATTAGTCAGCTGGCAGCTGCAGTCGCATGTGGCACAGTGGGCAACAATGACGCGCCTGTTGCCACTCGCAGCCTTGGCACGATTTCGCCAACTTTTCTAATTGCGCTTTTAAAGCGCATTTGTGCCTCGTTTGCTGGCGAAATTAATTATCAAAAAACTCAATGGATGCATACAAAAATTTATATAAATATTTTGAGCAAAAAATGCACTGGGAGAAGTTTGCCGGAATGTGAAATATTTCAACAACCCAATGCACACATATATACTCACACACACACGCACACATGAACGCACAAAAGGCACATGCGTTGGCATGTCCTTGACTAGCTTTTTATTGTGGGCGTCTGGGGGGAGCGGAAGTGGCAGGGGGCGGGGCTGCTTCCTGACTCGGCATGGGTTGTTGGGTTGTCAATCATGCAAAAACTGCAACCGCTGCATAACCGCTGGTTTATAATAGCTTGTCGGACGGCAGTAGTAGGAGCTGCAGCAGGAGCTGGAGCAGGGGAAGGGGCAGGAGAAGGAGCAGCAGCAGCAGCAGCAGCAGGGAGCGGTTGTTGCCTGGTTTCGGCAAAAGCTTTTCAAACTTTTTAATTATGCAGCAAACAGAAAACTTTGTGGTAATTTCGTTGCAACAGTTGGCCCGGACGGAAAGGATGAAGAACCGACGGCAACGTCAACGTCAGCAGCAGCAGCAGCAGAAAATTGTTGCCTGGCCAGGTTGACTAATTGAGTTAAGCGTGAGAGGGGAAGGGGGTGGCAACTGCCATCGCGTTGGGCCCACCTCACACAGTTCCTGCTGCTTCTCCTTGCTGCGTTGCTGTTGCTGCTGCTTTTGCCTTTTGGCAATAATAATTTGCCAACAATTTTAAAGTGCATCAATCATAATTAGTGACCGGCATGTTTTCGGCTGAGGTAGTGTGTGTGAGTGTGTGCTCGTTCCCAAACGAGGTCGAGACATTTCCGAACGCCACAAAATTGTGTCAAATGGCAGCATGTTTAGCACATTGTGCAAATTACGCAGATTACGTGCTGAATTGACGGCAATCGGCAATGCAAATTTATTAATTACGTTCAAGGTGCTTGTCAGAGAAAAATCGATCGGTCACAAGAGATATATAAATGAAGAATTGTGGGGATAATACTTACTTAACTGACTTGTTTTCTTTTCATTTTAAATGTCTTTTTTTACACAATTTTGCACTGGTTTTCTTAAACGATAGTTACGCGTCTTTTAACGTTATTAAACACTCTTTTATCGATAGGTATATCGATAGGGCGTTCGTTAACTAAATCGACTTACCATAGTGACTATGGTCACACTTGAATAAAATGATACTTAACATATGACCACTAAGCAATGAACATTGTGTGTGTTCGTTTCTTAGTGATATGACTTAACAGAATATACATAACATATGCAAGAATTAAGTCAAGCGAGGGAGTAGGAGACAGGGCAGAAATCGCAGAAGGTGAAAGGGAAAGGCGCACAAAAACACAAAAAATAATGAAATAAACAAAACAAAAACGATTAATAAATAGCAACTACATATAGAAAAAGCTTGATAAATATGATTTTATAAACCTACATTGTATATACACATTGTTCAAATGTTCAATTGTTTAATTACAAAGAACCTTTAGGACATACAGTACTTATCGTAAGTAACGGTATTTGTTCTTACATTTAATATTACATTTCGAATACAAATTGAAACAAAATAGGAAGCTTTTTCATAACTTCATCACTTCATTGTTACAATTTCTTTATATCTTCTTTCTATTGTATTAAGCAATGTTTTCTTTCAATTTCTATTGTTTATAAATCATAAATGTAGTAAGTGTAATTGTAATTGTTATTTCTTACTATTATCTGCATAGTTTAACAACTTTTTAACATATAGTAAATGTGAATACTTATAGCACAAACAACACACTAACTCAATTCACAGATGCTTTGATTCCCACATGAATCGCAATCAAATTTTGAACTTGTACTCAAACTAATCACATTACGCAGCTGTTGTCGCTCTTTGTTGTGTGTATGTCTGTGTGTGTAATTGTTGTTGTTGCTGGTGTTTTGCCACTTTGTGTGCCCTTCGTCACTTAATTGAGTTCTTAAGCATTTTGCATGTGCCGCGCATTAGCGCAGCCAAGCGCACATCCACATCCAGTTCCTCATCCTCACCCACTTCCACATACAGCTCCCCATGCACATCGCACTCCGTCTTGGCTGACACAGCCGCGAGCAGCAAAAGTATCTCAATTATGAGCTGGCGAGAGACAAACAGATGCAGATACAGACACGTTTGCAGGCAAAGATACAGATACAGTTGCAAATGCAGATACAGATACAGCTGCACTTGAGTTGGCGTCTCTGCGCGCCACGCTTGTTGGCACTGTCAGTGCGGCATATCGAGTACGAGATGACGCCAGATCGACGTCGACAACATTTCGCAATCAAACGTATTTCCGTTACTTCCCGTCGGGTCTCCCCTTCCCCGTACAGCTGTTCAAATGAGCGAGAAAACGCTTCATTTAGCAGCACAGCCCCCCTGCCCGCCCTCCCCGAGCTTAGTCCCTTCCTCCACATAATCGCCTCATATCTCATGCCATCGCAGAGCTGTGGCTAGACCGTATTATCTGTCTTGGGCTGTCCAGTTGAACTTAAGTACAATTTGGTCATTCAGCCCCTTGCCTTCCCCTGCCCTCCTCCTCCGCCGGGGCGATTCATGCATATTGATAATCTGAAACGCTTGAATGCTCATTTACTCAACTTGAAAGGTAGCCCAAGCAGTCGAGTATACCGCATCTTCTCCTTTTCCAATACGAACCCAACTCGGACTTTTTAATCATGCGTGGGCGGTCAAGTATCGTTTGCTGCTTCCTTTCCTTTTTCGCCTTGGCTTTTGATGTAGGGACCTGGCAACAGTTCATCCCATCCCCTCCCTCCTCCCCCAATCCCCTGCGATGAGTATATGAGTGTTCATTTTGGGGATCTTACGTTCATGGGCTTCTTCTTGCAGGCACTTTTCCAATCAACTTGAGTGTGTGTGTGCCGTTGCTGACTTTGTGCCGATTTAATATTTTTCATTTGAAAAATAGATATTTTTTAATGCCTTTTATTAAATCGGCTTAGATTTATTGTACATGTATTTCATATTTTCATGCTCGCTTGTGCCACATGTGTGTCTGTGTGTGCGTGTGTGTGTCTGAGTGGGAGCTAAGCCCTTTTGCTTGGGTCCTGCTGAAATTCGTTTATGGATCTTAAAGCAAATTTTGTGCATTTAATAAGATTTATTATGTTGTGCCGGATTCGAGGAAACTTTAAATTGCTTTTGCTGGGGCTACGAGTTAATCCCATGAATGGGATAAGCCTATCTGTACAGAGGGGTAAAGGGATCATGCTCAGCACATATGTACGCTATGCCCAGTCTGTCAGCTGCTCTAATTCCCATACACAATTGGATTAGCCTGACGACGACATACTCTGCTCACCTCATCTCTAGTCATATTTTGCACTATTGCCAGACACCTGTAATGCCTTCCCTTCCTTCTCCACGGTCTTGGAAGTACTTCGAGTACTCAGCAGCAATTGGGCAACCTCAGGTACATGCAAAAAGCATTTCAACTTTCAAGCTTAGAGCTGAGGAAAACATTGCCAAATCTAGAGGGGACCAGGGGGAAGGGAGAGATGGGGAGAGTACATGGAAAAGTTTTACAGGTTCGGTGATGAAAACATGTAAAATCTTTTTGACTATATTTACGCAATAAAACTTTTCAAGTATTGTGTTTCGCATAATGTGAACAAAACGTGTACGCAACGTTCTTAAAAGGGACTAGCCCCAAACTTAACACCCCCCTTCCCGCGCAGCTGTTCACAGGGCAAGCTGTGGCTTTAATCCGCTGAATTTATGGCTAATTGGTGGACTTTTCTGTTCGAATTGTACACGCAATGGAAAAAGAGATAAACGGCATATCGGACCGTTGAAAACATGCCAAACATATTTAGCAAATTGTTTTGCATATTAACCCGAGTCGCAGTACTGCATTGTAATGTACATATATGTCTCCCATCAATCAATACACAAAGACCACAACAACAGCAACCTAGACGCGTCTGTCGCAAACTGCCCATGAAAATGTGCATTAAAAGTGGAAACCGAAGTTTGTGCAAGCATGCGAACATTTTGTATTTGGCTGTGCAAATAATTGCATACAATGGAACAGGGGGAGGGAGGTCTCCCCTGCAGCTTGCGAGGAATCCTTTGACCAGAGGCAACCCAGAGGGAGCCCTCGGTTAGCTGCAAGCAATTAAACGCATTGTTCAACCATATATGGCCACGTGGCTTTTCAACTTGATTAGATTTCAATTCGGCGCTGCACAGGCCCAAAAATGCATGTCCTGGTGAGCTTACTGAGAGTAGGCAGTGTTGACTTATACAGTCGCTACACAGCACCTTAGAGCATCAAGATCAACTTACAGCGCATCGTTGTATTCGACTAAGCCAATCGCAAATGTGCTATGCTGCTTATGTAGCTGAAAGAAAGCCAAAGCTAACTCAGCAGGAAGTGTTGTAATTCACACTAACCACACACTCATACACACTCTCTCACACACACACACACAGTAGGCAACCACATACCGATAAGCATTTCGTATTGTGATTGCAGAACTCAAGCTAGCCCGACCAAGATGAGGTCACTGCAGCATCGTTTGTTCTGCTCTTTGGTTACGCACAAATTCTGCTGGCTTGGCCCGGTTTTAATTGTGGTTATAACTGAAAAATATGCAGCATGAGCTCGCTTTACGGGCCAATTTTGGGCACATTGAGCAGGGGACAAGGGCGACCACTGTCCACTGTAATTTGGAGAAAATTTCATCAGCAATTAAAAGCTCACTCCACTTCTAGCCATTTATTTCCGCATCCCAAACTCATAAAAGCTTCTTCGTGCTACTCATTCACCTCGCCTTAACTGGGCATTTTGTGGCTTTGGGCTGCAAATATATTGACATTTTTATGGCCTACTCCAGTTGCAAAACACTAGATTGTTTTCAGCATAAAGTGTGAATCTGTAGGCGAATAAAATACTTAAACAACTCTATAGTACTCTATAATGTAATCTATACTAAACTATTCTCAACTACTCTAAACTACTCTATCCAACTCTATGCAACTCTATACTACTCTATCCAACTCTGCACTAATCTTTACTACTCTATACAACTCTATACTACTCTATACAACTCTTTACTACTCTATACAACTCTTTACTAGTCTATACTACTCTTTACTACTCATTACTGCTCTATACTCCAAACCATTCTGTCTTTATACTACTCGAATAATGCACGCCATTAAAAAGTTTTGCATATTGCAACGAGAATCACTATTCTCAACTTAAAGTAACCTTTCTAATCCATTCTATTTCAATCATTTATGGTAGTTTATAAATCTTCAAAGTATTCAAAGAGACCATTTACATAAGATTCAGCTAGATTTTTATTGTCATCCAATTTCATTTAAAAGAACCCTCAGGCTGCAAGCTATGGGCACGTCCCAAATCGGGGATGAGGAACATAACTTGCAAGAGTTATACTTGGGTAAGCAAATATACTACAAATGTATCGACGTAGTGTGTAAGAAGTTTTGCTGTGCCCCTTAAAACTAATTGACTTTTTATGAGTAACCAAATGGAAAAGCCGTAAAGGAAAGGCCGAGAAGACGCTGCTGGCTGGAATTGCTTTGGGGCAAACGGGCGATTTGAAATTAATTAATAAAATTTGCTGCCAAGTGGGCAAAATCAACAAAGTAGTAATACCAATACTTTTGGGAACCCATCTGTGCCTGAGCAAACAAACCGTAGCCCCAACCAACCGCCTCAGACTCAGTCAGACTTTTCAGAATTTGGTCAAGAAGTTGCGTGCACACGTAGCTTGACTGTGGTTGGGCGTTGTTCGCAAACACAAACCACACGTGCACCACACACACACACACATTGACTAATGGCAAACTGGCCTCGACCAAGTCGAACAACAAATACTTCAATAAACTAGATTAAATATTTGTGTATAAAATGAAAATGAAAATTTCCAATTCAAAAGAAGAAGCGTAAGAAAAAAGAAATGCAACATTTACTTGATGCCACATCGACAACAATTTAAATAATTGCTGCAATCACCTACACACACACATGCACACACACGCATCTATAAATTCCTTAAAATCTTTTTACAGATTCGAATAAAATTCAAATTGTAAATGGTATTTTAAAATTGGATGAAAACTGTTTGTCGAATTCCTTGGCAGATTGCCTCAGCTTCCGCCTCGATTGACTTCTTCCCTCAACTCTTTGGCCTCCTCTCTCTCTCTCTCTCTCTCTCTCTCTCTCTTCTAAAGGGAAAGTAGGCGTAGACATGGGCGGGGCTCATTAGGCGTTAATTAGGCATTTGCAGCGCTTGACCTTTGTTTAACTTTCGCTAAGCAGCGCCGCGGGCCTTCAGCCAACACCTTTTTGATGTTGTCTGGCCTTGTCTGGCCAGGGCTGGCGACGGACTCGAGTGAATCAAACTAATTAGGCGCAAATTTAATTAATATTTGATGAATTATTTGTCCATTTGTGTGTTGCCCAACTCACTGGAGTCCTGGAAAATCGTGTGCCGCCTGGCAACACTCGAGCAATGATAACTTCCTCAAGTTTTCCATTATGGAAACCCAAATTGAACTTCATTTGTTTTTCACGAAGCTCGAGACAAGCAGCAGAGGGAGGGAGGGAAACTCGCTGTAAAACATTTGATAAACTTGTCGCTTGGCAGGTAGCACCGCATATAAAAAATGTGAGCATTTCTTTTATGCCTACAACAGGTAGAGGAGAGTGCGAGAAGGAGAAGTGGGGGTGGAGTATTGTTTGCTGCCCCACTTGAAGACCATAAAAATGTAAGGTGAGTCGCGAAAAGTTCTGCTAACAAAGTTATGCCTAATGTTTATTGGGCAAACTTTTGCATTTTTACAGCTTTTTCAACTTGGGACCGTAATTCTCGTTGCCTAGGCTCGACTGAGGACCCTCTCAGAGAAGGCGGCTCTGATGGGGACTGGGACTGGGAGTGAAGTCATCCGCCGTCTGGTCATTTTAAAGTTTAAATTATCTCGATAGCCCAAGTTGCGTTTTGTCTGAGAGCCTCCTGCAATCCAGCGATTGTCAGCACATTACGCCCTCCCCAGGTGGGTACGCGTGGCTAGCGGGGAGAGAGGGGGGAGTTAGCATTCACAATTCATAATGAAACTTTGGAGCCCAGTTGCCATTGGCAATAATCATTGTTGTAAAATGTTTGCTATTAATGCGTTTATTTAAATTCGTCTGTCTGCCCCCCTATCCCCCTTTACTACGCCCCTGATTATGCAAATACAACATTGCGCAAATAATCTTGTTGTGAGTCAAATGATGCGTGGTACTTACAAGTCTTCAGATTGCTGCGGCTTTTGAAGAACAATTTGCATTTGGCTTTGCCACTTACCTGAAATGAGAAATGAAATTGAGAAGAAATTAACGAAAGTACAAACAAAGCAGGTCCGCATATATAATACAAATACATTGAATACTATATATATCATTATATAATACTCGTCCATATCTGTCAAGTCTCGCAGCATGTTGAATACACCTGCTCTGAGTCTGTTTGCGTATAACCTGTTCATCTGCCAGCTCGGCAGGAGTGTGCAACGTGTTGTCATTGGTAAGCAATGAGTACAGTCAATCAACTCCTTGCTAGCTTTATATGTTATATATGTCTTCAGTAGGAGAAGAGGTAGTAAGCTATTGGAAGTATCTGTCTGTCTTGAGGAACTATATGCGCAAGCACAAGGCGGACAGCGAAGCATTGCCGGTCACCCAAGAGTTCCCTGATTGTCTGCTGGCTGTGAATATATTGATCAATGCTCTGGCTATTTTTCCTGCCTTTCAACAGGTACGTAATCTCCTGGTTACTTATTCTCCTGGTATCCCCTTACTACCTTACTTTTCTTGCTGCAGCGAAAGCTTTTTGGCAAACTGCTCATTCCGGTGATCACTTGGAACATTTTCGTCATCGAACGCATTTTAATTTTCCAACTATCACTGCTGTATTCCCTGTGGCTGAATGAGTTGAGCCTGGGCTCTTATACCTCATTGATAGCTGGCCTTACGCTACTAAACGGAGTTCATGTGATACTGATCGGCGATGTTATCAGGCTGCAATACGACTGTTTCCAGACGCCCCTCCATAAAACCGTAGAGTGCGCAGTGGTGCAAGTCAATCCGGCAGCTGGCGATGGACCCTCCTTTGAATTATAGTTTGTCCACTTAACTGGGTCGCCCTGGCCACGCACACACACGCACACGCCCGACACACACACGCACATAGGCACAAATCACTCACAGGCTTAGGCTGTAACCTTGTACGACTTCAACTACAACTACAAATTCTAGGTCGTTTGGGCTGAACGAATAAATATGCCAAAAATACGCAACACTCAACCGCAAACACACACAGCCACACAGAGGTACACACACGCACACCACACGGACATATACAAATGAATCGCAGCTGAGGGCTGCCTCGAGCCTCGAGAAATAAAACCATTAAATATTTGCGGTTAAACGCACCAAAAACAAACCGCAAAAGTAAATCATATCCCAAACAGACACATCGGACATGGCCAAGAATTTCTCTTTGCCTTCGCTCCTTGCAAGTTGCAAATACGCAAAAATATTAGATTAGAAATTAGGATAACCATGGAGCAGGCAACGCAGGCAGGCAGCAGACCGTGGCACCATTTACTCGATTGGGTTGGGCATTGCTCTCGCTGACCGTTGGCCAAGGGAGGGGGGTGGGGGGCTGCCAAAAATTCCAAATGGTCCATGGTGAAGCATAAATCATTGAAACTGACATTTCGCCATTTTACTGGATTTGTATATGGGCAGCCAGCAAAGGTTTGCTCTGCTCTGCACACTGCCTTCCTCCCTCTGTTCCTTTCTCTCCCACTGTTGGAATTTGCGTAAGCTTTGCCTTGCCTTTCCTCAAGATGCTGGAAGTGAAAAACTATTCAGCTAAAATGACCAATAAGTAGAATCCTTCGGCCTCCGTCCGTTGGAGCACTTCACGCAGCAGAAACTATTCCATTTCAGTCCACAAAAACTGAGGCACATAAATCATTTTGCAATTGAATGTGGACAGGGCTCACACACACACACACACTCTCTCGCACACCTACTGCCCTCACAGAGTGCTGTTTGGGGACCTAAACGTTGCGGAAATGTCAGCGGGCACTTTTGGCAGCACGTTGAAATTGATGGCCGGAGTCAGAGCAGTCAGAGCAGTCGGAACTGTCAGTGAGTGGGGAAACGAGCGGAACTGAAACTGTGTCGAGTTGGCAGCCCTCGATTGCTGGCACCTCTCTCAACTGTCATCTCAAACCAAATTGCAAATTCAACTCTCAATTTTAAGTGAAACATACAAAATGCTGTTGTTCAAATCGATGAGGAACAGCGTTCGCTCTGCGTTGCCTTCTCTGTGCCGCTACAGCTGCTATGTGCCCTCTCGCCCTCGCTACGACTATGACCTGGTGGTGCTGGGCGGTGGCTCCGCTGGCCTGGCCTGCGCCAAGGAGGCTGCCGACTGCGGAGCACGCGTGCTCTGTTTTGACTATGTCAAGCCCACTCCGGCGGGCACCAAGTGGGGCATCGGCGGCACCTGCGTCAATGTGGGCTGCATACCCAAGAAGCTGATGCACCAGGCCTCCTTGCTGGGCGAGGCTGTGCACGAGGCTGTCGCCTATGGCTGGAATGTGAACGATCAGAACATCAAGCCGGACTGGAAGAAGCTGGTCAAGTCGGTGCAGAATCACATCAAGTCCGTGAATTGGGTGACCCGGGTTGACCTGCGCGACAAGAAGGTCGAGTATGTGAATGCCTTGGGCAGCTTCATGGACGCCCACACCATCGAGTATCGCACCAAGCAGGGCGAGGCGAAGCATCTGACCGCGGAGTACATTGTGGTTGCTGTGGGCGGACGCCCCCGTTATCCGGACATTCCTGGTGCCACTCAGTTTGGCATCACCAGCGACGATATCTTCAGCTACGAGAAGGAGCCGGGACGCACTCTGGTAGTTGGCGCCAGCTACGTGGGCCTGGAGTGCGCCTGCTTCATCAAGGGACTCGGGTATGAGCCCACCGTGATGGTGCGTTCCATTGTATTGCGTGGCTTTGATCGCCAGATGTCCGAACTGCTCGCGGACATGATGAGGGAACGTGGCGTGGGCTTCCTCGGCACCACCATACCCACCTCGGTAGAGCGACTCGAGAATGGCAGGCTGCTGGTGAAGTACCGCAACACGAGCACCGCCACCGATGGCTGCGATGTCTTCGACACAGTGCTGTGGGCCATCGGGCGAAAGGGACTCATCGAGGACCTGAATCTACCAGCAGCAGGCGTAAAGACGCTGGAAGACAAGATCGTGGCAGACCACAAGGAGGCCACCAATGTGCCGCATATCTTCGCCGTGGGCGACATCATCTACGGCCGCCCCGAGCTGACCCCAGTGGCCATTATGGCAGGCCGCCTGCTGGCACGACGCCTGTTCGCAGGCTCCAAGCAGCTGATGGACTACACCGACGTGGCCACCACTGTGTTCACTCCTCTCGAATACGCCTGTGTGGGCATGTCCGAGGAGAAGGCCATCGAGCAGCTGGGACCCGACAATGTGGAGGTCTTCCACGGCTACTACAAACCCACTGAGTTCTTTATACCGCAGAAGAGTGTGCGCTACTGCTACCTCAAGGCTGTGTCCGAGGTGGCAGGGGATCAGAAGATCCTCGGGCTGCACTACATTGGTCCCGTTGCCGGCGAAGTGATTCAGGGCTTTGCTGCGGCACTCAAGTCGGGCTTGACAGTGAAGACACTGTTGAACACAGTGGGGATTCATCCCACCACAGCCGAGGAGTTCACCCGTCTATCGATAACCAAGCGCTCGGGTCGTGATCCCACTCCCGCCTCCTGCTGCAGCTAGAGCGAATTCTTTTAAGACTCTTTTTAGTTTGTTCGCTGGTAATAAAGTGTTTTTATAGGAGACTAATCTGTATGCGGGGCAGCTGCAGTGCACTGCGAAACCAAACTCAAAACGATGACTAATTGTTCGCCACTTGTCGCTGGCTCCACGTTTGGCTGATTTGACATTTCAATATAAATGACAGGCAGCAAGTAGGAGCAAGGGTAGAAGAAGACCTCTTTCCTACTGTGTGTGTGTCGCCATTTTTGACATATGAAGTCGTAATTTATGAAGTTAAGGGAGGCAGAAGTGCAGGAAAAAGTTTTCGTTTTCACATTTGCACACAAGTTCGGCACAGTTCGCTGCCAAGGCGAAGGCGGCTCTCGTTTCCGCTCGTTCAATGGGTATCTCTGACCTACAATCAGCAGCGGGCAATCTCTCTCGCTCTCCTCCCACGGCGCCGCAAAGTATGCCACGTTTTTGCCTATGCAAGCTACGCCTGCCAGCCGCAGCACACGACACCAGGCACAGCAATAACAACAAGAAGATCAACAACAACAAGAAGAAGAGCAACAGCAGCGGGAGCGAAAGCAATTGTTCGGGGGAGTTGGGCAGGCAAAAAATTTTGATTAATGTTTACTTCCGATTTGCATAAATCTTGCTTTAGCATTTTTGGGCAATTTTAGTTGCACGTTTTTGCAGGCCGCTCTCTCTTTCTCTCTTTTTTTCTACCTCCTGCTTCGTCTTTGCGGCCGTTATAAATTATTTTTTTATTGTTCCGTATTTCGTATATAGCGTATGCTGCCCGAAGCCACCAAGTTATTTATATGTTTGCTAGTAATGACCACGAGATGGCAAACAAAGCGCTGCAGCTGTAGAGGGCAGCGTAGGTAAACGGGTGAGGCAGTAAACGGGTGAAGGAGTAAACGGGTGAGACAGTAAACGGGTAAGGCAGTAAGCGGGTAAGGCAGCAAACGGGTAAGGAAGTACACAAGTGAAGCAGTAAACGGTTACGCGTGCAAACGGTTAAAAGGGTAAACGTACAAGTGGGCAATCTATACAGCAAACGGGTCAAACTCTTTCGCAGTTTTCAATTGCCAGTCGGGTCCATAACTCTTCGATTAGCTTTGCCAACTCATTTAACAAATGGCCTGGCTGACAGTAAGAAAATATAACAAATTTCGCGTGAGCACGGAATGAACGAACTCTCGCCGAACTGTTCTCAGTTTCCATTGCAACACCTTACAATCATAAATTGTGTCTATGCTGTCCCCTTCCCCCTCTGCTACTCTTTCCATTTACAGTTTCGACAGAGGTCGTGCAATGAGTGTGCAGTAAAACTTTTGGACTTGCCTCGATCTGACTCCCCTCGATCCTCACCCCCGTCCTGCTGCCTGGAAAACTTGTGCAGTAAGTTTAAGCACCCGCGGGTAATTCGATAAAGCGTAAAATTTTGCACTTAAACTATTTTCCACTTCCCCTTTTGGCTCTTCCCCTCTTTTCCTTCGGCATTTGGAAATTGCGTTCAGGTTGCATTCGGTGTGTTGTTGTGAATTGAGGCCAGTTGACCTGTGTAAGAGGTTTCAAATTACAATACAATGCAGCTGAAAATTGGTGGCCAGCGAGCAGAAAGTTGAGCTGATTGTGTGAGGAAGATAGACAGAGAGGGAGGGAGAGAGAGAGAGAGGTAGAGAGCAGATTGAGCCATTTCACAAACTCAACGCGTGCTGTAATTGCTGTTTAAACACAGACTGACTTTGAGGTTAGCTCGTATTTCTATGGCAGACAACTGTCTAATGATTTCAGATCCAAAGCAGATGGAAAGCATAAATGAAAACTGACTTATATATGACAAGCATATTCTTCTTGATTGTCGACACTAAAGCAAAGCAGATTTACGCAATTCAATTAACATTTTTGTCAATTAAACCATTAGTTAACGTCAAATCGAGTTATCTCCGAGATCTCAAAGTGTCTGTAAAATGTGATTGTTTGCCTGGCTTCCGTATGTCTCTGTCTGTCTGTCTGTCTGTATGTCTGCCCTTGAGCCGGCCCTGACAACACTCGTATGCCCTACGCTAGCTGTAATTAAATAATTACAATTAGCCCTGGTCGAGTGCAAGGAAAACATTTCGCACAAGCACAAGAACAGCAAGTCGAAGATGAAGATGAAGAAGACAGAATTGCGTAAATACCTCAAATAATCAACACATTATCAACTTTTGTTTAATTACACAAACAGCTGCAGATGCAGATGTAGATGCAGATACATTTACAGATACAGATGCAGATACAATTGCAGTTGCAGTTGCAGATGGAGATGCCGATTCAAAGACTGAAGCGGACTTTGAGGCTGATAACGATGAAGTTGCGCACAATTGAAGGCTCACACACAAACACACAGATGCACACATGAATACACACATACCTCACACACACACGTAGCTAGAGCCAGACGACACGTTGCGTAATTTGGCAAATGGAAATGGATCTATTTAATAACTAAACTAAATAGAAAGCTGAAGCTGCTTTTGCTGCTGCCATTGTTGATTCTGTTGTCTTGTCTGATTGTCGGCTTGCCTAAGAAGTATTTGTTTATTTGCATGGAAACTCGAATGGAAGCTTCCGACTGCATTCAATAACCACTGTCCAGCTTCAGCTCAGAGTGGAAGCATCTCCCCGAGAAGCTCTTGGCAAACAAATGAAACGCTGATTGCAAATTTAATGGGATTTAAAAATTCCAAATTACTAAACAAGACTTAAGCTCCAGCACAGGCGAGGCTAGGTGTGTATCTGCCTGTGTGTGTGTGTGTGTGTGCCACACCCAGTGCCGCCCCTTGCTCACGGGCTCGTCATGTGCGGCAGCCGTGTAACCACAAGCTGCTGTGGCTGCGTGCCTAAAGTGGAATTGTTTGTAATGCGCTGATGACGATGACAACGACGACACAGCGTCAACAAGGACGACTCTGGAGAGGGGGGACAACAGCAGGATGATTGGGCTCAGAGGCAGAGGGGGGAAAGGGAGCTTCACAAGTACCCACAATGAGGATTAATTTAAATGAGATTTTTAATTTACTTTAGCTGAATTGTCTATTGACTTGTGACGCGTGGGGAAATCAGCAGGCGTCTCTAAATTTGGCACAGATTAATTCGATTGCCGCATCATTTATGCGGATCTTAAAGGTGAGAATAACTTTAAGAATTATTAGATACCATATTAAGGTTGACTTCTGAGTAAATTAAATAAAGCGAAAGGTACTCGAAGGAATTAAGAGAGCTGTGCGTGCTGAAGTATTATTAAAGGTTTTCAAAATGTTCCAGAATTTTATGGAAAGGGTTCTTTTTTGAATGAGTATTCTACGTATACAGTCATTATCTGTCTTTTTGACTTTTTATACCCTTCGACCTTTGAAAATGTTTAAAAAAGGGTATAATAACTGCGGAAAGTGTATGTTATAGGCATAAGAAGGCGCAGAAAGCTTCATTAACTATTATACAAATATATAGTATAATTTGTTTAGCTGCATCGACAACTTGGCACGATGCTTCAATGCAGTTAACATTACGTTAATATTCCATAAGAAATTTATTTTATATTCAGAATAATGCAGTTATCTTACCGATGCTGCTAAGTATCGAGGCTGTTTAGCGAATTATACCGTACATTTATTTTTTTAGCAGCATCAACACCCCATATAACCATATCCGTCTGTCCGTAAGTCAGTCTGTTTGTGTGTCTACCCGTCTGTATTAAAATTGTTGACCTCAGAGACTTTAAGAACTAGCAACAACAAAACTATTTAAAAAATATCTAAATTCTGCCCACAGAACAAGTTTATATTAAATGTTATCCTCCCTTCCTCCTTGTAAAAATTTAATGCAGGTCAGTTTATTTTTGGTAGACACAATAACTTCTAACGCTTAAACGATTTCTGAAAATTTGGTTACGATCAGATAATTAACATAGAAGTTATACAAGAAATAATATTAAAGAAGTGCTCCCTGCAAAGTATGCAACACAATAGTTGTAACACAGAAGTTGTATGTTTTCGTGAATACTATTCAAACGATATATGAGAACACTGCCAGATCTTTTCCCAAGAAAATTCATCTATATTTAACGAGACATTATAATAGACAGTTCTGTGTAGTTTGACATTGGATACTCTCCGGAAACGTTCAAAATATTATATTCCGCTTAAAAGTCTTCTTTCACCTCTCTCTCTCTCTCTCTCAATGAACAATGGCTCTAATAGATTTTCAGCAGAGTTTTAGTTGGACTTTTCGTGGCTTTAAGAGATTTTCTTTTAATCAACATTAACGCATTAAAGCAGCAGCCCGACAACTGATGAGAGGCGACTGCCACAAGCTTTTCAATTTGAAGGCTTTGCCGTCAAGTTTGCAGTTTTATTGTTGACTGCAGCAGACTCTGTTCCGTTCATTCCTTTTCTTCTTCGTGCTCTACCTCCCTCTCTCTCGCTACCTCCCACTCCCCCACCCCCCGGGGGAGTGTTTAAATATGTGTGTCGTAATTTAATTTCATAAAAGCAATTGTATTCCTGCCATGTGGCGACTAAGTTCGCCGGGCTGTCGAGGCATGGACAGGGGAAGGGGGAAAGCGGAGGGGGACAAACTTCGCATTCGCTCGCACTCGACGAAATGACAAAATGACGCTGCCAGCCGAGCCAAGCTCAGTGAGAGTGTGCGGCGTATTTATTTTATTTTTTAATGCCAACGCAGACGACAAGCATTTTCATTGTCTTGTTTGCCAACGGCAACGTCGACGTCGACTCCGACTGCGAAGCCAGCGTCGGGAGTCGCATATTTGACATTGGACTTGTGTGTTCTGATAGCGTGCCAGCCAAAACATCACAATGGTTGGCAACACTGGCAGACACACGCACACACTCAGGCAGACACCACGTATAATTGTGCATGTTTACTTTGTGTGTGCGTTGATTTTTTTCCTTGCGTTGTGACGCTGACAACGCGACGTATGCGCAACGTGTGGCAAATACAATGCGAGCCGTTGCTGCTGCTGCCTCTGCTACTGCCTCACACACTCGACTCATATCATTTATGCACAAACGTTGCCAACTCTGCTTACAAATGCAACAAAGTCGCCAGGCTGCCTTTTTATTTGTCTGCTCCGCGCAGTTTTTCTCTCCTTTTGCTGAGGAACGAGGAATTGGGAAGAGGGGGCACAAAGCCTTGCCTGTTAGCGAGCTCAGCCTAACCGCACATAGCGGAATTCACACAGACACACACACACACACACAGGCACGCATGCATGCACATGTGCCAAGTGCAATGGGATAAGAACAAAAAAAAGAGTGGAGAAAAGGCGCGTTTGAAGCATTCTCAAATTAAATTAAAACTGCAGCTGAAACAGTTGAAAACGCCAACTGAATCTGCCAAGAGATAACTGAGTGCGGCAGAGGGGAAGGAAAAAGGGGCAGAGGGGCAGTAAGGCAGCCGTAAGAAGCTTCCAACAGCTTGGACATTTTCAGTTGCTTTGATTGAAAGAAACGGATGCAAGAAGAGCTGCCACAAAAAGACATAAATGGCAATGAGAATAGAAAGAAGAGCTTTGTTTAACTTTGTATTATAATTTTAATTAAGTTATATACTGTCTGCAAATTGACTTGGTTTAATACATTTTTATTAATGTTCATATCTTCTTAATTTACTTGTATGTGTATCTTATTGAACATTTCTGACTGTTTAGAGCCTTAAGAAAAGTAAGAAAAGGTAAGCAAAGTATTCAGAACAGAAAGAAATAAGAAATAAATTAATATGGCAAAGAAGTGTTGTATTTGCATTCATCAAGCAGGTTGGCATTATTTGACAGCGCTGTTAGAATTGTCAAAGGAAACGCTCAGATGGCTCGTAATGCGTAATTTTCAACTAATCTGGCAAGAAGAAACGACTCCCCCTCTGCTCCTTCTTCCGCACCTTCCTTTCAAGCGAACACATCTGCTTTGGTATGCAACATTTCATTGTGAGGACTGTACAATGCAGCTCACATATGACAACAGGCACGCACACACACACGCACACACATCCGAAGACAGAAGAGGCACACGCACAAATAAGCAAGAAGAAAGCCGAGAGTGAAATCGCATTGTTGTTTAGCAACAATAACAACTAGAAAGAAAGCGCGTACACACACGCGCACACACACGCATGCCCAACAAAATCATAATCAGCGACAACAAAAGCCAACAAACTGTGGTGTGGGAAGGGGAAGGGGAAAGGGGAGGAGGAGTGTGGTGCGACCCTGTCAGAGATTCGTCTCGCTGGAAAGCAACAGCGACAAGTCAACCAAAATGGCGGAAATAAAACCTGACAAACAGACAGACATGCAGAGAGAGGCAGACAGACAGACACAGAGAGCGAAAGACAGACAGACAAACTGGCAGCTTGTCAGACATGTGTGAGCTGTGTGGATTGCGCTGGTCGGCGCCAGGTGGCGCCACGTCTATAATTATGTATGTTGATCAATGTAAAACATTTCGCATATTGCTATCGAAAAGGCATAAAAACATAGCAATGCCACGCCGACCCGCATCATTACGAGCAGCTGTCTCTCCCTCTGCCCCTCCATCTGCCACTGCCTCTGCAGTTCCCTCTGCCTCCTTATATGCCTCTGCCACTGATCATTATCAAATGGGATTGCAGCTCTTTTTGTAGCTCTATTTTGACTTTTGTTCACTTTGCTGTCTTTGTTTTGATGCTGTTGCTGCGGCTGATGTTGTTGCTGCTGCTGTTGTTGTTCCCTGGTATTGTTGTTGTTGTGAAGTCAACGTTTTGTAGTTTCTCCATGCGGAAAATTGTCATTGTTGGCTGCGTTATTAATTAATTTGCTGCGGCTGCGTATCTGACACGCGGAGTATGTATCAAGTGTGTGTGTGTTGAGTGTGTATGGTATGTGTATTGGGTGTGTGGGTGCATATGCATCGCTGTGCATGACTGCAACTCTGTGTGTGTGTGTCTGTGTGGTGCTGCTGCTGTTTGGCCTGGGCGCCAGTCTGGGGTAATAAAATATTCGCACATGACTGAAATTGAATAGTTTGCTGCAGTTCTGCACAATTTGCAATTGGCATGGAATCATTCGTTTAATTATGGATCGGTAATTGGAGAGGGTAACCCGACCCACAACCCTACGAGCCCCTATAACCCCATTGCATCTCTTTTGCAGCGGGTGCCGACAATGCGGCCAAAGTCTTGTCTATAATTAGTTTCTAGAAATTATTACACTTATATCAAACAGATCCTGAAGATACAATATAGGATTAAGTTGTTGAATGAAAAATAAAGTATTAAAGGAATAAACAATAAAAATAATAAATGAATTATTCAATATATAAATAAATAAATAAATAAATGAATTGAATGTATAAAATAATTAATAAATCAATAAATTAATTGATAAATAAATAATTGATAAATAAATAATTGATAAATAAATGAATGAATTAATTAAATATTGCAAATTAATAAATAAATAATAATAAATTAATAAATAGGTACAAAATAGATAAATAAATATATAAATAAATTAATAAATTAATAATTACAAAAAAATAAATAAAGATATAAATCAATAAATACATAAATAAAAGAAGAAATAATGACATAAAGAAAGAAATATTTGAAGAAATAAAGAATTAAACAACTAAACAAATAAACAAATAAACAAATAAATGTTAATTATAAATAAGGCATAAATAGACAGATTCAGATTTTACTATTCTGAATTTATTTAATAAAATTTATATTTTAAGTATAAAAAAGGTGTATAATTATTTTTGTAAATCGTATGCGTTTATAATCTGTAAATTAAATATAAGATTTAAGGTATTTGCTTTTAATGTACAGATATTACCTTTATAACTTTAATATTATTTTATTTTTTGTTATTTATCATCAATTAAAACTTGATAAGATTTGATCAGCTACGAGACTTTTTCCATATAAATTCTATGGTAACTGAGAACATCGAGTTCCCGGCTTGATTTTAGACTTATCAGTACCAGGAACCCATTTGGCTCCACTCGCGTTCTGCTAGCAAAGACAATCAAGTCCGACGTGGTGTCATCAAACATTGTCAAACCTGCACTCTCCTTTTCTCTTTCTCTCTCTCTCTCGCACAAACACATGCAACTCTGTGTTTGTTCGTCGCTTTCAGGAACTTTCAGGCAAAAAAAGCCACAAAAAGTATCAGAACAGTCTAAAAGTTTTGCTTGACACCCCGAAGCCCGACGACCAAATCTGTCTCGTCAGCCTGGCCAGCAGTGTGTGTGCCCACTTTCCCCTCCCCTCATGCACCATGGACCCCTTCGTCTAACAAGTCTTTTGTTATATGAGACCCGAAACAGACATAGTAGGCCCGAGTTGGGGCCTGAACGGGCCCAGACACATGGTAAACACACGTCAAATTGACAGTGTGCAGAGTGAAAGCGACGTCGGCGACGGCTACGTCGACGGCCAAATGACAAAGGCAGCTACAGCTACGGCCACGCCCCCTCCTGTTTGAGATCTGCGACCCGCTGTGCACTGTGCACTGTTTTTTAACCCATTTTCTGCTCGGGGTGTGAATTATTAAAAGCCAGAGAGAAGCTGCCAACGTCTAAATTAGCAGAAGCCCGACACGAGGGGACAATCAGGAGAAAGGCATAGGGCGGAAGAGGGGGAAGAAGGGGGAAGGAAGTAGAAGTCGAGCGGCGGCACTGGCATTGTTTCACTTTCAGCGAATGTAATCATCGTGCTCTCCTCATAATCATCATTATCATTATCATCATCAGCATTGTCGTAGGCTGCCCTCTATCTCCCTCTCTCTCTGCTGTCTCTGTGCTGCCTTTCTCCTCTCTTTCTTCTCATTTTCGCACGTCGCCATGGCCGGGTCCATGTCCTTTCGCTTGTCACTCATTCGCATAAACAGTTAATTATGCATAATATGCATTTTGCTGTCATGTTGCGCAATTTTTATCCACCTCTACATCGCCCCCTTCTCACCACACCCCACCCACAGTCTCCGTCTCCTTCTTCTTTCGTGCTGCTTCCGTGATGCAGCGCGTTAATGTTTTTAAATGCGCTCATTTGTTTGCCTCAGTGTGGGTGTGTTTGCGAAAGTGTATAAGTGTGTGTGTATGTGTGACTGTGTCTGCGTGAGTGTGTGTGTCTGTGTCCGGTAATTGCCAGCCGGTAATTCGATGAGCGACAGAGCGCAGAGGAGTCTCTACCTATTTGTGATTTAATTGGAACATGGCAACAGCAAAAAGTTGCCAAGAGAAGGAGGAGGAGGCTGCCAGGGGAGAAGAAGCAGCTGGTTTAGCGGTAAATGAATTAAATCCGAAATAAGATATGTTGATATTGCTGTTCAGATAAGCAGAATTGCCAGTTCTTTTGGAACAGATAAGAAATTAGAAAGGAAACACGTTGGGAATAAAAACAATGAAATTGGAATCTCTTTCACAATCAATTGCGCTTTGCTTTATTTGACTGCTCTTAAATTGGAGATGTATTGGGGAATGGGAATAATGGGTAACTAATGTGAGTTTCTTAAAGCAATAAAAAATATAATAAGTTGTGCTTAATTCTGATAGAAATTTAGATAATACTAAGGGAATCTTTAACTTAGGTTGTAACTAATCTAATACAGTAATAAAGGTACTCAGCAGTTACTGCAGGTTCAAGCCGACTTTAATATTTTATGTTAGAGCTAAACTATACATGCTAGGTAAGATTAACAACCTCACAATAAGGTAGAAACCGGGGCATAATAATATATCTGAAAAGCAGATACCATATACTAGCGAACATGAGAGTCATTTTGTGGCATAGGCAAGAACATTATCAAATACTTCCTAAGAACTTAGGAGATGAAGATAGAGAAACAGACTGGGATCTAACAGCAGAACTGCACCAATCAAAGCCCCTTTTTGTCTGCTACAATCCAAAGTTGACTTGATAAAGACTTGATGAAGCTAATTACAAACTCTATGACAATTCTCACAGGCGACCTAAGAAAGATAACAATACGACGTATAGTATTTGCGAATGGGAATTGGGCCAAATCGACAGAACATAAACTCACAATACGTTGGCCAGTACAAGATGTGCAACACTAGAAAATCACTTTCTTGGAATTAAAAGGATAAGGTCTATCAGTCCTGAAAGAATTGCAGAATTCTTAAGAAACACTGGTCTGATAATGTGGGTATAAATTCTGCAGGAGTACAATAGATAAATTATGTAGAATAGAATAGAATAGAATAATAGAATAATAATTATAGGTTGCTGTAAGTACAATTAAAATAAACATCTAAGTTTACCGAAATCAACTGTATGATGAGTTTGTAGCCAGTGCTGTTGAACTGTGAATTGCCAATACGTAACATTGAAAAGTGAATCCACTAAGTGGCTAACCTCATACAACAGCTTATGACACTCCATCACTTAAAAGAAGCAGACGACACTTAAAATTCAATTGGACAATTGATTTGCATATCTCCTGCCGAAATTGTAGACAGAAAGAGACAGGAAAGTCACATATGGCGGCAAATAGAGGGAGACAAACTTAGTACTAACGCTTGGCATAAAATTCACTTTAGCATTTCCTGCCAAGTGACTATTTTGCGTGGGCTGCGCTTAAATACGCAAAGTGCTGCTGACAATTATTACATCCGCAGGACATTCACATGGACAGCACAACCAAACTGACACTCACACACCCACACACACATACTCAGCCAGATAGACAGTCTCTTGCAGCCCGAAAACGGAAGTCAAAGTGGAGAAAAATAACATGTTAGTCATGCATACGAGTGAAGGACATAAAGGAGAAGGAGCACAGTGGGCGAAAAAATGGAACAAGCAAATTAAAAAGGAAAAGGAAACGCATAAAAAATGCGACGATTGAATTTAAATGCCTCGGCCACTTGAGCTGCGACGACATCCCAAAGCTGCCCGTTGCTGCTCCCAATACGAGTTCGACTTCCATTTTGGACAAAGTCAAATTCTTTGACCAAAATGACATCGAGGCGAGGGTGGCGACGACGAGCACAGCCCATTTCCGCCTGCCAATGCGCATTTGAGTAAGTCGTGAGCGCCAGTTACTAAGATTGCGCCCCGCACTCCCGCAACCCTGCACCCTCCATCTCAATCTCTACTGCTTCAGCGAAGGCAGAAGGCATCGCATGCTAATGGGCGCAGGGCATTTGCAAAAGCCGTTCTGGTCAGTTAGATGGGCAAATGGGAATGCTAGGGGTGGGAGAGGAGGAGAGGGGCAAAGGGAGACATAGTCCGTGCTGTCTGGCATTATAAAAATAGGTTGTTAATATGCATGACCATATGCCAAGTGGGCCGAACGGAACGAATGCCAAGTTCCTCCTCGGCTGGGGCTAAGCTACTTGGCTCGAAGCTGCTGCCGCCGCCACCGCTTTGTCTTTTATTGCCCAGCACAGCAGCAGCAGTAGAAGCAGCAGAAGCTGCAGCCAACTGAGCGACAGACCAAGCGACAGTCCGACAATATGCCCTAAGACATTTTGTTAGTTTTCCAGCGTAGGAAAGAAAGTGTGGGGAGGGGGGAAGGCAGCATAAGGATGAATGTGAACTTGATTGCGAGCAAGTTGGATTGTTGTAAGTTTTGGCTAGTGTAGCCAAATCGAACGACAATGGAGCGAAGCTACAATAAAGGTGCTTGATAGTGTTGGAAAATGCGAAAATAAGTTGTACTGCTATTGAAATAATAAGGGGTGTTGTGAAAGGAAGAGTGCAAGATTTCTAAAAGTGAATGTCGTAGTTGATATGTGGAGCAATAATAGGAGAAAATACTTTATGTAATAAAGTTGCTTGGTAGTGTTGGAAAATGCTAGAATAACATGAACTGCTATTGAGGGGTGTTGTAAAGGGAAGAGTTCATGGTGTGTAACAGTGAATGTTGTAGTTGGTATATTAGGCAATAAAAAGAGAAAATACTTTATACACGAAACTTGCTTCGTAGTAGAATAAGTAGCAATAAGAAGACAGAATACTTTATACTATAAAGGTAGTTGTAGTGTTAGAAAATGATAGAATGGCATAAACAGTTATTGAACTAAGTATTGTAATAGAGCGTGTTATAAAGCGCAGTGTCTTAAAGTGATTAAGGAGTAATAAGAGGAGAAAATAGTTCATGGATAAGTTTCCTTTACAAATAATCTTGAACTAGTACTGTACATTAACACTAAAATAAAGTATACTAATATACTATACAAAATACTAAATACTAATACTACAAAATACTAAATACTAATACTACAAAATACTATACAAAATACTAAAGAAAATACAACTGTTGATCAAGTGACTAGCCTCAATACTCATCTGCCCCAGCGCAGCCCAATTAGAAGTGTGTCAAAGTAAACATGTACACGCATATTAAGTATACGCCCCGCATGCCAGCACTTCTACTTTCCAGCCAGCCAATCAAGCAATCCTTGCTTTAACGTACAGCCAAAGCATCACTACTTCTATAACTCCCCCTGCACCCGCCCTCCTTTCCCCATCGGGCAATTCATTAAGTGTCAAAAAGTTTTGCTTTTGGTCATTTCTTTGGCGCCAACAATTTGCATACATTGCCAAGTTGCCAGAGGCAGAGGGCGGCAGGTGGGACGGGGAGTTGGTGGCCTGTCGCTTTTCACTCTTTTCGGGCTATGGCAAAGCCAAAGTCGAAGCTGCCTGAATGGATCGCATAGAAAGTTCCACCTTGGCAGCGGCAGCTCAGGCACAACGACAGGAACAACGTGTGCTCTGTTCTCCATTGTGCGAATGACTGAAAGGACATTGAATTAAATTCATTTGAAAGCGCACTGTGTGCACACAGTCTAAAACTAAAGTTTACTGAGACACGCCCACCAAACCTCCTCTCCCCTCCCCCACCTCCTTGAACCACCGTCTGAGTGTGTGCGCTTCAAAAATAAAACAGAAAATTTGCAGAGCTTTGGCTTTGCTGCTTCTTCTACTTGTCGTGTGTGTGTGTGTGTGCAAATGAATATTTGGATATTTTACGCTTCTTTCTCTCTTGTAGTTGTTATTGCTGTGCTCTTCTTGTTGCAAATACTTGTTTTGTTGTTGTGCTAGCAAAATTAACTTTGGCAATTTTAATTAAATTTTTGGACATTTCGGTTTTAGCTACAACATAATAGAGCAATTTTAGCCGGACGCTGTAAGAAGTGGAAAAGTAATTCGGAATTTGAGATATTAATTTGAAAGTTTGCATAGCACTGCAATGTCTCACAAGAGGGGGGGGAGTAGGAAAAGACAAAAGATATCAAAGATCGTTTTACAATAGAGACAATGAGACTCGTAAAGAGAAAGAGAAAGAGAGAGAGAGAGAGAGACAGAGATGGCTGCTGCTTTGCTCTTTCTTATTTACGCATAACTATTATACTCTTATATAAGCTGTCTGCATACCCCCTTCTCTTAACCCCTCTGGCCATCAAATGGCATCGCATTGCGCGCTCTCTCATAATCAGTTCAATTCCATCTCAAAGTAAAATGCGTAATTTAATTAGGCACAAGCGCGAACGCTGGCAGGGTCGACCTCAAGGCAAATGCTTTGGCACTTCGGCTTCTCCTTTACTACACAATAAATATGCAAGGAAGGAGGAATGAGCAGGAGAAGTCAGGAAAAGAGGAGGAAGGACCAGCGCAAGCAATGGCAACGATGCGAAGGCAGCGCGAGCAACGGAAATAAAATAAAAAATATGTTGCATAATTTTGAGCTTTGTTCCGACTTAGTACCTTTCCACACACTCACACGCACACACACACACACACGCGCAATGCAAGCAGGCAGATCCTCGGATCCTTTTGCGTCAACTTAACAGCGTAGAAAATATCCAAGGCAACAATAAGAACAATAGTTCCCCGGGGAGAGTCGCCAGTGCCGAGTCCCGCCCTGGCGAAAAGGCAAATGCCGTGCACACACACACACACCCCACACATACACACCCCGCACACACCCAGGTACACACGCATGCAAATCCTTTTGCTGGCGGCAGCTGCTGCCGTTGTTGCTGCCTCCTTTTTATTTTAACATTTTTATTTTATTTCCTCGACGCTTTTGTAAGCATCTTTGGCCTCCGTCGCCCCCTCGCCCTGCCACGCCTTCTTGGCGTTGCTGCCGGCTTTTCAATTTTTATTTCTCGTTTTCTTCACGCATACATACATACACACACACACACATGCAGGCAAGCTGAGTGCGAAAGGATAAATTTTTACATATTTTTCTTACCTTTAAAAATAATTTTCGAGCGTCCTTCCCCTCACTCCCCTCCACCATCCTCATTCCTTGACGACCCCCTCAACATTTTGTTGGCTTATTTTGTTGCGCAGTTGCCGCGCTAACTTGAAACGGAATTCAAATGTATATTTAACTGTGTGCGTGTGTGTGTGGCAGCTTATACACACACACCAACACACACGCAGGCAAAGCACATTTGCCTTGGCTTTGCCTTCTCTTTGCTGTTGTTGTTGTTGCAGCAAACAAAAGAAAGGCGAATCGAGCAACAAGAAGAGACAATCTCTAGCGCAACATCTCATTCATGCCACACACCACACACACACAGATGTGGACTCGCACGCACACTAAGACAAACTAACCGCCAGCGACTTGATGATATTTTTCCCTATGCAAATCGCATGTGGTTCCTGCTTGGCTAGCTCGCTCCTGCTAGGCGTGCGTATGAATACATCTTGCTTTAAGTGTGTGTGTGTGGGTGTGTGTATATGCTGTGTGTGGTTGTTGTGTGTCTGCATATAGTGCTATATGTTATGTAAAGCGAATGAAGCAGAAGCAAAACAGCAACAAAACAAGCGTCTTGCATTCTGTGTCTGTGTGGGAGTATCTATGCATAAATAGGTATATACTTCACATACACATACACATACACACACACATACTCACAATCACACACACGAATTGAAAATGGAAAAATTCCAAGAGACACCGTTCCTGCACTGGCCTGCAAGCACTTGCAAGGTTTATTATTGAATTTAAAGTATTCACAGTTAGCCAAAGCCAAAGCCGAAGCCAAAGCTGAAGTCGAAGCTGAAGTCGTTGTCTTTATCGAAGGCAAAGAATTAGCCGTAACAGAAGCCGGAATGCTCTGCAGCTGATCCTCTACTTAACTGAACAAAAAGAGTCGAAGTAATCAATTAAAACAGCCGTAAAAAATGATTGCAAATCAATCTACGGCATTTTTCTAGAAACAAATTCAAGAAATATGTATGATATATATAACATATCCCTTATAAATTGTTGCTGGGGTAGCCGATACCCTTTACCATGCCGCAAACGTCTATCGTCTGCAGCCTTATCGATGCGAATATGTGGATAATGTGCGGCATGAGGCCTTTTCGAAACAATAGTTGAAAATATGCAAATTGCTTGCAAAATGGAAAACGACTTGGGCGCAGTTGATGCTACACACACACAGACAGTACAAATATGTACGTGTGTGTGTGTGTGTCGAGCACTTAACGAGTGAGTGTTTATGTGGCTGCTGGGTCGTATGCGTAATATGATTATCATACGCCCCTTTCTCTCAGCTTGCTGCATGCTTTCACGAATTTATTGTGTAAGCAGATGCAGCTGCAGCGACAGAGAGGGACAGTGGGACAGAGAGAGAGAGAGAGACAGATGCACAGCTAGACAGAGCCACACACAGTGCTTTGTCTATTTTTATTCGTCTGCATTATTGATAAAATATTTGCCGGCATTTTCTTGTATTTTCTTTGAATATCATCGACATCACCTCGACTGCGGTCTGGTAAATGCGTTAAAAGCCTTTGCTGGATGCCCTAACGAGTCTTCGACCGCCAGGCCGCATTTGATGTGGCCACTCACTGTAGTTGTGTGTGTGTGTGTGTATTGGCGCAACAAGTGAGAGGTGCTTGATAATTTCAAGTTTTAAATACTCATTGAGTTGGAAAATCGCCGGTTGACTTTATCGAGTTGAGTGCGGCTCTTAAAGCGTTGCAATTGCAATGCAGGTGTAGCCTCTTCCCTCTCTCCACCTCTCTCCCCCTGCCTCACTCCCTTCATCATCTCTTCTCCCTTTTCTTTCATTGACTTACCTTTGGGACAATCAATTTCATTGTACATTTATTTCGCAGCACACTCGAATTCTGCACTCAGTTTGTCTGTGTTACGCGTGGCCAACAAATTGTTATTACTTTCGTTGTTATTGTTGTTGTGTTCTTGATGCGTTTAGTTGCAAGATTATTAACTGGCTGGATCGATGTAATTGCAAATTGTCAGAATAGCAATGGGTAAATACGCGACTACTGTTGCTGCGCCTGTTTGTCTGCTGCTTGTTTGTTTATTTGTCTGTTTGTCTGTCTGTTCGCCTGTTTGCTTGTTAATTTAAATTTGGGGTATGTGCGGGACGCTGCTGGCTGTGCCTGTTTGCGCAAGTTTTGCAGTTTAGTTTTAGTTTCTGTTTCAGTTTCAGTTTTGCCAAAACGCGCCTCGGCCTGCGCTTGTTTGCCCGCGAATTATCGGAACGGCAGCTGTCGAGCTGGGCGAGTGCTTGGTAAAATTTATGGCCCGCCTGCGGCTGCTTATATTATTGAAAGTGATGTTTATTAAGTGCGTCAGATGCGGATGCTGATTGCAGATACACTAACTACTGAAATGAGATACAGATTCAGATACGCGATAAAGTTATTGCTGCGTATCACATCCATTCACTCTCTGTTTGAGTTGCCTATCTTGCTGTTCGATTCGTGATTTATGAACTGCAGAGGGACATTTCCCATCATGTCTGAGATGTGCGACAAATTGTCAAGTCAACAATTTCAACTGCCAGCAGAATAATGAAATAATAACTAACAACTGCAGCTTGAGGTGTCTGTGAAGTATTTCCTTTTCTATCTTGTTGAAAATGTAGAATATAAAAGACACAGCAAGAAATGTTTTGATCGAATTCACATGAATAATAAAGAATAAACGACTACTTCAATTTTGATTTGCCTACGAGCTTGCCAACTTGTTACGGTCACACACAGAGACACACACGCACACACGGGCACAAGGGTCCACTCTTCACTCGAAAAGGTTGCACAGTTTTTGGCGCCAAACGAAATATTGTTTTTGCTACGCGCACAAATTGTTCACTTGCCGCACGCGGCGTATACTTGATGTTCAGCAGCAGCAGCAACAGCAGCACTCACAATTGGCCATTTGGACGGCATGTTGTGGCACGTCGTGGCACGTCGCTTGAAAATGTACGCTAAACTGCAGTTAAGTTTTGGCCGCAGCAACAAAAATTAATGCAAAATTGCATACACACGACACGAGAATGACGAATACGACGACGACGACGACGACGACGACGACGACGACGACGAGGACGGCGACGACAACGACGATGGCGACAACGACGCTGGCAAAACAGAAGAGCAACAGCAGTAGCAGTAGCAGCAACGACGGCAGCAGCAGCAGCTCATTGTTGCGCTTGCCACATTGAATGCGTTGCGTTATGGCGGCGTCAGCCTGATGCGACGATGCGACTACCGGCCGCATTTCAGCAGCAGCTTCATCGTCGCCGCCGCTGTACGAGTTGCCGTTGCCATTGCCGACACGCACACACACACAGACACACACATACACCTTTCACACTCGGAGATGAGCAACAGTCGACGCCGACGGTGACTGCAGCAGAGGCAGAGGCAGCATCGGCAGAGATTTCATTTCCGCATGCTCTCGTTGCCGCTCTCGAAGCCGAATTTCGCCAGCTGTGCTTGGCCTGCCACATACAATAAAAGTTATGCAAAAGCTGAGCAGCATCCCTATTGCTAACGGCTACGCTGGCGTCGCTGCCAGCAGCCCTTAATGAGGCACAATCCTTGTAAGTCCCTTCGTTTTATTACAGCTTGCAGTCTCCCTTTAGGGGGCTTAAAGGGTCGTTGAAAAGCTCTCCCTGAAGCAGCTTTCTGCTAGCCGATAGGGGCTGCTACCCCTACGCAGTTTATGGCAAGCGAGCTTAAAGCTTCTAGCTAACAGAACTGTTAGTTACAAGTTGAATGTTAAGGTAGGTATTCTGTTATGCTAACAGAGCTAGTTTATGTTAGATAAAGGTGCCAACTATGTTGAAGGCTCTTTCACTACTGTCATTGATTAACAGAGAGTAAGATTTGTATGTTAACATTGCAAATTATAACAGAGGTCTACATGTACCTCATGTTACACTAACATCTGTTAAGAGCCACCCTCGCAGACTGCTGCAATGTAAACTAGCATTATCTAACTACCCCTCGCCACAGAGGGGTAGCTAACCAAACTTGACGAAACTTCTGCAAAGTAACAGCAGGGGAAGGCAGCATAAGAGAGGGAGAGAGAGAGCGGCACCAAAAGAGGCAGAGAGGGAGGCAAAGAGAGAGTGCGCTCTCTGAACAGAACACCCCTTTGTGCCTGACAATAACATGGCAGCATGTTGCGGACTCTGAGCTTAAGCGCCAACATAACTGTAAAGCCAGCGATGGAATTTCCATCAGTTACAAACCAATTTGCTGGCAGGATATTCAAAATATGCAAAGAATAAAAAGAGCTGCAATAGATAGAGATAGAAAAATAGAGATAGATAGACCAAGAGAGAGAGAGAGAGAGAAAGGGTACTTTTATAAGAAAAGTCATTTGAAATGTGCCTAACTAGTTGGAATGAAAGATAGTCCAATGAGACGTTGCCTATTCGTAGGCGCTGCGCTGTAAACAGTTTTATAGCAGCCGCTGTAGGTGCTTTCTGACTGCTTTCTGGCTGCTCTCTGGCTGATTTCCGGCTGCTCTCTGGCTGCTTTTATGGCTCAGCTACACAGCGCAGCGCAGAGCTTTGGAGTGAGTTGATTGTAGACAAACATAAAACTGAGTTTATAACAAAATTTGTGCCATAAACGACACTATAAATGAGCTAACTAGCAAGCGACACTCGACTCTATGATATTGGCAAGTGCAGGTGCAAACATTCACCTGCAATATACTTCCTTTCTCCCTTAACTTCCTCCTGCTCCCCCTCAAATTCATCATTAGGTCAAATTTGACGCGCAGTTCGCCAAGTTTTGTGCCTGCTTAGCACTTTTTTGCTCCACTTGCTCAATTGTTGCCTCAATTTGCTGGCTCCGTTCGCTTTTTATGATATTCATGAGTCTTGCGAGCGTGTGCGTGTGTGTGTGTGCATCACGTATAAATATTTTACGACGTCCTTCAGTCATTTACTTTTATTGCAATATTTGCTCACTCAACGTTTATGATGATCATTTTAAGCCATTTTTATGGGCAGCTGCTGTGCGAATTGCATGAATCACAGACGCGCCGCCAGCTTCGTGCCCCAGCATCGCAGCCATGCGAGTGTCCGCATTCCAAGTACCCCAAGGTGTGTTGTCTGCCATCTCCACCTCCATCTCCCACTCTACCCGTCCTCTCTCAGTGTCTGCGAGTCTCCCTCTGGCTGTCTGCGTGTGTGCTCCGTCCGCAATGTTGCTAAATATTTGGCTACCTTTTGGCCACTTTGCTGCTTTTTATATAAATGGCAGCTCATTAAATTGCTGGCCCCGTTTCCGGTGCCCCCGAATTGGGGGCAGGTGTGTTGTCAGGTGCGGCTCGTAAGGCTGCTGCGACTTTCGTGCGGCATTTCTAGCACAAAATTCTAATTTGGTCAGCAAGTTGTCACCTCGTTTGAACTGCTGCCCACGTAATGAGCTGCAGCTCAGTCCCAACTCCTTCTCCTACTCCTTCTTTTTGTCCAACTTCTCGCTCTAATTCTAATTCCGACTGAAACTTTAATTCCACGTGGCACATCGCACGTGCCGACTGTGACTACGACTGCGACTGGGAGCAGAAACTATGTCAACTGCAAGTTGGGAAACTATGCTAAAGTTGAGGCCGATTTAAGGACACACTCGACTGCTTTCCGGCCGAACTTTGTCACGGACTGCTCTCAATATTTCAGCAGATCTCGAGTGCAGCCAGGGCTGAACAAAAAGTGCACTTCATTTGATTTAAATTGATACGATGTCAGTTTGAATTTCATTTGCAAAATGGCATGGCCAAAAATTTACCAACCGCCACTTGAGCGACAAAGAGAGACAGCCCTCGGACGGGGGAGTAAATTGAGAGTGAGGGGGCGAGTAAACCGACTTATAAGTTATAATGGCCTGACCACAATTTCCCACTTGACAGCGGCCAAAAGGCATGCTCAAGTGCTTGGCTGCTTGAGAGCAGAGTGTAGTCATGTGAATTTGAGATGAGTTGGTCGGCTTCGCTTCGGCTTTGAGTTCAGCTTGGGCACCTCCCCCACTTGACATTACGAAATTACAGTTGCATATCGTGCAAACTGCATAAAAGCCTTATGCCAGGCAGACTATGAGGCGCACCTTGGCTCAGGTTCGAAGGGTTTATCAATAAGCATAGAAAAACAAGCACAAAAGCTACAGTCGAGTGTGCTCGACTGTGATATACCCGCTACCCACCTGAATACAAAGTATTTGTCAACATTGAACTTCTATGTTATGCGTGTTTTGTGCTGCATACTTTCAGGAAGGCGATTCCAAATGAGTGCATATTAATTATTTCTTAAATAACTTCTATATTAATTATTCTTTTGCAACCAAATTTTCAGAAATCATTTAGGTGCTGATAGTTATTGTGTTTATTAAAAGAGAACTGTCCTGGATTAAAGTTACACTTAGAATTCGGTTTTTATCGATTTACGGGGGCGGCAGAGGGCGAGGTCAAATTCTTAAATAAACTTTATCTGCGTGCAATAATAACTGATATTGAAAGCAAATTTGGCAGCGCTAGCTATTATACTCTTTGAGATGTAGGTGTTCATACGGACAGACAGACAGGCGACACACAGCAGACAGACAGACGGACAGACTGAGAGACTGACAGATAGACAGACAGACGGACATGGCTACTATATATCGACTCAGCAATATATACTGTGTAGACCCCAAGACTCCTCCTGTTACATACATGTTCGGTTGGCACAAAGTTATTATACCCTTCTACTCTACTGGTAGCGGGTATAAAGATTGCAAATCAAACTTGTTTTCTTGCACGGCTAAACTTTTGTGCTTTCAGCCATCTTGGCGGCATTTTGGCTGTTACTTTCGCAGTTACTTTTTCACTACAAATGGGCAGGCCATTGCAAGTTTTTTGGGTGCATCAAACTGTCATTTAGCGGAGGTTTGGCTCCGCTGAACTCGCTTGAATTGGCAGGTCACACACGATTGAGCACTAGCTGAATTGGGCGAGCTCTACTCAGCTTAACCCAATTAAAGCTCTGCTCTAGCCTCTTCCCTTCTCTTTCTCTCGCTCTGTCTCTCTCTCTCTCAAAATGCTGCAATAATCCGCAACCAGCTTTGTCCCACTGAAAGCCATGTCGAACTCAATGAAGCGATTGCTCGCTATTCAATTGAACATTTGCAAAAAATTAAACACAAGTCCGGCACAAACACAAACAGAAACTCGAACAACAAATGCAACCTCCCCTTGCAATTGCAGGTTATCCCCCTGCATGCCCTGCCAGGGCAGAGAGCACAGTCCATTGCGCACACATCGACAATGACAAGTACATGGGCATAATAAAGTCTTGGAATTTATTTTTATGTGCATATAATGGAGGGCAGGCAACCCACCCTGACCCCCATGGCACGCCCCCTTGCCAGCCTCCTGCACAGCCCGCCCAATCATGCACGCCGCCCCCAAGAGACGCATTTCATCTGACAATACGGAACATTTTATGTGCCAGAAAAAACAGGAGACTGGGCATACGGAACAACAACAGTTACAAGCAAAATAAACAGTTGGAGACGAGACCAGAGCAAAACAGGCACCAGGCAGCACCAGAAACGGGAACGGGGATGGGAATGGGAACGGATGCGTTGCAATGACGGGGCTTGCCCCGTGTCGAATGCATTGGGAGAATCGTATGTTGGGCCGAAATGTCCGCAGCGAATTTTCGAATTTTGCCAATATTTGCGTAGTCATTCGAAGATTATCCTAATTGAGAATCTCGGCATAAACTGGGGGACTCGTCCAGAGTCCCTTTAGGGTTGTCTAATGTCATTGCCCGGAGGAGGGAAGGGGTCTGGCGATGGCAGTCGATAAGACTGGGCAAATACTACAGCTAGATAGATGTCTCAGTGAGTGGACAGAACGGATGCGGGGTGAGTGTGGACGGAAGTTTGCAATTGTTAAAATCAAAGACTAGGAACACTGGGAGAAATGAAAGACAGAGTTAAAAGTTAAGTTACTAGGAGAATGTAGAATACGTTGATTGGATTATGATAAATATGATACTATATTAAATAATAAATATTAATATTGTTTCTCTGCATTGTCTCTTCCCTTTATTATATTTTTTGTGTACCATTGCAAGCCTTAATAAATAATAATCGACACATTATTATTCTATTATACCATAATATATATTTATAGTAAAGGAACAATTGTAGCAGCTAAGAACCTGCAAGGGAATAAGACCATTAGGAATGACGAAGCTACCTTTTCTTTCTGGTTTTGATTCTCCTTTCTTAGCTCTTTAGTACTATGAAATTATTTCTGGTAGTGTATAAGTCGTTAACAACTTTACACTAAGAGAATTAACCTTCAACGGCGTGTGGCAAATGAAGAATAAACACAAGCTAGCTTGACCACTTTTCCGCTCCCCGCGCATTGAGGGTTCCGCTGCTGTCAGATTTCATTAGAAGCGCAAGATTCTTTGGGAAAACATAAATAACCTTTTTGTTTTTAGATTTCGTGACAAATGTACAAAGTGTACAAGACTGACAGGACCATCAACTAACCCCGACAAAATTATCGCTAGAAACAAAATATTTACACAGGTTCGAAATGGCCGAGCGGACAAGTGCAGCCTGCCTTGCCTGGACGGGGCCGGAAGCAGGCTGTCGAAGCCGAAAAGGATTACTTATCGCATATTTTGACATAAGTTAAGTTCATCACTGAAATACGAGAGTCAATTGTCCGATGCCCGAACCGGTTGGGGGTTAAAACCAAATGGGCAGACACAGCCAGGCAGACAGATGGACAGAGGAGTCCCTTGCTCGTGTGATGGGTCAATTGTGATAAGCCGGCAGAGCCGTACGACGGACAGAGTGTCCACCCCCGCATAGGTCTTTGTTTATAGGCCTTCTACGCCTTGTTTATTTGCATTCGTTTGTTTGTGTTTGCACTGAAATCGAGGCAGCAACCATCGGGCCTCGGCTTCGGTTTTGTTAAATTGGCAAAAATCTGTAGCACGATTGACAGCTTACGATGGAAGGAAGGGAGAACTCGCAAAACAATTGATGGACAGTCAGAAGGGGGCAGAAGGAAGTCGGCTCTGATTTCTCGTACTTATTTAGAATGCGAGTGCTAATAATGCCATATTATAGTCCGAAGAAGGGACAATAAAAGGATTTAATTCCGCTTTGTAGTTTTATTTTTAGGCTTCAGTCCGCTGTAGTTACGAAAAAGGGTTGCGAATCCGCAGAAATCCTTCGTAAACTTGATTACTCGAAAGGGTTTTTCGAAAGGGCTTCCGAAATAATAACTTGAATATATTCACTTTAAGGAGATTTCTCTTTAAACAAGTTTCACTGCGGACGGCGCAACTATCTTGTATATGCACAGATACTAAGTATATATGTGCCTCATAGTTAGCTGTTGATACTTAGACATCTTGCACGGTGTGGGTGTACACAAGTCAAAACAAAACACAAGGCAGCAGGGAACAGGGTACACATACAACAGAACTGAACAACAAAGCGAAGGACTTGGGCGCCTGACTTCGCTTCCGCCTCCTGCACCGACTGCAAGTCGGCGACGAGCACTCATCCACAGCCGCGCCTGGTTGTAAAGATATAAAATCAGACAACTGCAACAACAGAGACTACTACAAGAGGGCCAGGACCATGTTGTGCTGTGTGTCCTGTGCCAGGACCGTCGTCGTCGTCTGGCTCTGTCAGCTGCAGCGGCGATTTGTAGCGCCACAAGGATAATCACACTTTTAATCGTGATTTAAGTTTATGGCGCTGGGTGCTCGTTTAGTTTCTTGTTACCCCGACGAGGATTTTCAATTTTTTTCATGAGGAGAAGAGCAGAAGGGAAGAAGAGACGAGTAGCAGCTTCCTTGTTAACTTGCCGCTTTCGTTTTTATATTTTTTAATGATTTTTATTGCATAACTGGCGGCGTCTTGTCCTGCTGTCTGCCTGCCTGCCTGTCTGCCCATTGTCCTGGGGGGCAATTGCACTTTGCCACATTTTATAGCCATGCCACACAGCAGGAGGCCATGCCTCAAAGATTTGTGGAAGCAACTCAACTCTGGCCCTGCCTGAGGCGACTTCAGTTAGAAATCGATGCGAGATAAGTTTGTAGTGTAAGATATAAAGGTGTAATTAAAATCCTTCCAAATGAAGACATAATCTGAACTGTTGCTTCCTCTTCTTCTTGCACTTTTGGCCATTATTCGCCTGCTGCACCCACATAAATCTCAGCGGCAGTTCGCCACACCTTGGCCCAACACGCGCTGCCCTGTAATTTGCAGTGCCGTCTCCTGCAGCTCAAGCAAACTCTCATTTGCCACTGCCTTCCCCCCCGACTCCTTTCTTCGGCACTTTACTCTCTTTTGCAAATTATGAACACCCACATAAATCTCCATTGCAGGATGAGGCTGAGCCTGAGCTATGCGCACCTTTCTGTGCTGTAATTAGAAGGTAGCGCCAAGTCGAGGCAAGGCTAGTGGCCAACTTGAGCATTGAGTGGGTCGTTGAAGCAGTTGGGGACGGAGACTGGCGCTGGGATTGGCCACTTGAAATGCAAATTGCGTGCAAATTATGGCCAGCTGGCAGCAGAGCAGACAGGTGAGCAAGTTTTTTGATTTGTTGTGAAAGCGACGGGCAAAATTTGTTCAAGAACGGAAATACTACTTAGGGCTGCGGAAGTTGTTGTTTTATTTTTTTAATTACTGCAGCTTTAATTCAATTTGTTGCAGTTTTGATAAGATATACGGTAGAGATGTTGAAGTATTTGAGATGGGAAAACTTTGTGACGTGGATGAAAGTAGAAACAGGCAATAAGACAATAAGCTCTAAAGTTTTGAAGAGGAATACAAACTGTAATATATGTTGAGAAGAATAAAATATAAGAATGCATTTATTTAAAATTTCATTTATTATTGTTTGCATTTTATGTTATTGTTAATTATTATATTTCTATGAATGAATGACTGTTTGTTTTTTGTCATCTATAGACATCAAAACGGCTGTTTAGAAATTCACGAAATTTTTCCCTATCAACTCATTGCGATCCTAAAAGGTGCACGAACTACTATTTATGAAATTAATAATATTTCAGTTTACGCTGAATTCGACATAGGTACATATGATATTTCCTTTTTATTACTATTTTAATTTAAAATCAAACTTTTAACTGGTACCGCATTACCTTTCAAAATAAATCATCCGGTTCCCTATGACTTAGGTACTCATGATTATTCCTTTCATTCTTTATAGTTTGCACATTATATTATTCTTACATATAACATTATTATATATATCGTAAACTCACCGTTATTATGAGTTAGAAACGCATTCTCTGCCTCCGATGACGATGATCCTTGCTGCTCATTGTTGGCATTCGACGAGGAGGATGAGTTGGAAAAATCGTAGGGATGATTCAAACTGTTGTTTCCACCTGAAGCAGCAGCAGAGGCTGCCAGTGCTTTGAAGAGGTGTGCAGTGCGTTGTTGTTGCTGCTGTTGCTGTTGCTGCTGCTGTTGTTGCGCCTGTTGCTGCTGCTGCGGCTGTTGTGGGTTATAGGGATTGTTGTAGATGTTGCGTGTGTCAGTCGCCGACTGCAGCTGTTGCTGCTGCTGCTGCAGGTTGTATTGTTGCTGCTGAAGCGTGTTATTAGCGCTCAGACCGTTCACCGTAAAATGCCGAGATTTTGCTGCAAGAGAGAGGGAGAGAAAGAGGGATAAGCGAGCGCAAAAGAGAATTGGCCAAGTTGTCGCAAATTTTTTAAAGCGTGGCAAGTAAAAGTTGAAGGTTTATTTTTTGGCTGCAGCAGCTGTAAAAAGACTGTCGAAAAAGTTTGAACAAAAAATTAAACTTTCTGCCATGTCATGACAGTTGGCGGTGCACCCTACCCCTCAGCAGCAACCCCCTTTCCTACCCCTGCCCCAGCGGCAACTCCCCCCACACACGCCTAATTGCATGCATTGAAATATGCAAATGCGTTGGAGAGCAGCGAGTGAAGTGAGTGGGAGTGAGAAAGGAGGAGGGCGGAGAAAGGCGGGGCAGTGGGGGAGCCTCAATTAAAGCATTTTCACTGGCATTCACGAGGTTTGAGGTTATGTTTTTGCTTCGTTTGCGTTGCCACCTATTGTTGCCTTTCACATATGAATTATGCATGGCAATAACAACAATAATGTGAATCTGTGTGTGTGTTGTTATTGTTGTTGTTGTTTGCGGAAATGATGTTGACGCGGAAGCTGTAATAATGAAGCAGCAACAGAGCAGCAAAATGTCGTCTAATGCCGCCACCCCTTGCCTCGGCTGCTTGCCCCAAAAAGTATGCTAACCCTTTCAATTTTCCCAGCTCGGCCAGAAAGTTGTGCCTGCTGTTGTTGCTCTTCTTGTTGTTGTTGTCGTTTTTGTTTCTTTTGCATATTAATTATGCATGTTTTGTTGGTGTGAAGGCATCAACACATTGTTTGAATTTTAAGCACCAACAACAGCAACAGTTTCTCTCCTCCAACCGGTTTTCCTTTTTTCCCCGTTTGACTTTTCCCTACTACCAGCTACCAGTCGATGTACCGCTATTCACCATCATCAGCAGCTACAGCAGCCAACTGTGTAAATATGAAGTGTGAAAGATAACGAGCTAATAACTCAGTTAACTCTTAATGCCTGTATACGAGTGTACGTGTGTGTGTGCGTGTGCATCGACTGATGTAACTAGCTGACACGCCTGTATTAAAAATCTTCGCATAATTCCGCGTTAAATGCACCGTTTAAGTGAGCAACACACGCAACCTACGCAGAGCAATTGGTACAATCAGAGACAGTCGAATAATCACACTTAATTACAACAATTTAAATATCAAATAGAAGGAACATGAAAGCTACGGTCAAGTGAGCTCGACTGTGTGACACCCTACGCTCATTAATTAAGAAATTATCAATTGGGAAAAAGAATTATTGAAAATCATTCCTGGAAACATGTTAGTTGGTGTAGCCAAATTAAACTGTTGAAGAAGTAACTAATTGCCTAGATTGGCTACTAAATATCGCCGTTGAAAGAACTGTCTGCCCTCGAACAAGAACGAGAAAAAGACGGTACCATCCTCAGCCTGTTCGACCGAGCCTTATTTATACTTTACACTTTATACTCATACTTAATATGTAACCTATGAAACGTATATAGATGCTAAAATAAATTCTGATTAGATTAGATTAGGTTGCTTAAAAGGTAGCTAAGTTTGATAAGTACACATTCCAATTTAAAAATTTCGTTAAATAAATAAATAAATTAAAACCATAACGCAAAACCTAAAGAACATTTAGAGGCTGACGTGGGCCAACTTTGCTGTACGAAGCCTGAAAAATACCAGAAATCTGCAATTTCAAACTGACAAATTGAGTGATTTTTCTAAATAATTATTTTATTTTCATTGCACACTTCAATTTCTATGATTCAATCATTTGTATTAAGCTAATACTCTGCATACACCAATTTGAATAGTCACTGGGTATGGAACACAATTGAATATACCAACCACCAGGCACACACTCATCCTTGATCCACTTAAGTACACTATCCAGCCAGACAGTTAGACAACTAACCAGACAACCTGGCTAGCTGTCCGTCCGTCCATCCTTATATCAAGTGCTTGTAATTAGCTTAACATTTTCGTGGGCAACATCGAATTGTGTTGGGTGCGTGTGAAATTAAAATATTTTACTGTTTTATTTAAATGACTAATGAAGCCGCCACTGGAATTTGTATGCGGTCGCTTATCGATTGAGTGGAGGGGCCAGTCGTGCCTCCGTGGCGTGTGCTGACCCAAAAATTTCGTATATAATTTCCATATTCAAATTGATAAATTATTAAGCAAATTTATTTATGGAAATCACGCTGGAAAAAAACTTGAAAAACTTTATGTGGCCGCCCACTTTTTGCGCCTGCCTTGTTAATTGTTAATTGGCAGCCCGTTTTAAGCATCGTTTATTAATTGCCGAGTTTGATTGTGCTGCAAAACTTTGAAGCGCTTTCGTCTGGCAAAAGTTCGAAACAATTGGAGAATCATACTATATATGTACCTGTATATGAATGGGATTAATTAGGGTGGCCCGTTGACTTGAGCAATAACTTTTGCTGAGGAAATTCCCATCCAGTCGAAGGGAAATCCATTTGCCTGCCTAAAATATGCACCATTTGTCCTTCAAAATGTGCCGCTGATAATGTGTAGAAGGAGAAAAATGTCTGCCCATTTCCATTCGACATACTCCGTTCTCCAAATTTCCATTGTTCCCGGGGGCTATTTGAATTTTCTTTTTTTCGCGTTTTGCTTTTAACAAAATTTGGCAAATTTACACTTCACCAACAACACTCGCACAACTAACCATAACAACAACAGCAACAACAATAGCAGTTCAAGGCGTAACAATGGGCACAAAGTGTGATTCATTTTCGGGGCAAGGCACCCCGAGAAAGTCGCATAAATAAGGCAGCATTCAATGCAAATTGGACTATTTACGCAAATTTTATTGCCAAAGCATTTTTATATTTATTTTGTTGTTTTTGTTTTCCTTATTGTTATTGTTGTTGCTGCTGTTGTAGTAGTTGGCCCTGCCGCCACATGTGGCAAAGTGTTCGCTGTCCACATCCTTGGGGCATGCTTTATGCCTTCTTTGCGCAATCGTTTCCCCCAGGCGACTACTAAATCAGGCAATTTGAAAGACGCTTCCTTGACTTTGAGTTTCCCCAATGCTGATGTTGTTATTCTTGTTGTTGTTGCCTCTGCTGTTGTTGTCGTTGGAGCTAACCCTTGGGCGAACCTTCGGGGGTAGCCCGCAGCTCACCCGACGCACAAATTATGCGATTTCATGTCATTATTTTGTCGCCAAACGACGCGCGCCTCACTTGGCAATTGCCCGACTTATCGCATGAATATACTATACAATATATAGCCGTATTTGAGCCCGATTTCCTTGACTGTCTCCTGACCTTACAAAGCGTTTTCACTGCAAAATGTCTTCTTTATTGACATTTAGTCGCGCCGCCAATTTCCGCCTCGTCAACGAGTTGAAACGCGTCCCACACAAGACCCTGTCATAAGCCCGTGTCTCCCCCCTTTTTGGGGGATTTACCAATAAATTCGTTCTAGTGAAAATTTATTGACATTGGCTTTTAAACCGCGACGCGTGTTGCCAAGCGATTTTATGGCCTCTGATGTGTCGGAAATTGCCTTGTGTTGTTCGACGCATAACTGACCTTTAAAGATCCCAGCGCAAGTCGATAGGCAAATTGGGCAGATGAATGCGGAATCAATGGAAAGCCAAGTAATTTAAACTGTGATAAAACTCACATGAACTTTTTGAGGCAGGCGCGGTTGAGTATAAAACGAGGTTGAATATAAAATTAACTTGGGGTAGGAGTTTTGTGAGGCACATAATTTTCTACCACTGAAGATGTATGCAGAAGCCTTAAAGTAGAGATTTGACTACTTGTAAAGTTTATTATATACAGGGAAATGGCAAGCGACCTTATATTTGATCATTTGAACATTTTAGCTGAGTTAAGGTCAAAATATCGGTTCGATTTCTGCATTACAGCTTATCTAGGCAACATTTTTTTGTCAAACAAAACAAAACTTGTCAAAAGAACTGCATAGAAATCTTCTTCGAGATATTTTAGTGCAATTTTACATAGTTAAAATATGATAAATAATCTTTTGATGTTGAGCATTATATATATATATATATATATATATATATTATATTATATAATACATTCATTTTAATCATATAATTGCAATCTAATGGAAGAGTAGCAAGGAGAGTCTTAAAAGACCTTTGACATGCCGTGGGTAATTATTCTTAACATACTCGGCAAAAATAATAGAGACCTAAGGCTACCATTCCCTACATACACTATAGGACAATTAAACAATTGTGATGATTTGTAACATCTTGTCAATTGATAATATGTTTCATTTTCATCATGCACTCAAATGAAACAAAGTGGAATTAGAAAGTTCTGTCGGGTGGTTGCAATGCAAACTCGGCCCGTATTCAAATATTTTTACTTCAATCAATTACGAGGTTTGTGAATAGCGAAATTCATGGCATATGCTAGAGAGTGTCGCAAGAGAGAGGGGGTGAGGAACAATCTGCCCCGCAGTGCTAGACACCCACAGAAGCCACCGCGGATTTGCCTGCTCTCGCCCGGCACAGTGGCCAAATGAGTTACTTATCGCGCACAAAGAGACCGAGAGACCGTCGAGTGGCCTGGCAGATGAGTCGCCTGCAGCCTGCCTGTTGTTGCTTATCGGCGCGTTATCTTTCTGCTGCTGCTTCCCCTCCCCTCCCCCCATCGCAGTCACCCCTTCGCCTGGTGCATGTGCTCAGCAAACCGCGAAATGGAATCCATAGATCAAGCGAGCGAACAAAAAAGAAGACTGAATCAACTTGCATTGATAAATTAAAAGCAGCCCAAATGTTTGCGATTGCTTTGACATGTTTGACAACAATGGAGTGGTACCACGTGATACAGAAGGAGGAGGGGGCAGGGAGGCAGGGGGTAGCGGTCCGCGGATGTAGACTTAAGCCGCTGACAAATGCGATTGCCTATAGAAATTGAAAAAGCAGAACGAAGTCGAGCCCAAGCGGGAACCCTTGAGGGTTGTCAACTCTCTCTGCCTCTGCCTCTCTCCCTCTGACTCGACTGGGCATTTGCATTGATTTCAATTAATTTGCTTGTTGTTCTGTTGTCACTGTCCTGTGCCCGTGTTGCGTGATTGTAATTGATATTTGGCTTGGCTTGCCTTGCCTTGCTCCTAATGCCGTTGCCGATTCTAATTCCAGTCGGATTTGGGTAAGGGTTTTCGTTCTGGGTACTTGGCGCGAGTCAAGTGTTTTCAGCTGCGACAGGGGAATTATGTAAATGCCAACATGCATTAGAGACGCGACAGACTCTGGCCAAGTGCTGCTCGCTGCGGGCTCACCTCTAAGCCGTTTGGGGAGCAGCACTCGGCTCAGCTGTGCGAATTTCACTTCCAGAGGGTGACAACAACCAACTGTCATTGGCAGCTAGTCTCCCTGTCTGTCTGTCTGTCTGTCTGTCTCTCTGTCTGTCCGGCAGATACAAGGCAAGGTGTCGGCCAACCCGGGAATCCTCTTTGTCTTCTGCCAAGTTTCGCCCTTGCGGATTTGTTTGCATCAACACAGCGCATCGCTTTTAGTTTTGTGAATTTCAAATGCGAGGACATCTGTTCAAGTGCCATAGCCCCCTTCCCCTCCTCCTGTCCTTGCGAATTTACACTTGGAAAGGGCTTTGCACATGACTCTATCGCCGGGATTAGAAAACACTTTAAATAGAAGGTATCATTATGCGATGATTAGAGCGCTGAGCCGCGAGAAGACATTTCATTAACGCAAGAACTTTCCAAAGGAGTCGAACCCAAGGGAAAACTACGCAATTTCCATGTGAAATTTCTCGCAGTTTCCCTTGCAAATGTTTTGCGTAATTTTCATTGTTAATGGCTACATTTGGTCTGCCCCTCGCAGAGAGGAAGGACGTTTGACATATTCAACTCATTAAACCAACATTGAGTAAAGTAGAAAAAACCAAACAGAGATCGCAGCCGGCTGCCAGGACGGATGTGTTTGCCAGGCTAATAATAAACAGCGCACAAAAAGCAAATTCAAAGGCAAATGATGTGAAAGGGAGAGAAAGAGAGAGGCTGCAAGCAGCGAGGGAGAGTGTGAGAACAATGGCCACAATGGCAACAGGATCAGAAATCAGCAACAAGATGCCAAGTCGAGGGTTCATTAATGCTACCGCTACCACCTCGCAACGCATTTCCCTCACCTATTGCAGCCTGGCAAAAACTACCCCCGATACAGAGTGAGCAGATCAAAGCGACTTCACCGGGTGCCTTTTTTATGCGAGCGAGCGAAAGCAAAACTTATTACAAAGTTGACATTGTGTCAAACACGAAATAACGAGACGAGAGGCGAGACACGCGCCCTGGACGAACGCACACCTTTCCCAATCCCAATCCCAATCCCATTGCCAATCCCTCTCCCTCTCCCAATCCCAAGCAGCGAGTCGCAATTATTGCGTTTGAATTGTCAGCACCCCGGTGAGCAGCAGCAGCGGGCTGTGGTCAAACCCGAAACGCCACGGGCAATACCTCCTCATCTCCAGCTCAGTTGCTCTGCCTCTGTCTCCATGCCGCTCCCTCGCAATCATTTCGTGTGTGTTTAACGCGTCGGGTATCGATTGTTACAATAACATCGCCCACAGGACAGATTTGCGCCTCTAACGAGACGAACGCCGCTGCTGCTGCTGCTGCTGCTGCTGCTGCTGATGATGATGTCCTTCTATGACTGCCCACTGGACAACCCTTACCCTGGAACACACTGAGAGCGAGATGTGGCAAATGTGTCATTATTTCGTAGAATTTTTGTGTGGTTTTTAGCACCTTCTGTAATTTATGACTCTCGCTTTCGGCAATTGCTGATGGACTACGATGATAATTGGGGACGGCCTGAAGTGGGGCCTAATGGGCTAAGCTCGAGGGATGATTAGCAAATAAAATGAAGCTCAGTCAATGCGAGAGATATGTCCAGCTTGGAACTCTCTATCATGAACGTAACCTCAGTGTAAATCAAGACACTTCATCATGTTGCACGAACAAAGAGGGACAGCGTCCAATAGACAGACAGAGAGTCATGCAGTCAGGCAGTTGGAACTGTGCAATCTCTGGCAGGAGGCCAATAAATCAGATTTATTGGTTTTCAAAACAGATTTTCAGCGACCACAATGCGAGTAAAACGAAATGAGCGCAATTTTTTCCTCGCCTGAGGTTGCCATGGCGCGCTGCTTGAACCATATGGCATGATTGGACAACCACGCGACGCAAACTATTCCAGTTGCTGCTGGAGTTGGGCAAAATCCATCAGAAGTGCGGCGCATTGATGACACAAAGCGCGAAAGGATTAAGCGCGGCCAGAGGGACAATAAAAGTTCATCATCGTCGAGGATGAACGCGACGAGGAAAGAAGAGTGAGAGGAGAAAGGACGCAGGTCTCTGGCAATTTGTCGCTCGTTTAGTCGAGCTGTGCTGTGACAAAAATAGAATAAATGGCACAGATAATGAAAAAATGCACAGCTGGCCAAGGGAGGGAGGAGGTTTAAACCGCTGGCGAGGACTGCAACCACGTCACGACCACGGCCAGTCCAGTTCGAAGCCGTGGGGCAGCTCCTGGTAATCCTGGACGATTAATTAAAAACGTTGTCTTTGCTGTAAAGGGCTTCAAATTGAAATTGATTGCCGCAGCGCACAGATCGCTTGGGCTTATGCAAAGTTGAGCGCAATTTAAGCAGAGTTGTGTTTATGCCAAATAACATAAATATAAATAATGCCGGCCCGCTGCCTTTGGCGAAAACAATCACATTTATTACCGGCAAAATACTCCAGGGAGCCGAAGTCATCAGCGTCGGAACGAACGGTGGGCACAACTCATCATCATCATCATCGCCATCGTCGTCAGCACCTGAAAGAAAGTCGCTTAACAAGCTCTCGACTCCCCAGGGCCATATGCCAAAAAATGTGCTAAGGAAATAAAAGCGAAAACGCCCCAAAAGTTAAGGGCGCACAAGGCAAAAAAGAATCTGGAAGAAAGGTTACCTTCGGCATGACGAATGTTTTATACACTTGCCGGCTCTTATATCCTGTAATCGTTCCTATACTTGTGATATATAATGGTGCAGAATTGTAGATTATTGTGTATATGTTCAATATTATATCTGACTTTGATTGGCAAGTTATTTTTACAATTAAAACAGGTCTTCATACAAAAACCCTCATTTCGACCGATTGTTCCCATGGCAACTATATGATATAGTGATTCGATTTAAATGAAATTGTATATGCATATGATGTATGTAGAACACTTCCGATGTAGTGAACTTGGTTGCAATATCTTGAAAAATAACAGAAATAGGCCGATAGTTTGTATGGCAGCTATACGATACATTCGTTCGATCCGGCTCGTTCCGACTTATTTGCAGTGTGCAGGAATAAGAAGAATGCGTGGCAAGTTTTATCAAGATAACTTTACAACCTGAAAGATTAATTTTCTTTGCAACAGATAGACGGACAGACAGACAGACAGACACACAGACAGACAGACAGACAGACAGACAGACATACAACTCCAGTTGACCTCCTCTCTTAATGTTGATTCAAAATATATAAACTTTATACGGTCAAAGATATCTCCTAAGGTGCGTTATAAACTCCTCTCCAAAATGAACATAACCTCTGCAAGAGTATAAAAAAATAAATGGGAAAAGAAACGAAAATCGTGAAAATTCATTTAGACAAGTTTACACGAGTCGAAAGTTAAAGACAATTGCCCACGCAGGCGCTAAGCAAATTTGTATTTTTATTTCTAATGAAGTTTTCCCCCCCAAGTAGATAAGCAACCCCAGTTAAGCCTTGATCACCCTGTAAATGGATTCGATTTTGGTTTGTTGTTCCTTCTGATGCTGTGCGTAAACATTGGCGTTGCGGCCAGAAAAGAGTTTATAATTGAAATGGAAAACTGCCTAATCGCAGATTTTCACATGCAAATTAGCGTAGTCAACCGCACACACACACACAGATACACACGCGACCCGAGGCTGAGGCAGAACTGCACAATCAAGAAGAATTCTGGCCTCGTTTTGGTGCTCGCTCGCTTATCGAGTTCATCCCTCGACAACAATAAAAAGCCATGTCACTTTCTCATATCAATTAGTTACAAGCGAGTACACTTGATTCATTAGCGTGATAATTACAACCAGGAACAGGACCAGGACCAGGACAGAACAAGGACAACGATGAAATGCTGTTGCGGGATGGGAACTTGACGCGCTTAGAAAGTTTCCCACGCAGCAGCAACTCACTTTGTCATGCTGAGGCCGGGAATAATGTCAACAATTTGCAGTAAATGCACAGTTAAAGCTTAAAGTCAGAGTGCCAAAGGGACAGAGAGAAAGTGGAATGAAAGTGGACATGGAGGAGTCGCTAACGAAAATGGAAATAGAGCCAAAGCCAACAAATTGCTGACCAACGATGCATGAAACTCAATTCACAGCTCAGGTAACTCTGCAGAACTAACAACGAAAGGAAGATAGAGATAGCCACTGTACAGTACACTAGACTTTGAGATACCCTAACCTCAACATTGCTTGTTTGTTATGAATATTTAGGAGTTGAGGAGTTGAGTTGGTCCTTACGAGATGTGCAACATTAGGAAGGCACCTTCTTAAAGACAACCTTAAAGGTAAGGACAATCAGTCCCGAAAAAATGTTAGAATTCCTAAGAATAATGTAGCAGTAGGGTACAACAGATCTTTCTAATAATAATATGAATATCATGATTTAAGAACTCTAGTCACAGCAAAGACAGGGTCAACATACAGTACCTTTATATACCCTGTACTAAACTGTAAAACAGTATGAATCACCTTTCATCTATAAGTTCAGGGTATACATAGAAATGCTTAGGGAACAACTGCAGTTAGAAGTACTCGTCGTAGATCTACTTGCGCACCCTCAGCGCATTTAATTGGACTACAAAGCTAGTTATAGCTGCGGCTTCTTATTTAAAGCGCTAAAATTGACTGAATATTGTACAAAGGGATTTTGGGCTGCCGTCTGTTGTCAAGACAATTGATTTCCGTGCCCGTTTACCCCTTCACCCCTATCGAGTCGTATTACAGCCGTTTCGAGGCTGTCTGGCTTAGAGTTACGCATTACCTTCAGATTCTCATTTGGCATGTTCGATTCTGAATTCGCAACGCATTTGCTTTTGATTTGTGTAAAATTACAGATGTCGAACTGCCGAATCGAACCCTTAACCTATCCAACTTCGAGAGAGAAGCCACCCCTGACGCGATTCGGCCTTGTTTGCTGTTTGCGTGCGCTAATTGCAGTTTGTCTGTTGGCTGAGCGCTGAGGTTAAGGCCTCGAGCTGATGTTTGCTTAGCAGATTTGTTGACTGGTTCAATTGCGAAGGCCTTTGGCATTGATTGGAGACAGAAGAGAGACAGAGAGCTGCAGCTGATGAGTTAATGTTGATAATAACGATAATGACAACGTGTGTTGTGATGTGTCGAACTAAATGGAAATGTAATTTGGCGACAGCTCCCAAACTGGAATGATCTGCTGGGCAAATGTTTACTCGCCTGATTAGAGAACTCTTCACATGGTACAGATGTTTCTTATATCGCATTACTTGACCCACATTATCAATTAGCATGCAATTCCCGACCAGTCCAGATATAAAACAATTATCACATAACAATTTCCCAGTCAGATTTGGCACTCATTTCCTTCTGCTCATCCTTCACTGACGCCTAGCGCTCCTGCTTCCCAGTCAGTGTTTAATTTCCTTTCAATTTATGCTAGAAATCGAGGTCGTTCCCTATAATGTTTCACACACACACACATGCCTCGAACCGGGAGCCAGGCCGAGGGCCAAATCTGAAAGCCAATTTGCCAGCATTTTGATGAAGAGCCATTGATGAGCCGCCACCACATGGCATCGAATGGAATCGCATCGCATGGCATCGCAGGCGAAAAGAAAGGGACAGCAGACCCTCAGCCACAGCTAGAGCCGAAGCCAGAGCCAGGGCTGAAGATGAATCCTCGAAGCCAACGTTGGATCGTCGGAGCTGGAGTCAAGTCAAGTGGCAGACGCATATCAATGGACGACAGCAAACAGCAAAAGTGGAGAGCGAAAAATATTGCTTCAAGTGTCAATCAGTGACAACACACACACACACACACACAGCAGGAGAAGACAAACACACACACACACACCCACGCATATGTGATGCAGATTGCTGGAAGCTAATCGATTTATGTTGTAATATTCAAAAAGTTTCCCATAAGGACCACGCCGAGAGCCGGCAACGACCTAATCCAGTGACACTCCCTCGTGTCCCATCGCCGTGGTAATTTCTCCCCAGCCAGCAATGCGGAGCATCCGAGGCCATGGCCACGTGTTGTGTGCTGTGATTTGAAGCACCCTGTAACTGGGTATATAGGGCCACCAACCTATGCATCGCCAACGGGACATAAGGCACAGTGCCAGGGGGCGGGGACACATGTAATAATACACTAAGTGTGTGTGAGTGTGTGTGTGTGTAGGGGTGTGTGTGTGTGCCAGTCTCTGAGCTGGTTTGGCGGTGTCGGTGTCTGTTTATCCGCCTTCGTTTGTCGCATTAAAATTGAATAAAAAATCAATCTCAATTCTAGTATAATTTGATTTTTGCCGTCGATTATGTCTCTCTGGGTGTGTGATGTGTCTGTGTGTGTATGGGTATACAGGTTGCGGGGCAAATGCAAAAAGTAAATAAATACTTAAATCATAATTTGTGTACCCAAAGTAGATGACTGAATTTAGGAATGAACTTGTATTACAATGAAACATGTAACCTCGTGTGATATGAATATTAAAATGGATTAATATATATGCACTAAGCAATGTTCATTGCTTAGTGATATATGTGAATAAATTTGCTTCTCAACAATTTGAATAATTAATAATTTAACTTAAACTAAGACAAAGCAATAGACAACGGTTTCTTTTTAGTTAAAGACGATCTTTTTGCGTCTAACTTTTGCACGTCCTACTAGTTTGTGTCGTCGCAGCCTCAGCGATATCAGCACGATCTGGCAACTCGCCATTGCCGGAAACAATCGATACTTCCGTGGGTGATATTTGTGATAAGTTAGTTAACGAACGACGCTTGAAGCGTAAGTATATCAAACAATTTCGGTTCTCATTTAGTTAAACTAAGCATATGAAATGAATGCTTTTAGTTTAATCAACATGTCGATCTGTACAACTTCATAACTGCGCGTTAAGTGATCTTTTTTCTTGTCACGTCAAACTGAAAAACCATTCACAGAAAACTATCTATTAATGCAAACACAAAACTATCGTTAGTTTTAACAATCTTGCATTGAGGAGAGTACGCTGTTACAGTGCTGCTATGTCATTTCTACGTGTATGTATTAATATGAAAATCTTTTTAAATATTCATCTTAATTTGGATAGAGCTAATGAGTTTTACACAATTTTAAAAAAAATTTAAAATTAACATAGAGACATACTGTCGTTTGATAAATGTAAAGTGAGATGTGAGAATAAAAGAATTAGAATTATTTATATATTTCATTACTCTTAAGCAAAGTAAGAAAAAAAAAAAAACAAAAAAAAGCAAAGGAAAACATACTAAAATGATATTAAATTGACTAATTGTTAACAAGATAATAGGTAAAATAATATTATAATAATATAATATATATTAATTGTTCACACAGAAATCCTTTAGCATATATTAACTCTGCAAACTAGTTCTACTTCGACACTCCCTCTACTTCTTCACACTTCGGAACAGTTCTCAGCACAGACAAATCTCTTACTTGAGCTTAGCACCAAATTCACTTTGCAATGGCAATGGACAAGCCCGACAAGTTTTATCCGCAAAGCTTATCCGCACATGTGAGTAAATCGCTTGGAGAAGACAAATGCGAGTGGGACAGAGAATGCGGAAGGGAGAGAGATAGAGAGGGGGGAGAGAAGACTTTCCGATGCATTTAATAAAGTGTTTATTTCTGTTGCAACAAATTTGCCAGCTGAATGCAGCGCATTGTAGGAAAAACTCTCACGAAAAACGTAACCGACGAAAACAATCCGAGCTGAAACCTGAGCACGACACAAAGGAAAATTGCTTTTCCGTTACGCACACACGCTCGAACTAACTCGCCAGAATACCTAGCACGCTTCGTGGCTGCGGAAATATGTGGCCAACGCATCCGACCTGCACAGGCGGAAGGCGCAGAGGGTGTGGTCGGCCCATTCCCCCCAAAAAAAGAAGGAGACAGCTTCCCGTCGAAGTTTGTCCCGATGACGTATAGCCGCGGAGAAGGCGACTCTTAGGCCGGGCGGGGGGTGGTAGGGCTGCATTCTTCACCAAATTCTGTTTTATTTCGGGGAGTTTCGGGGCTGGCGGCACAAGTTGCCAACCAGCAGCGCGTCGCATAGTTTTATTTCCACTTTACTTTTTACTTTTGTTTTCTATTTGTCTTTGGCAGCGCGTGCAGAGCAGGCGGGGATGAAGCTGGAAGCTGGAGCTGGAACTGGGACTGGGACTGGGCCTGGCCGCGCTTGGCATTCGGCTTGAGTGGCACATTATTTGATGATGCTTTTCGCGATTTTTTCGCACTTGAGTGCCTGATTTTTATTAGTCGAATTCTTTACGGTTTCGCCTGTGAAAGTTTCAGTTTCTTGCTCTGCCTTTTCTATCGTTTTCTTTGCCTGTTTTCAATGCCATCGCACGTTCAGTTACTTTTTGTTTGGCCAAAACAAACAAAGATTTTGAAAATTGGTAGCAAAAGTAACTCTACGTGGCCACGGCAACGGGTAACGGGTAAATCCTCGTCTGCCGCATGCTCTGGATGCACTAGATCATTCGGGGGCTTTGCCAAAGTTGACAGCGAGAATCAATATTTATTTGAAAACAAATGAAATGCGTAAGTTCGCTTTGGAACGATTAGCTGGGTGTAATATCATCTCTAGATGGAGACTAGATTTTGCTGGCAATGCGCAAGTTAAAGCTTTCGTCGCACACAAAAAGCGCAAATCTTGATGAAGAACAACGAGGGAAAACAAACGAACGGAAATGAAAGTCAATTTGAATACATTACCAATTCTAATTACGATTTTTCAAGTACAATAAAGAAAACGACAACGACGGCAGCGCGAAAAAGACAAATACGATGGCATGAATAAAATAATATCGGAACTGTAGGGGCACCTCCCCTACAGTCAGAGGGTGGTAAACCACCAAGCATTGAAATTGGAATTTCAAAAAAGCGAATAGACAACAAGGCGACAGACAGACAGGGCTAAGGAGGGTACCAGGGATGCGTTGGGTGTCAGTGTTGGCTGACCAAAAGATTAGCTGAATGTTCCCTGGGTTTGGTGGGGGGAGCTAGGGGAAGCTGTGAGTTTTCACAGCCAGTGACAGGAAAATGGCGGCGACTACGAAACGAATTTGAATAATTTTATTTTTTCTTCGTTTTTGTGGCTGCCTCGGCGTCTGTGGCACAAGTGGCAAATGAATCAAAGAGCGGGACGAACCAAACTTGGAGGGATTCGCATTTCATTTTATTAAAAATTCAAATACTACGACGCTTATCGCCTTAGAACGCCCAGCTTAAGCCACCTGCAAGGCATAGTCCCCCTCTCAACCCCCGTCCTACGATTTCTCCACCGACAATCTTGACTTTTGCCCACAACAACTTTCGCTATGAGCTTCGTTGATTATGCAGCAATTTTTTCCCCTGCCTCGACCAGGGCCAAGGTCTGGTAGCAATTTCATATGCCTCATGCCGTCACGAAAAATTAGAAATGAAAATTAAGTAAATATTATAATATGTTGCCAGCAGAGCACCTGGCTTCGGCAAGTGCCTCCTGCCCCTGCCCCTGCCCCTGCAAGGCGCATCCATTTCGGTTTCGCCATGGCAAATAAATGATAAGCATTACATTTGATATTCATTATTTGATAAGGTGCAATAAGGAATAAAAATAAAACGCCAGCGGAAATGAAAATGTTGGAGGGCGACCACAAGGACCTCAGGCAGACATACACGTTACCAGAGAGAGGGCAGGAGGCGGGGTGGGGGGCAGACAAGTTGCAGGATTAAATGTTTGCCTAAGTGAAATATGTTAAATGTTATGATATGTGGGCTGCGCTGCCTTGTCGCCCCCACACACCTCACACCTGTTGTTGCCGTTTGATTTATGAGATTAAAGTGTGTGTGTAGAGGAATGTGAGTAAGAGAGTGTGTGTGGGAGAGCGTGTGTCCTATGCAGAGATGAGTTCAACTGGGGCTGAACCCGTCGGCATGATTTGCAATTGAAGTCTGGATGCGGCAGTCCCATGAATTTGCTGAGGAATAATTACAAGTCTATGGACTTTTTTATGGCTTCTTTTGCATGCCGGTCATGACACGGTGCTTCATCACATTAGTCGACAGACCAATCCATTTGCCAGTTCATAGACACACACAGCCACACACACAATATGTACGTAGATACAGGCCAAGATATATTCATTTATATGTTCTCGTATGTTCATGTTCAATGCTAATGTCCGTTTTGCTTGTCCGATCCTATAAAAAAGCAGCTAGGTTTTTATTCCAACATTCAGAGTGTTCTATTTAGACCCTGCAGTCCAGAATCAGAAGCAGAAATTGTCCTATTGGTTAAAAGAGTGTTTTATCATCGTCGTTTTTACTTGTTAATCTGTATCGATTGGTCAGGAGTTTTACTTTCTGTGAGTCTAATTCTCTGAATTAAAGTTAGTATCTATACATGTATGTAGGTATAAGTCGATTTATCAATATTATTATATACTGAAAATATTAATAAGTAAAACTGAAGACAACGATTCTATTATCAGTACTAATCTGTGGAGAGTAGTTAAAAAATAGTATAAAATTACGTGTCACTAATCGATACTTCATTAGTACCTAACAACACATATACATACATATGTATATTTACATAAATATGTATATTTCTTATTTCTTCCATTTCGAAGTAATAAATCAAAGCATTTACATTTAACTGTGTATGTTGAAACGTTAATTTGGTGTTGTATGATTATACGCGCCAATATCTTTGAGGTATCGATATTGTTAAGTTATGTTCAAGTGTGACCTTAGTCGATACACTATCTTAAGTCGAATTAGTTAACGATAGCCCTGTCGATATTCCTATCGATAAGAAAGTGTTGGATAACAGGAATAGAGCGGGACATAGAGGTGGAACTAAATCGATGTTCACTGAATCGATTTATTTTCATAAATTCAAGGAAAAATCGATTTAAATCAACTTAAATCTAAAATTTTATATACAAAAATAAACGGTTTTTTGACTTGAAATTAGAGAAAAAAAACGTGATTCTGGCTTGAAATTAATAAAAAAAAAATTGTCAATATAATAAAGACCTCATATTGTTATTTAACAATTACCCAACTCAAAATTTGTACAAAAAAATGCTTATCCGACGCACTATACCTGAAAAACTTAAATTTTGTATAACCTCTAGACATGTTTACTCATTAAGTTGTAGTAATTTAGTACTATTTTCAAATATTCGATTAAGTTGATTATCAAAAATTAAATCGATGCATCGGAGAAATTTAAAAACATCAACTAGTCGATTCGAGAATCGATTTAACTTCCAGCTCTAGCGAGACAGCGCCACATTCGTTTAAGAAAGCCAAGAGGGCAGATGAAAGTTGTTTAAAAAATACATGTGAAAAAAACAAGACAGGTCATAAAGTATGATATCCCCTTTATATTAATATTATTCAGCAGTAGTAAGTCTTAATCTAAGTAAAAAACAATAAAACAAAAATATACACAAAGTTGTGCTCTAATAAAGAATAATTACAACCTTTATAGATCCAGCCGATGATTCGTAATGCCTGCACTGAAGTGCATCTATGAAAAGTTCCTAAACAAAGGATCGCGTGGCATGCAACGCCAACAAGTCAGGGCCACCAGAAGGAGCAGGAGGAGGGTGAGGACGGCGCACTTAAGTTTATTGGATTTCAAGTGATGTCTTCTCTGGCCGTGGCGGAAAACTCAAAGCCAGGAGAAGTGAAAATGTTGGCGAAAATGTGGCTGCTCACGCACACAAACATACACACACAAACACAGCTGGAGCACTTGGCTTAAAGACGACGTCGAGTGGCGGAACAGGTGAACAAGCCAGCAGGAAGAGCAGAGAGGGGAAGGAGGGAAACGTGTACGCGCTGAGCGTGAAATTATGAGCCCTTTAATAGCAACAACAACAACAGGCAAAGAACCAACAAGAAGGACGTCAACGACAAGCTTAAGCTGCTTAAAACAAGCCATCGGAAAGGGGTAAGCAAGGGGATGAGGGTGAGCACGAGGATGGTGGTAAGCGGAAAAGCGAAAGTGTCAAGGATGCGGCTGCCGTTTCATAGTCAAATTAAATTGCTCACTAAAACAGCGAGACGTGAAGTCGACGCTAAAGTAAAAGGATAATGCGAGCATAAAAACATTTTTAATGAAATCGAGACGACTTCCAACTGCGACGGCAGCGCAGACGTGGTGGTTGGGGAGAGAAAGGGGGAAGCACCTCGAAGTCAGCGTCTAAAAATGTAACAAGTGAGTTTTAAATTAAACTCGCCTTGGAATGAGGAATGGCAAGAGGGAGCGAGGGTCATGAAGGCGGAACAAGAGGAGGAGGAGCAGGGAAGACAGTTGTGGAACGAGTGAGGTGCAGCAAGGTGTTGGCCTTGTTTTTTGCAGCTCTCGTGTGTTCGCCAGTGTAATTTCTTTGGGCTGCACATTATTTTCATATCCCGCTTAAAATTTTAATTAATTTTCAGCTTGATTGCGTTTTAAAGAGGCTGCTGGTTAATGTCTTGGCAGAGGGACACCCCTTCTTACACCCTGTGGTTGCCTTTGGCCTGGGAATTTATAGTTATTGTGGCAGAGAGAGCGTGTGTAGCTGTGTCTGTGTGTGTGTGAGCTCGGGTTGTTGTGGCCTCCTTTGAGCAACAAATTTTGGTTTGTAATTATTTCGACAATTTGCATTTAAGTGGGTTTTTAATTAATTTTTGATTTCGACTGGTTCCTCTGAACTTTCTAAAATTCATAAATTTCTGTCTTCTTCTTCAGTCTTACCTTTGGTAGCGTGTCTGTCCAAGCTTGGATCTTTGAGGCCTGCAAAGAGAAGAGAGAGAGAGGAACATCTATTATCACATTTGATTCAAGTTGGTGAGGTTCATGTTAGTCCTGCTCGGCCATTTGTCTCTGTCAGTCGAGCTGGGAAATTTGTCTGTCTGCCTGGCAGGCACATTAGAGAGCCAAGTCGGACACGTTAGGATAACTATCAAATGTTAATCTTAATTAATTGCCACTAATTACACGCCAGAAGAGCACCTGGAGGACAGTCCTGTGGGGTAATGGAAAATCGCTTTGCAGCCATCGTTCATCGCTCCGGAACCCATTGAGAACTGATCTCTGCAAGCCCTTTGGCAAATTGTGGCACTGTAGCAAACAAAAGTCAAAGAACTCTTGCCGGCAAAAAAAGGAAAACAAAGCAAACAAATCCTTTTCAGAGATAACACTCAGCGAGGTCCTTTGCGTGCTGCGCCTGCAACTTCTAATTAATTTTTCGCAAAAATCTAACCCCGAAACGGAAATGAATTTAAACTTTTAGTGCAGCCGGAAGTGGCAAGTCCAGAGTTGCCAGAGTTGCATTTTCAGAGTTGCAATTGTTTCGTTTCGCCATGTTCACTGGTCTGGCCTTCTCCTTCTCTATTCCTCGTTCCATTTCAACGGCTGTTTTGTGCCGACTTTGTGTAGGGCGCATTTATTGTTGAATGCAAAAAACAGCAGCGGAAACAGACGTCAAAGGGCCATGGGGAAGGGGAGGGGCAAGGGGTGCTGGTGCAGCCAAAGAGCCATGAAATCGATAAAGGCATCGAGCGAGTGGGTTGCTTTTAAAGTTCAACCATCGCTCGCTTATGCCGTTATTAATGGTCTTCGATAGTCCTTAACCACTTGAAAGTAGTCTGCGACTTTGCGGTTCCCTCTGCTAGACTTAATTCGCCGCGGCGTTTAATTAATTCCCAGTTATCACCACGGCACAGTCGACAGCTTCGGCATGGTCTAAATGGCGTCTAGCCGGACAGAAGAGATTTTAGCAAAGAAAGAACGACAGTTGGCGAGAGTGAGAGAGAGATCTGCCACATACCGCAGACATGTCGGGCGCATAAACATAGAGGTGGTAAGGAGGGGCAAGAGATAATGCGGTCTGGCTGTAATTGCAGTTAGCTGCTTAGGTCAGACATTGTTTGTCAGACTCCCACCCCATATCACTTGTCAGTCTGTCGAGGATACGCACATGGAGTCTGCCCAAACTAGCTTCACTTTGATTCCAATTACAGCATACCCCACCTTATCGTAGGCACATAAAACATTTCGTCTGATCGGCGATTTAATAAACTTTTATTAACTGCGGCTCAGGCAATATAAATATTCAAAGCCAGCCCCCGATTCCGATTCCTTTCGAGACCTTCGCCGCAAATGGCCCATAAAAATTCCCGCTGATAAACTAACTCCATCTCTATCTTCATCTCCGTCTCGGCACATCAAATCGCGCATAATTATGGCTGAGACATCGTAAAGTTTGCTGTTTGCAGCTTGTAAAGTGTCTGTTCTGATTTGTGCCTGTGCGTGGAGTAGTTTGCGTCACTGGGGGCGTGGCAGGGGCGTAGGCAGTTAAGTAAATTATCACGTCATGCGCGCTGCGAGCTGCATGCAAAATGCGCTGCCGAACTTGGGGGACTCCATTCCGTTTCTACTCATCCATTTTATGTGCGCTACGTGATCATAAATTTCACTGCATTTTGCTTTGACTCTTGATTCGCCTTTGATAATTTGATTAGATTGTGGCTAACTACAGCCACATGAGGGTTATCCATGCCCTTTGTCGCTTTCAGCCGGATAAACTGTTGCTTTATTTAATTGGAAAAGTTGCAAATATCTTGTATACACTGCGTCCATTGGACATGGTAAAAATAGAGTATACCTACTTTGTAAGTTACAGGCAGAATGATGCGTGGCAGATCCTATAAAGTATAGGGTTATAGCTGAGTCGATTGAGCTATGTTCATCTGTCTGTCTGTATGAACGCACAGATCTCAGCTATTACTAGAAACACCACAGTTCGCAAGAAGGTTCCTGTATACTATGCGCAGATAAAGATTGCTTCAAATGTTAAGTGCCACGCCCACGGGCCTCGCAAATCAATAATTTAATTTTTAATGTCGATTTACAAGCAACGTAAAAAGCATACAACTTTCTGACATTGACTTATACTTAGCTGACTTAAATATCCACCTCTTCTCTAAATTTGAATCCGTTATGACAATAAACACATTAGTTATTGAAGTCTCTTTAGAGACTCTAGTGTCTGCACATGTGTGTGTAAAAATAGCTACAAAAGAACTGTTAGTGTGTTTTGCACGGTTTTCAAAACTGAGCGAACGGTGTCTTACTGTCGAGCATGCCCGACTGTAGCATTCGTCTGAGGTTCTTGAACTTTAACTTCACTCAGAGCTGAACTCAGCGCTTTACTTCTTTCTTGTTTGATGCCCAACTGGGAGTTTTACTTCTTCTTTTCAACTCCGCCTCTTTTCGTGCAATTAATATGCAATTAATTTGCTTTATTTTAGCGACTTTTATATAATTAATTAAAATCTGCGATGTGCGCCTTATGGCGACATATTTTTATGTCACATCAGCAATTTTCGATCCCAATAATCTTCTTGCCCTCCCTCGGGTACTCCCTCACATGGGGCATGCTATGCACACTCATTAACACAACAATAAAATACACCCCCCGTCCACGCCCACGCCCACGGTCGATGTGGGCCGCCCATTTGGCGCGGACAATTAATGTGACTGACACACATGCAAATTGTGCATTGCCTGCGTTGTCATATTTGATTTACAGTTGCAATTTGCACACTTGCCACGGCCAGAGGGGCAGGCGCAAAGGCGAACTGAGCCCAAGAGGGGTGTGTTGCCCGAGTCGACAGCTGTCCACGTCAGCGTGCAACGTGCAGAGCACAGCAGAGTGTGTCTGTTTGATGTTGTTAATTGATTTTCAAAGTCAACTTACTGGGCCGTCGCACTCTGCTTCCTCTTCCTCCCCCACAATATGCATTGCTGCCCCTTCCTGCTGCATCTCCATCTCCCCCTGTCACTCTCTGCTTAAATTTGCTTTCGCTTTTACTCCACACTCGGAGATTAGCAGGGCAGCAGTAAAATGCATCTGCAATCGGGCGAGCAAGCGACATAAAACCATTGCCCGATCCGCAATCGCCTGCTCAATCCCCCAATCCCCAATCGCATCCGCATCGACAGTTTACACTGTCCAACTGTAGCCGGGATGCGTGTAAGTGCAGCGGAGCGCATTGCCAGCTGCAGCTGCAATTGCAAGTGGATTTGGATGTGGCCAGGACAGACTCTCAGCTCTGGCGGGACTGCGTGGCCTGTTTGTTTTATGTGCGGCCATTGTAGTGCGACAACTCTGCTTGTTGTTGTTGCTATTGTTGCTGCTGTTGTTGTTGTTGTTGTCTGGCATGGCATGCGGTTCAATCAAAGCGATTTCCAATGTCCACAAAATTGCGCAAAAGGACATTTTGGTAATTTGACAACGAGCAGGAGCAGCGCTCACTTGTTGTTGGTAATGAGTTTGGTTTTACTGTTTAAATTTAAACATGCAACGCAATCCGGAAGGGGAAGTGAGGGGATGGGAGGGGGAGAGGAACAGCAACGGTTGCGGTTGGCTCCCATTCTAAAGTGTATTTGCATTTAACGCTAAATACATTGGCAGAGAGTGCCACCAGCACGAGCAAGAGGAGGCTGTTGCACGTGAGGGGGGAGGAAATGGGTGGTGCAGTATGGAGAGTGGTAAACATGACAGTTGCATTAATTTTGATTGCGTAAATATTTTAAGTGTGCGGATTGCCGAGAGATGCGCGAAACTGTTTGGTCAGCGCAGCGCATTAAGTGGTGAGTGCCAAGGGAAGTACTAACAAAAGAGGCACAGAGTGGAGTGGCATAAGTAATACCCTGTAGAAGTGCACAGTAAGCCACGAAAAGTAATAACTAAAAATTAATACGCCTCAGCGCAGTGCCAAAAAAAGAAAATGAAAAACACCGAGATTTATAAAAATTAACACACTTATGTACTTAGGAACAGGTACTAAAGCAATAACAGCAGCAGCAGAGAAAACTGAATGAAAACGCTGAAAATCCAAATCAAAGAACTAGTTAGAAAAGCAACAGTCTCGCAGCACGCGTGTAGTTTAATTTGTTAAATTCATACACATATGCATACACTCATGCACATACATGTATGAAGTTTGTAATGGAACAGACAAATGCACTCATTTTTGGTTTTTATTTATAATAATTTTAGTCTATTTAATATTTCTTTAACAAATTTCTTTGCGCCATTGCGTCCTAGCTTCGATTGCGTCGATCGATCTATCGCCACACTTTCGATAACTCATTTATTAAATCCAAAGATTAGTGTTGAGTAAGTTCTAAATATCGGAAAAATAGGAGGCAACACATTATTATTTCTTAGATTCCAAAAAATTGTTCGAAAACTTTATGAGTGTCACGTTGAGTGTCTTTTATTTTTTCCTTACATTCTTCCGCTTCACGGCTGTAAAGGCCGTTACAGCCGAACGAGGATTGTGCCATTGTATAGTATTTACTTTTGTATTTTTCAATAAAAAATTATTTCAAAATAATAATTTGTACATTTGCAAAAAATTATTAGTTTAAAATACTTTTTTTATCGAAAAATACAAAAGTAAATACTATAGAATGGCACATAATCCTCGTTTAATACATTCGATCGCGTCTATCCGCAATCCACGGTCACTGAAGAAGAATGAAAAGTATGTACTATAGAAAGGCACGTAAACCTCGTTTCATAAAAAGCCGTCCCATCTCTTCGCCAACCTCGGTTACTGATAATGACAAGAAGAAACATGATGATACTCACAAACTAAATATACTATCGGAATACATACATATATATATATATATATATCAAACACATATCTGTATTATAGTATAGAAGTATTTTCAAGAATTTGCTTCTAAAGCTTTAGCAATAATGGACAATAATATGTCCTTTACAGCCGTGAAGAGGAAGAATGTAAGGATAAAACAAAACACACTCAACATTCTCAATTCCATTCGGATTTCACTTAGTAGCATCATCATGCATCTTCTTATCATTATCAGTAACCGAAGTTTGCGAATCGATGGCTTTTTAATAAACGAGGTTTACGTACCATTTTATAGGATTTACTTTCGTTTTTTTCCATAGCAAAGTATTTAAAAATAATAATTTTTACAAAAATAATTTTTTAGTGTGAATGTTCTAACGACTAAATGAGAACTGATGAATGTTTCGACCTAAGATTTCATATATAGCTTCAATGTCAAGTGCTAAAAAACTAGAGCACTTGTCGAACGCACTCGACAGTAAGAAGAAATATAGAGAATACGTAGATATTTCAAAAAGCTAAGTAAATGTGAAAATCAGAAAATGTATTTTTTATATATGTATATACCGAAGTGCTAAATTAATTGATTTCCGAGGTCGGTGGGCATTCGAAATAAACTTAATTAGCATAAAGTATACAAAAGCCTTCTTGCCAAATTTGGTATCTCTAGCTTTAATAATAACTGAGATCTGTGTGCTCACACAGACAGACGAATATATGCACAATACTATTCAATGCTGTACCATTATCATATATGGTATATTACCAGTAAGAAAAACAACAGTCGCGCATCACGCGACAGTGGGATACCCTTCGACCTATGTTCCCGTGTAGTTTAATTTGTTAAATTCATACACATATGCATACACGTATGCACATGCTTTACATTTATTCCCTACAGATGGCGCTCGAGCTTCGCGCTCGTCCGCCTCTCTTGTTAGCTGACAGAAGCATTTGGTTTTATTCTCATACTTTCTTGAATAACTTCTGTGATTATTCCGATCGGATAGCAATTTGGAGAATACGTAGGTAATGCATTCAGCTTAGTATATGTTGTAGCTTTTATACAGCGCTTACAAATAGAGTTCAAAAATTAAATTATTGATTTACGAAGGCAGTGGGCGTGGCACCTAACATTTGAAATAAACTTGATCAGCTTAGTACAAAGGCGTCCTCTTGCCAAATTTGGTTACTCTAGCTTTTATAATAGCTGAGATTCTGAGCAAGAACATATGATTCTGAACAAGAATATATATACTTTATGGGGTCTCCTCCGCCTCCTTCTGCCTGTTACATACATTTGCACAAAGTTAGTATACCGTTTTTTTTTACCATTTTCAATATATTAATAGTTTAAAATGTTAGTCTAAAGGGGAGTAATTTTTACACTGATCACGCCAGTCTGCCCAATTTCGTAACCGAGAAGCTTCTACAATGCCTTCATAAGGTAATTGCGTAATTTGTCCATTTTCAATATCTTCTAAAACGTATCGGTCATTAGGTAAAATTTTCTTTATGGAATATGGGCCTTTATATTTGGGGACAAATTTTTTATTTGTGCCTATCGTGGTATCAATGTTTCTCATAACTACGAAGTCTCCTACTGAAAACATCTCATGATTCTTATGATTCTTTTGATAGTACTCTGAACTTTTCTTCTGCTTATTTTCAATATTCTCAGAATTCTCAATATTCATCAACGTCACTTCCTCTTTGTTATATTCCGAAAAGCAGAACGGATGGAATTTCTCCAGTACTAGAGTGAACTGAGTTATTAATGGCGTATTCAGCTTTATTTAATAATTTACACCAGTCTGAATGTTGCATTGGCTCTGTAATTTTAGCTAACATGGTCTTAAGTGTTCTATTTACACGTTGTACTTGTCTATTCGCTTGAGGTGATGCTGTCGCTACTCTGACATGTTCAATATTATTTTCTAAAAGGAATTCACTAAATTCTGAAGATGTGAAGCAGGATCCTCTATCACTGATGATTCTACGAGGTCGGCTATAGTTTTCAAAATACTTTGTTAAACACATACACACTTCCTTTGTTCTTGTAGTGTTAGCTGAAAATAGCTTTACAAATTTGGTGAAACTATCAATAACAACTAAAATATGCTTGTTTTTAGAAATAATTGAAGGGAGGGTCCAAAATGGTCTATATGTAGTGTGTCAAAGGGAACTGGTTTCTTAGGGATGTTATGAAGAGTTCTATTGTTTGCATGTGGAGGAATTGTAAACATAATACACTTAAGACAATTATCAATAAATGATTTCACCTTGGCTGTCATATTCGGAAACCAATAATGGTTTAGAATTTCATTTACGCATTTTTCACTTCCTAAATGACATAACTTTTCATGCACTGTCCGAATTAAATTAGTTTCCATTTCTTCAGGAACATATAAAAGTTCCGTATCTTTTAACTGTCTATAAACAATACCATCATCAAGTATAAAATCTTTCACGGGTCCATTTTCTAATTTTTCTTTTAATTTTACTATTCTTTCATCTCTATTTTGTGTAATCTGAAGTTGAAAATTAATATCACCACTGTCAATCACAGCAACTAATTGGTTTCTTTGTTCATCTTCATCTATTGTGACTATTGGCTCATATTTAAATTCTTCACTCAATGATCTAGTATAGCGACTAAGGGCATCAACATGTGTCATATATTTGCCACTTCTATGTTCAATGGTATAATTGTAGTTTTCTAGTTGTAGGGCCCATCGAGCTATCCTGGCGTTTACACTTTTGCGATTTAAAGTCAGAGTCAATGAATTACAATCTGTTATGATTTTAAATGGAATTCCTTCTAAATATATTCTAAATTTGTTGAGTGAATAAATAATGGCTAACGTCTCTAACTCAAAACTGTGATATCTTTTTTCGGCTGCTTGTTTGAGAAAAATAACAAATTGGATGGAATTTATTATCTTCTTGTTTTTGCACTAATATTCCTCCAAATCCTTCGGCACTTGCGTCACAATGCAATTCTGTTTCTTTCTTAGGGTTGTAAAGGGCTAATAATGGTGAAGAAATAAGTTTTTCTCGTAAATACTCAAAAATTTCAAAACATCTATCATCCATTTTGAACTTAGAGTCCTGTTTAACTAATTCGTTTAATGGTCTTACAATTTTTGAATAACTAGGAATAAATCGTCTAAAATATGAAAACAATCCTAAACATTTCTGCATTTCAATTGCACTTTTTGGAATCGGAAGGTGTTTAATTGCTGTAATATGTTCACGATTAGGACTAATGCCATTCTTGCTAACTGAATAGCCAAGAAACTCAATTTTTGTAAAACAAAACTGACACTTGCTTAATTTATGTTGAGCCAATGTTTTCAAAACTTTACCTAAGACTACAAAGTGTTCTTCAATCGTTTTTGTTCCAATAGCAATATCATCTATATAAACAATAATACTGTGTTCTCGCATTAATGGTTTAAAAATAAAATTTATAAACCTCTGAAACACGGAAGGAGCATTTCGTAATCCAAAAGGCATCTTAAGATATACGTATTGTCCATTAGGTGTAACAAAAGAGGTATATTGAACTGATCTTGCTGCCATCTTAACTTGATGAAACCCAGACTTTAAATCTAAAAGAGAGAAATATTGATTTCCTTCCATTTTTTCTAAACAATCATTGATATGTGGTAAAAGATACCCATCTCTTATTGTCATTTTGTTTAGTTGCCTGTAATCTACACACATACGTTTTTCGCCTGACTTCTTCTTAACCAGAACTATTGCTGATGTGTAAGGTGATTCGCTAGGTCTAATATATCCTTTCTTCAATAGGTCTTCTATAGTATTATCAACTGTCTGTCTGTCTTGATATGAAAGTCTTCGCGGTGTTGAATAAACTGATCCGTCTATCTGAAGTTTAATACTCATTTCATAATTATGATCAACAGGCTCAATATTTTCGACATCTGAATAGTTCATTTTAATTATTTCTAAAACCCTATTGCGTTCGATCTTAGATGCGTTGCAAACTCCTGGCCAGAACTAATATACCCTCTGTAAGGTCATAAATAAAGGATACAGAAAATTAGAACAGCGCGGAAATGAAGGTAAGAAGCTCACTCCTAAAATTTTTATAAAAATTTCTTACTTAAAAATTACACTGTCTTTAATGATCTTATTCTACAAACCAACGAATAAAGGTCATGCAATCAATGTCGAACGATTCAAGTCAAATTCCTACTGGGAAGTCATCTTAAACTAGCAGAATAACTGTTATTGATTCCTCTGCAGAGACAGACAGTAAACCAATCTCCCATTTCCATCCCCGTCCCCACTCTCATCATTCATCTTCCATTTGCCTGTCTGACAGTGCAGTCTGCGCCCAAGTCATTATTTAAACGTTGTTTCGATCTTTTTAATGAATTCCATTGCTCGGCACAATATTTTAACTTTGTCTCCGTTGTCTCTCAGTCGCGGAGAAGAAGACAAACAGAAGGCAAAGACAAACAATCAGAGAACCCACTTAAAAGTAGAAGCAGGGAAATGCTTTCAAATGCGACAGTACTTAAGGATACATACGAGGGTCGTTTGATAAGTCCGTGACTTTTTGTATTTGCCGCGCACCTGCTCTAAATACAACACTGCTCCTGTCAGCAGTTATCGATTAACAGCTGACTGTAAAATTTTGAGAAAGCTGCGTTTTTTGGTTTGCGTTTTATAGGCATTGAAAGCAGACGATCTCGTGAATTTTAACGAAAATGGAAAAAAGTGAATTTCGTGTGCTAATTAAGCATTATTTTTTGCGTAAAAAATCCATCACCGAAACCAAGGAAAGACTTGATAAATATTATGGGGACTCTGCACCATCAATTTCAATGGTTTACTGAGTTCCGTTGTGGTCGTACCAGTACAAGTGATGCCGAACGTTCAGGTCGCCCAAAAGAGGTCGTCATGCCAGAAATCGTCGACAAAATCCATGGAATGATATTGGATGATCGGAGAATGAAAGTGCGTGAGGTAGCTGAGGCTGTAGGCATCTCAACTGAACGGGTACATCACATTTTACATGAATATTTGGACATGAAAAACCTTTTCGCGCGATGGGTGCCGCGATTGCTCACACACGACCATAAGCGCAACCGTGTGACCATTTCAAAGGAGTGTTTGGCGATGTTCAACCGCAATCCAAACGAATTTTTGCGCCGTTTCGTTACCGTAGACGAAACATGGATCCACCACACCACACCAGAGACCAAAGAACAATCAAGACAGTGGGTTTCTCCGGGTGAACGTGCACCAAAGAAGGCCAAGGTGGGTCTGTCGGCCAACAAGGTCATGGCCACAGTTTTTTGGGATGCACAAGGTATCATTCACATCGATTACCTTGAAAAGGGTAAAACGATCACCGGCGAATATTATTCAGAGCTTTTGGACAGATTCGATATTGATTTGAAGCAGAAACGACCGCATTTGGCGAAAAAAAAGTGCTGTTCCATCAGGACAATGCACGGGTGCACACGTGTGTAGTCAGCATGGCAAAATTTCATAAATTGGGCTACGAACTGCTACCCCATCCAGCATATTCTCCAGATTTAGCCCCCTGTGACTATTTTTTGTTTCCAAACATGAAGAAATGGCTCGGCGGTAAGAGATTCGGGTCAAATGAAGAGGTCATCACAGAAACAAACGACTATTTTGAGGGCCTTGAGAAAACCTATTATTTGGAAGGAATAAAAAAATTGGAAAAACGCTGGACTAAATGTATAGAGCTAAAAGGAGATTATGTTGAGAAATAAAACGCTTCTTTGACGAAAAAAATATATTTTATTCAAAAAGTCACGGACTTATCAAACGACCCTCGTACATATCAAATGTATATAGATAAAGTATGTATAGAGACATATTGACTTTCGATTGATATTGATGCAACGTCAATCAAAGCAGGGAGGAGGCAGTGCAGGAAGAGGGGGAGTGGTTGCTGCTCTAATTTCCCCGTCAAATGCAAATTGAAGTCGCGCTATCGAGACATAAAACAGACTTTGTTTCACTTTGAATGGATCACACATTTTATTGGGCCCCTCAATTGGTTCAATATTTGTTTGCCTTTGTTGTTGTTGTTGTTGATGTTTATGTCGCTTATGTGTATTAAATATTTATTTAGCAGCTTTCATTCAATATTTTATGGCAAGCACGCTGCATGTTTTATGTGCCCTGGCCAAAGATTTATGGCCATTTGATGCTAAATTGCCGGTAACATGCTCCAGCATGTTGACCTTGTTACGAGTTCCACAGACTGCCCTCATCCCACGTTGCGTATACTTGACATGCGTTGCAGGCATCTCTTGGGGTTCTCGTCTTCAGCTTCAGCATGCTTTGCATATTGTTTATATTTTTCTGCAGTCTTGTTTATGCAGACAGCATCCTGCAGCAACCTGCACTCGATTGCTCCGTTGTCCATTGTCCGTTTTCCTTTGCCCTTTGCCTTCGATATATTGCATATCAGATTTATTTTACAGTTACAATATTTAATTTGCTCTTCGTTTTTCGATTTGGCCCCGATGCAAATTTCGATCCACCTTGTTCGCAGTAAATTTATTCCGATTGGAATATTTGAATAACTGTCTGCAAATTGCTTTATGTAGGCTGCGATTGAATTCCTTCCTCCTCACTCCCTGCCACGCCCATTCCATATTAATGCTGCCTTGCGGAACTTGCGTATTTATGATTTTGTTGCTGTGCAAATAGTTGGCATAGTTGGCAAAGTCTTTCCTGTGGCAAAACATGCGTTGTACGCCGTGTAGTACACGCAAAGTGTTGCCAACTATTTGTGCCGCTCTCTCTCTCTCTCTCTCTCGCGCTTGTAGCAGGAAGTGTGAGTCCGGTGGCCTTGCCCCGCTGCACACGGTGTCGACTTAATTTCAGCTGCCAGACAGAGCAGCCAAAGCCAAGTCGAAGCTGCAGCAGCAGCAACAGCCGGAAACAACGATCAATTGTCGTTGTTGTTGTTTCTGTTGTTGCTGTTCGCAGGAAGCGTGTGCGCTTAAAAGTTTAAACAACAGTTATGTGGGTGTTGGCCCTGCAGCATATTGCGCAGGTGGAAAATTTATAATTTGCGCAATTGCCACGCATGTTGGCAACATGTTAAATAGCCAGGCCAGAACGGGTAGTGCAGCAGGGGGCAGTTAGCCGGGCTCACAGGTTGCCGTTAGAGCCGCTCGGGCGGCGGCTTAAATTATGTTAACCTCAAACGAGACGGCAGCCCTGCAGCCCTGCCCCCCGTGGCAGAGGTCTGACCAAGCACGGGCTGAACGACCCAAGCCGTGTACAAAGTTCGATTTAAGGCCTCGTTTATTTAGCCAACCAAGCGGAGGCAGCCGAGTCGTCTGCCTCGTTGCCGTTGCTTGCATGTTGCAAAAGTTGTTGCCGTTGCCGTTGCACAACCGCATGCCACAACATGCAGCCAGTCAGGTTGGCCGGGTCGGGTCTGGGTCTACGTCGGGTTCGGAATTGGGTTCGGGGTCGGGTCTCTGCCTGACCTGACTCCTGGCTGTGGTGCCACACATGCCCCACTTGGCAATTGCCAAAACTATTTGTTTACACATTTAGACCATGCGAAAAAGCCAGGCATGTTGTCAAGTCATGTTTACTGTGAAATATGCGCATTTAAATACAGGTGGGCGGTCATTACACGCCCACAATACTGTGTGGCACAGTAGCAATGGAAGGCGGATGAGGTTGCCCGAGCTGTTGCAAGTTCTCTCGGTATAGAAGACACTTAATGTACATATGTCTTTGTCCTTTAGGGATGCCAAGAAAGTTATTGTTAAAAAGCCAAGTTAAGGTACCTTCTTCTCCATAAAAGGGATCTATATAAGATACCCTAAGTTTTAAGGGGTATATACAATAGTATATTCCAGTGATGTCTTTTCCATTTTACCGAGTATTTAGGAAATCTATCAATAGTTGATTAGAGGTGGATCAGATTTGAATCCAGTTGTAAACAATTGTGTCTGGATATATGTATGTACATACGTATATGCACATACATATATTTAATATTGTATTACTGTGTAAGAGAGTGAGAGACATAAGAAGAGAGTGCCGGTAATCCGCCTTATTGAACTTTCTGACTTTACAATATTATTGGTTTATTATTTACAATTGTTATGTTAAGTTGAATGTTATTTAAGTGTGACCTTAGTCGATACACTATCGTAAGTTGATTGAATTAACGATTGCCCTATTTATAAAAGCGTGTTGGATAACGCGGAAAGAGCTGGACAACGTCACTATCGTTTGAGAAAGCCAAGCGGACAAATCAAAATTTTGCAAAACATTTCAAATTAAACGAAAAGAAGACAGTTAATAAAGTATTATAATTACATAAAATAAAATACTTTTAATTGTCATATACTATGGTCGTTTGCTATCAGGTTACCAAAATATTTCCATTTTCTTCTTTGTTTTATCTTAATTTATAAACAAACAACATAATTATAATAACTTCTCTCATATCTCGAGTTTGTTCATAAAATAATCAATTTCATTAAAGACATACATATCTGGGACTAACTTTTGGTCTTTACGATACTTTAATGTTTGAAATTTGTGTTTCCATAAATATTAGTTATCTTTAATGCAGCTCTGGGTCAATTTGATTGCTCATTTCTCGGGAAGATTCCTTGGCTTTAAATTCATGTTTTGCCCATTAAACGGCTTGAGTTGTGCTCTGTTTTTCAAAAGTCAAGATCAAAGTTGACTCTCCAGCTGTAATTAAGCCATTTGCCGCACGTTTTGCCAATTCAAAAAAAATATATATTTTGCCCGCTCCACTTCCCCGCCCCTTGTTGCACACGCCCCCATCCCAGGGACGCTCTTATCGCCGTCGACGGCGGCACGCCCCAAATGGAAAACTCATTTGAATGGCTGCAGAAGAAAGACGAATAATATGAATTGTGCCCCGCGTGCACCCCACAACAAGTCAAAACTCCAGCCACAATCCCCTGTCCCCCCTTCCCTTCCCCGTCTCTGAGGTGGATGGGCCTGCGAGTGTGCCCAGCGGGTGCAGAATTCGTAGAAAAATCACGCGCGCTTATCTTGGCCTTAGCCAAGCCCGCGCAATTAACGCCCATTGCGCTGTCACTGTGAAAAATGAGGTTGCGGTGCAGGGAGCGGAACAGGGGGTGGGGCAGGGCGATAGGCATGGGGATGGTCGAGGGAGGAAGTAGTTGCCCTCAAGTCATCCCCATGTTGGGCAATTGTGAGATGATTTGCAAACGATGCGCAAACGAAATCGAATTCCGACTCCCCATAGCAGGCCCTTCTTCCCTTCCCACTCCGCCTTACATAACCAATGGCTACAAATTTTAATTGCCGCTGCGATAGGGCTACGAAAGGAGGCAGCACCAGCAGCGACTGCGTCTTGAGAATAAGTGAAGTCGCATTGATAAGAGAGTCACGTTCCAGCAAGGAGCGAGGTGGGTGGCAACTCTGGCAATGGTGATGGCGAAGGCGTTCTCCAAAGACAATGTTGCTGCTGTCTTCATTATCAATGACAGGCGAACGGAAACAATGCTTACTCTTTTATTGCCGGCACCAGAACCAGGAGGAGGACCAGCTGGCACTGGCACTGGCACGGGCGCCTTCGGCTCTGAGGCAAATTGATAAGATGCCGAAAATGACTTGGAAACAATAAACGTGGGCATCAAATGAATAAAGGCTGTGCATTTAGCACCCGAATGAATAGAGCGCCACTTGACGGGAGACGGGGTAGATAGGACGTACACGTTGGGGGAGGGGAGAAGGGGCAGGCGAAGGCAAACGCAATTTCGGTGCATAAACAGAACGTTTGCGCATTTTAATGAGGGCATTATTCCAGTTTTTTCGTAGGTATCTGATAGGTGCCTGTAGTGTTTATGGTGTCAGGTCTATGAAGGCGCTTGAAGGCACTTGAATAACTCAGTGAATAATTTGAGTTCTTTAAGATATTCGAAATTGATGGAAGAGTTTAACTTTTGCAATTACATTCACTTTTAAGGAATAAATCCATGAATGCCAAGCGTTGCCGTACTTTACTCAAATTGCTGCCTTACTCAAAATATCGTTTGAAAAATACTAGCAATTTATTATCGATGAAACCGATAAAAATAACCAGTTGTGCAACACTAAATCAAGAACGTGCACAAGAAGTTAAAAAAGAATTAAATAAAAATTAAAAAAATACTTTACAGTTAGTGCATTTTTTGCATTTGCATATTATATTATATATTCAATTTAAAAGAAAGAGGAGTATTATATTTTTGTTTTTCGAAGGCGTGTGCTCATTGGAACCAGAAGAACTATATACATATGTTTGTATGTATGCAGTATATACATATTTATGATAGATGAATACATGATTGGTAAATATGTAGACTTCCTCTCTATTATTTTCTGCTTGAATTTCCAGGTAATTCGTTTATTTTATTATTTTTCGTTGCTTTCATTTTATTTTCTTTCTGTTCTTCCTCTTTCTTTTATTCTCTGTATTCTTTCTTTTATTCTCTTCATTCTTTCTTTCCTGCAATCATTCCCCCCTCTAGGACCACCTTGCCTTTCACTCATTAAAGCTGACCCATTTGTGATATCACTGCAACTTTTTGACTTCAAAAGACACACACACGCACCTACACCTGCTGGGCTAATTCTGCTCCCGCCAAGTTAAGTAGCCAAACTTGGCAGTCATTTAATAAAATTTCATTTGATGAGACAACAAAAGTCGAGTCCATCCCGTCGTGCAACTCATTTTGATGCGCAACAAAATTTTATGAAATACTTGAGAGCAAATTTTATGTGTTGCAGAGCAGCATAAAATTTTAGCGCGCTAGCAAAAGTCCCCCGACAGAGACCGTTGGCGGTTTTCCCAGACTCCGCTCTGTGCAGCTCACACTCCCCCTAGTCGCTCTCTCTCTCTCCCTCAAGCTAGGGCTAATAATACCGGGCATTTACACCTTTATGGGGCGCACTTAGAGCGTTTATTTATGCTAATGGCTGAGCGGTACCAGCAGCAGCAGCGGACTTGGCAGCGGCAGCCTTTGCCCGCCTTGTCTGTCGTTGTTGTATCAGCCAAAGTGGCGCCAGGACGAGCTTTACTCTAATACCACCCCGAAGCGCTGTAAACGCATAAAGGAGTACAAAAGCAGTAACTACTACAGAAACAACAACAACATGAGGAACTTGGAGTGAAGAGCTTAAGATTTGAGCAGGTAAAGTTTGTTCAAGTGTATTTCATCACAACAGGCGAGATAAAGCCGGGGAGTCTATCGGCCACCCTCAGTTCTTGACCTCCCCATTGCAATGGGTCAGGCGGGGCACCAGTAAAGAAGGAGGGTGGTCGCAGGGTGTGGCAGACTCGCATCCTTGTGTCACGAATGTGTTTGTAATTTCCCTGGAGTGTGTTTGACTTTGACGACTTAAGTTGTAAAACTTTAACATTATCATTTTCACTACGAGGCGACGACGACGACGTAGAAGCTCTTCGGCCTTCGGCTACCAGCAGCAGTAGCAGCAGCAAGCTCCTTGCCGGTCTGCATGTGCTCCCTGTACAGCCTGGGAGCATGTGGCACGGGGCATGTGTGTGTTGTCATGCCCGCAAGTTTAGCCAGACATTTTGATGATGTTGACCTTCGCTACTTTTACTTTTCGCAAAGTTGCTTTGCTTCTTTAAATTTGGCGCAACCTCCCGACACTGTTGACATATCGCATTACACTGGGCTCCAGTACTGCTTGAACTTGCTCCACGTGTCTTGCCACAAAGAGCCGGAAAATTCCCAACTGAATTTCGAGCACATTCTTTGTCACATGTGTCAATTAGTTCAATCAAAAGACGGGAATCGGGAATCGACCGCAGGCACCACCAGAGCCGCCATCAGAACCACCACCACCAGCATCAGCTTTGTGCCAAACACAACGCACCCCTTCCCCGTGTCGTTCGCATCAAATGACACTTCGTAGTTGGGTCCAGGTCGAACGAACAGTTTTCCAAATAAATCAGTTCAATTTTCAGCGCAACAATATAAACCTCCCTTCCTCGGGAGGAATTTCGCGCCTGGTTCCTCTAAAAAATGATATCAATTAGTTTGCCACATTGGTTTCCATTCGCATTCGGTTGCAATATGATGCGCTGAAAAACTTTTGGTCACAGCTTACACAAATACTGCCAACTGATTCCGTATCGAATTTCCAGGGTGGGCTGCAATATCAGGCGTGGTAAACATTCGCCGGCTTTGTATAGAAATTGATTTGACACAACATTTTTATGAAATATTATTAATGAGAATATTGTATTGGGAAAAGTTGAATTTATTAAAATAATGTGCAGGAATAATATAATAATAAATAATGGAAACAGCTTTAGAAATACTAAATATAAATAGTATGAAATAAATTTAAATTTGAAGTTAACAAAAGTTAAGAAATAAACACTCACTGTCTCTAACTTAGGATAAAAATAACTAATATACATATGTATGTATATTGTATATATTATTAAAATTCTACTGTGTCTTACATAGGATTTAGTTCTGATATTACAATTGATATATGGTACTTTAATGTTATTCAAAGAATATTGTTTTTCGATTTAGTATAAGTTGAATCCTTTTTTTTAGACTCAGTATGGAAAAAATCATTATTACATATTGTTGATTATTAACGAGAATTCTAACGCAACTATACAAGTATTGCTACTTATAAATTCAAGTGCTAGTCACAACTAATAATGATTCGATTCATGAACAGAAGGGAACAACTATTTGATATTATTTATTGCTTAAGATTATTTGCAGTATTTTAAAAGTTTCAATACAAAAATGCTAGTTTGTGCCTATTGTACGAGGGTCGTTTGATAAGTCCGTGACTTTTGCCGCGCACCTGCTATAAATACAACACTGCTCCTGTCAGCAGTTATCGATTAACAGCTGACTGTAAAATTTTGAGAAAGCTGCGTTTTTTGGTTTGCGTTTTATAGGCATTGAAAGCAGACGATCTCGTGAATTTTAACGAAAATGGAAAAAAGTGAATTTCGTGTGCTAATTAAGCATTATTTTTTGCGTAAAAAATCCATCACCGAAACCAAGGAAAGACTTGATAAATATTATGGGGACTCTGCACCATCAATTTCAATGGTTAAGAAATGGTTTACTGAGTTCCGTTGTGGTCGTACCAGTACAAGTGATGCCGAACGTTCAGGTCGCCCAAAAGAGGTCGTCATGCCAGAAATCGTCGACAAAATCCATGGAATGATATTGGATGATCGGAGAATGAAAGTGCGTGAGGTAGCTGAGGCTGTAGGCATCTCAACTGAACGGGTACATCACATTTTACATGAATATTTGGACATGAAAAAGCTTTCCGCGCGATGGGTGCCGCGATTGCTCACACACGACCATAAGCGCAACCGTGTGACCATTTCAAAGGAGTGTTTGGCGATGTTCAACCGCAATCCAAACGAATTTTTGCGCCGTTTCGTTACCGTAGACGAAACATGGATCCACCACACCACACCAGAGACCAAAGAACAATCAAGACAGTGGGTTTCTCCGGGTGAACGTGCACCAAAGAAGGCCAAGGTGGGTCTGTCGGCCAACAAGGTCATGGCCACAGTTTTTTGGGATGCACAAGGTATCATTCACATCGATTACCTTGAAAAGGGTAAAACGATCACCGGCGAATATTATTCAGAGCTTTTGGACAGATTCGATATTGATTTGAAGCAGAAACGACCGCATTTGGCGAAAAAAAAGTGCTGTTCCATCAGGACAATGCACGGGTGCACACGTGTGTAGTCAGCATGGCAAAATTTCATAAATTGGGCTACGAACTGCTACCCCATCCAGCATATTCTCCAGATTTAGCCCCCTGTGACTATTTTTTGTTTCCAAACATGAAGAAATGGCTCGGCGGTAAGAGATTCGGGTCAAATGAAGAGGTCATCACAGAAACAAACGACTATTTTGAGGGCCTTGAGAAAACCTATTATTTGGAAGGAATAAAAAAATTGGAAAAACGCTGGACTAAATGTATAGAGCTAAAAGGAGATTATGTTGAGAAATAAAACGCTTCTTTGACGAAAAAAATATATTTTATTCAAAAAGTCACGGACTTATCAAACGACCCTCGTACATAAGAACTATGGAAGATTCTGTTCAATCGCACTCTCTTCAAAAAAAAAACGCATAAAAATGTCACCCAAAATGAAACATAATCAGGCATATAAAGGTAATTACATTTTGTTTCTTAAATACGCGAGTTTTTTTTAAAACCAGTTTTTTTTCTCATGGAAATCAATTTCCTTGCAGTACCCCCATATTTTATGTTAACCTGATATTCAGAGTGTCGCGGCCTTATCTCGAATGAGTTCTGAGCACCGTGCGCCGTAAATTAGAATCAAATTGAGAGGAGTCAAGCTGATTTATGCACTTCCCATGCCCTGTTGCAGCTTGTACAACAACAGCTAAGCGCTGAGCACAACATGAGCCGCCCGCCCCCTCGCCTTACCCCCCCACCTTCATAATGCTGTGTATCGTCCGACAGCTCGAGGCTATTGAAAAGCCAAAAGGTAAACAGGCAGAAAGTTGTGTGCGTGGGGAAGGGGCCACCCTTTGACACGCGACCCTGCCCCGTTTCTCTGCCAATCACAAAGACATAATCAGCTCGATTTCGTAAATCTCGACAAGCTGCTTATCCGATGAAATGTGAGCAGCGTTCCAAGGATCTTGCGCCATATGATAAACATCTCACACGTTCGCCTCGGCTCGCTACACCTCCTCCCCGGCTTCCGGCAATGTGGGACTGTCAAACTGACAGCTCAGAACGTGCAGTGCTAAGTACAGTAAAGCCTGGCGCGTGCAGCTGTCAGAGGCGTCGCTCGTCGCTGGGGTCTTCATTTTGCACTCTCTGATTGGCGTAGGAAATTGAAGTGTTTTCATCAATGCCAATTGTAACATTGCGAAAATTTCATTACGCCTCGTCATTTCTGGTCAACTTGGCATTTGTTTCTTCCCCCCTCTCTCATTTTCAGCCAGATTTGCGCTGCGTGCCTTTTGTTTTTGGCTGTTCTGCGGCATTATTGGAATTCATCAACGAGCCTTGCAGATTGACAGTCGACTGCGTCGTGAGATTGACGCTTATTGAATTGACTGATAATACTGAGAAGGCAGCAAACTGACAGTGAGACAGAGAGACAGAGCTAAACATCTCGATATTAAAATATAACTCAGTAGCTACTGAATAGTTTGAAAGACCTTCAAGCCTCAGTAAGAAAAAACAAAATTTCAGTTTACTGCTGCTGCTTCATATAAATATGTTAAATTGTGATCGTACTACAAATTTTAAGTTTCATTTAATACATAACACGAATCTGAGTTGATTGTTCAAAATTTTAAGGTTAAATATATATATTTACTATATTACTACTACTATTACTATACTAAGCACTGAGAGATGCCACCCAAGCACCGCGATATTTCGCCCTTCCTCAAACTGATCCGCGACTTTCTGCTGGGTCGCACGCACAGTACGGCACACAGATTCTCAGATGAAGTGAGTCCTCGCACAGTGATGAATGGAGGGGAGCCAGTATGTGAAGCGCCACTATCGGGCAATCATTATTTCACAAGAAATGCAAGGTGCCAGGTGAGGCCGCCCCTTGATTTGGTGGAGGCAAATAAGCGCGAATTGGCCACAATCGCTGCTGCGGCTGCAAAGTCTGCCGAAGAATCAGAAGCAGCAAAGAAAGATGGTAAGCCGGGAGGGGCTCCGACATGTGAGCCATGTCCAACCAGGGAAGACGACTGCCAGGAATCGCACAGTAAGATTGCCACTCCGGGCAAACTGCACCAATGGGATTAATTTTGACTAAATACTTATAAATATATTGCACATCAATTCAGGATTTTTTTAAATCGTTGAATAAATCTATCAATCGCTAATTTTAGTGATAAATGTTAATTGTTTTGATATCCTTCCAAGATCAATGGATGATAGTCCGAAATTAATATGCAATATGCACTGGCTTATTAATTTTAATAAATAAATAATTAATTTAAATATTTGTTTATTCGGATATGTTTGAATAATTAAATATCAGTAAGTTGAATGATATTTAAATTAAAAAAATAAATATTTTAATTTATATTTTGAAATAAATATATCATGTCGATAAAAACAATAAAATATTAATAATATCAACAATAATATTTCGCATATATATAAGTATTTAAAAAGAAATATAATAAAGATAAAAAGTAACAAATATATTATTTGCATATTTATTAAAAAATAAAATGTAGATAACAAATATCAAAATTGTTATATATATATTTTGTTTATTTATTTAAAAATAATCATTAATCGTGCAGTTAAAACTTATGAATAGAATGTGAATATAAATATGTTAGTCATTTGTACATTCATTTAAAAAAATATACATATATCATGGCCCTAAAAAGAATCAAATATTTATAATTTCAAAATTATATGTATTATATCAGTTGTGTATTCATTTAATAAGACGTCATACAGATGAAGAGTATCAAACATCGATAATATCGATATATGTATATTCATTGTCAAAAGAATTATATTTTGGTACGATATTTCCACAACCCTTGCCTTGACTCAATAAATATTTATATACAAGTATAGTTTATAAGCCTTGGCCTCTTTCCAAGGACTAATCCTTTACTGGGTGCAATCCGTTGAAAAAACGCAAATATAATTAGAGGCGCGGGCGAAAATCATTTATTGCACCTGCATGAAAATTTAATTAAGCGCACAATTAACAGCACCGTCGGGCTTTATTACACAAGTGCAGGATGCGGGGGGTGGGGGTGGCATATTAATGGCGTTTAATGCCATCAAAATTTATTTACAATTTAAAACGGGGCAATTTGCGCTGACGTTGAGTGGATTATGCCAATTGTTGATGATGATTGCGGGTCGATTGTTAATTGTCTCTCGCTGAAATTTATGTTAATGAATTTTCACATCGATTTATCGATTCGCAGTGTGTGTGAGTAGGAGAATATACATGTGTGTGTGTGTCTGTGTGTTTGGCTTATTGACGCAGTCAGTCAGCCATGCAACCACCCCAAAAAAAAAGAGAAATCATCACTGCGAGAAAAAATAAAATATAATCTGATTTCGCGCTATGCAAAATACTCATATATCCAATCTGTATATAGAATGGGATCCGGGAGGTGCGGGGTTCTGCCTGGATTTATTGAAATTACCCTTATAAACTAGGCGAGGGTTGCCATCAGCTTGTCAGCTTGAAAAAGGGTGTCAATTGCTTGCAAATTTCGCCAGGGCGTCTGTCAAGTCAAGATGTTGCCCAACTTGATGTTGCAGCTGCCGAAAAAATATGAAATTCAATACAAAACTGTAGCACACATTTCGGAGGAACCCCCCACTGGATGTGGTATGGGCAGCTGCTTTTGCTTTCTTTCTTTCACTTTATGTAGCAAAATATTTATTGAGTTGTTTGACGGCCTGCCGAATGAGTCGCAGCACACTTGTGCCCCATAAATGCTAATTCCCTGGCAACAAGTGTCGACTATGGCAATTCAGGTCTGTAAATTGCCAGAAACTAAAAGAGTCAAGAAAAAATCGAAAATACTAAAGAAATATTTGCGAAATTATGCGCACACTCTTGAAATATACTTTGTGGTTGCTTAAATGGGCGTGCACATGGGGGGTGAAGGGGGGTTAACACCCTTTGGCCTCGTTCTACTGCTTGGTAGTGTCAATGCTGGGCAACCACTTGGAACAACCGAAAATTGTGGGCTTCTGGCGACAGCTGGGCACAAATGTCAGCGCTTTTCTCCGACACTCGAATGGCTTTTCCGGCTCTACAGAAATGATGCTGCCTCCAATCAGAGACGCGTAATTAAAATATGTACAAACAAGCCGGGGAAGCTTCACGCAGACTCGACGCGGAGCCAAAGTTTGTTTACTTTGCGTGTTTTTCTATAAAACCAAAAACAACAACAGCAACAGACGAGGCAGCAACAGCAGCAGCAGCCGCAGCGCAGAGCAATAACAAGAAAAACATTTGCATAAAGCAACAAACAGCTCACAGGTTTGAGGGAGGTGGGCGGCAGGGAGTTGGGCGCCCTCAAACGGAAGTTAATGAGAGCTTGCCTGGAGAAAGAGTAGGGGTGGGGTAGGGGGAACGGGAGCGTAAAAGAAAATCCAAAAATTCAAACCCCACGACCAAGGCGAAATCACTTCATTAATGCGTCATTTGTAAGGGAGCATGGAGCAGGACATTGCCATACGCCATATGCGACCGACATGGGCCCGCGGCGAGTGCGATTGCCCCCCTCCCACACTCTCCACCACTGTCACCTTCTCCCTCTGCTGACAAACGGAAGTTGTCTCCACGCCGGGCACGAAACTTTGCGCGAAACTTGCCACCAGGGCTGGAACAACGTGTGACAGTCCTGGAAAAGTTGATTATTTTTTGCACGCAGGCTGAGGGAGAGAGGGGTGGGTGGACGTTTCATGCAGTCGGTTTCTAGTACACTGAATAATGACTTTTACCGTTGTCCTTGTCGTCGTCGAGCTGCGATGCCTTCGGGCCAAGTTTACGAGCTTTTTTATCATTCCACACCCCGCAACCTCCTCCTTTTTCGATGCCGGCACAGGAGCTCGACTCTCCGACTGTTGTCGCAAAGTTATGCAGGCTCATTAAGTTGTTATACAGTTTAGAGAGAAAATTGTCAGCTTGCTTAATTTGGTCGAGTCCGGACGGTGAAAGGGAACGGAATGGGGGCGGAGGAGGGTGCATAAACAAAAGATTTCCGGGGCAGCAGGCCTCCTTTGTGTGTTATGTGCTGTGTCCTTGCCGTGGCTCATGGAAAATGTTTAATGAAATGAATTTTAAGGGAAAATTTATTATTTGCCTGAAATGAAATGAAAAGTGCGAGAGACTCTCCTCATTTATTTTAGAATCTGCACTCTCCGGATGTATATTTTAAGTGTAATTAAACCGGAGTGCTTCACATCGAACTGCGTAGGAAGTTGCCAATTATGCTTAACTCCTGATTCGCAACAAAGATGATCTCGACTACGCAGTTTGCATACAAATCTAGCAAGATAACAAAGTTGAGAACGTGGAAAGGGACTTCTAATCACTTCAAGTTCTGGCAATAGAAGGTGAAGGCAGTCCGCACATAAGCTCTGTCACTTCCAAGCTGTTTAGTATCCCAGCTAATCCAGTTCCATACTCCCATATCCCATATCGTCTTTCATTCACTCCTGCATGACCACATCGGGTTTTCTTTTGCGCAATTTCACCTTCAATTAAACTTGAGGTAATTGACGACGATGCACGGCAAATGTCGAACAAAGCACTAAGCTCCCCCAACGCATGCGGGCAGATCCCCTCCTCGTCCCCCGAAGATAAATGGCGATGCCTTAAACCGATTGTGTGGCTCAAATTGCCATATTGGCGAAATTGGCAGCGACGCTGTCAGAGAGTGCAGAGACAACCAAGGGAGACTCCATGAAGGGCGCAAGTATCGAAAACTTATTTTTGATAAGCGCAATTATAATTGGATTTGGAAGAAGTTGCTCCAGCTCATCTCCAGCAGCAGAGCTACCTGCGCTGGCAAAAGAGTCGAAAGTCGAGCGGGGCAATGATTAATCTACCTCTGGAGTATTTAAAAAGAAAGCTTCGCCCGAGGGGGGAGGCAGGAGGCAAAGGGAGCAAAAAAAAATGGGATTCCTTGTGTTTGGCTGCGATAAAGACGTGTCTCCCGGTCGGGCTGCTGCGCCACTCTGCTTGGGTTGCTTATTTTGTAAATGTTTGCTGTCAAGATAAGCACCACACGGCATGTGGTTTCGTTCGGCTTGAGATAACACCGAGTAGGGGGAGAAATCGGAAAGGAGTCTTTGGGACGACTTAACGCAGACAAATGAAGTTGTTCGACGTTCGGCGTCCGATGTCGCTTTGATTCGCGTTGCAACGCGACAACTTTGATGTGCAGTCGACTGGTCACTTGGTCATTAATTGAGTTTAATTACTGAGGCGTTGCAAGGGGGCGACAAGGGCCTCAAGGGGTGACTCGCCAGTTACTACAGAAACTAAAGGACTTTGGAAAACTCTGCACAACCTGTTAAAATGTTCACTCGATTGCTGCAACACCTTCGACTGTTATTAATGGCCACCCCTTCCACACGACACCCCATAACAATGTCAATAGCTCATTAAAACTCCGCTCGACTGGACCACATAACCCCTCTCTGCCTTTCCCTTCATTCCGAAATGGAAGACATTTATTTGCTTCCATAATTAAACGCAGACAATGAAGGCACCCAGTCGAGGGCGTACGCATCACTCCGTGACACGCCCCTTGGCTTGTCAAATATCTCAGACAATTTTGGCAACAATTTATAAAAGCAAACTCGCTTCTAATGAGCCTGAGCCCAGTGCCAAGTCAATCCGAACGCTTTTGCCGCCTGGCCGCAGGCTGTCTGTGGAGAGGGGGGAGAGGGGGTGCGCTTGTTGCCACATGTGACTCTTGGGCGGGTTGAAACGAAGCAAGCACCCGAGCAACTTGAAGTACTCAAGCAACTCTTGTTTATTTTTAAGGGAATTGAAAAACAACAATTGCAGAATTTTGAGCAAGTTTTTGAGAAATATTTTTAAGTGCTTTCCACAATTAAGATTTCTGGGAGGAACTACCCTTTGTTACTCCCCTCAACCCACCTTTATCATCCCCTTGCCCAAACGCCGTCAGCTGACCGACCCTTTTCAACAGGCTGCGACTTTCCGCTCCTTTTGTTATGCATGCAAATTAATGATGGCAATGATGTCTACAATAGCTAACTGTTGTAGGGGAGGGGGAGGGGTAGGCAGTTCATTTATTTTCTTTATCAAGTGTTGTTGTTATTAAGTTTTAATTGAAGTTGTCATGGGGTTGTCGCAGCAGCAGCAGCAACACTCGTTTACAAATAAAGTTAAGAAATTAATCGAAAAACTTACGAATTTACTGATTATTGCCAATGCATTTAATTATTTATCGATAAGAGATAAATATAAAGGTTTTAATATAGGAACGGAAATATTTATATATATATTATACACAATTTAGAATAACAGTTTATAATGAGTCATATGTTGCCATATACTGGCACCTTCTTGGTATCAAAGAGATTAAGTCAATCAGTATCCTAAAAATTGTGATGAAACACTGATAATGGAACCGGATACTGAAGCTTATATTTCAACAGTAGATCTTACAGGTCACAGTAGGTAATCAATAATATAATATGAATGATACTTATTTTTTATGAAGTCTTGAAAAAAGAAAGATAATAATCAGTTCCGTCTACAAAAGATTTAAACAACATTTCAACTCTAAAAAATCAAAATATTTTACTTTAAATTGTATTTCTTGAGTGATAATGAACAAAGGTAATTGTTAATAAACACAGTTTTTTCCCTGCGACTTTTCAACTGCAAGGAATCAGTAAAGTGTGGGAATGCTTTAAATTTTCGCTAAATGCCAACAAAGTTTGGCCCGCCCATCAATCCCGACGAAGGCGACGTCAAAGTTGCACACTGCGCTTTTATGCAGATAAATTGTCGGTTATTTTCCCTGCACTCTCCATCTCCTCTTTATCCTCTCCTTCTCTGCACCCCGTTGCCAACCGTCGATGCAGCGATTCGTTTGGTTGGCCGAGCAGGCTCCGCGTCAGCTCCGGCCTGGACGGGGCCAGGACAGGATGAACGAAGCCTCCCAGCCGACGTTGCCTGATTGTTTCATAAAAGTTTGTGCTGCAACCGCCCAACTAACTATTGTTGTTGTTATTGCTGTTGCTGTTGCTGTGATTTTGCAAATTAATTTGCTTATAATTTTTACGCTTAGTTAAACACAATTTTGAGTGATTTTCACACAGAAACTGCTCGATGCTGCAAAACTTTTGCCTTGTTCCGGCAGAAGGCGGCGCACAGTGGTATCGAATGCGGAATCAAACGAAACTATTGAAATGTTTAATTGTACAATATGTGGGAATACAAATTGAAAATGTATATTTTAATGTTTCGTGTCTTGATAACATGAGTAAGTAATTAATTAACTTATATTGGGGCAAACGATAGACAAAGATTACTTTTAACTTCTTCACGTCTGATTATTTCTTGATTGCGCATTGCGTGATTTTCTTTTTTCAAACTAAAAACTATTCAAAGTGGAATATCGATAAATAAGACATAAAAACTATCGTAGGTTCTAACGATGTCACATCGGGGTACGCTGTTCTGCTGCTAATATTACATTCCTTTAAATATTTATTGTGTTTGTTGGAAAACCACTCTTCAACTACGAAAATATCTTTACACAACACTACATTTATCGATTAAGTATTTTATGTTTAGAAAGACATCGGTCACACTCTAAGTTTCCTTTCCTCTTCTTTCAAATATTGAAAGTACTTGTGGTGCTGGTGTTGCAAGCTTAAAACGTTTAAGATATATAAAATATATAACCATGAGATATAAATAACTAAACGTATTTATATCAGAAATCATTTCAATCATACTCATTTTTCCACAATGTTAGCTTTGTCATGAGTTCTCTATTCCTTATTTCATTATCTATTATGATTTATATCACAGTTGCTTTTGCCCATTGTCTCGCTTTAAAGAGATCTTTGATATGAATTTTAATTTCTATTCAGACCTTTAACTTTGTGTTGTCGTCTGCCGTTTGACGCAGTTATTTTATATATTAAACGAATATTTTAAAGAGCGCATCCGGCGCTCGTCAAATCCAAATTTAAATGATATTGGTCAAAATTTCCCAATAGCGGTTCCATGGCATCCATTGGCTTCGTTAGATCGAAACGACAAACAAAAGAAAAAACACGTATAAATTTTATTTGCATCGGTCTGTCGATTGTTGCCCCCTTCCCCACCTCCACCCTCCGTTCGGCCCTTGTGCATTTCCCCTTCCGCGCGTATTTGAATCCCATCGGCGTTTTTCATATTTTTATAAATTGCTATAAATTGAGATATTAATGCGATACGGGACAGAAGTCACAGGGCGACACACGGGGCTGTGTTGGTGGTGTTGCTGTTGTTGGCCGCTTCGCTGATTTCAACATGTGGCAAAAAGTGTCGAGACATTAAAAAATGCTGCACACAAGTGTTGCGCAAACAAAATGTGCAGTTATTTGTATAAAATGCGACAGGCGACAACTTTTTCGGGCGCAACATTTGGCTCCAGTTGATAATCAACTCGATGTTGTTGTAAAGTAAAAAGTCGGCGGACTTTAAGCTTAAATTTAAACAGTGTCTGCAGTCAAGGAACAAGTGTCCTGGCCTGGACACGGACATGGTGCAGCACGGCTTAAATATTCCGTATTCCGGGCACAGGCGAACACACATTTCGTCAGTCGCTTCAATTGGACTGATTTAATTGAATCAGTTTGCTCGTCTGCCCCTCGCCACGCCCCCCACGACCCACTCCCCTCTCTGCTTGCCATTCTCTGCTTCTTCTCTGGCAGTTTTGTCTTCGGTCTTTCAATTTACTACGCAAGCCACAGCTGATGTTGTTGCTGTTGTTGTTGCTGCTGCAGCGTGTCTGTAGTTTCGGGTCTACGTTTCTCGCACACACGTTTGCGTGCTATGCATGTGGCATAAAAATTTGACACAAAAGCCGTTGCACACTCAGCCTATCAGTGAGTGTGTGTGTGGCCAGACAGAGAACGTGTTGAGGTCGTTGTCATGCACTGATTTCGTATGCAGCAGCAACAGCCATTTTAATACAAGATTTTTATAGACTGACTGAACGGTAGAGTAGAAAGTTTAAAGAAAGACTAAAGACAGAGAGACAATAGTAACCAGAAGAACTCTACAGTCGGGCACGCTAGTAAGATACCTTTCGCTGAGTTTAAAAAAACCGTTACTAATACACTGACAATTTCAAAGACAAATTGACCAACACAAACAATAGACTTTTGAGAAGACTTGAATACCAGCTGCCTGGATTGTCCGATCGGATTGAAATTTGGAGTAGAGGTAGATATTTTAGTTAGCTATCTATATGTCAAAGTCAGAAAGGTTTTATCTTCTATACATCGCTTACAACTGGTCATGCAGAGTTTAATAATTGATTTGGGGCAGTGGGTGAGGCAGCCAACATTTAAAATAAACTTGAGCTGCACAAAGTATGCATAAACCTTGAAGCCAAATATGGGGGCTCTAGCTTTTATAATAGCTGAGATCTGTGTGTTTATACAAGCAGACAACGGACTGGCTGGTGATACTGATATATGTAAAGTAGGTATAAATTATATATTATAAAGTCATATCATAGTTTGTATCTATTTCATTTCTTTTAGTTTTAATCTTCATTCATGATCGATAACTGAGATCGATGGCAGCAAACATTGATTGCTTTACTGTAAAGAATTTAACTTCCGCAACTTGTTTCATTTCTAAATCTAATTTATAAACATAGCTGCGCCCTAACCCCATAACTATCAGATCAAACGCATAAACGTCATAATCCTCCAACCCCTTACGCCCCCTTAAGCGATTTTCGCCTTATCGGCTGATGTAGAGGGGCCCTGCTAGGCAACAACTTGTGCACCCATCTTATTTATTTGGCTACTTGTAATATTTAATAAAAATGCCTCAATTGGCTTCGCAGGCACACACACACACACACACATACACTTTCCTCTGCGCCTAAATTCAGGCAATCACAATTTTTATTTACGTCGGTTACTGCGCCTTTCCCCCTCTTCCTTTCTACCCGCTGCTCACGTGCGTCGCCCTCTCGACACGAACTACATAAATAAAGTGAACGACAAAAGATGCTCCTCTTCTTCACATGCGAATCTCTCCCTGATAGAGAAGAAGGGAATGGTGGCGGGAGGAGTGTGCAGAAACTTTTCCAATTTTCCCCTTTTTATCGTAAATTACGCACAATTCAATATTTTGCCTTTTTACTGTCGCTTGTTTTGTATCCCGTTGTTGTCTGCCTTTTTTCTGCCTGACTAGCTACCAAGCGCCATGGGCGTCGTTGAAGGGGACAGAAGAGGAGGAGGAGGAGTAGTAGGGGAAGCATTTGTCTGCAATTCCTTTTTGGTTGTTTTTGCCATTTTGCTATTTTTTGCGTGTCCCTTTATCGTAAATAAGAAATCTCATACGTGCGTATTCCAGCCAAGACAATGTGCCCCCCTTTCGTTGCCATCCTCCTCCCGCCCCCTTCTGTTGAATCGATTCACTGCTCATTTGCTTTATGAATGAGTAAGTAAAAGTTAGTTTTACTTTTGTTTCTGTTTCTGTGGGGTGGAGGGGTGACTTTAATCGAAATTGGCCAGAGGGCCAAGGAGTCTAATGATTGTTTTTCTATGCGCCTTAATTTATTTAGCATTATTTATATCGGAATGCGGTCGGGCAAGAAGAAGAAGAAAAAGAAGTAGAGAGCAGCAGAACTGCAGAACTTTCCCCTTAACTTATTGTCATTAGCCAACTGGAATGGGCCTCTTTGGTATGTGGCTTAATTTTAAGGGAATTGGAAAACTTTTGAAAGTAAATATTGTTAAGCTGCTCGCAATGAGTTGAGTGCTCAGCGATTATCTAGTTTTAGTAGTATATGATGAGATTGGAGCAGTTCCCAACAGATACAATACACAATGGAAACTTTACCAGTTGCAGAAGAATGAAGCAGTCCCTCTCTCTCCGTATCTCCCTCTACCAGTCTGTATTGACTGCGTGTTAATTTGAATTTATGCCTTAATTGCCAAGCCTGCCCAAAGGGTATTTTGTATTAAAAAATCCCCTCAAATGCAGCTGCAACAGCGGCATGAACAGCGGCAGCTGGCGGGGCCATTAAAGCGCATTTGTTGGCATCGGCGCTGGCATTGGCACTTTGCGATAGGCGCCGTTGCTGCCACAGCTACCACATACCCTTGCATTCCCCTCCCCATCCCCCTTTGTGGGGGCTATAAAAACATTTATGTTATTGCTGTTATCGACAAGCGCCTCGTTGAAAATGGCCTCGTTGTGCCGCCTGTAAACGGGCCTTTAATACACTTTTGATTGGATTGTCGCACAAGTTAATTGAACGCTGCGCTGCGCGAAACTGCGGGCTAAGCCACTGAACACATTTTGCCCCAAAATGGTGGCAATTATATTCGAAACTAGTTGCCAGAGCCTGCCCAGGCCCAGGTCCATTGAAGCGCGCCGGCAAATTCCGCCGATTCATGCGAGCTCATTAGGCAACGGGTCGTATGAATATACCCCATACGCCCCAGTTCCCCCTGCTCAGCCAGTACGTGCAGCATTCTCTTTTGTGCCTTTACAGGATTACAGGATGTATTGGCAGTCAGGCAATTGGACCCACCTACGTCTGTGTGTATCGTCTTTGAGGCAAAGTTTCTTTTTAATGCTCCAGTGCATTTTTATCTTTTGTAGTCTCGCTTTGCCTCGTGCCCCGTCCTTGGCTTGCTCGTTGGTTAATGCGCTAGCAAATTGCTGGAGAATGACCCGCGTAAATTTCATTTCTACTTGATTTACTGTAAATTGTATTGTAGGCAACCAGATAAACCGAGCTAGACCCCTCCCGCCAGGATGGGAGAGCAAATGTTGTCGACGTTTACAAATTGATTGGGTCCGAAAAAAAAATGGCCAACTAATTTTGATTTCGTTTGCATTCGTTTTTCGCATTGATGGCAGTTGATTTGTGTGATTTGTGGGTGACCAGCACACAAGGGAAAGTAAATGAGGGGAAGCTGGGTAGGCCTCGGTGAATGATTTGCCAATTTTAGTATAGGAAAGCTACTCACCCTTTTGATAACTCATCATTTCAGATTAGTTGCTCATAGAGATCGTTGTGCAAGCTGCGTACGATAAGATCTGAAAATAAAACAATATTAATTATCAATAAAAAACAACATATCATTATAATATATAATATATAGTTGTAGTTATTATATAATCTAAGTTAAGAGCAAAGTTAGTTTTTATGTACTTCCAGGATCATCATCATCTTGAGTTTAATCTGGCAAGTTCTTTCTGGCTGCTTCAGCGGAAAAACCTTTTGCATCCATTTGCTTAGCTCGCAGTAAGATGGCGAAATTTGATGTGTACTTAAAACTGAGCCCGCATCAGGCAACTGCAGCCCGTGCAGCCCCTCAGACAAGGACGAGTCGAGTGTAAACAAGCCGTGGCTGAAGTCTTGTTAGCGTTAGTTTTGCAAATTGCAGGTTGCAACATTTTCATTAAATTAAGTCAAATAACAAACAACAGAGACGCAGTCGACTAAAGTGGGCGGGAAAGAGGCGGGCAAACAATCAAGGCGCTTCGAGTGCGCTGTAAATAACTCTAAACTAGCTTAAGCAGTTGGCATTAACAAATTAAGTGGATTCAGGTAGCTACTGCGACTGCTTTCCTGCAAATTAAGTTACTAAAATGCCATAAATATTAATCATCAAAAGAGTTGCCCGGCAACAAATTAGCCTTTCATACTTTGGATTAATTTTATTGGTCTGCAGATCAATAAAACAGTTAAGAGATCTTGTAAAAATAGTTTTTAAATTATACAAATATTTATTTTAGTGTATTAATTAGATTAAACTAAACTGGAAATTGTGTCATTCACCTACTGTATCCAATTATTTTTCTGTTCAAGAAAGCATTATCATTATACAAAGCAATTAGAGTATCATACAGTAGCGGAAACAATAATCCTGACAGATTAATCATCATTTTATAAAAATTGGTGAATCATGTAAGCCAATTGATTATAAAACTAAAGTGATATACCTTTTAACTTTAAAACTAGCACTTTCCTTAGTTCTAGATATTTTTTTTTTTTTTTTTATTTTTCAAATAAAAATGAAAGGTGTAGTTTTTATAAAAAGTTGCCTATTTCGTCTACGAAATTAGTTCGGTTTAGATAAAAATGAGTGTTTAAGAGCTTGAATATTATGAGAATTATGTATATACGATTAAATATTTTATTGGATTAACTCTGTTCATAGTAAATGATTTTATCGCAGAGGCACAAATTCTACAAGATATCTTAATTAAAATTTTTATTAGTTATTTGTTTGAACTACACTATTTTCATAGTTTAATCCATTTTGAGCACCGTCTTAAGATTCTTCACGTTAATCTTCATAAAGTGATAACATTTTCTATCAGATTTAAATCTCTTAAGAGCATCCGAATTTGTTTGTCCGCTTTTGTATGATACTCTAAATATGTTATTTAAAATTTTTAATATTATTTTATTTTTAATATTATTTTAACGTTGAAATTGAAATATGCTTATTGTATAACATAATATGTTTTTTATAATCGTCTCTAATGATTAATTTGACTAATACAGAAATTATATTTCAACTTATATCACACACAATTGAAGGGGTGAATTTCAGTAACATAAATATAATATTTAAGTAAAATTAATATAATATAATATATACAAATCTGTCAGGGTAAAAGAGTACAGGGATACGATAGTTTTAAAGGACATTTATTATATATTATATTATTATCAACTTTATGAACTTATATTTTATTTAACATTTTATTCTCTGGTAAAAATTGCATCTGATTTCTTGATTCGATTGTGCCTCTTCGCCTTCTCATGGCATTGCTAGGCAAGGGTGCTAATCTGAGTTGTCAGATTGTTACTTGGAGATTGTAATCGGTACTTAATTATTTATGATTATCTCATTGCAATACTTAAATACTTATTTGTATCCCTTTGTGTTAAACTTTTACAAGTCAAATATCATCTGCAGTTATGCTGACTGTCTTAAACTTGATCGGATATTGAGATATTTAATAAAACTATCTTTAGCCCAATCATTTTATATTAACAATTCCGAAAGGTCAGCTAAAAAATGCTGACTGACTATTAACCATTACGAAGTGATTTGAACAGTCCCTAAATCCCCGAGTTATATTAGGGTTGCCCTTGAATTTTCAAAAATCCCACAGTTTTATTTACGCATAAAAAGTCAGCATGCTTGACACTAAATGCTCCTAACGAGGCAGCGGTAAGCACACACACAGAAACAGACACACACACACACACAGAGCAACACCCAGAAAAGCAACGCATACTAGCAAAATAGTTTTAGCCTCATTTTCAGGCATTACCCGACAGCCTTCGGGGAGGTCTGCCAGAGCTGAAGAGTTTATAAAATTAACATCGTCATGACATTCAAGCAGCCAGCGTAGCCGCTGCCTTCCTCGTCGTCGTCGTTACCGTTGCCAGGCTCATCAAACTGTTCCCTCCGTGCTCCATACCAGCCCCCGCTTCCGCGTTTCCCCCGCCGTCACCACTTGTCACGCTCCAAAACATCCTTTGAGCTGTCGCTCTGCATTTGTATGCGTTTTGCCTGCTTGATTTATGTGTGACGAAGTGGAGCTGTGTGTGTGCCTTTGTGTGTGCGTGTGTGTTAGTGTGCCTTTGACTGTGTGTGTGCGTGTTTATGTCTCTGTCGTGTTGGCATTTGTCGTTACAAACTTAATTAATGTTATGCTGCCGCCATCGCCTCTGACGCTTCCAATGTCCTCAGCCCTCCTCCTCTTCCTCCCCCCTGGCTGTGCCCGTGTCCTCGAGGCTCTTGACTTTTGTCAAGCGCCGCAAAAACTGCAACCGGCTGCCACTGCGCTGCCACTGTCAGTTTCAGCTGACGTTTGGTGTTTGTGTTCCCTTCCGCCTTCCGCCTTCCACCTTCCCTCGTCCTCGTCCAGGGTGCGTTTTGCATGTGATTAGGTGGCGTCTGCCTCGGGAGCTAACTCGCCTGCCCTCGGCTGTTGTAGGTGTGTGTGTGTGTGAGTGGGAGAGTTTCACAAAAATTGAGCTCAGCTTTTTGAAATTTTGTGTTACTCTGTTGACGTGTGGCAAAATCGCATCGGCAGCATTATCCTCATTGGCATCATCAGCGCTTGGCTCCCGTTCTGTTTGCTTTGGTGCGGCTGGATTAGTTGCTTATTTGCTTAGCCAGTGACTGCTCTGGCAGCTGCCTTAGCCCGATGATAAGCAGAGTGATTGAGTTGCTGTTTAACCCTTAAGGTTACTCCGTTATGGGGAATCTTAAAGCTTCTTCACACTTCTCACAGCATTTGTGAATTATTTAAATTCGCACAAACACGTGCTGCACTTGCTTCTGCCTCGCAATTGTGGCTGCTCGTCTGGGGAGGGCAGAAAAAATCCCGACTTTGCTTTGTGCAACAGCGCGTGAATCGGTGCGGGGTGAAGTGCAAATGCATCGTCAAGGCAGCAGGGAGAAGGTAGCAGGGGAAGGCAGCCGGCAGCACATAGAAAAATGCTAGAAGCACTAGGAACATTTTATTTGTTTACAGCGCAAATGGTGGCACAAAAAGTGCAATGCAGCTGCCGGCTAAAAGGCAGCAAGTGCTGCCAAAGAGCGCAACTCCTCCCTGGCTGGGGCTCATACATAGGTGCAACACCCATTGTCAATACTCCTGTGGGCTGTGCATTGTATGCCAAAGCATCTCATGCTGTTCCAAGTGTGCATCCATGTGTGTGTGAGAGAGTGTGCGTGAGTACTCATTGTCTGCCTGCCTGCCTGCCATGTGTGGCTCGAGTTGGCGTCGAAATCAGTTTGCCCTGCCCGTAAATTGTGTAAAAAGTGAAAAGGATTTTATCTCTTTTGTTCTTTCTTAAAGTAAAACGGTGTGTAATGAAATCAGCGATAGCTTGAGTATATATCTAGATATTTGGTATGATAAGTGACGACAGTCAGTAATGATAAGAAGTACGAGTTTATTTACTTGATAGCAATCCCATTCAATTAAATATTTACTTGAATTTATTAAGCGATAATTCAAAACATATATTTTGTGTTTTAACTGACGGGATACAAATTATATTTTAATCTTTCATATTTATTCCCAATACTTATAGGGTATTATTACTTTATGCCAACTTAAAATGTATGAAGCAGGCAGAAAGAGTCGTAGCAGACCCCCAAAACTACGTGTATATAAAGATAAAAACATTAAAAAGCATCAACAGCCGAATCAGTATATACGGCTATGCGTCCATCTGTCTGTCTGTCTACCCGTTTGTCCGTATGAAAATCTAGGTAGATCGCACAGACTAAAAAAGTCAGGACTACGAAAAATATAATTAAAACATTATAATGTATTGAACGTAGATAAAGTTAATTTTCGATTTTGGCCTTCCACCGCCTGCGTGAATCGATAAGACCAGAATTTCAAGTGTCATTTCAATCCAGGATAGTTCATTTTTGGTAAACTCAATAAAAATCAATGCGCAAGTGATTTCTATAAATTTGGTTGCGATCGGATCATTAACATACAAATTATTTAAGAAACAAAAGGGGTACTCCTTGCAAAGTATGCAAGACAAATTACGTTTGGCATAAAAGTAAAATATTAAAGAAATCGAGGACACTGTGCTGTAGCTTTCTTACCAGTTTTAATTCCATATTGAAGTTTACAATTAGATTATATAAATTAAAAAGTTTTCTTAACTCAAATCCTATTGTTAAATATTAAAGAGAACTTACTGAACTTGATTCTCTTCAACAGCTTTCACAACATTCGCAAGTATCAAACTACTATAATCGATAAACTCGTATATTATTTGCTGTTGCTTTCATAAACAAATCCACTTCATTTATAGCATTTAAAACTGTTTACACTTTTCTGTTGTATTTGATAAGCAATTTTCACACTCGCCACATGTGTCCTTAACAAAGTGCCGTGCTTGCTAGTTGACTCTCTCTCCTCCCATCTCTCTCTCCTTCGTTTCTCCCCTCCGCTACCCAGTCGTTCAGCCTGCTGAGTTCGAGCAGCGTTTCCGGCAACTGCAGCAACAGCAACATAATTTAAAATGGCAACTTTAAAATGTTTGCCAAACTCTTCATTCTAGTTGTAACGTGAATTTACGGGCCAGCAGCTAAGCAAACAGGCAAACACACTCACACATACACACACAGACATAAGGCCCATACTGCCAGACACACGCAAAGCCATCGTGTGTGTGTTTGTGTGTGTGTGGGCCTGTGGTTCGTCTGTGCTTTCTATTTGCGCTTAATCCGCGGACAGAGGCCCTGAAAAGCATGCTACATTTTTTGCCATCGCTCTGCAGGCGCGAAAGGATATGCAACGAAAGGCGATGCCGACGATGACGGCGACTGCATTCGGCAGACCTGCTCTGCTCTGCTCATTACTGTGGCAATTTTTTTCTATGTTCGTCTCGGTTTGGCCCGCGCCATTATGCTGGATTTTAATTAAAATTAATTACATTAAGTGCAGCAAGCAAACAGCAAGCAGAGAGCAGAGAACAACAGACATCACAGACATCAGGCCAACGCAATCGTCAGCCGAGCAAAGGGATGAGTCATCGCTCTAAACACAATGCGGCCACAGGGCAAGGTTCACGCAGTGTAAGTGATGCTGCCAAACCGTTAACTGGGTCCAGTCTGCATATTAAAGTACAGCACTTTTTTGTGAGTTCCGATTAGCTGACCCACATGCGTGAAATGTCAAGTTTCAGGGCAGCTAAGTTGACTCATTATAATTTAACAGCTCCAAAGAGAAAAGTTCGGTCAACGGAAATGTGTATAGAATTTCTGCAAGGAAACTTCTCCATATAGTAAACTATACTTCATTATAAACATGGAATTTCTGCAAGCTAACTTCTTCGTATAGTAAACTATCATTATAAACCTGCATTTGCTTAAGGTTTGTAATACACTTTGCATAAATCATGAAAGAAAGTATAACAAGGTAAATCTAAAACCAGAGGTGATAGCTACAGTCGACAGTGAGATACCCTTCGTTCAGCAATTTTGTTTCAATTTAACAATTCATAGGCAAAGACAAAGTCTTCTAGTGCCTATCGCATTCTTACTCGCACACACATATTCTGTCAAGCTTATGCAGGCACAGGCAGGCAGCACTAAATAGACTTCAATGACTTCTGTGTTCATTGCCCAATCAGATTGAAATTAGATTGGAGAAGGGGTAGATATTTTAGTTATCTTTTATATGTCACTTACAAATCGACTTGTCTGCTGAGGATATACAGAAATCTTTATGCCAAATTAGGTGTCTCTTACTTTTATTATAGCTGAGATCTGTGGGTTCATATAGTCAAACTCGACAAACAGACGGACATGGCTACTGATCCTTAGCACCAATAAATGTGGGAATGAACTGGCAACGACGAGTCAGATGGCCTGAGTAACACTCGCCGGACTGGCAACGACGTAGATGTAGAAGAAGAAGAACAGAGAGTTCTCGTTGACGACGCGAAGAAAGAAGTCGTGAAAGGCTGACGCTCAATCAATTAATAAACGACGATCATAAAAAAGAACAAAAAGTAGTTAACGACTTTAAAACAATACTAAAGAACTAATAAATGTTAAGAAACCTAAATTGAATCATTACGAAATAAAATCATTTAATTTAATATTAAAACAATCGTTTCCAGAACAGCTTTGACTTAAAGTTTAAAAAATACAAGTATATACTTCTTGGGGTCAGCCATGCCAGTTGCATGGATTTGTACAAATTTAGTATATCCTTTATTTTACCATTTTCAAGATACTTAGTATAAGTATATCAAGCTTTAATTTCTTTTTCTATATTTAAGAATGTTTTGTATATATTTGAAATCCTTCGCCTGAACTGTAGAATCTCCCTTTAAGTTGCTTTATGGACTCTACACTCTCTTCCTCGCTCTCTCTCTAAATAAGTGAGCAAAAGTTTTGGAAAACTCAACTTCAGTGACAACAAAATTTACGAAATACAGCAAATTGTTGAAGTGTTCGCCAAACCCTCAAAGTGCAGTCCAGGCTCGGGGAACATTCCCCGGCAACATAATAAAATACTACAACAATTGACAATATTTTCGCATTTTTCTCTTTCGTTCTTTACTTTTTTTGTTGACAATATTTTTCTGAGCAATTAAATGTTGCCAGTTGGCAAAAAAAAGTTGCACACTGAAAACTTTCAGAACGGGAAAGTTAAGGCAAAAATGCTGCAATATAGTCAACCGAGAAAGGGAAGGGAGGTAGAGAGGGTAAAGCAGGGGGAGAGGGAGTCAGAATCGAAGCAACACTCCGATGCTGCGATACGAAATAACCCACAACAATAACAAGTCGAATAGAAATGACAATAAAACGAAATCGAGGGGAAACATCTCGTAATGGCAGCGTCGAAAATCATAAATAAAACGCATGTAATCCACGATTGAGTGCTTAACTTGATTTCCAACGGGGGTCGCAGTGCGCCACACACACACACACACAGACACAGTGTAAGACAAACAATATTTACATTTGAGCTGGGGGAAAAATCACGCAGTGTATTGAAGAGTCATCAATCATGGGGCCCCGCAAAACTCGACAGACCGCGAAATTTGTCAGCGTGGCGGAATTTGCGCAGAGCCCGCGCAAATCGTGACAAGAAACTCTGTCCGCCATAGGCCCGGGCGTGTGCCGCGGCTTTCCCGCCGTGACTCAATTTGCGGGCAGCTTTAAGCAGCTTTAAGTGCAGCAGCCGCACAAGCAACAGCAGCAAAGCATAACGAAGGGCGGCAAAAACAGTGGCAAATAAATGGCTGAATAGATAGAAACTCAAGTTGAAGTGTGGCCAGGGCCAAGAAATGCACAAAGCAGCCCATTCCTTGCCGAAACCGAATGGCAAAAAGTAGCAAGGCAAAAGTTTACATAACATTAAACAAAGCGCACAATGGCATACAAAGTCAGACGGGGGCAGGGCAGTGGGCAACAGGAAGGGGCAGACTTGGGCGCCCCTTTTGATGAGTGCGAATGGACAGTGGAAAAGAGGCAATAAAACACAAGTTAAGTGCAATGGCAGAGCAAAGCAGCAGGGCGAAGTGCCCCACACAGGCCAAAACAACACACAGACACAGACAACAACACACACAAGCACAGACAGCGAATTTGCCTAGAGTTTTTGCCGGCCAAGTCAAACAAAACGAGTTGCGCATAATGAAGCAATACACAAAGCACAAGCCGAAGCACCTTCTTCATTTCCCACCTCCTTCTTCAACGTTTCTTTATAAATGTGGCAAGTCGCTGCAAGGCAAGAAGTGGCCATTTTGAATGGTCTTTCCACCTCAGGTAAGCTCGGTAAAAATCTATGCCAAATTATCAGCAACCGCAAAACCGAAATGAGCTGAACTAGTTTCACTTTCTTGGTGCTGCTTGGTCTGCACTTGCGAAAACTTTTCGCCAGCTATAAGAAATTATTTCATTAACAACTTCAATTGCAAGTCGTTAGGTATAAGTTTTCTCCGTCTCCAGTGAGCTGAGCCAAGCTGAGCTGAGTCGAACTCGACTCTGCACTTTCTCATAGTTGCCGGGCAAGTTTTGCGGAGTTTTATTTCACTAAATGTTATAATCGTGTTAGTAACCAAACTTGCGGATAAATGTTTACCAATGGGTGAGTAAGTGCTTGAGCACGAAGTACACATGGCACTAATTGTAAATGAAGTTTACCATTGTGGCAATTAGTTCCCCACGGCACAGAAATCCCAAAACTGGCAAAGACAATGCGAATCGTGGCCAACTTAAAGCGTTGCAAATGCCAATTTGCATAGCACACATACACATACAGTAAAGTATGCCACACACATACATAGACGACTAATACAACTACTTAATTCCTCTTTACGAGCGAGGCGGTCATAAACTGCGCACTTAAAATGAAACATGCTTAAATGCGACTCAACATCGCCCATAAATAAATTATGAAAAACGCTTAACTACTTTCGACAGCTTATAAGCGCCTACAAAATGGCCGCCCACAACTATTTCCTTGTGTGTGTGTGCCCCTGTGTGTGTGTGTGTACCTCACTTGCCTGGTTGTGGTGTTGATTTACAGTTGCACATTTCTTAAACGGCCCTCCCAGTCGACCTCCTCGACTGCGGTGGCCGTAAAGCAATTCGTTTCCCTTATGCATTTCGCAGCAGCTAAAAGTAGCAACTGCCAGCCCGGCCAGGTGGAGCCAGACGTCCTCGTAGACCTACTAGACCCACCCAGGCGACCCGCCTTTGCCGCCTCGACCCAACCTACACGGCACAAAATGGCGCAACGGAAGCGCTTTTCAATGAAATTTATGACGCATGGAAACATTAGACGATCGTTGACGTTTACAAGTCCGCGTCGCTTTCTTCCTCTTCTTCAACGTACGGGGCGGGCCAGGGCGGTCGAGTTGGTGTCTTGGCTTATGCTAATGCTCTGACACCAACAAATTTATGGCCCCCACGCAAAAGTTCTGTGTGTGCTGTCTGTTTTGGCGTTCGCTTGCTAATTTTTTTTGGCTGAGCACCTCGAAAGAATTTCAATTAAATATAATTTATGTGCCCCCAAAAATTTGTCAGCCTGTAAGCGGTTTGAAAACAACTGGAAGACTATGTAGAGAAATAATCAAACTAAAATTATTATTGACTAAGAGATATTTAAGAAAATTTTAAAGGCAGACAGTGCTAGGCTGCTTTAAATTTTGACTAAACTGTAAACAACATTTTTAAATTTGTACTCGGAAAGTTTAGTTAGAATAAAAAATTGTATTAGGCGACATTCGCACACTGTGCAACACATAAGTATGACTAGAAAAACTCCGAATTGGTTTGGATTTTGAAATAATAAAAATATTTAAATAAATAGAAAATACATTTTTTAAGTATACTAAAATAGACCAAACACCCGACAGAACGTAGATAAACTCTACACCTTTGAATACATTCTATTTAAAAGATACACAATTTTAAAATGTTAATAATTTATATACATAGCTACTATGCTGTGCCACACACATGAGCTTTAAAATAAAGACACGGGCAAATCTCGCACATTTGGCAACCGAAAGTATGCAATGCCCGCGTCGTTTGTTGCTCGTTAGCAGTTTGGGGGGTGCCGAAACAAAAACAAAACGAAGCGAAAGAGGAATCTGGGCTTGGGTTCGTTCGTTGGTCCTTCTTTCTTTTTTTTTTTTCTAGTATCTCACTTGTGATTTGTACCCAGCGACGTTTCGCGTAGCGTGCTTTGTTTTGCGGAACCGTTTACCAGCTGCTCCGGCCCTGCTTCGACGCGGCGCAGCCCTGAGTCCCAGAGCAGTCACTGGTCGTGTAAGCAGCCAAGCAGCGGAAATGATTCGTCGTAATTTTCCTTTGTGTAATCAACTCCTTTGTAGGGAATATTTTGTATGTTCATATGCGCCTTGCGCCGCCAACGACTCCGCTCTTGACTCCGCCAACGACTTTGAGTCAAACTCCTCCAGCTCAGTCAGGGCGCAACTTTTGTGCAGTGCACTTTTGTAGGCGTGTTCACTGGCCACGTATTTCATAGTTGAAAACTGCAGCGAATTCAAGTGCTCGGAAGTTTTATAAAACCATTTAATGCGAGGGCTGTTCGCAACTTAATTAAATTCTTTAAGCGCACACAATAATTCCAGCTAATTCCAGCAAATATTCTCACTCATAACTGCCAACTTTCGGTTGCCCTCTCAACAGTCAACGCGCTGTCAGTGGACCCACATCAAGCAGGCGTCTCTACCCTCGCCTGTCCAGGTGTTCATCACGTCGACCAACTGTCTCTGACTTGACTGAACATTGATTATTATGAAGTTTGCCCGTCTACAAGTGAGAAATTCACTTCCTTTCCACTCTGGCCAATCTGTGTCCGCTGCCCGAGGCTAAGTTTAGCGCCATCAATTATTCATTATGCTATATTCAAATGCGTGCAGAAGAGAGGAGTAAATATACATTAAATTATCGCTGCGTTATCGATCTGCCCCGCAGTAAATTACGATTATGCCCCTGTCTTGCAAGCAGTTTATAGCGACATCAAATTCCATTAGCTGCTCTGCAGTTCCCCCTCTCCACATTCCACACCTCCATCAACAAAGTGAAATGTTACAAACAGCCCGCAGAGCACTGAGAAAAAGAGCGAAAAAAAACCTTCTGGCTGCACTTTTCAGGTCACAACATCAAAGCGTTGTACAAACATTTAAAGATCAAAAAGCCAAAAGCCCATTTGACTCAGCGGGTCAGAAGGGACACACCACATCACACACATACACACATGTACATCCATACATTCCATCGATGCTGCACACTAAGGAGTAGGAGAGAATCAGCAGAAAAATGACTGACCACTCGCTTTTTAAGCCTGCCAGCTTGCCTGGCTGCCCCGTGGACCACGCCCACTCTCCAACACTCTGACCCTGGCCGGGCTGCATTAATAAAAATTGTTCACCATATTGGTAAATCCATTATGAATATTACGGGCGAGTAAAGGGCAACTTTACAGCCAGTAGCGGCGGTAGGGAGGGAGTGTAGCAAAGCTCGGGTCTGCATTGACTGGCTGTAGAAAGATTGAAATTGAAATTTGTACCGCTGCAGTCTCGCTGAGAACCAAAGAGAGAGAGAGAGAGAGAGGCCGAGCACCCACTGCCCTTTCCCCTCTTGGTCTGTGGCAGCCGCCGCCTCTTGCAGTTGCCCGTCGTCGTAATTGTGTGCAAAAAGCAAAGCAAATGTTTACGTAATAAATTTACGTGATTGAAATATGTCGAGTTGGCAACAAAATGGCCAACGAATGTGCCCACCTTCCCCCTCCCAATACTGTACTGTCCCGTGCTGCCCTTCATCGTGTCCAGACCTAACGAATTGGCGCATCGTTGCGCGTCGCCCTGGGCCAGACTCTGTGCTGGCTGCCCCTGCCCCACGTTCAACATGGTGTAAATTTTTACACATGTGCAACGCGCTCATTTTTATTAGTTGCCAAAGCGTTTGGCGGCTCTGGGCGATTCTTGTCGTCGTTGGGTGCAAAACCGCAATTTGTGCAAAAATTATGAAACGAGACTTTTGGCAAACAGAATCAACGCTCGAGTGAGTTTTTCTGCATTTAAATTAGTTGATGCCTTGCAGAACTTCGAGGGGAGACTGTGTGAAGCTCTGCAAAGGATTTGATGTAATTGTAAAAAGTATTACTTAAGCTGGGACACCCTTTAGCTCTTTAAATGAGTAGGAAATCTCTTTCTTCTGAAATCGATTGCACTGTTGAGTTGCCGATAATCCTGTCACGAATTTGGCAACTTATTTGCCACCTTTCTCCGGCTCAAGCTTGGCTTGTGCCCTGCTCTGCTCACCTTGTCAGTGGCAAACACCCACGTGCCTCAGTCCGACCTGCCTGACAACTATGAAAGAAAAATCTAACCACGCGAAATTTGTCGTGTGCCCGTGGAAATGTGGAAATTGATCCGAGCGATTTGCCATCGCTGACTGACGCATGCGAGTAGTCTCCGCACTCGCGACATGTCTGAAAAGTATTTACGGCATCGTCAGTCATTCAATTTATCGCATTTCTTGGCCCAAACCTGCGACTTTACTTCGACTGCGACTTTGACGTCGATGCTGGCTGGCTTTGGCTTTGGGAGTGTGCAGTGACGACAGGTTCATAGGTCTTATGACTTCCCGTTGACGGAAGGCTGTGCCGCATGTGTGTGTGTCTGTGGGTCTCATGTCTGCTCGGGACGTGTAGCTTACAGAGAAATCACTTTTATAATTGGCACGCAGCCAGCTAAAAGAAACTCTAAGATAGAAAAAAAAACTCAACAAAAAGTAATGGAAAACTGGGGGAAAGGAAAACAAAAACGAAGTCTGTAACGCTTTTAGTTAACTTATTGCTTGAGTCAGCGATGTCTGCAGATAGTATTTGTCCGATCTGACATTATATTAATTGAAATGATGCCGAAAGAGTGTGCTGAAAATGTCGCTGCGTGAAGTCAATTATGGTCATCAGAAACGTCACCAATAGCCCGTCAATTAAATAATAAATTACACGAAACGACTGTGGTCAGTGGGGAAAAAAGTGCACCCTAATTGAATTGGTAAATATTTAAATAAATATAACCGCAAATAATTAAAACAACAAAGCCAAACGATGCTGCGACCAGTGACAAATTTCAATGCATGACACGTCTAAATTAAGAGCTCGACAAACATGAATGAATGGCCATGCAACAAAAACCAACAAAAACAAAAAAGAGAAAAAATACCTCCATACATGCATCCCTGGGAGCCCAGGTAAATGGTGATGACCACAAAAGCAATTAAATTTCCAATTAAATTGCATTCACTTGGCAACATTTCGTTACAAACGCTTCGCGATTTATTTAAATTGTTAATTAGGAAAAGCAATTGCAATTGCAGCAATGACAAATTAAATAAACTTTGTGATCAGCGCAAAATCCGAAACTAGATACGGGCCAATTATGGGCCATAAAATGCCATAAAGAGTTTTTAACTCCATCGTTTAAGTATACGCCGAGTACGCCCTCAACCAGTCACTGAAAATACTGCACACATATCACACACCTCTTCCACGAGCAAAGGTCTGGCAATTTTCCACATATTTTCTCGGGCTCGTCAGGGCATTCACATCCTGCTCAATCCCTCGCCTGCTCAATTACAACAACTGAGGCTGCCAGGCATGCCGAACAAGGACTCACTGCAATTACAACAATCCTCGAAGAAGGGGAAAAAAAGAGAACAGTTGAGAACGAAAAAAGGATATAATTTTTCGTAAACGTTTTTATAGTGTTGTCATGTACGATTAATTGCGGCTCATTAAACTTTATACGGCTGCAGACGCTTAAACGATTTCCGCACTGCTCAGCCCTACACCTCCACCTCTGCCCTGCTCCACCAATGGAACGACAACTCCAACGAACTGTGAAGTTCCCTCGATCTGTGGATGTGCGACCCATGGAGCCTCAGTTCGCAATAAACAGTGTATGAAAAAATTACAATCCCAACTTTAACTGCTCCTTATCTGTCTCCTCTGTGCCTTTGGTTTGCATTGCTTTATATACTCAATAAGTTAACTGTTTTTAAAGCTTACAAAATTATAGAAACCAGATTAATCATTTATTTATAATTTAAAATAATGTTTTTATACCCTTCGACCATTGAAAATGGTCAAAAAAGGGTATACTAACTTTGTGCAAATGTATGTAACAGGCAGAAGGAGGCGTGGCAGACCCCATAAAGTATATATATTCTTGCTCAGGATCACAAGCCGAGTCGATTGAGCAGAAGGAGGCGTGGCAGACCCCATAAAGTATATATATTCTTGCTCAGGATCACAAGCCGAGTCGATTGAGCCATGTCTGTCTGTCTGTCTGTCTGTCTGTGTGTACGCACAGATCTCAGCTATTATAAAAGCTAGAGTTACCAAATTTGGCAGGAAGACTCCTGTGTACTATAAGCAGATCAAGTTTATTTCAAATGTTAGGTGCCACGCCCACCGCCCCCACAAATCAATAATTTAATTTTTGAACTTAATTTGTAAGCGCCGTATAAAAGATACAACTTTCTGACTTTAACATATACTAAGCTGAACGAAATATCTACGTAGTGTCTAAATCACAATCCGATCGAACAATAAACACAGAAGTTATTTAAGAAACTATGAGCACAAAACCAAGTGCTTCTGTCAGCTAACAAGGGAGGCGGGCGAGCGCGAAGCGCGAGCGCCATCTGTCGGGATTAATTTCAAAGCATATGTATTTGTGTATGAATTTAACAAATTAAACTACACGGGAACATAGGTCGAAGGGTATCCCACTGTCGCGTTTTGCGCGACTGTTGCTCTCGTTAAATATACTGGAGATTTACTTTTATCGTGAAGTTATAAAAAATGTCGTTCTATAAATTGTTTGGACTTCATTTTGTATTTAATAAGAAAATGTATAAAAAATAACGATGAAAGGCTACGAAGTTCTTATCTCCTCTGGTTTGTCCAATGTTAGTTGAATACAATGTTGCAGAACTGAATTTTATTGTGTTTATTCAATACTAGGTTTAACTTTGATAAGCACTGATAAGTTAAGTTATTTCTAAAATCAACCTACAATTTTGGGCGATTGTTCCTATGGAAGATATATGTTATAGTTGTCTGATTTTGATAAAATTTTATATGCTTATTATTTATATAGATAAAGTCTGATATTGTAAAATTGGTTGACCAATAACAAAAAACTACCGATAGTTTGTATGACGATATATCAGTCTGATCCGGCTTGTTATAGCGTGCAGCAATAAGAAGTATGTGGACGGATGGACAGACAGACATGGTTAGACATGGATGGCCTCCCCTGGTGATATTGATTCAGAATACATATTTGTATGGATTCGAAGATGGTGCCTCATATTAATATACCTTTTGCACATAAATATCATATTTGAAATACTTGAAATATTAATTATAAAAGTATAGGGAACAAATGTTGTAAATAATCTTCTTTATTGACTGTGTTCCTAATAATAATAACTAATCATACTAAGTCAAAATACATATCAATCACATAAAAGGAGAATACTTTTGAGAATGCAAGCCAACATTCAAGCAGTCAGTTTAAAACGGTTCGATTTGAATTTCAGAAACTATTTCGGACAATTTCTTTAATTTAAAAAACACATTTTCAAATGATATTATTTGTAGGGGAATGTTGAACGAAATTACAAAGTGCTGGCTTTATATGTATTAACACATCAAGTGACGAACCTACAACAATTTTGTTTTTGTTAACAAAGCAAATAAAATCAATGGAACGTCCCTTAAATTACAGAAAAACGACACAGAATATCTGGCCAACATGTAATTGTTGGTCCTGCAGGCTGAGGGTTTCTTTTTTCAACAACGGGATACTTGAAACAATGTTGCGACTATTCAAAACTGAAATAAAAAACGAAATTCATTTTCGCTGCATTTTTCGAAATGTTTTCAAATCAAATATCGACAACTGCGGCTGGACAGACATTGATTGCCTTTGACTGCATATTTATTTGTATAGCCGGACAGAGCGGCTTGTTGCTGTTGTTGTTCCTGCTGCTGCTGCTGCTACTGTTGCTTTTGTTGCTGTTGCTGTTGTTGTTGTTATTGTTGCTGCTGCTCGCTTAGTGTGTTGCTGCATGTTGTGTGCGTTGTGTGATTTTCATTTTGTACACTGTTGAGCTGTAGGTATTTTTACGCTTTTTGTCAACATTTCGTTGGTTGGTTTTTTCATATATGAGCTGGTTTTGTCTCTATCACCCGGTGGCTTAAATAAAATGTTTTGATTATTTCTCAGCTATGGCCCCCTGAGGGACTTTTTGTTACACTAGACGACCGGAAAATGTTGCAGAGTGGCGATTTAAAGAATTGCGGGCACTCGAAGTCAGCTTACAAATGCAGCACTTAAAGTGTAAAGGGATCACAATCAAAACTAAACCTTAAATTACCTGCATTACTTTGATAACCTTTTGCAGATTAATAAACAGCTTCAGGCTCATCAATTGAATTAATGACGCAGCAAAGTAAAATATGCAGCACAATACAATGGGGAAAACTGCATTGCACTCAGTCATCCGATTCATCCGTTCCACTCGAATTCTCACTTGAACAGCTTGCACATTCATGCAATTCACTTCACACAGACAACAGACAGACACACACACACACACAATAACATACACACGCAGTCCGACAACGATTTAGGCAGATCAATGCAAAAATCACTTAGAGGATGCTGCCACTTGCGAGGATGCAGTGCAGTCAGCTTTGAAATTGCTGAGAATGGCGTTTGTTCGGTGGTAACTGTCGCAAGGCTGCACATCTCTGCTGACGTTGCACTTCAGGCCCCGAATACCATTTTGTCGAAATTTTAATTGAGACTGAAGTGTCAAAGAGACGGCAGGAAAATCAATAGCACAACAAGAGTCGCGAAACTGTTGCACCGAATCGAGTCTCTCTGTAAAATGTTGATTAGAAAGAAAGGAACCTGGGAACTGAACTCAGTTTAATTACTCCTTAAAAGGGAGTTTATATTCTGAAAATTTGGTTTACTTTAAAGTCGATTCTTAGATGAAAGAATATGAACATTACAATTTTTAATACCTGTTTAACTTATATTCTAAAGACAATCTCAAAGAAAGCTCTGAACTCAGTTTTATCACTAATTAAAAGGCGATTTATTTCCCAAAGGCTTTAATTCACTTTGAAACCGATTTTTAGATGAAAGAATATAATATATACGTATTATATATATGTAAATGTACATATGTTTCAAAGAATACTCAAGACAATCTTTCAGTAAAGTACAGTAAATAAAGATAACGTGCTTTACTTTTGTGCTTACCTTTAAGAGCTTCCAATTGAAAAATGTCTGTTTTTCAGTAATTATTCGAAACAATATCTTTGCACTTTACAATACTAAAGGAATTTTATTAGCTGTCGGTACAATTTTGTATTTGTTATTTGTTATTACTTATCTTTGGATCACATGATAATAGAAGATCCCACTGCCAGAGTTATTCTTAATTCTTTTTATATGTATTGATATGGTAAGTTATTATTATTTGAATATTCGTACAGGATTCGTGAATATCTAAGTTATTGATTTCTACGACATTTAATGATCTACCGACTAGATGTACACTAAACGAGTCTGGGAAGCATAACTGATAGTTAGATGATTACTATTGGTATTTATTCAGTTTTTACGAGTTTAGTATTTTTCACAACCGTTTATATTTAAGCGAGCGATTCATAACTTTTAATTTCAAGTGTGAATACAGCAAATTTATAGTAGAACTGCAAATGATATGGTGATATTAAGGAAGCTATTTGCGTATTGATAGTTGTTCTTTAGATGACTACAGCTTAAGTAATATGGTATAGTTTATATACTTTATAGTTTTAGGCTTTTACAATAGTGGATATTTGTTCACTTTCTACTCTTCTCAGCAGTCTCTCTCTTGTGTAAACCCTTACAAATTTATTTGTCTCTCTATCAAAATGCTTCGCTCTGTAAATCTTTCTTCTAAAATGCCTAAAAATATGAAGTGTTGTTATGGTGACTATTGTTCTGCAGGTCCTTGCATTGTGTTTTCTTCCTTGACGTAGGTCAGTCACATTGTCAAAACTGCCCTAACCTAGCCTCAATAGGTCGACTCTTGTTTATCAATTTGAGAATTTCGTTGACTCTTCAAACACTTCACTCCAACAGAAAATACTCTACGCAAGTTTGCTATGTAAAGTTTACAAAAACTCGCAACAATATCGCGCGCACACACACACACACATACACTGGGGAAAACACAGATAAAGGCTGGAAAATGTTTGCTTAGACGCCGGCTCTTCGTCGTCAGCAACCTTTCGTAACCGTATTTCGCGCAAAACTGATCCTTAACGCATTCCGAAAAAATCTGCTGCTTGGCATCGCCTGACGAATGTGCAACGAACACGAACCTTGCCCAATGCACGACGCCAAAGCATGGCGAGGTGCCAGACGACGACGAGGACAACGAGGATGCCGAGGAGGTTGCCACACGAGGCATAGAAACGAACGAACTGTTGCCGGCAAATGAACGACGCCAATGCTGAAGGGAGCGGCAAACAACAGCTTTTGTTACCAACAACTCCTCACTTGTCCTTACTACTTTTGGCCAAGTGCAAATCTCGGCAAATACGACGAGGCGACGAGGACTGCAACCAGCCGAGTTGCCTTGGACCAATAATGTTGATGTGTTGCATCCGGAGACGCAACATGTAGCACCTAATGAGGAGCAGGTGCCCCCAATGAATAACTGCTTTAGAAATTGAAAAATGATGTCAAGCCTACTTCTTCAGCAGATGATGAAAGGTATTTAGAGTATTTTTATAATTTTATTTGCTTGTTGTTTCACTGTGACAATATTTCGATGGTTCTGAAAGGCAAAAGTTCGAACATGTTGCCTGCTCGAATTCGCCGCAAGCTCCATTCTACATATGTACTTCCAAATCAAGTAACGGCAACAAGTATAAACATCCCCATAAAACTGGGACTACGCTCACAGTAACCTATCAGCAGTTCGCAAGAGAGCTTTGACAGGGTCGACTGTTTACACTGCGACAAATCACTTGGCAGGTTTTATTTAGTTTATTGTCATATTTTAACTAACACAATATAATGTGAAATGTATATTGAGTGATGCCACAGTTTTTATAAAAATAAAGACAATAAATTGTCATTTAATTATTGCCTTTTATACTTATTTCATTTGTTTGAAGTGTATAAAAGCTTTGGAACTCGGCATAACTGAGTGTAGACTTCGCAAGTTTCTGAGAGAGAGAGCGAGCACAGAGACAGAGAGAGAGCGCAAGAACGAGATAGCAAAGTCTACACAAAAGCTGCGCTCAAGAGAGTATTCTGAGGGTGGAAATACGAATATAATGTTGAATGAGAAGCAACTGTCATAGTATAAAACCGCCTCTTTGAAGCAAGAGTTAATTGAAAATTATTATGACACCTGCAACAAAAGAGGAAAGTTGAGCAATTAAATTGCATTAATGGGGGGAAATAATTAGCTAAATATCTGCAAAATCTACGATTGATAAACTAATTAGTCAGAAGCACAAAGTAATATGTGTCAGCGATAGCAGTGACAATATTTTAAATGCGAATGTAAACACAGACACCTGGATAACGAAGTCCAGTTACATTCCAATGCAATTAGTGCGCAGACACGCTCACACACACTCGCACACTCCAAACGGACTTTCGAATGAATATAAAAATACAAATAAAACCACCACCACTTGAATGAGCATCGATTCCCCAACCATTTTCACCACGCGCTAAGCTTTAATCAACGACACACACACACACATATACAGAGACAGGCAGCCAGCCAGACAACTGGTGCAAAGTAGTCGAAAAGAGGACAATGAAACAGTTACAGCTTGACAGAGGACGCCTGCCAAAGAGCTCCTACTATTTGCTGAGCAAATCTCTAACGCTCTCGCTCTCTCTCGCTCTTGTGCATGCGCATTGGAAGCTGCCCTTAAGCCGAGCCCGACCAATCAGCTTGGGCCATGCAAACTTTATGAGCGCACTGTGCGCAAGCCAATCGGAGTGTTGCGTATTTCCAGGCGAGACCGAGAGGCGCCAAGCATCGTTGCCCCTACATTTGCATGCAGTGTGTAGGAGATCCAAAGAGCGCGCAATCGCAGCGCATCGGAGCTGCGGCAACTGTTTGCGTCGATGGGCGCCGCCCAAGTGTCGATTACAACAGCAACAACCTGCATATCTGTAGGCTCAATTACATGCACACACACGCGCACAGTGGTACACAGTCGTACACAAAGAGGGACACTTGCACACACAGACAGAGACGGAGACAGGAGACAGGAGAGTGTTTGCTCAGGGCCATTCGGGCTAGGTGACAAATTTCATGCCAACGCCTGTAAATATGCACTGATTTTTTTCCCACAGCCCTTTCACATTGCAAAACGAGGGTAATTGAGGTCGACATCGTCATAGCCATCGCCATCGCCATTGCCATCGCCTTTTGCTGTGTTGATTTTTCCCATTGCATATTTTCAGGCAGCTGCTGCAGGTTCTGCGCCTGCCTCTGATTACGAGGCAGCTGCTGCTGCTGCTGCTACTGCTGCTGGTGTTGCTGTCTTCTTCTGCGGCAAAGCCCGGGCCACAACACTCTAGGCATTATGATGATGTCTTCTTTGGCGCGCACGAGTGCTCCGCCCGGCTGGGATTGCATTCTTCTTGTTTATTTTGGGGTCAGCATGTTTGCCAGCAGAACACTTCTCCATTGGCGGAGCCAAGTGTGAAAACGTTTTCCTCCGTTGCACTTTTGATTGCTGTTTAAATTGGAGTGGCACAAAAAGTGACAAAGCAGACGACAAAAATATTGCAATCCATTGAAACGCCCATCTTCCCTTGCAGTAGAGCACTCGGTGTGAATCAAACTGCTGACTGGGCACATTTTGTATTCGAGTCGAGGGGCAATCAGTAGACACTGTAGGCAGGGCTAAGACAACCAATGACCAATACTACAATCTGCGTTTGTGGCTTATCTCTATATAACAAAATGAAAAAATCTTTGTGAAGTAGCTTACTACAATAATATAGTAAAATAATATTTCACAAGTTGATTTTATAATAATACAAAGTATATCTGAATTTTATTATAGAAATAAAGGTGTATAATTTGTTGTTTAGTCAACAATGTTTATAAATTACAAATTTCTTGATTTTTCATTTGATTGATAAATTATTTACAGATTTACAAGTTTCCATCATCAATAAATCATTACTTAAATCATGAAGCTGGCTTCAATATTATTCCATATTTATTCAAAACTAATACATATTTTAAAATACTCTTCTTCATTATGAACTTAAATTTAGTGAAATCTTTATAAAGCTGCCTGAAAATACAAATACACACGCATTGAGTACATTTTCAACAACCCATATAATTGCAACTTCAAGTAACAAAAGTCACAGAGCCAGAGAGAGATGGATACGTTGCAGAGCCTACGATGATGGTCACGACTTCAGTTGAGGACGAAAAGTGCAACATGTGCGCCTATTTACTCGGCACAAACGGAAGAAGCACGTAAATGCATCTGCAAATATATAAGGAGTGGCAGTTCCAGCTACACACACATGCTCCCCCACACACACATACACACGAATACACATACGCATACAGAACTGAGTACCTGGCAGACTGGCAGTAGAAAGGGAATTGAGTTAGGAGCTAAGAGCTTTAAATCAAAAGTCAGCCAGCCAGGCCTATGTAAATAAATGCAATATGCAGGTTCAGGCTCAGAGGCAAAGGGAAATGGAAAGAGAAGAGACGCAGGCACAGAGTGAAAGCAAAGAGGAGCTAGCAAAAAACCAAGCCGACTGTTTTTTTGGTCGCAATGAGACAACGACCGGACAAACGACAACAACGATGACGTCAATGTCGGCGAAACTACATTTGAAAATGGCGCCTTAGTTTTGCGAGGGCCGATTCTGATTAAGGCCAGAGGTCGCTCGACTGTTCATCTGTGTCTGTCTCTTGCTCTGTCTATTTGTCTAGCTGACTGTCTGTCTGTTTGTCTGGCCACCGCAACCGCAAGAGAAAAAGTCTAACAAATACGGCGGTGCCCCGGCGTGCATTGTTGCAATGTTACGGCGTAAGCAGAATTACGTGCGATTGTTCTCCGCAGTGCAGTCCGTGTACATAAATACGAGATGTGGCTCCAGCGCTCTGCGCCGAGTAAACAAAGACACGTTGCCTGCATTTTGGATGAGTGATGCGGCCCAACTGACTGACTGACTCTGTGGGCTTGTGCAAATAAATGCAACATACTTGCAGTCGTGTGTCAACCCTTCGCTTTAACATTTCATTCCATTTAAGCCCGTCTAAAAAACCACATCGTAGCTTCGATCAACCGGTTCCCAGTAAATTTACTGAAATTATATTAAGAGTTTTCTATCTGAAATTAAATGTGAAGGTAGCTATTACAATGGAGATTACACCTCCTTTTTCCAAGAATTTTGCACTCGAGTTGTGACCAGGTACTCCTTTCTTAGTGTATAATCGTACCCCAATTCGGTATACTCCACTCAGGAACGAAGAAGGCAAGTGCTCTTGGCGAGGCGTCAAATTACGCCAAGAGTAGTAGCCCTACAGGAAACGAGGGTTTAGTAGTAATATTAAAGAAACTAACATACGTACCGCCAAAATTGGACACTTGGCTGGCAGTGAGCCCTGCTTGAAGAAACTCTTACTCCAATTGGTTATGAGGGTGCTCTTAGAGGTCAGCCCGTTGTTCATTATGTCGCAAAGAGGCAAGTCGAAATGTAGATCATGTGCCTGGCTCTGTTTTCCAGACATACTACTGCGGAAAACGATCGCTGATCTCAAGTCGTTGGGCAGATCGCGAGCAGCGCGAAAGTCAATATCAAGGCTTTTGTTGCCGGGTTTTATAACTATATCACATTGCTCGACATAGATCGGATTATTTGTGATATTCATGTTCAAGAAGTAAATGGCATGCTGAAAACGATCGATGATCGAAGAGTTATTGTTTCCTTTTTTTTAATTTTAATTCAATAAAAATATCACCTTTTTGGTTGTTACAATATGCGGGAGTAAAATCACCAGAGTGAACCATTTCAAACTCATTATAAAACCTTTTTGACCTCCAATTGAAACCTGTCTGCACTTGGTAGACAGTTATATATAGCTCGCTCGTAATTACAATTTAATTGACTGTCGCATAATATTGCTGACTCAAAATGTTCAAATGTTAATCAGAATTCAGTAAGTGCCTTATAAATTTATGCGCTGTCATTGAATTTGATAGAATTACATTCCTCATTTAGTAATAAGAATGTAGTGCTTAAGCCCAGATCTATTTATATAAATATAAAATACAATTTTTCAAATTTGTTACTTAGTTTTTGAAGTGAAATGTGGCAAATATGATGTGAGCTAATTTAAAAGACATCTCTAATACATCATCATAAATTATTTTTTAACAAGTAAAGAGCTCGTCCGATATGTCCCTTCAAATCAAATTGAGCCAATTTGATTGATTGAAAATATATATTTAAACACGTGGAAAGAAGAAGGCCTTTAAATACATACACACAGTTAATATCCTGGAAACACTTTTGATTACAAAATTAGCTTATCTTTATTACGAATTCACAGTGCATAAACCTGTCTTCGGACGTTGTGTTGAGTCGACCAATATAACCAATTAACTGTAAACGATATTCTCCAGAGAACATTAAAGCAGGCAGGAGATCAGTCTCTAGTTTTAAGCCCTTCAGATAATAATAACTTGGTTGGACAGGACATTTTCCAGAAAAATTACCATTATTCAGAATGCTTAGAAACCATTTCCTATAAATGTTATTACGCAACGATTTTAGCACTCTGCATATGTCCATATCATAGTTGAACACATTGTTATAGGCTTTAGAATTGTGTAAACGCATTTCAATGTCAAGGTGCATCCTAAAACCAGGAGATATTTTTGTTTTGGTTCCCATTTCAGCGTAAACCATGTTTTCAATAATGGTGAGGTTAAAGATTTTAAAGTGCTTTGGATTATGCTGGCATTCATTAATATTCAGATTCATATTTTTCTAAAGAATAAATATTAATTATAATTTAGTTATATTTATAATATATTAAAAATACTTTTTACTCACAGCTTGAAGTTGGCGAAGTTTGGGAGTATAAAGTAAAACTAATATTCCTAAAATTTTCATAACAGTGTAACCATTGCACATATTGAATATCGACGAAACACTGGAAAAATTTGCATTTGAATTTAAATGAAACACAAAGGTACATATCTTATTTCGATTTTTAAAACAAATTTTAACTGCCTCTGACTTCGTAAAACAACTGTAATTACCAAGCTACGGTTCACTTGACTTCAGCTATTAAATCAAAAATTTTCTGAAACAATTTTAAGCTGATTGCAATTTCTAAACAATTAGCCTAATAGCAAGTGGACAATTTCAAATAATTTAAATAGTCTAGTAATATCTGTACAAATCAGCGCATTTAAAAACTACTATTATGTTATTATATTATTTAAAACGTATTTCAATTTAAAACTTCATAATATTAAGTGTGTTTCTTTATACAACGGACAACTTTTAAATCTACTAACAGCAAATATAGTACGTAAATAAAAATGTATTAATTATATATTATAATAGTTCAACAAATACGAGTGTCAAATGTCCCCAGCCCAATTTCTAATCTAGTATAGTTTCGGGTGCTCTGCGAGACCTATTTACGTTATACTAGACAGCTAAGCGATACCAAATATGAAACTCTACACTTGGTGGTTCATTTTCGTTTATCTGATTTCGTCCAAGTTTGTGGTAAGTAAAAATATAGTTTGTTTACAATTCAACTGTTTTCTATTCCTCTCAGGTGTCAAAATATGTTATATTAGGGCCAGCATCATGTGACGAATATAACCCAAACTACTTCAAAAACCTTTCGTTAAATTTACTTAGTTCTAGAATGAGTTTAGATATGTACCTTACCAGTCCCCTGCACGTGGGAATGCGGATTAACATGACATTTCTTGTTCGCAAACATAAAACAATTACTTATCGTAGATTCTACCAATATTCCCTAGACATGTGCAGCATGCTGGGAAGCCGAAAAAATAATATATTCAAGAGATGGTTTTCGAAGTTCTTTACGTTTGGTAACTTTAAAACACAATGTCCTGTTCCACCAGGTCATTACTATGTACGAAATTTTAATATCAATCAACTTGAAATTCCGTCATTTTTGTTTTCCGGCTTTTATCGCATATTGTTTAAAATAACGCAAAGTGAAGAAAATGAGAAACGAATAGATTCTGTAATAGAATGTGCTGGAGAAGTTGAAATTAAATAATCACATACAAAATTACTATAATATTTCATTTATAGCGTACTTTTTCAATAAAGGTAAAACTTATGATTACTAAATATGTATTGAATTCATCAAAGAAACTTTGTCCTTTTTAAATGCTGTTAAACATTAATGTTTTAGTTGCTTATTTTAATGTATACTTAACTCATGATTGTCTAAAATTACCAGACTACAATTACTTAGATAATCAAGAGATTTGCTTTAACAATTATTTATTTAAAAATAATTTTTCAATTGGGGTTATTTTAGGGTTAATTGTAACAAACACTGGCACAATTTTTCCGTATCTTGGCCAACCATTTGTCTGGTCCATTTGTGGTTAAACAATTTAAGTCAAACGTTCAGAGCATGAAATATTTTATACACCTCTCAGTTCTCTTGGCCCTTCTACAAGGTGTCACCATGGTAAATTTTAAAAGTTAGAGAAAATAGTTTGATATCTACTTTACTTATTTTAACTCAACTATACTCATATTTAGATAAGCAAAGCTTTTCTCTTCAAAACCCCAACTTGCGACCATATTAATCCGGAATACTTACGCAACATTTCGATGGTTTTAACAAATAAAAGATTGAATTTTGATTCGTATCTTATAAGACCACTTCATCCAGATGCACGTATCGATTTAGAATTCTTCGCCCGGAAACATAACTCGAAGAACTATCAAACAATTTACCAATGCTCTCTTCGCTTGTGCAGTGTTCTTAATAATTCAAAAATTACTATAATGAAAAAGTGGATGAATACATTGATAAAACATGGCAATTTTAGAACCAAATGCCCTATTCACGAAAGTCGTTACTATTTAAAAAACTTCAGCGCCTCGCTTCTGGAAGTTCCATCTTTTCTCTTCAATGGATTCTATAGGTTCTCCGTTGATTTGATTCAAACAAAAACAAACGGTAAAGATCCTGAGTTTCTTATAGAATGCATGTTCGATATTGAAGTGAAACCAAAATAAAGTTTGATATGCTTAATAAATTTAAATAATCAAAAAAATATAGCTAAACAATGGCGGTAAAATTGGTTTTAATTTATCTATGACTTAGGTAACCACTTAGAATCTACAATTTGTATATGTTAAAAGTTTCTGTAAGAACTTTTTAGTTTTAAAAATGGTTATTACAAAAAAAGTTGTGCACTGTTCATTGAAAACGAACATCAATTAAAATTAGATTAACCTGTTGATTTGTAAATTTCGTTAGGGCAGTGAGCTACTTTTGCTCTTATTATTCTATCAATCGAATGTTGTCGTCAGCATGAAAATGTTCATACTCTATACGTACTCACACTTTTTGGAAATTATTGCGTTAATTTGTGTATCTGAGATATCAGTCTCAACAGCTGTAAGTTCCCAATATAAGTACGTTTAAATCAAATTCATTAATCGATATAAAGTCTAGCGTTTTATTCGAAGCTGGTGAGTGCAAGTTCAGCAGAAAATATTTTGATAATTTCGACATTAGCATCAAAAATAATACTCTCAACTTGGATATGCTGATTAAGAGGCCTTTCCCTCGAGGCTTTAAAGTACACCTTGATTTTTCCCTAAGCCTTGGAAAGAAAAAGAATTACCAAAGTGTATTTTCACACATTATTGATACTTGTGGAGTTGTCAGTGCTGTGAAGAGTAATATATTTAAGACCTGGTTCAGAAGCATGGTTGAACATGGAAATTTTATGTACAATTGCCCAGTACCCGAAGGCCATTACTATCTGAATAATTGGAAACTGGATCCACAACTGGTGCCACAATACTTGTACGCGGGTGATTATCGTGTGACTTGCCACTTTTACTTTGGAAAACTTAAGTCAAAAACTGAAGATTTTGTGTTGGACATGATTATTTTTTCAAAATTAAACGCTAATTAATGTATTGAAAATAAAAACTTCAATATCAGCAATACCAATGATTACTTATGTATAAACTCCACTAATTAGAAGCCATCAAAACATTCGAACTGTAAAGTGTAACCCTATTTACCATGAGGTTGTTTAATGATTTGCATCGTTAGGCATCGGTAACCTTAGGTTGAAGTGAATTCTAAATTTGGAAAATATAATTGTTTATACTGTTTGCCAACATAGTTCAAATAACAACCATTCGCAATGGTTTTGAATAGATCAACATTTATCCTAATTATTGTTCTATTGGGATGGACACAAAATTTATTGGTATGTGTCCATTTCAAGTAAGATAATCCGAAACTAATCAATTTCAACAGGCAAGTAAAATGATTTTCAAAACTGGAGACTGCAAATACAATCGTGGAGTATTTTCCAATTTTACTTTAAAAATTATCAATGGAAAAGTTCAAATGGACATGCTACTTATAAGAAATCTTATTTTGGGCTTAAAGGCGCACTTAAGCTTTGAGTTTCGTCTCTCCAAAACAAATCAGTACCAAAGCGTCTTTCAACATGATATGAACTATTGCAGCCTGCTCAAAGGAGCTCAGGAATCACTGTATCGTCGTTGGTATTTAAGCATGCTTAAGGTCGGAAACTTTGCAAGAAGTTGTCCCATACAGCCAGGCTATTATTATTTAAAGGGATGGAATTTGGATGGAAATCTAGTACCCTCATTCTTGTATTTGGGTGACTATCGAATTGGAGGCAGCTTTTTCTATGGAAAGTATAAGAAAACCGATAATCCCTTGTTAGAATGTATTGTGGAAGCCATACTACAACATTAATTTATTTACCAAACTTTTTCTAATTGATGGATAAATTTGTATAAATGTAAATATTTTAAAATAAATTCTAAGTGTACCTTAACCCTATATTTTGATTTCTAAAATCAAAATTTAAACTGAAAGTCGCTGTTGCAGTTTTATTACTATATACTATATAATATGATGAATAAAAGGTATTTTTTTCTAAATGAAATAATTTGCAATATACTTACTGTGTACGTCAGTGATTACAAAGAATTACTACGTAACATATGTATATGAGATACAAGATCAATATGACCTCATTCTGAAAATTCAGAAGTGATGTGCACTTCTCATGGTACGTTTATGAATACAGAGAAGTATAATGAGTTCCGACGCTAATGTTGTGATAAACTCCTAATGACTTGACTGACGTGATATTATTGGCGTGTGTTAAATTAATGTCTTTTTTATTGAAATTGAATTGAAATTTTTGTTTAAATTGAAGAATTTTCAAATTATTGTATCATTAGTAGTCAGTAGTCAGAATGTATAAGTTGGGTTTTCTTTGGCGATCAACAGTTATTTCCGTTGCCTTGTTGATATTTAGGGCACACTTTGCTGTGGGGGTAAGTTCAGCAATGATTTTAGTTGCTTACTACTTAATGAGCCTCATATCGTATCATCGTAGGGACGTGAAGTGGACTTTATCAGTTCGAACTGTACGTACAGTCCAAAGCAATTTAAAAATTTTACCGTCTCAATAACGGGTAAGACCGTAAGCCTCGATATGGATTTAGCGAGACCTATAACCCGAGGTTTCAAGGCCTTCCTCGATTATCAAATTCGAATGGCCAATGCCAAAAGCTATCAAACAATCTTTACTCGCCTTGTCGACGTTTGCGCGACTGTGAGCAGTGTGAAGGACGGTATACTGAAGAGCTGGTTCAAAAGCATGACCGAGTACGGAAACTTCATGCAAAACTGTCCAGTGGAGGTTGGTAACTACTATCTGCATAACTGGAAAATGGGATCTAGCGCTGCGCACCACTTTCTGCACCCTGGCGAGTACCGTAGCACCGTAGAATTCTTCTATGGAAAGCACCGAACTAAGACAGAGGAAAGAGTGCTGACCGTTACAATGAATACACGGTTGCACGATTAAGATTTCAAACTCTGAATACTTAATAAAGCTTTCATTTTTGCACAGCAGCAGGTGATCGTCTTTCGACTTAAATAGTTGTTATACCCACTACCGATAAGGTAAAAGGGTATTTTAACTTTGTACCAACCTAAAATGTATGCAACGAACCTCAAACTATATAAATTCTAGTTTATTATTTTATTTATTATTATTATAGTCACTAGGAATCGTTCAGTTCCTTCTGAACTTTACCTAATGTTCAACTCAAAAAATAATATGGATAAAGTGGCTTAAATAATAATATATACAAATGAAGAATTATGCTATTTTACGAGTAAGAAGGTCACGAGGATGGATTCTCTTTAGCCGTCGGAGGGAAATGGGGTCGACGAGCTCATTCACCAACGTATTCGTGTAGGCGACAAGTCTGTCGGCGTATCGGCTGCTGTGGAAGTTAATTTGGTCTCCCAATGGGACAACTTGTAAGTCCGTTTCAATGCTTCGGTTGCTTACATACCAAGGTAGCCCAGATGCATGTCCTGCCGCTCGTGATTATATTACTCTAAGCCTATTGAGCTAAGGAGGCTGTTCCCCACACTTGGATGGCGTTGGTCAATGTTGGACGTAAAATGGCTTTTATTAGGAGAGCCTTGGTTGATAAACATTCTTAATCGCCATGAACAGTCGAGTTGATATATCCTAGATCTCAGAGACTCTATAAGCTAGTGCTACCGAATTAGGTTTCAATATCTTTTATTTTAGCCCCCTTTCGCGCCTTTAATTCGATAAAACCCGAATTCCACGTGTAATTTCAATCCAGGACAGTTCTATTTTCTACAACTATAAGCACTCAAATGATTTCTAAAAATTTGGGTGTGAGAGGATTTTTAATATAGAAGTTATTAAAGAAATGATATATGGAGCAACTGATTTCCAAACAGCCCCTAAGGTATGCAACAGAAAAATATAGTCAGATGGGTAGCAGATATAACACAGCCGCGCACACTCGACTGTAGTTGTCGTACATGTTTTGATGAATGAAAAAGTAATCAAATTAAAAGTAAACCAGTTTTCAACGCTTGCATTATTTGGGAAGGTATATGCAGATTCAAATAGACTAAGATTTGTAAGTTTTAAAGTTTAAATTTTAAATTTTAATTTTTTAAATTTAATTTTAATTTAAATAAAATAAATTATTAATAATCTTTTAATTCTAATTCAATTTTTATTCTTAATTTTTATTGTAACTTTTCCCAGTCGACTACCATTATTCGACATTAAATAAATAAATAAATATTATAATGTTTTCGAATACTTCGATGTCTGGGTTACCGAAAACCATACATAAAATTAAATATCTAAACAATTTGTATTAAAGATTGATCGTCATGGCTCAGTGCCAGTCTAAAATAAATAAATAATTGGGCTCGTTTAGATAATTTTATTGTATTTTGGCTAGTAAAATTTGAATTCTAGTCAAACTAGAGTGGATAAACAATGTGCATCTTACTGCTCCTGAATATTGACAAACATGTTTGGTATATTATATTACTACTGGCTTTGAACATTGGCATGGTAAAAGCTGTGAGTAACTTGCTACTTTCAAAATTCGATGAAATTCCTTGTTAACTGTTTTTTTCTCCAGAAACGGAGCATCGCAATGACAGTGGGAGAGAGCCGCTATAATCGTGACTACTTTGACAATTTCACTTTTAACATAGTAAAGGGCAGGGTGTTTGTAGAGATGAACTTGAAGAAACCTTTGCTGAAAGGCTGGCAGGCTCGTTTGGACTTTCAGATTAGAGCGGCCAACTCAAAGAGTTTTCAAAGCATCTTCTCCACTACAGTGGATGTGTGCAACATTGTGAACGTCTACAAGAACAATTTGTTCAAGAAATGGTACAATAATTTGCTCAAATATGGCAACTTTCTACGCCAATGTCCTCTGAACACGGGTCGTTATTATATCCGAGATTGGCAGTTTGACAACGGCCTCGTGCCGCCATTTCTAACGAGTGGATCTTATCGCATGGAGACGTATAACTTCTATGGTAGGTTCAAAAGTGCCGATGAGGTCTTCATAATGAGGTTTGCTGCTGATGCTACTATAAACTCCTAACAGATACTGCGAACTGAGGTGAAAAATTAAACTTAACTTATTGTGATCATTAAAGTAATGTGTGAAAACTAACTTAGCTTTTATGGGGTACCGCTCTCGGGAATGCTAAGTACTTTATAAGTATATGACTACAACGAAACGAATGCTGACTGTTTACCATTATTTTTGGTTTATTTTCTACAACTGATATCTGTTAACTAAAGCTGAACAGTGGCATCAGTGGAGTATAATCGATGCTTATGTTACCTGGAATTGCAGCCAGGCTGCTACCCCGGCACAATGAACAGCTCATCTGTAGTGGATAATGCCAACAATTTCATGAGAAATAATAATATCCTGTACATGGCTGCAACATGTGAGAAAAAGAAGAAAAATCGAAAATGGGACATTCAATTTGGCGACAATGTCCTCGATGTCATCGTAGCCCCGTGTCTCATACGCTTGGCAGCTGTCGCATGCAGCATAAGAAGCTGTTGCTGCTGCTGCTCCGGCCTCTTCTCGGCTAACGGTTGATTTAACTGCATTTGAGATGTCGTCGTCTCCATCTGCTCAACCTTGTCTTGATTGCGTGTGTGCTTTTAACCTTATCGCTTCCTAATTGCCGCGCACCTGCTTCCCAGGCGGTCCTGGCATAATTTTCACACATTTTTCCGACAATTTCCCTTGGGCTGTCTGCGAATGTGTCTGTGTGAGTGTTCGCCTTTCGCCAATTTGCCACGATTCCCGCTGGTATAATTATAGGCCTTGAATCGTCCTGTGCCTGGCAGCGCCTGCGGCCATCGAAGCTGCCCGATTTACTTGTACTAATGAGTGAAAGTCAGGTAAGCTTTGTTTAATTAGTCGAATGCCTACTGAGGCACCTAATTGGCCCGTGTCTAAATCAAAACCTGCCTTAAACACTTACGATTCATTGCATTTCCCACGGGAATGGCGATTCCGGGCAGCACTTTATGGTGTGCAGTGAGGAGTAATACAGGAACGATACATTCAAAGGTTGAATTGGTGTATACCTCAGTTATTTAAAAGATTACAACTAAATTCTTGGTTGCATTATAAGTTCCTTTCAGCTTTAACTTAAGTAATCGACACCTTGTTGTTACTTGTCGACTAGCCCAACTAAAGTACTAAGTTTTCCGATTGTAAATCAATTTCACGCCAAGCAAACGTTAAACGTTGCTTAACACAAAGCACGACAACTATAATGATGGCAATTTCCTTGAGTACCCACCGCCACTCCCTCTTCTCTGTTGCTACAGTGTCTTAGAGACGCCCCTTCCAAAAATAAAAAAATAAGAAAAGGAAAGAGCGCTGCAATGCGTTGGGTTTGTTTTCAATGAGTCTGCTCGACGCTTCCTGCGCTCGTCGATAGCGACAGAATACAAGAAATTGCGCTTTGGCTTCGCCTTGATTTCAGCGGAAGTGCAATGATAGTGATAGGAAGAGGATGACGGTAAAGGGGCAGTGGGGAAGGGAAGAACAGCAAATGACAGTACTGAAAACGTTGCACACTTGCCAGCGCGTGCGAACGTGTCGAGTGGCGGGTGCAGCGCAGTGCGGGATCTGGGCAAACTTGTCGAGGAAATACTTTGGCCAACTGTTATTGTCAGTGTTAAAATTATTTTGCGCTTAGTTTGCCGCTCGCATAAATCGCAGCCAACGGCAGCAACTGCTGCTGCACTTGTCCGCGCTGCAACAGCGTGTCCATGTCCTTGTCCTTGTTAGCCTGTCCGTATTCATGTCCATGTCCACGTCGGTGTCCGCGTTCGCGTTCGCATTCACGTCTACATCTATTCTCCATACTCCTGTCTATATATCTGGCCAGCATGGCGCACGTGTCGCGTGCGAAACAAATCCAGCCGGTGCACCCAGGTTGGTACTCATTAATTTATTTATGCGATGTGCACGTGCAACGATTTACCCGATTGGAAGTGAAAAATTGTGTTAGCAATGCAGCCATTTGCAGCGTTAGCCCTGCGAGCTTTGAATGATTCATAAGAAACTCGACGGCCACTAATTGAAGAGCGGCCGACTGTACTTCATTTCGATGTCCGGAAATATTGGAGAACATATGTATATGAAGGCATAGTGTTGCCATGATGTAGAAGAGTTCCTAGATGCGGAAGTGTCTAGTTATAATGAAGGCTGGAATTTGATCCTTTTCCGGTTGCAAATTTGTTTAGTATTACTGACAGTATCTAGATAGGTATATAATAAGCTTGGGGTTTTTAAATTATATTAAGCTGAAGAAAGATATAATATATAAGTGGAGGGTTTTTATACCCATTTTCAATGCATTGAAAAAAGCAGTTAGGGCCTAGATGTTCTGAATAAGGAATTAATAGCTCTACAATATGTATATAGATTAACATTTGCATGGTATAAGATGATAGTTTGATCTATTCCTTATTCGTTAATACTGCAAATTTGCATACTTGTGAAAAATACATTATTGTAAAAAAAAACAGGCCAAAGTCCCATAGTGCAATGGTCAGGTATGTAACAGGCAGAAAAATTATTTCATTATCCTGCGGATAATCAGACGCAACAAAGTAAATATAGTCTTGCACAGGATCACTAACCGAGTCGATTGAGCCATGTCTATCTGTATATCCGTATGTCTATCATAGCTATTATTAAAGCTAGCGACACCCAATTTGACACTAATCTTCATGAACACTATACGCAGATTCATATTATTTCAAATGTTGGATACCACGCCCACCGCCCCCGCAAATCAATAATTCAATTTTTCAAGTCGTTTTTCAAGTGATGTATAATAGATAAATCCTTCTGATTTTGACATATGCTTAGCTGACTAAAATTCCTACCTTTTCTCCAAATTTCAATCTGACCGGACATTGAACACAGAAGTTATTCAAGTCACCTTATATATACGCGTGCCTGCATATGTGTTTGTGAGAGTAAGAAAGTAATAGGCGGAAAAGACTTTGTCTTTGGCATTGTTATTGTTAGTTAGGTATCTTAATGTCTGCCGTGCTTATTTGTCCAGCGTTTATCTGGTTAATATATATAGAATTGCATATGTATGTTATATAGCAGTTGTGTACCACATCTAAGTTTAATTCTATATGATATCTTATGTATGTCTTATATGAATTATATTGACATTATCCGCGCAGCCACACTGCAGGTAATGAAGCTATCAGTGTAATTAAATTGTTCCGCCAGTTTTGCAGCAGCTCCACAATAAAGCTGCAATTTGCTGGACCTCTCACTGCGAATATGATAAATTGCCCCGTTCAAGAGACAGCTGCAGTGGCCGGGCAGGCAGTCAGGCTGGCGGGCAGACAAGGACGGCGACAACCGTAGCCGCAGCCGTAGTCGGGCAGTGTTTGCCGGCACATAAATTCAAAAAGAGCCGCTATTGCTGCTAACCAAATCTTAATTATAAATCTAAGGAAGCACTTGGAAAAAATTACCGCAAGCGCAGTGCGCCGTGCGCTGTGCACTGCAGGAGAAGCAGCAGCAGAAGGAAGCACCAAAAAAAAGAAAGAAGGAGAAAGAGAAAACACAAAATGAAATGATGATTTAATAGAATGGTCTGCGGGCACCGCCAGCTGGTTGGCTGAGTCGAATGAATGGGCAAGACGGACCGGCGGAAATGACTCCATAAGCTGCTGCAACCATAAACCGGAAGTTAACAGACTTTCGCTGATGTAGCAGTTTCTATGCCCCGACAGGGACGACGGACGCGGGACGAACAGACTGCAGGCCAGCTAGACATGAACACGAACACTCCACGCTCGGCGGGCAGTCTGTGAAATTGTGACAGCGCATGGCCGCAGGATAATCAAATAATTTTTTCTCCTCATCGTCTTGCTTGCCCACAAGTGCAGGCGTCTTTTTTGTGGCTCCGTATTGAATAGCCACCCTAACTAGCCCCTCTCATCCTGCACATCCCTGTCCAGCTCGTTAAATTATTGTGCAACATTGCCACAAAATGCTAATTGCCGCACGATACGATCGAGGCAATGCTCCACTCCAACGCCATTTTCGTTTTTCATCCTGCTTTCTGCAATGAAACTTTTCGAATTTCAGCTGTCAATGGAAAATTCTTGTTTTTGACAGTCTCATTTTCTACGTTTGCCTCTGCTTATCGCAATGTGTCAAACTCTGGCAAATTACCTTAATAAATCACAGAGAAATGCAAGCTCGCATCTTTAAACTCTTATCACAAAACTTGAGAGCGCAAAGTTCTCGACTGAAATTAACGATGTTCTGCTGCAATACACAAATCGTTTTATTTTCCATCCGATCATTGTTCAATATAATTTCGAATTGCTGCTGCATTTCACACCTATTAAAAATGTTTGCACACCGTGAATAAATGTGAATGTTCGATTGTTTGCTCAATTTCATTTGTAATTTTTACACTTGAAAAGTTGTGAATAAATCAATTTCCAATGAATGAGTCCATTCAGTTACACTGAATATAAATTGTACAATTTAAATGAAATAAAATATTTAAAAAGGTCAATACCAAACTGTTAAGAACATTGGAAAAAGGGGGTATATCATAGGATATACTCTGTTGTAAGGGAATAAATACATTTTATAACTTCATAATTAATAGCAAAAATTAAGGAATCATTTTAATGTAAGCTTTAAACTTCTAAGGATTTGAAAGTAATATTATATAGTATATACACCCTAGCAGAAGGTATATGTTATTAATTTTGGGCAGGAGTTTGCAGAGGGTATATATTATTAATTTTGGGCAGGAGTTTACAACGCACCTTAGGAGACATCTCAGACCCCATTGGGTATTGTATATATTATATATGTTAAGTCAAACTAGTTTCTCAATTTTCTTGAGAAACTTGGCACAGAAGCTTCTTATTGCTGCACGGTGTAAATAAGTCGGAAAGAGTCAGATCGGACCGATATATCGTATAGCTGTCATACACACTTTCGGCCTATCTTTGTTATTTGACAAGATATTGCAACTTAATTTACTACATCTGACTTTTTCTATATATACAATATGCATAGTATAAAACTTTCATTGAAATCGGACCACTATAACAAATAGCTGCCATAGGAAGAATCAGCCAAAATGAATGTTTTTGTATAAAAACCAGTTATGATTTCAGAAGTAACTGAACTTATCAATGTCAATCATAATTGAACACAATATTGAATGTACACAATACCGTAAATTTCTGCACCATTATATATAACTAGAATTCGAATAATCGGAGAAGATTAGAACTTGCAAGGGTATAGAACATTCAGCATGCCGAAGATAGCCTTCATGATTTTTTTTGTAGTATATTCTCCCATTGAAACTGCAGTCACTTCCCATGTTTAAGCCCCCTTCCAACTGGGGCGATAAAATACTGACTGAATTCAACAACTCGAGGAACTTTATTTCCCATCACATTTGCGTTGTCACCAACTGCCGCGCGGCAAGTTAATGAGGAACAACAGCAACATTGGCTCCACGTGGAGCGCATCTCGGCAAAAGTTTCGCTCAAGTGGCGTTTTTCCATTTTGCACATGCAGGCGACGCATTTCAGCGAGGAAAGTGCTGCCTGATGCTCCTCCTGCTGTGGGAATAATGACGATGATTTCGTTGATTTGAATTGTGATTAAAATGCAGCGTATAATTTTTTGGCACGCCTTGGCAGACTGCGACTGGCAGCATGTGCGACCCAAGAAGTTTTTTGCCAGCCTCGTTTCACACTTTGCGGGGTATAGGAGAAAGAGAGGGGAGGGCAAAGAAAAATTGCAAGCCGCAACTCGTGTCGACTTGCTGCTTCGGCTCGACTTGATGTTAGAATAATGAAGAGGCAAAACTTTTGCGCAAGGCATGTAATTTTTCGCTGTGACAGCCGGCAACCCCGCACCGGAAGCGGAAGTTGTCATTCGTTTTGTGCATTTGTTAAAAGTTGCACAGCACAGAATGGGAGGAGAATGGAAAAAGAGTAAGAGAGAGAGAGAGAATGAGAGCGTGAAAGAAAGAAACAAACCCGCAATTGCATCAAAACTTCTGTTGTACAAGCATCTGAAGCGACATTCTCCCCCTCTTCGACCCGTGCCTACTTCCAGTTAGGCCTAGTAGTACTTGCCACATCCAGAGCAGAACAGCTTCCACACTGGGTACACTGGGCACACACTGCCTGCACTCCAGTTCCAGTTGTTCGCCCACATCGCAGCGCATAAATCACGGCTGGGCCGAGCAGAGGCCGCGTTATAAATGCGAACAATGACACAATTGATTGGCCAATTACGTGCGCTTCGGGGTGATTATGACGTTACGTACCGTTAGCCAGCCCACCCGTTTGGCGCTGCGCTGCTCTGCATCCGCCTGGACACGGCCCACACCCTGTGAAAGGGAGTGGAGTGGGGGGGGGGGGTGACCAGCCGTGCCGGCGTACATGTCATGCCTGGCTAAATTTACACAATTAAATGCGTGAAATTCGTTTGAATAATTGGGCAATTTTTGGCACACGCGGATGGGGAATCATTTTCGAACGAAGTTTGCATTAAAGTCGACACATTCAATAATAAAGTAAAGGAAAATCCCAATCTATAGTTAACTTAAGCATAGATCAACGTTAAGCTCGTACTGAGGCTGCACAAAATTTTGTTTATCGCAAGTGGAACTGACAACCCGCCATAAAATATGCAGTAAAAGGCTGGCAAAGTTGCGTTTAAGTTTGGTCAACGAAGGATGGGCAGAAAAAGAAATTCGCACAAGTTTATGGCCAATGGCCAAGTAGAGGCAAAGCCGCAGCTAATTTATTTGCAGGCTCGACGCTGCGTCGCAGGACATCGAGGACATCGGGGACATCGAGGGCACTTCATTGTGCAATGGCTCGTTTAAAACGCTGATTCAGTTTCATCATTAACCAGATTAATATGGGCCGGCGTCACCACTGGCAGGCGCAATATGGCAGGCAGGCAGGCGTCCGAGCGTCAGGCGACCGAAGCCACAGCCCAGTGCAGCCACTTCCCGCAAATGGTAATCGATGTGCATGCTGTGCCGGTTCTAGTCCGTTGCCCAGCTCGTCTGCCTGCCCGCCTGCCTGCATGCCTGCATGGCTGTCCTTGCCATGAGGGCCATATGGTCATCCTCCCTTCGTCATCATCACCATTATCCCGTTTGTCGTTGTCGTCATTGCAGACACTTCAAGTTTATCGCATTGCAGTTTGTCGAGCGTCACGCGGCGTATACGCAATTTCGGCCAATGAATTTTTATGCGTGCTGCGTCGCTTTGGCTAATTATGCAATGCATTTTCGGCTTATTGGCTAATTGCAGACAATTGCACTGGCTTTAATCTGTCTCTATATCATGATTAACAGAGAATCAAGCGCATTTCTTTTGCAACCACATCTACCACGCCCCTAACCAAGTAACCGCCTCCACACTGCTGATTGCAGTCACTTGCGACGTCTTCTACTTAGCTGCTTGTCTCTCGATTTATTTAGTATCTCTGGCAGCAGCAGTCGCGCGCAGAACTGTGATAATATTTGCCCGGAAAAGTATTTACATTTTACTCAAAGTTGCCTTGCCTCATCCTTCCCGCCTTGCCTCCCCGCTGTGCCGCCTTGTGGCGGGCAACTTGGAGCATGGCCTCTTCTCTCCATGCAATCACAGTTTTCGACATTTTACGAAATTGTATCGGCGTCGAAGTTTTTCTTTGCTTATTTGTTTGACTACTCTTGTTGTTGTTTCTACTCCTTTTCTTTCGCTTAGCTCGAAATAAGAAAAGTTTTTATTTAAACAAATTTTTGGGCGAAGACATGCGTGGCATTTCTATATAATTCCGTCTTACTGCCAAATGTTTCAACTCTCGGCAATGGCAATTGCAAAATGATTGTACATCTTCCACCGCAATTTCCTTTACCTTATCCGATTTCTGCAATTGCCAAAAACCATTTGAAGTAGTCCAATATGCTGGAGGCCCATTTCAACTCGTTAGCAGGCAGAATTATGATCTAATAAGCAGACTGAGAGCTCGTTTCAAGCCTAAGCTGCACTCCAACTCTCGCCCAGACAGACATGCAGACAGACGAGAGGCAGACAAACAGCGGCAGGCGGATACATTGGGCTCTCGGGTGGACCAATTAAATTTCACCCGCATCAATAATCATGAAAGCAAAAATTGCCAAAGCAGGCTGCATGCCTAGAAATAACACAGACCGTTGGGGGCCCGTTGATAACCCGAAGCCGGGAAGCCGGAAAAATGCCACATAAAAAGCATAGGGAGGGGAAGAGCGGGAAATTAAAAGGCGCAGGGCACACGGCGAAGCTGGCGGCGCATCAGACTCGAAGTCGACAAGCGTGTAAATGATATAAATTCAATTTAATAAAATTGTTAAAATCGCACCAGGCGAACTGTGCGAATGCTTTGTGCCCAGGTGAGCTGAAAATAGCAGAAGTGTGAAGGGGGAAGAGGAAGGGGCAGGAAGACAGGAAATACGCGTGAAAATTCCTAGCAATTATTTCACACAAAGTGGGCAAAGTTGTTGTCACCCTCGTCGTCGTCGTCTGCGACAGTCGCATGACAGTCTCTCTCTATCCCACTGTATACCTGTCTTACTCTCTCTCTTCCTTTCTTTATCTATGTATTGTTATTGTCACGTCCTCCTTGGGTGCCAGACAGGCACTCGACCAATGCAGCTTTGATAACATTTTAAGCAGCTTGTGAAGATTTTATTCTCTCGCCTTTCTGCCCAGATAATCGCATAATTTCTCGAGTCTCGACTGGGCCTATTAGGAACAACGATAATGGGGCGAGTCTCAACCTTATAGCGCATTACTTTTGCGAAAACTGTCGCACGTGACTTTGTTAAAGCGCATCTGTTGCTCGAATTGAGAATTGAATTCGATTTGAAATTGGATAATCACAAGTACTTATTAATCCGTTATCGAAGCAGATCTCTGCAGATATATATGAGGGAGAAAGAGAGAGGGAACAAGCACTCCCAGCCCGACCATGATGCTCATCCTCAACTCATTTGGAAAGTGGTTGTGCCACAATTTCCATCCTGCCTGGCACTTCCCTTCCTGCCTTGCGGCTGCGGCGGTTGCCTTCATGTCTAATTTAGCGACATTTTATTGTACTTTTCACCGCAATCGCTTTCCATTGTTGTAATACAATTTTCTTGTCGCATTTTAGTCAAGTTATTTTATTTTATTGTTGCTGGCCACAAAATGTTTTCGCTCGGCAACAGCTCGCCGCCTAAAAGCAGGCAACATGCAGAGAGACTTGAACAGAACAAGGGAGAGCAGGACAAGCAGAGGCTGAGGGGGAAAGGGGCCAGTTGCTGAGGGGCCTCGCGCTGGCAGTGTACTTTGCGGACACACTCGAGCACACACACAGTCGAGCATGTGTGGGCGCAATCCTCTTTCCGCCATGTGCCCTTTGCCCTGGCCCACACATAACTCTGGCTGCAACTGCGACTGCGGCTTTGTCTGCACTTCTTTCATGAGGTCTCCCAAGATAGTGCAAGAATTATTGGCAAGTAATGCGGCGACTCTACGAACTCCTCCTCACGGGACCTTTCAGGACCAGGACTGGGTCCTGTGCGAGTGTCGCATATGTTTTATTAAAATGAGCTCGCATTTCGCTTTCAATTTGCAGACAATTTTCAGGTTTTTGCATTGCCAACTGCCAAATGGCAACTGGGAAAGGGCGAACCACTCTCAGTTGTTTGTTTTGGCCAAGTTTCATTGTTCTTTTCGTGATGTTCTTGGGTCGCAGCATTATTAGAAATGTGTAATCCTGGCAGGAGAAACTTGTACTGACTGCACTTTAAAACAGCAGTAAAGGTACCCTATATTAAATATGCATTTTGAAACACTAAGTGAAATCTCGTCTTAACATATACTTATTATATGTGTTATATTTATCTTCAGCTTTATTATCCGATTTAATTGAAATGTAGAACTTAGGAAGACATAATAAGAATATATAAATCAACATTTATTAATTGACAACAAAATTAATATTTCATAAGCTAATTTACTGAAAATTTAAAACCAAATAATCATAATGTATTCCTAATATTGTATATTGTAATGTATTCCAAAATATTCATAATAAATTTGTTGTCTCCTTTCCGATATAATCAAATAATTTTTGACAAAGTAATAGGTGTTTAAAATCGAGCCTTAATTTATTGTCTAAGGAAGATTTAAAAAAAAAAACTGATAATTAAAAATCAATAATATTTTCATGCTGAATTAATTATGATATTAGACCCTCACAAAGTATCATTCCCAACAAAAATGTGATGAATAACAAATATTTATCGCTATACGATAAATTATTAAAAAACGTGGTAGACATCAAGAATGCATATAATTTCTATTGAAGTTTTAGGTCTTATTCCCATTGGATTCACTAAATTTCCCCTTGATTAATCGAGTAGTTCCAGGTGGTAAAATTTAAGAAGGATTGTCAAATGCAAAATAAATTAAAGAGTGGAAAGTTTTAGCAGGCAGCAATTTCATTAATATTTATAGCAAAGCATCAAAATTCAAAGGAAATACTTTTGTGCACAGTTACTGGCAATGTGTGTGCATGTATGTGTGAGTATGTGAGAGTAGAGAACAAAGCGACCAAATTAATTTAACGCCAACTCTGCCGCCATCAGTTGCAACTAAGAACAGAGCACAAAAAAATGAAATCAACTGGGGCCAGAGATAAAGAAACAAATGGAAAACCCAAAAAAGAGGAGGAAGAACTTTTCTTCTTTCTCTTAATTTCAACAGCTAGACAAAATGCCGCCCAGCATACCAATGGCACAGGCAACCTCTGGTGTCGTATCTGAAAACTGAGCGAACACAGTCCGCAATAGTGCACATCGGCACAGTTGATTGATTTCATTTTATATACGCTGCGATTTTCCAATTACAGAAGCGCTAAAATCAGCAGAAAATCAGAGGCCGCACAGTGGGAAGAACTAAGAGAAATGCGAGAAAGAAGAAAATTTAACTTGTTTTATAGATTAAAATTTTAAAAATTGAGTATGAAAACTCACTAGACCATTATTATAATCTTTAGTTTTATATGCAAAGAACTTTATTCTTAGTAATAGATGAAAACCAGCGTGGCTATATCTTTACCTTTCTACATAACCTCACATTGTGACACATAGCCTCTCGTTTTAGCAAACTACTTAACCTCACATTTCACCGTGGAATGCTGTTGTGTGAAATGTACGATTGGAGGAAATTGAACGAGTTCCATAGATCTTAAAAAATACAATTTAATCCGCACTTATCACATACGTTTTATATGCAATAAACTTTATTTTCTTCCCACATAACCTCAAATTGTGGTACATACATTCGTACATAACCTCGCGCTTTTGCACACTACTTAACCTCACATTTCAAAGTTGAATGTTGTTTTCCTTACCCATTGTGCATTGAAAGGCGCTTCCATAGTGCCACATAGAATAAACTAAGGTTGAGCTTTGTGTGCTCGCCTTTTGGGCAGGCACAAAGCACGAGCCTAATTGCGGAAGCAATCCGCCAGAGAATCGGGTAGCCATAGCCACGACCACAAGTGAGACCCGATTACCACAGACACAGGCAGAAGTAACTCTCGTTTTATGCTCGCTTTCAGCTTCGGCTGGACTGTAAAACGCCATGAAAATGGCAATTAGCTGGGCTGCCAAGACAGCAAGAAGAAGGTGGAAGGTGGGTGGAACGACTGGTTAGTGGGTGAAGGGTGCTGGGTAAGGGGTGGTCTTGGGTCAAGGCTGTATTAATGAATTAACACGGGCAAATGAGTTTGGACAACAGTACAAATGGTCGTGGACTTAACTCTTGGCTTATGCTTTCGCCTCAGCTTGGCAGCCTTAGCTAAGTGCTAAAGTTTTGCAATAAAGATCCGCACCAGTTCCACGTGTTTGGCATCCAGCGCGCCACAATTAGTGGCATGCAATGCCACGAGGCACGAGGTGCACTCGACGCGTTGCAATGTGCGGAATCAGAAGCCGTTAAATTGTACGGCGCATAACAAATTGGTTTCCTGGCAGCCGCGACATGTGCTCCAGACAGTGCTCAGCATACGCAGACAAGCCTTTACTGGTCCCCCTCCTCTAACATCCCCCCTCCCCACAGCTGTTCTAAAAAACTGTCAACTGACAACGCTGAAAAGCTGTTGTTGTTATTGCTGCCTGCGCTGTTAATGACATTTTGGCTACTGTCGGAGTCTGCTTGATATATTGTTATCATTTTAACAATGGAAATTATTTCATTACATTGTTTTTAGCGCCCTTTCATTATGTTAGACACGCTCGCTGGCAGCGCCAAATTGCAAGTTGTAATGCGGAATGGAAGGAGAGAAAGGAAGACAGTTCTCTGCCTCTCTCCCCCTCATTCTCTATCTTTGAGAATAAGTAAAAAGCAGTTGAAGGCGCATAGAATATGTATTTGTGTAAAGTAGAGAATAGAATAGACTTGTCAGACCCTTTTGCGAGTTTAGTAACACTTCCACAAACCTTGAAGAGCTATTAAAAACATACACTGACTAGATATATCTAGAATTTAATAAATCTCTCAAAAGCGCTTTGAAGTTACGAGAGAAAGAGAGAGGGAGATGGAGATACCTGCTTATAGATGCGCATTTACTTCATTTGCATTTAAAATGAAATGGAAATCAGACCAGCATAAAAATATAAAAAGAAATTGAAAGGCGATATGGAACACAGTGTAGTCAACTTGGATATTTGGACATCATTAAAAATGCCACATTTGAATGAGCCTGAGCAGAAAGAGAGAGGAGAGTGGCAGAAAGAGAGAGAGAGAGAGAGGGAGGTATGATGACACTGTCGTTTCGTCTTTTACTTGATATGCATAAATGTCAAAGTGATTACAATGCAGGCAGCGCCATCCCTCTTCCTCGCCTGCCCGCAATGTGTTTATCGTTTTGCCACATGCCTCAATGCATTCAGCCCAAAAAAGGACAGCGAGCTGTGAGCTGTGAGTGTGACAACGCCCATTCAGTCGCTCACTCGTTGCTTACACGCCCATCGAGCACGACAAGACGCAATTCGACTGCTGGCAGATCACGAAGGAGCTGCCACTGGCACTGGAGCTGGCACTGTCACTGGCACAGCTCGTCCATCGTCTTGCTGTACGCAGGTGCGCTTATTGCCGCTCGGTTGCACTTCGTTTGAGGGCGAGCCGAAAATCTCGACAGCAGATCAAAGCCAAGTGCCGCGTGCCACACCCCCCTCTCACCCCCTTCCCCACCTTTGCTCGTCTTGACTTGCTGGAGGTCTCGACTTGGCCACAAATGAAAAGCAACGTTTTAATAATTTTGCCCTCGAAATCCTTTTTGAGCGTATTTCATGCCAAGCAATTTCCGGTCACATTTGCGTGACAAGTGCCGCCTACCTCTTCCCTCTTCTTCAGTTATCGATGATTTGGGCAAGTGTTGTGGTGACTTTGACGATGAACTGAGTCAGTGATTAGATTTGGATAGCACGCAACGTTAAGCTGAAATTGTTGGCGAACTCTTCTCGATGAGTTCTACAGTGCAGGCCCACAAAACTTGCAGCATCATTTCATTTGGCACTTTAAAACTTTTCAAATGGAACTGTGACACACAAACACTAACACACACACACACACACAGTCGCAGACTCGCACACTCTATTCAAATGCAGTTGCAAATGTTTCCAGTAGAGATGAAAAAAGAGCTTCAGTTCCATAGACAACGCGCCCTCGTCTGAAAACACTTTGAACTTTTTAAATTTTTAATGAATCAAAAATGTTTTCACACTTTGACTCACCTTTTTTTGCTGCACACACATGTGTGTGGTATGCGAGTGTGTATGTGTGTGAAAGTTGTCTGCTCGTGTCCTCTTGTTTGCGAGTTTATTTCCATTCCCAGCAAAAATGCGAAGCAGCAGCGCCGGTTTAGTCTCTCCCTCCCCCCGTCTGTGTCCTGGAGAGACTCCACAAAATGTAATTGAACTTAATTCGATTTGAAGCGAGACAAGTTTTTTGACAGCTGTGCAAGTTCTCAAAGGCCTCACTCAGTTAAAGCTGCTTAAAGCGCTTGCTACCCTTTCGTGGGAGATCGAAGGAATATTGCAGGGCGCACTCAAGTCATATGAGCACTTTTGCAATTACTTTTCCGCCAATAAGCAATCACTCAGATTCCATCGCTGGCTCAGCTCGTCTATTGTTGTGTGCACCTCAAGTAGTTATCGAAGGGTTGAGAACAGGGAAGGGAAAGTGGGTAGCACCGCCTGCTCACTTCATACGCTGCTGGAGCAGCACAACAAGTCAAGTGGCTGCAGAGCGAAGCATCCAAGTCGTGGTCAATTTTTACGCATGTGTTGCAGCAACACACACTAGACTCCTGCATGAATGCATACAAAGCGCCAAATTAATCATTGAACCAAATAAGTAAAGTTTTTCGTGTACTCACTTACAATGAGTATGACTGAATGTTATGCTCTGCCCTGTTTTGTGAATTAATATACTCATTTATTTCATAGTGAATAAATTTTAGTGACAGTCACAGTAAATGATATTTTTTTAGCTATGATAAAACAAATATGAGGTACTTAGTTGAGTACCTATGGCTAATGAATGGTTGTTAAACACTTGCCGAATTGGTAGAAGGTTTTTCCTCTCCATCCATTTCGTTCTTTTTTCTTCATTCGCCAAATGAATTGACTCAATTCTTTCTCATTTTTAGTGTAAATATTCATTTTTTGGTGTAGTCATTTTCAATGAGTACCGAGAATAGTTCAAAATAAGTAGGTTCAGTATAGTATTATTCAAAATCATTGCCCTGTTATGAATTTATTCATGCAGGACTCTTATACCATCACACATACAAACACCTGCCAGTTTATATTTCCCATTTGCCATGGGCAGCACTTGAGAAGTCAGCAAAAAATATATCCAACTAACCAACTGCACCCCAAGGCAATGCACAACAGGAGGGAAGACCCTCTCACTTAGCCAGTTTATTTTCTGCCAGTCAGGTGCACAGCGAGGTAGAACACAAGTCTCGATTATATTTTTAACAGAAAACATGTATGAAATGCGATTTCCTGATTGCAAACGCGTTTTAATTGGTCGAGCTGTAAGTAAACTGGATAAGAAATCTCATTTTCCAACTGCCTTCCCTTTCCTCCTCACCTTTGTCTACCCCGGTCTCTCACAGCTCAATCCTATGTGCAAATATTTTCCAACTCATCGACGAAGCTTTGCTCAACACACACAATAACCATAAATCTTGGCTCTGCAGTTGCCGAGGAGTAACTTGAGCCAAAGTGCATATAATTTTCATTTAAATACCTATGAAAGTATGGTAGAAGAAGGAAAAGAAGATGTTGCAACCTCGCTCCCTCTCTATCTCGCCCTCTCTTTGTCCTGCCGAAAAATGGGAAATGGAAAACTCATAGCATGTTAGCTAGGAAAATGTCCTCGCCCGGTGCCAACGTGACTGCAACGTGGCAAAGCCCGAGCAATATTTTTGCATTTTGCAATATTTTCGAGAGCGTTGTTAATTTCACGGCTGAATGGATAGTGTTTTCATAGAAGCGATTCCTTTTCTTGAAAGGTGCCACGGCAGCTGCTTTACGAGCATGATGCGGGCACAAATATAATAGATACTTTGGCCGGGTATGAAAACATGTTTCAAAATATACTCTATATATATACTATATATACTCTGTAATATATTGACTCTCTGCCCACCTCTTCAACTTACTCGCTCTTCTTTAACTCATCTCCTTCTCTTCCCTCTCTGCAAATGCAATTTAATTCGCGCATAACTTTGCATTTCTAATCGGCTCGCAGAACTTTTTAATCACCTCCACACCTATTCGCAGCTATGCGGCTCTGCTGATAATAAGCTCTGCTTAAATTAAAAACTTTCCACCCTCCAAAACTTATTACACTGTTTTTTTCTATCTCCACTTGCGGCAGCAATTTCCCAGCGCTAATTGCAATAAATTTGCGTTAATAAACTGAAACTGAAGCCGAAACTGAGGCAAATTGCCAGCAGCAGCACTGGCCAAATGGACCCGGGTCCGAGCAGATGTTGGAAAGTTGTGCAACAACAATTTGTGCGCTTAATTAAAAATATATTAAAAACTTGGATTTCTACGAATTATACAAATAATTGGAAAACAAAACAAGAATAAATAGCAACAAATTGTAATTTAGTGCAAATAAAAAATCATTCTTTAATGTGATAGAGAGTGAGTGCTACCACCCTCCCCTCCCCCCTCTCCATGCCACCAATTACACTAATTGTAGCTCTTGACGTCTTCGGCTTCGACCACGCCCACAGCAATTAGCATGAGCAACTAGCGGCGATTAGTTGACTTTTATCGTCGAAGCTTTCAGAGTGATTAAAATCGCACACAATGAATGGACGAAGATGACCAGGAGAAGGGTAAGGAGGAGTAGGGTGCAACTCCACGTGGCCGGCAGTCTCCTTCCGGCAAAAGTAAACCACACAATGCCTCACATTTGCATACACTTTGAACTATTCAAACAGCTTGTCAGAGAGGGGGAAAGGGGGAGGGGTGTAGCTGCAGCAAGTTACCCGTTGACTCGACAATTTTGCGAAATTAACCTCAGACTCGCCAGCGGCCTCAGGTCACGTTGCAATTTGCCAGCCAGCGTTCACGTAAGCCACTTGGGTGAACGTCAACCCTCAGCATGTCCCCACCTCCCTACCTCTTCCTGCCCGCCCTCTAGCTGGTCCCTATCAACGCATGGGGGCTGCTGACGTTGCGGCGTTGGCATAAATTTAAAGCAATTCGCCCTGGAAAGGAGATGAGGCGACAGACAATGGCGGCGACTGTCGTTGCGTCGTGGGCTAACTAATGATGCCCCAAATTGAATCTAATCATCATTAACAATTACACAGCTGCGGCGCTGGCTCGTGTGATTACCCCCAGTCAGAGTGGCTCACTCGACCATTAAGTCTAATCATATGCAAATAATTAAGCCCACTGACACGGGGCAGTTGGGCAGATTGGGCGTACAGTGGGACAGACAGTCAGCCGTTAAAATATTTCCCTTAGGTCCCATCGTGCAATTGTCGCCTATACTTTTGCTTCTCCTCTCCCTCGTGCACCGTGCGTGCCTGATAGACGCGCAGTCTGGACGTGCACCTCACCCTCGCCACCCTCCGGCTGCACTCCTTGCAGCACGTGCACTGTCATCGCCGGTGCTGCACAGTGCCTGCTGATAATGAACACACTCGGTTCATAGGTGGCTAATAAATTTGAATATTAATTGTCAGTGTCTGTGGCTGTGGCTGTGCCTTTGCTTCTGACTCTGATTCTGATGCTGATTCTGATGCTGCCTGTGGTTGCACTCGAAGATTAAAATGCGCCAACATGCAGTCAGTGTGTGTGTGAGTGTGTGTGTAATATGGTCAAAGCCCTCTGGGGTAGCCTGCGCCACTGTGAAGAATGTACTTGAGTACTCTAATTGGTTTGCCAGCAACGTTCTTTGGCATATTACCTTATCAAATTGAAATTAAGAAGTATATTCTGGGCGTATTTGGAAAGTAACTTCTGGCAGCTTATTACTCAATTTTCATTCATTTTCAGCCAATCTGGAAAATAATAAAAAAATATTGACAAAAGATTGATTTTGTAAGTTTTTTCCGTTCATCCAACATAACTGTTTATTAAATATGTTAAATGCATTTTTTGTTGCATACTTACTGGCTGCAAAATCTGACCGTCCACTAAAACTATTTCTTAATCAAGTTCTATGTTGTTCATCCATTCGCAGCCAAATTTTCAAAAAGAATTAAGACAGTTTAAATCATTGTGGAAAAGTTAATAAATTGAACGCTGAGTATATAACAGCATTGTAAAATCAACTTTAGGTTTCTGTACCTTCTCAAAGTTCTGTGTATGCCCAAAACATTGGCAATTTCTAGCAAGCCAATTAGCTAGAATAAATATTACAGCGGAAATATAAAATTAGCATGCAGCAATGACTTAGAGAATTCATGTTACATTCATATTGACAGAAAAAACCGCAAGAGACGAATGAAACTCTAGATAATTTCTGTTTGCTTAATTTGAATAAATTAAAATACATTTTATTCACACTGAACGTTATTTCCAAGTCGTTTATTAGCCAGTTAAAGTCTGTGGCTTTTTTCGGACAAGATAAATGATTGCTTTAGTTAATAATTTAAATTCGGATTTCACCCAAAGGAGATGTCAGTGAAAAATAAAAGAAAGGCATGAAACCAATAAAGCCTTCATATGGACAGCCCCGAAAGCCGAACCATAAAAAATGGACGATGAAATGGGCAGCACCGAAAGCAGAATGACGTCGGGTTTGGCTGCGGCAGTTGGGCAGCTGCCACGATTAATTTAACGCTCCACTGTGTCAAGCTGATGTTGCCGAGCAGGCACAGGCCGAGTCGATACACTGCCCGAAATGAAGGGGCCGCCATTTGCAGGCGTGGCCCTTGCACTGTGGACCTTTGGGCGCAGTGCACTTGTAGCCCAACCAATAGAACATTTTCCGTTTCCGTTGCAAAAACGTTGTTACAGAGGAGGATTGCGGACTGGCCACCGCAAGTGGCAGCAGGAACTCGTGTTCAGCATCTGCACGTGTGAAAATGGGCAGGGAAAACGGGAGGTACTGGGAAGGTACTCCAATTGCTGCACCCTGCCCAAAATAAAAATGCGATTTAATAGCTAAATTACGTCTCACTCTGTACAAGAGTGCGTGTGTGTGTAAGTGAGAATCCGCTGCAGTGTGCGAGAATTTCTGCTGCGTTAGGCAAGTTCTGAATTCCACGAACTCATCCATTGAGAGTGGTCTCCTCTGCTGCTCCGGCTATCAGCCTACAGTCCTTGCTTGATTGCATTGCGCCCTAGTGTGAGTGTGCTTGTGTGTGTGGGTGAGTTGGTGTGAAAATGGAACCTGCACATACAGCAGAATTTTCAACTTGGCAGCCCTCGTTGAACGTCGGCCATCGCTTTTGCTTTTGACTTTTAATTGCATTAAATAAAAGTCATATAATAATTGCATAATTGAATGCAGGCAACGCGAGGCGGGCGCAAATTTGCTGCCTCGTTGCACATTATTGTTACAAATAATAACATTAATGAGGCAACAATTATTGGCCAGCAACGAGCGAGCTGGCCAATTACGGCCGAATCTCGATGCATATAGAGCTATATACTCGTAGATCAATATTACATGGAAAATTATATATATCGGTTACATCGAAGTGCTGTATTGGCAGTAATATAAAGGCAGTTAGCAAGTCAGCACAACTTTTTTTCGCTACATAAATCATCGGAATAGAAGGTCTTTTTTCAAATATAATGTAATTTATTGTATTCTTACAACTTCAATATTATTTATTTTTATTGATATTAAAATCGATATTTATAATACAAATAATATAATTCATATATTTTGCAACCATTTGTTTTCCAAATTTTTGTTTTTGTTGTATTTTTTACTTAGAATATTGCAAACAATAACTTAATTTTTTGTTAAACAGTTATGATGGCTTAAAATTGACAGATTTATTTAATTTATGAAATCTATCTACTTAGCACAACTCTCGACAAGGCCGAAAAGGCAAGTGAAGGGGTGATGCCTTTTGATTTGGCGGAACTGAAGGCTGTTATTTAGTCAGCTTCTTGTAATGTCTCTCAAGTCTGAGCCTTGATCTATAGCCTCGGATCCACCTCATATGGCGGATCTTGCACTTAGTTGTCTTCTCTTTGCTTTGCTTTGATTTGAGCTGAGCAATTCAATCTTCCATGCCCAATTTCAGAAGTAGATTAAATTTATTCTCATTCTTAAAATTTCCTTCAAATATTTATGAATTCAGCTCGTTAATAATTAATTAATAATTAATAACTTACTGAATACTCATTCAGTCATTCATTACTAAGTTCGATGTATTATTAATATATTTATAGCTAATATTTGTAGTATACTCGTACTCTAGTTATGCCATACTATTGATTACTTTAATCGATCCAAAATAGCTCTTTAAAATAGAGTCTCCCCGTATACCCGAAAAGAAGGAATCTTATTCATGGCAAACTTGCGCATTCATTGCCCGGTTAAGGGGGCAGCACTCGTAAATTGCATACATAGTGCAGTTCCGTTATCGCAACTCTAAAACATGCGCGTCAATTTTTTGCCATCTAAGCTGGGGCGAAAAACAATCTGCACAACACTTGTAAAACTTGACAGGCGTGCAGCGGACAAGTTTTACGGGCAGCCCAGCCCCGTCTCCGGCTCTGGTACTGGCTCTGGCTCGTTGGTGCGTCACAAATTTACAGCGGAACAGCTGCCGCCCCACCGCAGTGCAACCCGTCACCCTCACCGGCTGCAACTCCGGCCCTGGTCGCACTGCGATTCACAAACATTTACAATTTATTGCACATTTGCCTACAAAATATCGCCCAATTCAGGGCACATTTAATGGAGTGTGCGGCTGCGCCCCATTCTACTGCCCCACGGAGAAGGAGGAGCTGCTTGGGGCTTTGTGGGTGTGACATTACAGCATGTTCCATTGCACATTTGATGAATTTATTGCAGTTTAGAATTTTTTGCCCAATGTGCAGCAGTTGCAATTTCCTCCTTTCCTTCCCACTTCCCCTCTCCCTCTTCAGTGGGAGCAGGGAAAAATTTGAAATTGCGATACGACGCCATGTTGCACTCCCAAAAAAGTGGAAAAAAACTGTACTTTTTGTGCCAGCTTCGTGTAGATGAAACTGTCAAAATGAACGTTTAGAAACTTATTTATAGTTTGGCGTACAAAATTTCCAGAGCTGCTGCCAAAAACTTGGCGCCCGATAAGTGGAACCTGCCCCAATCGGTTGTCATATGATGGCTGTGCCGTCAGCTCTAGTTTGCCACTGGAGCCGAGATTAATTTATAGTCGTGAGCTGCGTTTTAGGCTCCTCTCTGGGGTACCCCAGTGATTAAATTACCTTGCACAAATTAAGCAATTTCGAAGGAGCCTCGCTCACCTGGCCAGGCACGCTGCAGCACGTTGCCGTTGTTCCTGGTTAATTACCCACTGATTACAGCCAGCTACAGTCGCCAGTGGTAGCCACTTGCTTTATAGCCGGCTAAGTGGTATTTACGTTTTAATTTAACGCTTCTTTTTGGGCCTGGCGAGGAGAGTGTTGCGGGCTTCTCTTTCAATGCGCTTTCGGTTTCAAGAAGTGCAATACAAAGGCGAAAAAGCAAACGCCAAAAAAGCAACACCGGATGCGATGAGTAAAATGCTTAAAGTAAAAGCCAAAGACGTTGCCTGACTGTGTGAGAGTGGGGGAAGGGAGGAGGTTTAGGGCTACGGGGCCACGGCTTAAGGGGCTGGACATTACCGGGCAGTAATTGCTGCGGCTGCGGCCAAGTCCCTTAACGACAGGACCCGCACTGCCGGCAACTGTTGCCGAAGTCATCGTTGTTGTTGCTGTCTTCTTCACCGTCGTTGGCTCCCATTCAAGTGGTTTTTGATGACAAAATGAAAGGTAATTTTAGCGAAATTCTCGCTCTGATTTCGCAACTGCAGGGTGTCCCAGACAAATGACAAGTTATGCCAGGAGCAGACATGTACCGTGGGCAAAGACGGGAAGCTCTGCAATGGGATGAGATGAGTTGTGGCATGGAATGGGCCAGTCAACCCAAATAGGCTTTGTGTGTGGATGGTTAATGCAAAAAATTGGCTGGCCAGCAATTGCTTATCCTAAAGGACGCTTAAAATGTGCAAAATTATAATGAAAGGTTTTTGGGAAACCGGAAATTATGGTGGCATTAGAGATAAGTGCCGGGTGTGAAGGAGAATGGAGAAAGAAGTTGAAGGGGAGACTTGCAGAGATGATAAACTGAATTCTTCTACGATTCACAACATCTGTCTATCTCTCTTCCTTTCTTATGCTTTCTTACTCTTTCTACCTTCTTCTTTTACTTCCCTAACTTATATTCTCTTTTCTATCTCTCTTCAATACACTCGTTCGTTCTATATACCACACTCTGCTGCATTGGATAGTTCTGCTGGATATCTAACTCTACGCAGTTCAGCTGAACTCCCACTGTGCGCTCCAAGTCCCACTGTCTTCCAAACAGACTGATGAATTTGCCAGCTTTAATCAGGGCGCCTGCAGCGTGGAACACCATTAAAAGCAAGAAAAACAAAACAAAACAAAGCCAAGGCTCGCAATGCAAGTGGAATTGGTAACTGGGCATATAAACGACTCTGCCTTTCTCCCTCACTCACCCACTCTATGCTTCTCTTTCTGTATCTGTAGGTGTATCTGCAGCTGTATCTGTAGCCGTGGCTGTCGCTCTATCTGTCTCGCTGTGTGGCGGTAAATCTTTATAAGCGCGAATAATTGGTTTCCTCATTTAATGCGAATGGCTGCCCAGGAGAGGGCACAGCGAATGGAAGCATTAGAGAACCCTGTGATGCTGCCTCTGCTGCTGCTGGTGTTGCTGAATCGTTGCGCCGCCTTCATAGAAAATGCCTCACAATAAACATCAGCATTTTTTTCACTGCCCCAACTGGGCTGTCAGGGCAAACAGCAGGAGTCATAATATTGCAACAGCATCAGGATCGCAGTCAAAGTTGGAGTTGGCGTGGAGTTGGAGTTGGAGTCGGTGTCCGCTTAGACTTGGGGGGAGCGAAAAGAAATTGCTGGAAAAAATTAATTGCATTTTCATTATGTTGACTGGCAGCATCAGTCAGAGCTGGAAGGAGGAGAGCAGGGGACTGCAGACAGACAAATGACACGGATAGAGGCGGATTTCATTCTGATATGATGTGAGGGAAGCTCTGTGTATGGCAAAACTGTTGTGATTACTGATTTAATCATTGATATACTTGGTTATTGAACACAGTAAGGATAGTCGAAGAGAAGTAACTCGACTTGTGCCAAGAGTTTTTATTTGTTTGCATAACCCGCCGACTAAGGAAACAGCAATATCATCGATCGCAAATACACGTAGCTTAACGCATGCGCAACGCACTCTAAGTGGAGCTCCTTATCGAGGTCTTATATATTGATCAATAAAAATAAGTGAAGAAATGAACTTTCTTATCTTTGGAACAGCGACGGGGAAATTAATTTCACAAGCAGGTTTATATAAACTTGTTTGTGTGTACTGTCTAACCCAAATCGCTGGATCGATAAGATCAACAGTTGTCACATGTTTCCTTTAGGCGATACGAGCACGGGGTCTTTCGAATTATATAATGAAGTTCTACGAAATATCAGTCATTCAATTTCCAGCGATGACGTTAACCTTTTACTTTGTCATAGTCTTTTGCAATCGAAGCCGCGTGTGGCAAACAGACAACCCTTCTTGCATTCCAACCATGCCCAACCGCCTCGTTATTATCGTATCGTATAAAACAGTGTGAGTCGCATAGTGTTTGACTGATACGAGACGAACTCACTCGCAAAAACAAATACATTACACTATATATTTACATAAGATACTCGCGCCAAGTGCGATAAATAGTTGGGGCCCGTCATCGGAAACTTACTGTGGGTTTGTCTCTGAGATTTGAGGTATCTGGTATTGTATTCGCAGCGACGCTGGCTGGTGCTTGTCGAAAGTAGAATAGAAGAATCTCACACTCGGTTCAATCGCACATGTGATAAGCCTGCTATTCTACTTGCCAAAGAACACCGCTCGGAAGGAATACCCCATGAAGCACAGTCACACACACATAAATATCTACATATATCCACTATATAGGAAGTTCACTGCATGGCACTTTAATCCGATCACATGTTTCGATCCATATATAACCTGCTTGTTTCGGCGCGAAACGGAACGGAAATGGAACACACTGGGGACAGACAGCACAGCAGAATGAAGTGAACACTTCGGAGTTCAATAACGAAATAATGACATATTTTCATAGATATCGCTTTTTATATGATATACCTTATCTGACGATAAGGTTCTTTATTTACTTTACCTTTTACTCGGTCTATATCTTTCCGCCGTACGAAGTACGAGTGTGGATGTGTGTGTGTGTGTCGAGCAGATAACTGGATTTGGATTGGCCACTCTTATCGATAGTTGAAAACGTCGAATGTGACAACTCACCCATACCCACATGAACACAAATGCAAGTACCGTAGAGATATGACGACTCGATGACGAATGTGCCAAGGTAATACAACACTACCAAGTGGATAAAGCTAATCGATTCGAAATAGATTTGACGAACAGGTCGAAAATGCTGAAAGTTCATCAACGAAATGCAATGACTGGAAACTACTTTCGCGAGAGAAGTCTTGCAGTGTCCAGTTGAACCGGAAGATAGGATGCAATCTCACCGGCATCTACACACACTACCTACCTGCGGCTGCAAGTGTGTGTGTGTGTGTGCGTAAACAGAGAGCAAGCTGTAAACAAAATTGTGTAAAAGGTCGTCAAACGTGTTGACGCGTCGTCGATAAGAAAACCCAAAATCAAACTACATACGAATCTGTCAGTCTATATACTAGCACATGCTCTTATGTACCCGACGTACATACACACAGACATGCACTGTCTGCACATGTATTTGGGCAGTAATATCAATACATGCTTCTACTGCGGCAGTTACCAGTAAACTGACTCAGATAAGATACAGGTATTGCCTTTGATAAACACGAATCGGGCGAAGAATTCAAGAAGGTAGCAACAATATTGGAGAACTCAGTTCATGGGATAATCAAATATTGTAAATTCAAAAGTAAAGAAACGAAAAAGAGTTCTCTCTCTTCTTTATTTTCGTAGGTGCTTCTTCGATTAGGCGAAACTATCGACTAGATCAATCATCATTGATAACAAACAAATAAATGACACCAGTAAAATAAATCCGCTGCCATTGGCTAACTGACTGATACCCAGTAGGGTGAGGAGAAGTTCCGACAGAGAAATTTGTGAAACTTACAAACTGGAAAGTAATTAAAATCATATTCCAAGCATGCAAAGCTAATCTTCCTTAAAAACTCAATGAGTCAAGCAAAGTCAAAGCAAACAATAAACAGACTTTCGAAATACATTTCGTAATATATTTCGAGTGTAACATCACACCTATTGCAGCACGACCCCTTTAAGCTAACCCAAATTTCTTGTCTAATCAATTTTATGCTTGGCCATTTCCGCTAGCAACACTAACCAAGTGCACTAACTATATGCGATTATATAAGACAACCCAACTGGCCACATGGTTAACAAATTCAAGAGAATATGTATATGTATTAGACCTGTTATTCTTTGTATTTAATAATTGGGCATATGAAAGAATGTGGCATATCTTATCTGTCAGCAAGGTAAAAATATATATTGATACACACTTTTTAAGATTTTGTATACCTGTCGCAGCTAACACATGCAAAGTAAGAAGTCATCGCAAGGGTAATTCTCGATTTGTTATAGCTAATAAAACCAATAGAAGTTTCAAGAAACAGAAAATATTTCAAAAGTACATTAATTTTCGATGAGTTATAAATAAAATTGACTCATTTTCCTGGAAAACGTAATCTTTATATGACATTTCAGCTTTGTATTTCTGTTAGTTTGCCTTTTATAACGTTTGAAAATTGGCGCCGGCAACAATAAATCAATCGACATTGATAACTTTGTCAAGTGCAACTTTAATTTTGTATTTACTTGTTGTCTGTTCACATTCCTGCTACTTATATACTGCAGACAGTCTAATAATATTGCCATATTTCCTATTTCATTAGGCAACAATGACTGAAAGAAATTCGACATGAATATGCCCCTTTTTTGAGTGGTCGCCCTTTATATAGAGAAAGAAACTTACTGTAATTCCAGTTAATACTATGCCATAACAAGCTTCCCATAGAATACTCTAAGAATTTAATTAATTTCGTCGACTGACAGGACAGTAACCCGTTCGTCAATCCCAAGAATTCACTTAGAGAATATTTGAGGGAAAATTTGCACGTAGAATTGATTAAAAACTACGTGTTGCGATTGCATAATCAATGCACAGGCGACCCCCGAAATTGGAGGGTAGGGAAAAAGGGTCAATTTGATTTGGTCTTGGACAATGCAGCAACTTTTACAAGGGGGTGTTCAATGAGGAAGAGCTAACAATTGTCGCGGAGCTGACTGGGCTTTGGGGAATGGGTGGCGTGGCCGTGCTTTGTTGGGAACGGGGAGTTGCGTGGAATTTCATTGATAAAGAAATAATAATTTCCGCTCTCGTTGCCCACCAATGCACACGGGGCAAGATGATTTTCAATTTCCGGACTCGTACGGAGCAAAGAAAAAGTGCCAAGCTGCTGTGCTTTAAAGTACAGTTAGTAGTTGGTCGCTATGCCAAAAGGTCGAGGACCTAAAAAAGTCAAACACAGCCAGCACACGGCACTGCGGCCTCAGCCAGGCCGGATTTCACCTGCGGCAGCTTGCAATGAAAAATCGTTTAATGACACCATTCACACACTTGCGCCGGCACACACACTAGCCCGAGGATGGTGTGTGTATGTGTGGGGGGAAGAGCTCTTCGGGGAGGCCGTCACTGGCTTTTGCAGTCGATGCCACTGTCTGTCCGCTGTGTAGGCAGTGTTGGCAGACTGCCGTGGCTGCAGGCAACAATTGCAACATTTTCCAGCCCCCGTCAAGGTGGGTTGGGGGCAGCTCTGCACCTAGAGCGATCTTTGTGCCGTGCAGCATCATTTGTCAAGCTCTTTCAGGCAATTAGATTTGCCTTATAGCTGTTTCTATTTCAATTTTAGCGCCATATGAATTGCACTCGTGGAGGGTGAACAAACTGACTGACGGCAGGTCAACTGCGGGTATATATAGTATATAATTGTTATCCATAGAACCTTTTGGTATGCACGATATAAAATCTACAACTTATGCGGATATGACTAAGAAGAAATGAAGGTGTCTTATCTTTCACACATTCTCTTCATACACGCATCAAATTAATCAATCAAATAACTTGTTTGATTCCCAAGTAGATTCCCATCAAAAGTAAGCTCACTTTGCCAGAGATAGTTCTTAGTCATCAATCAAGTTGTGAGTTCTGTTTGGGCAAGGGAACCATTGCTAAAAGAACTAACTACCTGGAGAACCAGACAGTTGGTTCTTTGCTGCTGGCTGGGACTGTACTCGATATTCGTTAGGGGCCGACGTTCCACATTTTTATACACCTTCACCTACAGCGTTTATATTAAAATTTAGAGCCGTTTATAGCCCTGATAAGATATATCGACGGAGTAAGTATATACAATGTACTCGTAGGTGTTTGCGTGTTCCACTTTTAAACAAGTGATTCGATTTATGATTAGAAATTTGAACATAGGTAAACAGCTTACGCAGTGCAGATAAGAAACGCCCCAAGTAAGTTTCGTAAATGAAGCAACTTCAGCTCGAGTGCCCGTCAAAGGTTCTCTGTTCCATGTAGGTTCATATAATATACTCAGATATCCAATAAAAGATTGCCGCCATCTGAAGAAGACGTTGCAAGAAGCGTTTGGGCAATAGGCCTTCAATACTTCGGCTAATTATCGATGCGCCTCGTGTCAGTCGTTTTCACATTGACCAACACGTAAATGCAGAAAATTTAATCAATACCCAAAACCGCTGCAAAGTCAACCACTGTCGCTGCAGCTAATGGACCGACCACGCCTCTGCAGCACTGCGGCCCTGTGGCAGCCACAGACAGTCGGGGGACACTTTCGCATGCCGCAGCACGTAGAGCTCGTTAGACATTTTCTTAAGCTAATATTTTCACAGCGTACCGTGCACACGGCACACGAAACACGGCACACGGAACAAGGGACTCTCTGTACGGGCTGCTGCCAGGAGGAGATTATTCAAATGATTGGAAATTATCATGTCCTTGCATCCATTTTTGGCCGTCCGTCGCCTATTGCCATTTGGCAGTGCAGGTCCAATGTGCAAACAACAAATTGCATTTGTCATCTGCTGCATAAATAACGAGATAATACCGTAACATAATAACTGTCAAGGGGGGCAGGGCAAGGCAGAGAGGAGAACTTCACCATGGGTAATCCACCTTTCAGCTGCCTGCTTGGTAGGGTTGCACGTGTCTCCCATTTGAGCTTTGCCAGCTTAGGTGTGTCTGCTTTTCTCTCTCTCAGTGTAAGTGTGAGTGTGTGTGTGAGAGTGTGTGCTGGATATATGGCAAATGCGAATTTGTATCGTTGATTTGCATATTTAATCAAAATTAACATGACCGATAAAATCAATTACACGTACACACACACAGAGCATCTGCAAGATGCAAATACTCATACACACACACACGCTCTCTTTCTCTCTCTCTGTCTCTCTTACTTCGTCGTGTAACAATTGCATTAGAAAACAGCGTCATTCTCATTGTCAGGCACTGCTCGTGCTCATCTTCCTAGTCGCCATCGTGTACAGTTTTCGGTTCGTTTGCTCCTGAAATCTCTTTTGCAGGATCTATGACCATGTCGCCGGCAAACTGTGTAAACTGCAGTGCCACACACACACACATATCTCTGTGTGTGTGCCTGTGTGCGTGTTTGTGCATGTGAGTGCATTACTGCATTGTTGCAGACACTAATACGCCCAACGGCTTATCCTGTCCAACGTGCTTAAATTGTTTCTTCCTGTCACACTGATTTTCCCTTCTCGATTTATTTCATTTCGACTTCTCCATTGTTGTTGTTGTTGCTGCTCCTCCTGCTCCCCTTGATTCTCCTGCCCTCTGCCAACGAAGTGGACTTTTATGCACTCAACTGCAGCACGGCAAGCCTTAAATCCGAATCACAATCCGAATCCAAATAAATATAAGATTGCAGCAGTCTGATATATGCGTAAATTTATTTAATTGCATTTACAAGTGTAGAATTCCACAGGACCATAGACAGTTACAGTTACTTCAATATGTATTTGTCTGTATTTGAACAATTGAAGTAAGTGAATGCAAAGAGCTCTTCAAATTAATGGGAAATACAAGTTTTTATTTCCTTCACTGCTGGGAACTATATAAAATGAGAGCCCACTTTGTATATAATATAATATTAAAATATTTTAGATAGCCTTTAAAATGAAGTGATAAGGCTTCAATTGAACATCCCAGAACTCTTTTTAAATTTTATTTGATCTTGAACTAGTCTCTTAATATAATGTAAACATTAAATGATTATACAAAATGTGCATAGTTTACATCGATATTTTATATCGATCTCTAGGCAGATAACGAATTAAAATAACATAATACTTTAAAGATTTATTCTTATATTTTGAATTTCATTAAAAACTATCTTAGAAAGATGTTTTCAAAACAAGAAATATAGATAGCTCGTCTTAAATTCGAGTTAGAATCAATTTTGAAAATCAACTTGAAATCATCAAAGAATTTTTCCGCTAAGCAGATAAGATATTCATAGCCGACTTACCAGTTTAATATTTATGAAAATTAAAAATTCACGCGGCAAGGGATGTCCTGATGAAATTCCTTAAATTGAATTACGCTTTCATTGCCCCTATCTGTCGACCAGGCGTTGTTCTTACCTTCACACACACACACAGACACACGCATACAATTCCTATTGAATAGGAGCGAAAGGTAAAGTTGATTTTTCCATTTAATATTTTCTCGCAGACAAATTAACACCGATTGCAAAGGGCTTTAGAGCACCGACAAACTGCTTAACTCTCTCAGAAGGAGGGGGAGGAGGGAAGGGGTTAACGGACTCCATAAATTCGCATTGATTGCGTTCAATTAAAATTCAGTTATGCTCCGGCGGCGCTTGGTAGTAACAGGAATATTTTAATTAATTTTCACGCGCTCAGCACAAAATTTTCAGCAGCTTTCCAAAGTAAATTTTGTGCGAGTCTCGTTGTTACTGCTGTTGTTGTTGTTGTTGCTGTTGCTGGTGCATCTATCGCTGTTCGATATTTCCATTTGGCATTTATGCGCATTTAAACTGCAGCCTGCAGAGAATAATGCAGTCATTCGCTCATTCACGCACTCATTCAATCATTCCATGTCGCAGAAACTTTAATTATTATTTCGTATTCGGCAAAATCAGCAAGTTGGCACGATTTAATTGACAATGAATATAGAGCACAAGGTGGGCGAACTCGAATTGCATCCGCATCGCCTTAGGTCCATCAAACTATGACAGAATTCCCATAATTGGTGGAGAAGAACAGCACTTATAACCGAAACAATTCTACTGGGATAAGTATTCAAATGTAAATGTTTTCGATTGATTGAGTTGCTGTGCAAGTTGAAAGTTTGCATTCATTATAAATCATTGTATAAATGTTGTAAACTCTTCTTTATTCAACTGCAATACAGTTTAAGCGAAATTGAATTCGATTGAAACTTTCACCTTGCCATGAATACAGTGTAAATAAAAAACTCTGAGCACTCTTGAAAAGCACAACGCGTCACCTTAAAGCCGCAGAATAAACCATCCTTAAACCGAGCCAGACCCATCGATACGGCGTCTGTGGCTGTGGTAGTCCAATGCCAATGCCTGGGATCTGTGTCTGAGTATATATATAGTATGTATCCGCTACCCCTGCCCAACTTTCAATCTATCTCGGCGCAGACATCAACATCATCATCGTGAGGGTCTATAGATACTTTGTCTAGCATTTCAATTGGCAAACACTCTTCAGCTTGAAGGGGACACGGACTTAGGGTAAAAACGACGCACACGCTGCGATAAATAAACAACAGGCAACAGGGTTTCCCCTACCTCAACCTCTACCCCAATCCCGACTAGCTCACTACGCACAAGGCCTGGAAAGCCTTTCATTCACTTCACTGCTCAAGTAGCAACAAAATACACAAACGGGCGCACAGCAACAACAAACAACAACGCAATGCAGTGGAGGACAACAAGCGGCTGAGTGTGATTTTCGAAAATGGCAAAAGTATGTTTTCCAAATCTGACTTCTGCGACAATTTCAAGGCCAACAACAACAACAACAACAAAAAAGAACGGGTGTAAGCGCAACATCAACTTTGGCGCAATTTGCAGTCTGCTATACTTTTCGGCGCAAATTGTCGTCTTGAGGCGACGCGCATCGTTTGAATGTCAGTGTTGATTTTTCAAATTATTTGCCAAGGTTTCCCAGCACGATGATAGCCCAGCACCAGCACCAGAGCCAGAGCCAACTGCAGGCGTTGATGACTTTGGTTTGCAGCACAAATGGCTGGTGTCCTTCCCTGCCTTGCATGTGTGTGTGTGTGAACCTAAGCTGTTTGTGCTGTTTATTCTAAACTTTGTTTAGTTCGCTCTATTGAAATTTATAGTTTCAGTTCAGGCTCGACTTGACGGTTTCATATGGCACACAACTAATAGGTTTTCTTTGCCAAGACTTAGTCAAGTTGTGTGCGGCTCAAGTTCTGCTCGACTCTCTCTTGTCGTGCTTCCCTCTGCTTCTGTCTAGTCAGAGAGATGCATCAGTTTTGGCTTACAATGTGTGGCTAACAAACTTGATAGACATGTCTTTAATTTTGATAAAGTCAGCGAATCATTGTTATAACAAATATATATTCAAGTTCCGCAGGGTCATCTTGTGAAGCCAGAAAAACGCTGCTTAATTAGCTAAACTGGGCAGGCACTAATTAAAACATCGCCGAAAGTATGCAATGCGGCAGAGGGTCAACTTTGTGTGCTGCGATTAAGCCCCTGCAAAGTTGCAGCAGTTGCAGCTGCAGGAAAGCAAAACTGTTGCGAACCTCATTCAAATTTGAAGTCAAAAAGTCGCGAAAAAATGTAACGGGAAACAAAAGTTTCTCTCGCGTAACGAGGCAGGCAGCCGCTAAAGTTGCGCGTTGATGAACTGCAGCTGGAAGGGGTGGCAAGGGGAGAAAGGGGGATCACATGTGGCAGCAGTTGCCATTTCTCGTCTCGAAACCAGTCAATTTAAGCGGCTTAGAAGTCGCCCTTTAGCAGCCACAGATAGAGATTGCAAATACGCTGCGTATGCGTAATATTTATGCATTTATTTTTGTTTCAGCCCGTAATCAAATTTACATATTTGGGCCACTGAAATTAATTATAATGCTGCCACACACAAAAACCGCATTCAGAGATAAAGGCAGCAAGAGGAAGGGAGACAGCAAGTGGGTGTGTGTGAGAGAGAGGGAGAGAACGCTATGAATACGAAATGCGGTGCAGCTTTTGGCTTTGGCTTTGGCTTTGCGGCTCAGCGGCAGCTCTTTCCCCATTGAATGTGTTGGTAATTTCATTTGGCCAACATCCTTCAACCCACACACATTGCAAAACTCATTTCATGGGTCACAGGGTACAATCATCCGAGAGAGGGCCAAGCCAGCAAGCAAGCCGGCAAACAGAAAACAGAGAACACAAAAAACCTGGCCAAAAATTGATTATGGCAACGGCTGAAACGCCAGAGGGTCAAAGTGGAAGAGGACCTGGACATGGAAGTGGATGTGGATGTGGAAGGCAGACCAAGCAACTATCATCAAAATCCTATTAGTTGGCCCATGCAATGCCGCGTCCCAGACCCGAATCCAGCTTCCAGCTTTGTCCTTGTCCAGTTGCCTGCATTTTGTCAGCGTTTATTTGCCAAATTAATTCCCAAAAAGGTAAGCCAAACTTGCGATTTGAAACAATCAGTGCCGGAGAGGTTAGAACAACCAACCCTCCTCCCGAAGGCCCCCCTTACATTTACCCTTCCGCCAAGTCCTACATACAAAAGGACAGTCCCTTTGCCCTTTTTTGTTCTACAGCTTCTGCTGCTGCAGCTGTTGTTTGCCCTGCGGGCAGTTGCCGCCACCTCAGCTCAGCTCAGCTCTGCTCGGCCAGCACACAATTTGTGACAATTCCTTTTTGCGGATTAATATTTGCTCTGCTTGTGTCCCTGTCCTACTTGGCCCTCCCCTCGCCCCTCTCTCTAACCCAGTCCCTGACCGGTTGCGCTTTTATTTGCCTCGTTGCCCTGCCCGACCTGGCCTGCCTTTTGTTTGTTCCGTTTGTTTCCGCACTTTATTTAAATTAACATGCGCATATTTTTTAATGGTCTCGTGTGTGTGTGGAGATCTTCCTCCTCTCCGAAAAGGTGTTGGTCCATTGTGATTTGAAGCCCCAGATAATTATTTTTAATTTTGTGCTCATTGTTTAAGAACTTAATAATGTCTTAGAGTTGCCCTACCGCCTTTTGTCTGCTTCGTTAGGCAAATTATTATCAAGATACGAAAATGGGTTTACTTGAGCAACTTTTGGGTATCCCTTTATAGCAGCGACTGGCAAAACTGAATGTACATTCTGGGCCCGAAACGATATTAAATTTAAGATGCGACTAATTCCAACAATACAGACATTCATATATCATTAAACTGCCGCCTTGCAACTCTACAAATGTGATTAACTTTCATATTTCTTTGAGAGTTCACTTTGGTAAATTATTTAATTTTCGTAATTGGCCTCCAAAATAAATGTGCACTTAACTTTTCGGTAATTGAAAATCCGCTTAGCAGGCAGAGCAATAAGAAATACTTAGCAGGCCCACAGTGGGTGGCACTGCGAATCCATTGAAAAGTGCACAAAAAGCGACGATGCGAGCGACGATAAGAGATACCAAAGTTTCCACTGACGTCCAGAACGTGGGAGTGCAATGCGAGGAGCACCCGAGGACACTAGAAAGAAGCTCAGACCCAACAAGACTTATGTATCGCATTGTGCTGTGAAAAAAGAAGAAGGAATACACACGCAAGAGGTGGAGAAATGACTCTTTCTGGCCGCATAAGCGGAACTGCCACTGATTGGGGGCGAGCGAGTGTGGCATGACGTCTATCCTGATATATGGCTGGACATGCATGCAACCTATTTTTTGTTGCACTTTGCACAATGTCTGACTAACTTGAAGTCGTTTGTTTTGGTCGAGGCGGTCCTGGCCAGTGTGGTTCCCCTGGCGTTGGCACTAAGAAGCCACTTGAAGGACACTAATGCGCCTACTGGACAGCAGAACTGCTTGTTGACCTGCGAGTTGCATTCGCTTTTTGCCCACGTTCCAAATGTTGCTTATTTATTGTTCAAAGTTTTGCGTCTTCTACGTGTTTTGGCAACATACAATAAAAAGCTGATAATATTTTTAAAGATTCTTTTAAGTTGATTTCGGAAATAGAAGCCAGAAACTTGCAGGTTGATATGGTAAGTTTGCAGAAGAAAGGTCTCTCAGATATTTGATTATACAGAATATTCTATAGCTAAGCTTCTAGTTGCGCTTATCCGTTTCAAACCTTTTAAACTCTAATTGAAAAAACTCAATCGATTAAATTGCTCTCAATTTATTGCTTTACCTTTTAGTGAGAACTAGAAAGTGTCGATTCATCAAGTTCAAGCCCGGAGAGATCGTGCAATTAAAGATCGGACAGAGCAACAACCTTCATCTAACTTGGCAATTGGTTTCAAAAGCAAACGCAGAATCAATTGCTTATTGACGATGTCGCAATCAGAAAAGCTGCCGCCGTGTGTCAACATGCGGCGGATAGCTGTAAATTTTATTGGCAGTGTTGGCTTTAATTCCCCATCGAAAACAAGAAAACCGACCAAGTGATCAATGACGAAATGGTAGTGGCAACTGCAACTGTTCTCTCTTCTCGGCTCCGCCGCTGGCCAGCTGTTCGACCAATCGACCAATCGACTCTGCCACTGAGAGGCCTGTGCCGGCTGAGGCGCCACAGCGCAGCAGTTGCGAAATATTTGAAGCCGCGCTCAAATCAAGTTTTCCACAAGCGGCGGCTCCAACGAAAGTGAAGTGCAACAAAATATGAAAATTGTAAAATGTTTTTCGCGCGTTTCATTCAGTTTTCATTCACCGCTTGCCGCAGCTAGTCGTGCCCGGAAGACACTGGAAAACAACAACCTGAGATTGTCTGCAATGAAGGAACTCGTGTGGCTGCTGGCACTAGTCATTCCCAGTGTGTGGAGTGACGATGGGTTTCTGACAGAGCCTCGTAAGTGTCAAGTAGATTGCGCACCTCTAATTAGCAAGCTTGGCAGTCTTCAAGCTGCAGACAGACTCAACAACTGCGGAAGATGCTTTGCTATCGGTTTGTCAGATAATATAAGCTTGCAAATAGTAAATACTTTGGCGAAGCATACCTATAGCTATCTATATGCTATACTTGTATAAATCTCTCTATATATATACAAATATATCTCTCTAATTCTCAACACTACACTAACCCAAACAATGGCCAATGATGGCCAGCACGCAACTGTAACTAACCCACTTTGCGCAGGTTATTGCCAAATATTGCACCACTAAACCGGATTTGTTTCTCTGCATTTATGTGTGTCTTTATTTTGAAATTCAAATCAATTGAACTCGAAATCCAAATTCTAATCGAACCGCAGCAGATTACATTAAACAATGTAAGATAGCCGAGAAGAGTTTCGTCAATTGCTCCACGCAAAGCATCCAACAGCTCTTCGACAAGCTGAACGATGGTAAGTAGATTCATATAGACTCTATATAGATACACCTAATCATACCAACAAACACACACACGTACACAGGCATACCGGGGCTGACCAGCATCAAGAGCTTCGATCCATTCCACTTGAACCGCATCCGCATATCGCAGGGCAACAGTAATGCGATTAATCTGAAAGTCGAGCTGGCCAATGTGAAAATCATTGGATTCGGTCACACCAATGTGCTGGAGAGCATGTAAGTGGGCAATAACCTTTAAGCGAACACCAACTAATTCCCTCCTTCTCCTTCTGGCAGAGTGTTCAAGAAGGATTACAGTTGGAAGACAACCTTCACGCTGCCGGTGATGAAGCTTCAAGGTGATTACAGTTTATTTGGGCGCATTTTGCTCATTCCTCTCAATGGGCGTGGCCAGGTGTTTCTAGATGCAGGTAAGATGTCTTTCACACCTCTTTCAGTCCACCGTCTTATGCATTTTCCGGGTAGAAAACATGACTGTTACAATGCACACAAAGACGCGACTGTATTCAAAGGGCGGCTTCACCTTTTACAATGTGACCAATTGTCGCGTGGACTTCAAAATGGATGGTCTCAAATCGTATTTCTCCAATTTATTCAATGGCAACAAGCAATTAGGTGAGTAATCAGTTAATGTGTGCCCCCTTTCCTACAAGTTTCCGCCTTGCAGAGGACAGCACTAACAAGTTCTTCAACGACAACTGGCGCATGCTGGCCGATGCCCTTTACTCGGTGATCACACAGACCATTGAGGATATTCTGCTTGATGTTCTGAAAAAGATATTCCATTTCATACCGGCCAACTTCTTTGTCAGCGACATCCCTACTCCAGAGCAACTCTACGGCAAAACAATAGCAAAGCCCAAGTAAAATTGAACTTACTGCAACATAAGTTATTGGTTTTGCCTGGCTATCTTTTATTTCTTATTACTTCCTTATTTAGATACGTATGTATGTATATATTGACAGATTGTCTGGGGTATCATTTCGTTAGTTTAATTTAAAAATACTTTACTTGATTTAAAGAAATGGTTTAAGGGTAGAGCTCTTACATCAGTAAAGCGGACTTGCAGCCTAATTTAATAAGGAAATTGTACATTGCTTTATCTCTTCTGAATCGTAATTAATTATTAAGTTTCATGTTCTTAGAACATTATCAAATGTCGGCTTTTCTTTCTTTAATTTTTCCTATATTTGAATTTCATTTGTAACATAAAATTAAAAACATTTTTACAGTAAAATCTCAATAGTTTGTATAATGCCTTGAAACCCACAAATGTCGATAGGAAAAATAAATGCAAATGCATAAATACTCCGCACTAATTGCAGTGAAAATCATTCGCACTAAAGTTGAGAAAATTGAGCCATAAACATGAAAATACCCAGGCAGGCAATAAGTACAGCGGGTGAGTTCTCGCTGAGGTCAACCACAAATACGGCAAAGCTAAAGCCGTGTGTTTAAATTAATTGCCGCAAACATACCCCAGCCCCATATTAATTTATTTTTTTGGCGCATTGGCTTTTTGAAGTCTGCCAATAATTTGTAAATGCAGCGGCTGCTGCTGTCCCATTGTCGCTGTTGTTGTTCTTGTTATTGTTCATGTTTAAATGTTATTGTTGTTGTTCCCCTGCTGTTGTAGCTCCTTGTTGCTGTTTTAAAATTACCCGCACCGCAATTAAAACATTTGACGCAGTGGCAGCCATTACAAATGTCCGGCAATTAGTTTAAATTTAATGCGCCGTGAATTTTTCACTTGCCCCACCCTGGAACAGCTTGTGCATAGGTTACAGCATTTTGCGGTCACTGTGTACCATTTTTTTAGGATCTGTATACCAGAGCGACAAATCCTGTGCGTGATTGCAATAAATTCGCAGGCTCACTGGCAAATGCACTCGCGCACAAGGTAAACAGCAATGTACCCCATGTCAGACTATGGCAAGTGGTCGAAAGCGCTGCCGTTGCTCTGGAACCGAAAGACAAACATGCCGAATAACTGTTTTTGCTTGTGAAAAGTGTAATACACTCTATGAAGTGATCCATAGTATATATTGTCCTCAAAAAGTCTGTGTTCATTAAGGTTAATTTACTATCAATATCTAAAGAATAGCGAAAAAGTTAATTTAATTTTCATTCTTCATTACAAAGTACTCCTGTGCTCGTAAAGATCACATATCGTAGAGACTGCAGTAGTTGATATAATTGAAATCAGATATGAGTAATAAAAAATATGGCGCAGGTAGAGTCTGTTTAATTTTAAGCAGGATTCCAGTATGCTACACTCGATCAAACGCTTCCCGGATGTCCAGGAAGAGGACGTTGCAATATTCTTTGTTTTCGTAGGCAGTCAATATTTGCTCAACAACCCGATGTAGCTGCTCAACAGAGCAGTGGCCTGCACGGAACCCGAACTGGTGCTCAGGGGTAATTCCCTGGTCTTCTATGATTGTGACCATCCGGAAGCCAATCATCCTCTCAAACACCTTTAAAATCGAAGGGAGGAGACTGATTGGCCGGTAAGAAGAGGGTTCTCTTTCTGGATTGCCAGGTTTTTGGACCATGGTGATTAGGCCGAGCTTCCACTATTTCACACTCACAATAACACCCAACGTTATATAGTGGATCGCACGACTGGGTAGAGCCTTTAAGGTGACATTGCAGATGACGTCATAGCCTGGTGTTTTGTTACTGTTTTGGCGTGCTATGACATCAGCTATCTCTCTAGACTCGAACGGAACCCGCCTTTGTCGCCAGTGGCCAGCGGGGCGGGGAAATTTCTAAATTTAACATTTCCCTGTAAACGTATTTTATGTATTGTATTGCATACCGTGCAGCGCTTATTCTCTTTTAGCACATGCAGTGACGTTTTATCTGCAGCCTAAAAGTAGACAATGCTCAATTTATTTAAAGATGCCGCCCGAGAGTATGCATTAACTTTCGTTCGTTTTGGGTTTTGACACGATAAATTCAACTAACTGGTAGCACTGGCGGATGGTCACACCACTAAGCATCGAACATCGTTCGATGTGGTCACACTATTGCGAAAATTTTCCGCTGTCTTGTATTGAATTGGCAACACTGGCAGGCGACCACAAAAACCCATCAAAAAATGACCAGTTGAAAAATGAATATAGATTTTCATTAATTTGTTTCTTTAATCGTTCCAAACTGTACGCAAACCTAATTAGATCTCTACCCACTTTAACGCAGGGCCATAAATTATATATTTAATTATTATGTCCACTCAGCATAACTGGCCAATTAATTACAAAATAATTTGAAATTAAACGATGTCACTGCAATCTTAACGCGTATTTTCGAGGATTAAAAAACACGAACAGTTATGTATTTGTGCGTGTGTATTTGCGTGGACAAAAATGTGCCATGAACGTACATAACCTTTAAAGCTCGAATAATAAAAATTTATAACCAAATAATTGCAATCTCATTAGGACACCCCTGACACCGCAACATGGACATGACACCACTCCTATGCCAGGCAATCTGTGGAGACAGCGCCAATTGGGGAACGCGTAAATATATATATCCGCTTTTTGTAAAATATTTAACAATAATTGAGCGTAAAATAATCGTACAAAATGTGCCGACCGTCGATAAGGTCCTGGGCGTGGTGGTGTTAAAATCCCAACAGCACAACACACTGGCCTCCAGCTGCTCCCAGTCGCAGGGCATGCGTTAATTGCAGCGATTGCCGCCAATGTTGCAGTCGCACTGGATCGTACATGGACACGGATTGCGGCGACAATTGTAATTAAATAGACACCACACATGGCCGACGACCCACCCGGTCGGTCCTCTCGATTTATTCAGCCATCGATGGCAACAGTGGTTGAACACGGCAAAATGCTTAAATGATACTGAATGAGATACTTCCATATGCAATCAGTTCATTTTGGAGGTACATGCAATGAAATTGAGTAAACAGACTAATATAAAGGGGTAGGGTAACATTACAATATATTCAACTTTAATTTAAATACAAAGAAATAAAATTATTATTATTATTATAATTATTATTATTATTTTACATAATTTAAGGACTTATAATAGTTTCCTAAAAAAATTGGATAAATCCGTGAAAGGCAGTTTGCCAACGGGAAAACAAGCAGCAGAGTGGCGCAGTGGAAGCGTGCTGGGCCCATAACCCAGAGGTCCGAGGATCGAAACCTTGCTCTGCTAATCTGAGTGGAATTCATTTGAGAATTTGTTTTTTATTTTTTTTTTTGTTTAAACCTAATATTGTAAATTTTATTACTATAATTATTTTATATCGCTATTTTCTAAATTGAAATATTTAAATTTATTCAACATTAATTTGTTATATTAGCTGAATGTTATTTTTATTAATATTTAATGACCACTGAATCATATAAAAAATAAAATTTTTTAATTTAAATTAATAGTCGATTGTCTATAGTCGACTTTAAATAAAATAAATAAACAAATATATTAAATAACACCAAGTATGCTATTATGGTATAAACACTTTTGTCTATTAATATTATTTCATTTTTTTTATCAGAAAATACTTGTTTTTCCATCGAAGTTTCAAACCAAAATTTCATTCAAAAGAACTGTGCCTCAGATAACGCATTTGGCAAGCACATAGCAAGCAGCAGAGTGGCGCAGTGGAAGCGTGCTGGGCCCATAACCCAGAGGTCCGAGGATCGAAACCTTGCTCTGCTAGTTGTAAAACGCTTGTTTGTGACTGTAGCACTTTTTTTTTATATTTTTTCAATTCTGACTGTTTTTTTCTTTCTTTCTTTTAACTTTATTTATAAAACGTTTATTTATTTATTTTTTGTATTATTATCTTGAAATCGAGTCATTTGCTGTTTTGAATGAAAAAGAACTCATGGAACTAAATAGAATAAGAGAATACCTCTGTACAATGTTCCTTTAGATAATTTGCGTAATTTGTTGACAATAATCCAAGTACTATAAACAGTCCACAGATTCGTCTCGGACAAGAAAGACAAACAAACAGCCGTTGGCCAGGAAAAAACCCCACCTTAATAAGAATTTTACTGACTTCCGCACAGCAGCAGCAGCCGTTTACAAGATTTTATTTACACCTCTGTGAAAATGTTTACACTTCAACAGGCAGCGGCAAGGAGCGAGAGACGAAGCTGAAGTTCCTCCCGTCGCTGAAATGAGCAATATGTAAACCCCCAAGACGCTTGAGGCAGCGCCCCAAACAATTGAAAGTGGATTTCCGGCTTAAAAATTGCTCAAAAGGTAGAAGAAACTGAAGACGACCCAAGGCAAGCAGATGATAAAACTCATAAAACCAACGGAGGAGGTGTTGAAAAAATGCTAACGGCCTGAATAATACGCTGGCATGGCTCTCACCACAACTAGGGCCAGAACGAGGTGTGGGGTGGGCGGACAGGGGCTTGTCATAGCGCAAATTTATGTAAAAATTTGTAGCAATTGCAATAGGTTCGGGGCGCAGCAGTAACGTTCTTCTTTAGAAGATGGGGTAGGACAATTTGGGTGCAGGAACAAATAAATTCCTCGATTCTCAACGAGTTTTATGCGCATTTTAAGCACACTCGCAACTCGTGGGCGAATGCCTTGGGGCTATACCAAGTTATGATTTCTTTAAGGTGCGAGTGCTGTCTCTCTCTTCCTGAGGTAACTGAATGTCTCTAGGGATGCGGAGAACTAAAACTCAATTCACTTAAATACGAGCATATTTTAAATGCAAAATGGTATTAAAAACTTTACCAAAAACTGATTACAGTTCCTCCCCAAGTATTTGCCAAGCACTCCATGAGTCTGATTGCGCACTGGCAACCAGTAACCAGTGCCAAGCCAATAATGTACAAAACGTCTTAAGAAATACTATACAGAGTTGAGGATGTGGGCCACACAGCCCATCTTCAGTGCCAGTCTTCCAACTCAAAGACTGTCAAAATTAGCTCTCAGCTGGCAACGCCTCAAAGTGCAAATATTGAGCGAAGGCAGGCAGAACTGACAGTGCCACTAGTGCCCCCATCCTCTCCTCCCCCTTGCTAAGATGCCTTACGAATGTTGCACAGCACTCGTCCGAACTCGACGGCATTTGGCAGACAACATTTCATTTCATCAAAATTTCAACTCGAATTCGCTTATTTCGTTGCTGGAATTTTTCTCAGTGCCGACTGTTGTTTTTGGCAATTTGTTTGTTTGCCAATTGTCTGCCGGTTATGCTTATCCTTTTTGTTGGCCAAGCTGATTTAATAAGATTTCATTTCTCTCCCTCCCTATCTCCCCTCCCCTTTGGGACTGTCTTTTTATGGCAATTAACATAATTTTTGTAAGTGGATTTTCAGAGTTCAGCGAGTTGCGAATTAAAAACTTTAAATTCGCCCGAGCTTAAGAGAAACTTCGCCCATGGCCATTGAACTCAAAATTCGTTCGCTATTCCATAGCTCCCACGATAAGACATTGCGATAGGGTACCAAGTTGGACTGTTAACGCAGCTAACACCCTTTCACACAGCCTTTCTTTTTCACTTTGCCGCCACAGGCCAATCGCCATTTGCCACTTGCCGTTTGCCATTTGCGATTTGCATTTGCGAACACTTCAATTGTGTGACAAAAATTATTATGCTAACTTCATATGCCGAGAGATTGCGATTGCGATTGCCGTTGTCATTGCGATTTCGACTGCAGATACAACCCTCTTCCAAAAAAAAAGCACAGAAAAAATGCCAAAAACTTGAGGAGTATGCAAATTGGAAGGCCCAGAGCAATGCTAACCCACAGAACCAGCGAATAAAATATTTTTTTCGTTTTCGAGGTTAAGGTCTTGAGTTTCGCGAGAATCGAACTCCATTAAAATGTATGAGTTGTCGTCGAAACTAACGTGAAAAAGCTGTTACTGGTGTTGGTTTCGATGGCCAGTCCCAATTATGATATAATCACACAGAAAATTGCAGAGACCATTATCAATCAACCCCATTATTGCATAGTTCAATAAACCCATTATAAACCTATAACTGGGCGTGGCAAATATTGCCGAGCATAATTATTGCAACGAATTGGATTGACTCCTGGATTCGTATACGCGTCTTTGGGTTCTCTTTACCAGTCACGTGTCTCGCACTGGAAATACCCAAATTTGCATGTCAACCCACATTTTGTACTGATTCAATTTGCATGTGTTCAAATCGATTGCTTGGGAATCAATTTCAGATCGATCTTCGCATCGATCCACACGCCTGCAAACCCTGAAACTGCTTAGATACCAGCTTGATCATGCTAATTTTATTTCAGCTCACATAATTTATACTTGGTATTTCCCTGGGGAACTTCTTTATTCGCAATTTATAGGCGGATTCTTGTTTGTATACCATTTTAACCAAATATAGGGTATACGTACAATTTCTAAGTCGAAGCAAATATGAACAATTTTAGATCCACTAAACGAAGAGTTATTAGTAAAATCTTTAATATCATAACAACTGGTTTGCAACTTACTCTAACCACATTTATTAGGTAGTAGCTTTCATATTTCAAATAATTTTTTTATTCAATTAGAACCTTAGTTTTTTCGAGGGTATCCATAGTAAAGTTCCCTAAAAGAAACTAATTTTCTTGTTGCTTCCTTCAATTCGCTTCTTAGCTGAGTCATTAAACAGAGGCAAGCCGCCAACTGGTGTGTGAGAAGAATATAATGATCTAAGCAGATCGAGTGCTCTACTTTTTTTTAACTCACTTAGGGTAGTATTTATTGTGTTTGCATTGATTCAGCGCACTACGACAACAACGTGGCAACAATAATTATTATCAATTATATTTAATTTATAACCTCACAACAATTAAAGTCACTTGCATTAATTTCCATCAAGCGCGACCATTTTTTTCATGCAACACAAGCGGTAAGGTTGATAAATAAATTCGATAAAAGTCACTGAAATGTCAATAATTGAAATGCACATGCAAAAAAAAGGCAAGAATGAAAAATGAAAAAAATTAACATTTTTATAAAACAAATTTAATTTGGACATTGCAAGCGTAACAAACGGCATAAATTGCCTGTACAGCCGTTGACGGAAGGACCTTGAAACAGATGGAACAACTCAAAAGAAACGAATAAAATGAACCAAGTGATATAGACAGGGCAGCACTCCACAGAGTTGAAATTTATGAAGTTGGCAAACGCGTGTTTATATAGTAAATATATGCATATAATACTTGTACAAATCCGGTCTCTTCTAATTGCAGTTCTTAAGTGCTTCAAGCCTGCTGCAAAGATTTATAGCCGTCTTAATACGAGTTCACTTAGATAAATTTGTATATGGTTAGATTTATTTTTTTTTTACTCACTGTCATCTTGTGACTCAGAAGGCATTACTGCTGTCAACGACTCTTGGCTTAAGCGATGTGCAGTGCATCCTTAATTACATCAAGTAGTGAACTCAGGCTAGAGACCCATTCGCGCCCCGCCTACAACACATTCCCCATGCTTGCTGCTTGTTTTCTGGGATAAAATTGCAAGGAGACAGAGAAAGACAGACAGAAAGAAAGAGAGAGACAGGAGGCAGGAGAAAGCCAGGCAGAACAGTAGTCAACTATTTGCAAGTTTTTATTGTCTTTGAGAAGATGTCGGTAAACTTTGTGTATAGCTATCTAGTCGTATCTCGTTCGTAGGCTCCATTACGTGGTTTGCTTCACAAATTCTGCATGAGTAATGAGATATTCAACGAGAGATCGACTCTATGTAAAGTGCATCAATGATTTATGTGCAAATTATTTAACGGAGAATCTACTCAACACTAGCCGGAATCATCTTCAAGCACACCATTCTGCGAAAACCCTTAATTTATGCTCCTAACGATATCAGTCGAATCAGCATACGAGTTCACTGCCTCCTACCCTGCGACAACATGTGCTGGCAACAATCGCTCTAAATCATTGTCGTCTGTTTCACCGGAGTACGAAAACGTCTTAGCCAGCGACACCCCTTAGCCGCGCAATCTCTAATGTCGACCCCCGCAGTGCCTTTACTCTACAGTCGTCCATTGCCATTATCAGCGTCATCAATTCGCTGCCTGCAGACAGCTTGTCACCGTCGGGTAAACATGCGAATTTCGCAGTCGAGCAGGCAAACACGTGACGATGACGGTGAATCTGCTGCCTCTCTGCCATTGCCGCTGCCACTGCTTCTGGCTCTGAATCTGACTCTGATGAGCAGGCAGGAGAGGGCCACGCGATGGTGATGACACCTCACACCCGACAATGATGTCAATTGTGTGACAAAAGGCATTTTGCATACTAAAATCAAACAGCGTCAGAGACCGACTGAACCTGCGACAAAGACATAAACCGCAAACTGCCTATAACATAATTTAGATCAAGAACTGAAGTGTTGACAAATTTATATTGAACAATTTGAGACATCAGTACGGAACATAAAAATACACAAACACAAATTCACAACAACTTTATATCTGTGTTCTGCTCCATTAGCCCATGCTGAACATTTTCAGATTGTTGAAGCCCTTCGACTTGTCGACTCGCCCGAAGAGCACTCCATTAAAGATCTGATCACCTTTGGGCTTGGTCAGTCGAAGACTGAACTTGAAGTTCGTCTCTGGCAAGAAGCTGGGCAGTAGCTCCTCATCCACACGGTAGTCCTCCAATGTGTAGGTCCCTTTCTGAATGGGGCACTCCTTGAACATCTTGCCGTGTTTACTTATATCCTGATAAATCATGCGTGTCAGCGGATCTGCGTTGCGCTCCTTCAACATCTTGCAAAAGTTTATCGACCTACTCAACAGATTGGTATAGTTGCCCGAATCTGTCTCTAGAGCAATGCTTGCGGTTAGCTCCACGTCTTCTAACGTGTCAAGCATATCGATAACGACATTTAAAGTGTTTTCCGAGCTGTTCTTGATATCGACTTTAACGTCAACAAACTTTCCGTTGGCCTCATAGTCAAAGCGGGTAAAGACGATCTTAAAAGATCGCTGAAAATGCATAAAAAGAAGAATACCGAGTCATATCAATTGAAAGAAAGGTTTAAACTTACCCATCCCAATCCCATAGGACACATTAGAATAACCAGAAGTGTCACAAGGTGAAAACTTAGAAAAAGTACTGCTCTCATCTTAGGTAAATTATTATCTGACATTTTTTCAATTAGACAGTAGTTATATGATTGCAATTACCAAAGGTCATGCCTCAGTGGACCAATGATTATTTTGGCCATTAGGGAGAAAGATGAGATTAAAATCGCATATTCCCATGGCAAATTTAGTCGGCTAAATGTTATTTTGACTTTGAAGTAATTTGAAAATCATTCAGGCATTAACTTTGAACTCTATTTCCCGATAGCATCGAAACAAAATTATTATGTCGATTTGTTGGCCAGTTTTACAGCATTATAAATATCGCAGGGTCTTGTGAGAACTGACAGACATCAAATCATCATGTTGTTAAACAGTCTCGTTTTGTTGCAAATCCTCTTGGCATTCTGCTATGGGGCACTGGCTGAGGTAAGTCGAATATATTTAAAACGCCAATAAACCGTTAACTCATCCTGATATATGAGTAGAAAATGTTGAGGCCCAAGTTCAACGAAATAAAGTTGTGGAGCGAGGAGAAGTTGGTCAGCCACAAGGTGGCCTATGACAACTCGGACCCGCATTTGAACTTCTCTATGGAAGTGCATCAGGAACTGCGCGATGTAGATGTCCATCTGGAGGTGCGCATCACAAACAAGCAGGACTCGTTCTACACTACTACGATAAACACCACCGTGAATGTCTGTCGTATTCTGAACTTTGCCAACAAGTCACCCGTCGGTCGATTTGTACATGGATTCATTAAGGAATATGGCAACGTTGTCGATAACTGTCCCATTCCCAAAGTAAGTCCAGTTTTGTGTAGTCCTGTCTAACCTGCACTTTAGATCTACATCTTCTAGGGCAGATACAAATTCCATCACTTACGCTTTAATCGAAAATTGCAGGGATCGTACTATATCAACAAGTTCTGGTGGCCTGAGGATCCAACCACAGCCATTCTACCTGAGATCGAGTTCGAAATTCGATTCGAGGCGTTCCAGTTGGATGCCTCCAAGAAGCGAACGCCCCTCATGAACGATCACTTCACTGGCGAATTCAATGTACAGGATGTCAACAATCTGAAGCCCGGCATTTTCGCTATGTTGCCCAAGGCGGTCTAAGCCTACGTGGTATCACGGCCACAGTTACCTATCCTAACCAGCACGTTTAATGTTTCAATGGTATTCTTTAAATTTGTCTTTTAACGTTTTCATTTATGTGTCAATGAGCAATACAGTTGCCAATAAGCGCAGCCAGATTTTTAATTTTTTTTTGATAACGTGCAAATATAAAGCGCATTATGTCATCAAATGTGACTTAGCAATCAATCAATTCGTCAGCATTTCAATAGTCTGTCCCCCTTTAGGAGTGTTCTAATTCTGCCTGTCTACGCGTATCTTGAAACGCACCAAAGCCATTCTCCCTGTCAAAATATCCATCACTGTCATTCTATATAAAATATATTATTTAATATTTCTCAGAACGTTCAATTTGCATACATTTTGCATACTGCAAATTGCAAATTGAATTAAAATTGACCGTCAAAACAGGCCCCATCAGCATAGAGAGAGAAATACTACGCGAAATTAATATTCAATATATTTGCAATGAAATGTTTGGGACTCGCGTCGTGTTTATTGTGTTGCCGGTGACTGTTTTCGAATTTTAAAAGCGCTTTAGGCTATTTTTTGTCACTGCGAGGTGGCAATCGCTTTGATTCCGTGAGTATTTTGTATGATTTATGTGCATGTTTATTGATATCGATATGTACATGTACATATTTCCAGTTTAGAGCAATTGCCAGATTACTAATGGCGCTGCATAGCTTATTGAGGAAACTATAAAAACTCAATAAAAGATTCTAAATACCAGAAACGTGGCATAGAAATTAATATATTTTTATTATACAAAGTGAATAAAACAAGAATATTTATGAAGAAATTCTGTTACTTTATTATGCAACTGTAGACCAGTTCACAAAACTGAATAATATAATTTGTAGCAGAGCTGGAGCAACATCGATGTTATAGGGCATCGAATCGGTGTTCGTTTTAAAAACCTCAGCAAAAATCGCTGTTTCTCCAACTCTAATATTCAGATTCGGTTGCATTTGTACAAAGGTCGAATAGGAATTTCAAATTGTTACAATAATTAATGAAACCTAAAAATGGTTTTCTGAGTACGAAAATTATATATACCCAGTCGTTTTGATGCAACAATTTTGCGTTTCAGCTGATATTTTCAATTATTAATGTGCTTGTCATATTTTTAATGATTCTGGATATATTCAATGCGTGCAATTATTTTCTTAAATTTAACTGAAATTGCCGCCAACTTACACCGAAACTTGGATTCAATCAGTGTTTAGTAGTCGATCGATTGTTTCATTTGACGGATCGAAGGCTTTAAATTCAATTTGGATATGCAGATCTATTCAGCAATTCTCATTGGTATAGGTTGTCTTCTTCAACTTTCAAGCGTGGTAAATATAGTTGTTTTTAGACGGACTTAGACCATAAATTTGACCCATTTCAATTTAATATTAGATTTGCAAATTTAGCCTTCTAAATCCGGCAACATGTGGTGATTATAACCGTAGCTACTTAAGAAACTTTTCAATGCGAATGGATAACGCAATACTGAACGTAGAACTGGATTTAATTAGCCCCTTCTTTTCGGGGCTGCAAATCAACATGGACTTTCTGGGCCGCAAGATCAAATCGAAAAACTATCGTAGCTTCTATCGATACACAATGGACATGTGCAGCATTATGAACTATCAGAAAAACAACATGTTTAAACGATGGTTGTCTGGTTTGCTCGCATATGGTAACATAAATAGACCTTGCCCCATGCCACCAAATCTCTATTACATTAGAAATTACGACGTTAATAATCTTGCTATTCCTACATTTCTGTTTGCTGGCGCCTATCGTATATCATTCAACATTGTTCAAAATAGAGATAAGGAGAAAAAGAAGGATTTCATTATTGAATGCGTCCTAGAAATCGAAATTAAATAAAATACAATTATTCATAATTTGTATGTTACACAAAGACTTTTGATTTTTGTTAGATATTTTTATTATAATCCAAACTTTATATATTGGTGTTTTCATTTACAAAAATGAATGTAAAATAAAGGCTTAATTGATTAATATTTTCCAAGGAAAGTCTAGAATGAATACAATTTAGTCATAACATATTGTATTTCTCCTGTAAATATTCTGTTAAATACATCTGTTACCAATTGTATGAGACAACTATATAGTTAATTTTATAGAGATATGTTTTGCTTGTCGATATCTAAATGTAATTATCACAGAAACTAGAATCGATAACAATAACTAGTTGTATTAGTGCTAGCATTGAATAGAATATTTGCGAATGGCAATTAAAACTCGCTTAGTCCGCAACTTCCAATGACTTGTTAACCAGACTAAATAATCAATTATTTCCAGACTCATTTGACTTTCAACATTGTCATGAAAATGGACAAATTTTTCAAATCAGTCTATATAATACTAATTGCGATTAAAATCGGCTGTGAGCTGTCGAGAGTTGTCGATGCCGTGAGTCTTCTCTGTCAATTTAACTAAATTCAATTATTTATTCATGGCAAAGTCTAGCATTTTATTCCAATCTGGAGAGAGCAAGTACAGCCCGAAATATTTTAACAACTTCTCCATGAGCATCGTCAACAATTCCCTTAACTTGGATATGAGCACCAAAAAGCTTCTTACCCGTGGATTCAAAGTGCACGTGGACTTTTGCCTTAGTCTGGGCAATACAAAAAAGTACCAGAGTGTTTTCACCCACGTTATGGACACTTGTGGAGTTGTATCCGCTGTGAAGAGAAATATATTCAAGGCCTGGTTTAAAACCATGCTCAAGCATGGCAACTTCATGTATAATTGCCCAGTCCCCGCAGGTCACTACTTTCTACGTGACTGGAAGCTAGATGCCTCATTGGTTCCCCAATACTTGTATACAGGCGACTATCGAGTAACTGGACACTTTTTCTATGGCAAATTTAAAACAAGTCAAGAGGACTTTGTGTTGGACATGACTGTTTTCGCATTGTTGAAAACTAAATAGAAAACGATTTAGGAAAAATAAAGATTAATTTTATTATTATGGTTTGGAATACTGAAATAAAATAATAATATGCAAATAAGTTATTTTGTATCTTTTATTCCGTATTATTTATTTAAAATGTTGATTAAGGAAATTGTATACAACCACTTAAATAACTTTAATTGCATGTTTATGCATCGTTGAGTATTATCACAATAAAACGGAACTGAATCACAGTATGACAATATGATCAAAACTGTCAGAACATTGTCAAAATATACCACGATGGCGGGTACCATAACACCGTTAAAAATACTCTTGATCTCAGGATACATAGTCAATATTCAGGTATTTCCTTTATGCAATATAAAATTACAAAAATAATGTTTTCTTCTTTGCTAAACAGGCAAATAAAATGGTTTTTCAAACCGGAGATTGCACTTTCAATCGTGATGTTTTTGCAAACTTCTCAGTCCAAATACAGAATGGACATATTATGCTGGATATGAACCTCATTAAAGTTTTATCGTTTGGTTTAAAGGGCCGTTTAACCGTTGAGTTCCGCATGTCGAAAGCTAAAAACTATCAAAAGCTATATCACACCGATCATGACTATTGTGCTCTGCTCAAAGGAACTCAGAACACACTTGCCCGTCGCTGGTTTCTAAGTGTGTTAAAGACGAGCAACTTTGCAACTAGTTGCCCCATTCAACCAGATGAATACTATATACGCGGATGGAAAGTGGATGGAAACTTAATACCTTCGTTCCTGAGCTTTGGTAACTATCGATTTGAAGGTATCTTATACTTTGGAAAGTATAAAAAGAATACAATTAATCCTTTGTTACGATGTGTAACTGAAGCAATACTTACCTAGAACATGTTTAGACCAAAGATAAATTATAATATATATATCCAACATTTCACTTCATATTTGAACATTAAATTATGTCGACTTGTTCTCAGGCATATTCACAGAAATACACAGATTCATTTTATTTTCAATTGAATTCAAAAGCTGAAGCTCTTTTAGAACTTTACAAAAAGTTCATGGGTCAAATCAGCGACTATTTGAGGTCCATTAGACAAGGGTCTTCAAAAGGCGCTCTGGCCTCTGTCGTTGTTAAACTGGGCAGCTGCTCCGCATCACGCACAATCTCATATATACAAACATATTCTCCAATCCACAAACTAAAACAAGCACAACCATTCACACACATATGTATATACATATGTACTATATCCTTTGTCTGACTGGCAACTTGCAAGCTTACACTCGCATGGCGATTCAAGTTGTAAATCTTATAAAAATTGCCATTCAATGCAAACATTTTGAAAACATTTATCAATAAGTTGGGGCTAGAAGTCTTCAAGCCCATACGATTTATATTATTGGTTGCATACCTAACAATGGAAATCTTTAATTTGACGATAAAGTTGATACACTGCACAAAATTTGACAAAAACTTTGATATAAATGAAAAAAAAGAAATGGTATTGTTATTAAACTTTTATTACAACATTTTAACTATGACTTTATATTATATGTAAATATTGTATATGTAAGAAGGAAGGGATTAGAAGAGATGACAGACAGGGCCATTTACAAGAGCTGTCAGCATTGTCATTTTAACAACACGAGATCGAAGGAGAAGAGGAAGAGTAGAAGAAGAAGAAGCGTCATGCCCTTTCAAAATTTAAAGTCAGAGAAAGGTGTCACTTTTAATAAATAAACTATTCCATTAAATAAACATAATCCATACATATAATACAAACAAGCGTTAGAATATTTCTTTCCAATTAAATAATCATACTCTTTTTTAAATACAACACTCAAAACTAAATAGAAACCTTACTTCTCTGTCAAAACTCGCGTCCAATTTCTCTCAGTGAATTCAGTGCAATATGTTGCATAGACCGCTGTCGCCTTGGACCAGGGACAAGCTACACATGTGGCAGAGCCAGAGAGCCGAACAGAGTCGCACAGCCAGTCGGCTAGTCTGCCAGCCAGTCAAATCTGTCCATTTGGCTAATAAATCCTTGAGCAGCTTATTGAGCTACGTCTGCGCATAAATATTATGGCTGGCAACTGGCCGAGAACGGGGGCACAGTAGGACGACACTCGCCTGGCAGTGAGTTGAGTATGTGATGCCTCCATTTACTTTTCACTTCAATACTTTCGACTGCCTGACCTCCAGTCCCCGTCGTCCCCTCTCCACTTCCCTGAGCATTCTGTGCCCGCCTCGTACGTGTTAAATAAAATTCAACACCAGTTTTTTCTCTTTTTCTACATTCTTCTCCTTTCTCTCTCTCTCTCTTACTCTTTCTCCGCCGTTCACGAATTCCAGAGCTGACATTGGATTTCGGTTGACTGTCGTGTTGGTATGCCTGCCCAGGACTTTTGTTGTTCTTATGTTCTTACCGAGGAAGGGAGAGAGAAGAAGAAGGCTCTGCCTATGCTGCTTTCTTAAGTACACTCGCTGCACTAAAAGGATATGCAAATTGTTTGAATAGCAAACGACATGCTTAGCAATTTTTGCTCAGGTCTCTATGAGGCGGCAAAGAAAGAAATCCAACGTAACATTTCTCTTTAGTAATAGTAGAGTGTGTTTTGGCACTGGTTTTGGTCAAACAATTTTTCTTCTGGCCATCGCATTGTTGTTTGTTTTTGCGCATTAAGTTGTTGCTACCAGGATATCAGGCATGTCCTTCGCCCAATGCAATGTACAGGAAATGTTTTGTTGTATTTCACACTCGCTGGGTATAAATCACAGTGTCCCATGTTATGCCATGCCCCCATACCACTGTTGTCTCTCTCCCTCTCTCTCTCGTCGTCTGCTTCTAGTGGGATTATTGAATTAGTTGATTATGTGCGACAGCACCGGGTGGTGCGGGCAGCCTGTAGCTTTTCTATTTGAATTTCGTGCAGAGCAATAAATCTTTTGTTCTCCAGTGCCATTTTACACATTTCAAATCTCATTTAAATCCCGAAACAAGGCCAATACAATGTTGCGGTGGCGGGCAACAACTGCAACAACTTCTGGGTATGTTCTCTGCCAGGGTACCCCATGCTCTTATTGCAGCTTATTCATTAAGGTGCTTCGACAAGCTTATGCATGCCAAAGTTGTTTCTTCAGATTAAAGGTGCCCAATTAGAAACCTTTCTTTTACTTGAGCTCTATTTGTATTATCTCTCCATATTTACTGCGATATTTTGTGTTTATTTTCAACTAACTATTAAAACTCTTCACTTATCATAAGAGTTGTAAATTCAAAATTATATTTGTGTTGCACAAAAGTTGCATGTTATTTACATAGTACCATATCAGATATACAAAGTAAATGCCGCATAAGAAACTCAGTTTGAGGCGCAATCAAGCACAAAAATTGCGCAAACTGCGCAACCGAGGAACCATATGCTGGAGTCGGCATTCTGGTAAGCTGATAAACAAGATAAATCGCAGACAGGAGAGAAGGAAGCGGCAGAACGAGAGCTGGAGGGTCCTTTATGCCCGTATTTAGAGTTACCATTGATGGCAGATTGAGTCAGTCTGCGACAGGACAAGCGGATAAGAGAACAAGCAGGACAGAAGAAAATAAATATGGCAACAATTGGGTTCACTCCCACCTTGGAATACTTTTTGAATGGCCAAAGGCATTTTTAATGCTCGCCCTGCAAGTGAAGTTCCTGCGAAATGCAATTTCGTAGCAAGTAAATCTGATAAAGCCATTGTAAGTGGATTGCATTAGGCTCGAAATTAAGTTTCCCATAGCCCATCGAAATATTCCTACCTGTATGAAGAAGGAGTTGCACAAAGGCGAACAATTAGCGGATATAAAGCGAATGTTCAGAAATGTAAGAGGGCCGCAGTATCCCAAATAAATCACTTAACCCAAATCCTAAGTCGCAGCTATTCACATCAATTTTTCAATTCGGCTCACAATAAAGAAGAAAGAAATGCGACCTGACACTGCGAGAAAAACTCTTTTTTTTTGTGGTATTGTTGCCTCGTTATAAGGATATTGGCGTTGTCGTCACTCGTCCTTCATCGGAATGGAAGATGGTGATGGAGTGGCGCCTTGGCAAACCGCAGTCGATGCTGCTCGCAAATCTGTGTGCCAGTCGTCGTCGTCGACGAACGCGGCTGCATATTTATGCACAGTTCAAAGATCAAAATGAATATTTTATTTGATTTGATTCCTGCTTGGCTGGGCGGCTACAAGAAAAGCATTTTTAAGCACGCCTCAAACGCGTCCCCCTGCTCGGCATAATAAAGTCCTTGGAGAGCTGCAATTGTCTGCTGCGGATTTCGAGAACTCTATACACACATAACCATGAGTGGGTGACTGAATGTGTGCTATCTGATGATGATGCTGATTGCAAGAGGAAAGGCTGTGGCTGTGGAGGGAATTCAATTTTCAGTTCAGGCAGCAGGTGTGAGAGTTTTTAAAGAGTAAACGAAAGGTTGAAAAGTTCTTGAAAAATAAAAGAATGCGAAATCTTATAAATTTGTAACTTTTTACAGATACTTATTTTATGTGTTTTGTCATAGTTTCTATAACATTTTAAAGACTATTATGTAGTTATTTATACTTATACTTCTGTAACTGCAGTATACTCGTATGTTACTTATATAAACCATAGTAACTGGGTACCTATACAATGCGAAAGCATACTTAGTATACTCTATTACGTATGTATATATTATAGTCTGCTTTACTACACTTAACTATGTATACTAAGCTAAACTGAAATAAACTAAACAAACCAAAGTAAACCAGAGTATGCTTAAATATTCTACTAGACTACACCAAACTACAGTATAGGTACTTTATAACATATCATCTTCTATACTACACCACTTTCATAGCATAGTGACCGATATTTGTTTCTTAATTTCGGTGTTAATTTTAATTGACACCAAATTGAAATGAGGCAACAGCTGAGTATATATTATACATAGCAGCTTATTGTAGTGTTATGGGTCGCACTTCTATAAAAGAGCTCGTATATTTGTTTTGCTCGAGCATTAACTCATTTCACAATGCGCGTATCTTTAGTATTGCTATGTGGTCTGCTGAGCTGCCTTATACTGGTAGAAAGGATCGAAGGTACTGAACCTGATGAGGACAACTCGAATGGGGCATCAGAAGAATCGAACAACGCGGACTCTGCGGATTATGATGATACAAACGATAAGTCCACAGATGTAAAGGAATCTAAGGATGCAGAAAATGAAAACGATTCTGATGATGATGAAAGCGACAACGAAGCAGACTCAGATGATAGTGATAATGGAGATGATGGCGAGGCTGATGATGAGGAAGGTGATGGGGAAGATGATCAGGAAGGAGACGAGGAAGGTGATGATGCTGAGGAGGAATCAAGCGGATCAAAGGGTTCAGGTTCATCGAAGAAAACCAAACGAAAGCGTAGTCATATCCACAAGACTAAGCCGAGCTCGAAAAAGATTGTGACAAAACGTCAGAGAGGCTAAAAGATCTCAACCTTAGCTTAAGGCAAAACCTTTCGAATGCTGGCAGTTCTTAAGCTTATGCAAATATATACATATACCATATTTATAAAAATACTAAATATGCCAGAAACACAAAGCGAAGGGTGTGAAAAGTTTCTGGGCGTGCACTCCGGCTTTGCTTGTGGCCTGGTCACCGACTCGGCTCGCTGCGTTCTCATTTCGTGCTGCAAATCCATCAAAGCGTAGCTGCTCCGAGGCTGCAGCACATTTCACACGCCTCGCTGGAGTTCTGTAACTCGAATCCGCAGACTACAGGGGGCGCAAGGGGGAAGTGACTAGCTGAACAAGATGAGAAAGGCGGGACAGACGGGACTGCACAGGAAGCATGCTTCAAGGCAGGCGGCGGCGACGGCGGTGGCGGCGGCGGCGTCGACAAAAGTTTTTTGCCAACGCTGCTGCCGCTGAGGAAAACTTTCGCCGGCGTCGCTGAGGCTGCACAAAATTTGTGTCCAAAAATGATTTGGCTGCTTAAATAGCAGTTGGGCTTTAAAAATGTTTTGACTTAACATCCTCATGGCACTATGGAGGAGTGGCGCTCTCACCTAACAGGCGCCTAAATGCGCCTAAATGAATTTTTCCTGCGAATAGTTTGGCTGGCAAAAGTTTTGGCTGCACCTTTGAGAAAAGTTTGTTCGTATACCTCAAGTTTTTGGCCAAACATTGCCAAAGGCTGAGCTCCTTGGGGGAGGGGATAAACTTGCCATGTAGCTGAACTTTTATAATTATTTGATTTGTACACAATCACTCGTCTATGTTTATTCTCATATGTGTGTGTCTACTATATGTTCGGCATAATGTGTGCAAATCCTTTCTTAACTGTCGACTCGATTACGACAATATTTACACAACTTTTTATTGAAAAGTTTCGTCTGTGCTTGGTTATTGACAGCGTGTGCTCGGCAAACTTGAATATCATTTATTTCTTAATGCACTTTTAAATATCTGTCACATTTATTCAATATTTACCCGACAATAATCGAAACAGCTGCTGCCTAAGCAATCAAACTTATCGAAGCGAGAAAACAAACAGCCGGACAGACAATATTCAAAAAGAATCGAGAAAACTGTAAACAAATGAGAGAAAATTTTAAATATTCTTTAACTATAGATGCATAAGACGACACTCTATTGATTGAGAATCAAACAGTTGTTTCCATACACTCGTCGTGTGAAATATGCGTGCTCTTTGGCTGTGGATGCTGCTCTTGGGCCTGGCCTGTGTTGCAGGTCATCAATCTAAGACTGTGATCCCAAGATCCTCAATCTACAAGAATCTAGAAACAGCAGTACGAGAAACATCCACACGTCTGAATATTGTAATAAGGAATCCTTTGATTAACGCAACTGATGTAAATAAAACAGGGGCCGAGCAATTCTTTTGGAAGAAAATGAGAAGAAACTTCGCTGCAGATTTTATACTTCTGTTCTTTACAATATACATTATATATTTGGTTTTCTTACTTTATTAAATATTTGTAATGAAATTTATATGTTGAAATACCACCGAAACTTTGACACAATAATAAAAGTCTTTTAAATAACAAAAAATTTCCTTTTATTTGAACAACCTTAGAAATAGATACTTAGCTAATGTATATTAAGTACAATAGTACTTAGCTACATTAAATTTTATGCTTGTGATCAGTGCCAACAGCTGTGTAAATTGAATGGTAACCAAATATCTGTGTCTAGACTGAAATTGTAAACGCTGAAACTGTAAATGTAGCACATTCCTAAAGTCGACCCCTTTTAAAAAACTAGAATATTCCAGATTAGTTATATTTTTTAAGCATGTCAAACAAAGACACATCCGTTGGAGTTTTCATATTGTTCTTGGTGGGTTGATAACAGTACATATCATAGTCGTGCACTTGATTCAACATTATCTGTCAATTAATGTGTAATAACTACAGCTTATTTAGGTCAGCCTTATTGCGGACAGATCTATTATTATTCTTTTCGTCTAGCCATAAAAAATCTCTAAATCGTACTGTCCTGAAATATTTCCTTATTAACTTGAACGTAGAACGTATTTTGATATAATTTTTATAAAACTGTTCTTGAATTCAAAAACCTCATAATTAGTAAAGATATTATTAACCCGGTTTTTCGATTCGGTTTCCAATGTCCATGTCCATGGACTATGTCCATGGAACAAATATTTCAGAAATATTGGTTTATCCTGCCATATTTTAATTAGGCACATTTACAGAAAAAAAAGAACAATTATATCTAAATTAATGGAGTATGAAAAATTAATCAAAAACCTATTGTCATGTATTTTGTCTTATTTCCTACTGTCTATGCAAATTTTGTCCGTAATTTTTAACATAATAAATCCTCTTTTTTTGACGGGTAGCTGGCAACCCTGACTAACAATCAAGAAAAATCAAAATTAAAAAGAAATAATGGCATTGAGGACTTTATGTTTACATAAACTCATAACCTAAACATAAAAACATTTTTGTTATTGAGCAGTTGCTAAAATTAAAATAAACTTAAGGTATTTATATTTGCACATATTGCTTCAGCGTGTCTCACTCACTTGGTAAGTGCAAAATATTCAAGTTGGCCACACATTTTAGGCATATCTCGGCAGACGCTTCCTTCAACAACCTCCATTTGTATCTGCTGCTAAACGAGGCACACATGTGCTACCCATATTCTAAATATGCTAACCTCAGCCCCCAGACCTTCGCCATGTTGCCTCATGTATGGGGAACCCGTTCGCTGTTGCTTTCGTCAACTGCAACATAATTTATGACGCTTTCATTAAAAGCGACAAGCGAGACAAACGCCCACACACAATCACGGCTGGTAACAAATGTCCGACTCCGACGCCAGTTCCAATTCCAACTCTGACTCCAACTCCAACTCTAGTTTTGAACTGCATATGTGTGTGTGTCCTGCCGTGTTGTACCCGTCCCGAGGAGACAGCAACTTCAACTGGGCTGGCTACGTGTGCCAGACAGTTGTCAGCCGGAGCGGCGTAGATGTCGGCAACATTTCACCCCGAACGGTGTCAATTTTTTAATGTCAAACGGTTAACTGGCATGCCGCTGCACCCAGGCCAGAATACAGCGATCCTAGAGAGGAAGAGGAGATGGGGAATGTCGACCATCGTTGCGCTCTGACATAATTAAAGACCATTAATCACGTGTGCTGATTCAACAACGCCCACTCGCAAGGACCCCACGTCGTAGGGTTAATCAAGCCACTTGGGCCACAGGTCGAGCCGTATTTTCAAATTGTGCAGGGCCAAGACAGACCCAAGCCGTGCTCGTGCTCGTGCACGTCGCTCGGCTTGGTATCACGCTTTCCATATCGCCAGATACAACCAGCATGTGTCCAACTGGACAAATTCCTTTTACACATGCTTCGCTTTTTTATTTGTTTTGCTTTTTGTCTGATTTCAGTCAACGATTTTTGTGCTTTTTTCCACTTTTTCCGCAGCAGCATTTTGGCGTCAATTAACGTTCTTTGTTGTGGCGTTACATTGGACACTTTTTCGGCCCGAACACACACACACGGCCAGACACAGTCATACCCAAATCTATGGCTTCACGTAGATTGGATGTTGAGCTTCACTGCGCTTCACTGTAGTTCCGCCAGCCTTGAGTGGCCAAAGACAACGCTACGATTGGGAAATTTGGATATAGTATTAAATAAATAATTAATATAAAAAAGATTACTTGAGTGCTATTTAAAGTAGCTATTAGAAAGGTTTGTACCTTTAACTCCCACATATATACATTTCTACTATTAACTATGCCTATTAATGCCTACAAACTATCTAGGTTAGATTAAAGGTGAAATTATCAGAAGTCATCTTTAAATTGATAACACAGTTTTACAGCTGTATATCTATATTTATATATCTATAATACATTTTACCAAAAATTCTCAGCAAACAAACTGCTTCACAGTTCGCACAAGCCCAAAATGTGTAGCGCACAAATACCCCTCAAAAAAAGCGAAAAATGCGGAACGGAACGATATGACAAAACAAATTCCCATATATTCACAACAGCAGCACACACACGTATGCAAATACACACGCACAACCGCACACAGACATGACACATGTCACAGATGCACACACACACACACATGCACAGATAGGTTACCAAAGATATCGGCTACATGGCTGCTGTGGCATCGGCGCTTATATAGACTTATAGTCTCGCATATTGACCGCGACGGGGCAGAGTCCGCGACACCTTCGCTACTACACGCAGACGGCCCCCTTCCCTCACGGCCAACAGTTTCCCAATCCCCGACTTTGATCCCGACTGCACCCGTGTACGTTTGGTGGACAGTAGTCGGGTCCGGGCAACTGGGGGTCGCTTGGGGATTGATTTTTAACGAGCGACAGCGCAGCGATGTGCTATAAATGTTTTGCCCGCTCTGAATGTTGGGTAAAAAATTATGGAAAAACAATTTTTAATGGACTTAAACTGCTGCAAATGGCCGCCATGTGTCTGCATTAAAGGGTTAAAAGTGCATAAAACCAAGGAAATATTTTGTTCGAATTGCCGCACGGGCTTTTGGCTCTGAAGTGGCCAATTAAACGGCCAAAACTTTGCTGCCAAGTTCAGCCCTGGGATTTCGCCTGATTTGTACTATGGGGCAGCTTACGCCGACTAGCGATGCATCGATTATTGACTGCAACGGGGCAATAATAACTGGCAAATTGTTATGCCCGTCTCCTAATTCAGGTATCATGCGACCAGCCCAAGCCAGTGTCGGAGGGGGAAGGCTCATTGTAAATGCAAATAGAGCGACTGACCAAACAGACAAGCAGTATAACATGGCCAGGAGCTGGTCAGAGTCAACAGTGCTGTAACCCACCCACACAGCCAATCAAATCTTAAAATAATACAGAAAACACCAGGCCAAACCACCAGCCAAGGGGGGGAGGGGTAGGGAGACGCGAGGATAAGCCAGAGTAACATTTAAATTTCGTGAACCACAAGCTACTTTGTGGCTTTAAGTAACGGCAACAAGAACAACAACAGCAACAATGGCTAAGTACCAAAGTAAACATGGCATAGATGTCGCTGAGGGGCGTGGTGAGGGGAGTGCCCAAACTTTGACCACATGAAAAGCGACAGCGACGACGACGACGACGAAACTTTATGCAAAGCGCCCGCGGGCAATGCACACATGAAGCCTGACTAGGAAAAAGGGATAGCGTAAAAGAGGGTAAGGGAAGGGAAGGAGGGGTGAATAGGAGCATGCTCTATGTGTTAATTTGGTTGGACGTAATTGTAACTTGGCATGCGAGGGCGCAAACTGGAAAAGTGTTTTAATTGAATTATTTTCATTGTCGCCCCAGCCGAAATCCTTCTGTCCTTCCCCATCCCCTGCTGTGCTACTACCCTGGCTTGCCTTCTGGCATTATTAACTTTTTCTTGTTGCTGCAATTTATGCAAACTTTCTAACAAATAAAAAAATACACACACACACACGCACAGGCACACAAACATACAAAGAACAGAGCGCAACAAAAAGTTAAATGAGTTAAACGAGCAATTTTATGAGCATGTCGAAAGTTCCACAAATGCCCCACAATAAAACAAGGCGACCGATTGTGTGGGATGCTCTGCCATCAACCTGCTACCAGTTGCCAGTTTCATTCAGCGTTACCTTTGCTAGCCCGAGGGGCTGCTACCTGCCACCTTCCGCCTCCCACCTCAATCCTACTGTACGTGAGTTTTACTTGTCTAATTGTTTGTAAATGCAATTTGTATGGACGCAGTTTGCCGAGAGAGCTGCATGTGAAATCAATGGATTTGCATGTCTCTCTGGTCGAAGTTTTCTACCGAAAGTACTTGCAGAATTTCATTGTGGCCTATAATACTCGCAGTTGCCCGAGTCCAATTCCGAAATCTAATAAAGTTTTGCATTTTAGTTTGTTTGTCCAATCGCGAATTTGGCAGAAACACCTCGAGGAGTAAAGTGGAAATGAAATCATTGCGAGTTTCTATATTTAAGGAGTGTTATAAAACAGGCTAAAATATGAACAAGTGTTTAACAGATCCCAAACAAAACTAGGAAGAAAGGATGCAAGTACTATACTTATCTCCTTCGATCGTTTATATGCTAGTGATATATTTTATAAATAATTATTATGTCTCACTTTGATTGCCATTGATAATATGTTTTTAATCAAAGCTGATTGTCATACACAAATCATTATTTGAGCAGATTATTCCGTTGGTAGTTATATTACGATTACGATTACGATTATTTTACTGTTCCGATTTTGATGAAATTTTAATGCATATTACTTATAGAGAATATAGTCAGATGTAGCAAATTTGGTTGCCATATCTTGACAAGTCAGACTTGTTTGCGTTGCTACAGACAGACTAACGGACAGACGGATAGGCATGACGATTTCGACTTTCCTGTCGATGCTGATTGAGAATACTTAATGGAATCGGGGATGTCAGTGCGTTACAAACTCCTGACAATCACCTTTTCAAATTTCCTTATTTTTGAGCATTCGAATGAAATATATCTTAAATTCGTATCTCAAGCAAACGTGCTGCATTAAAATCCAATTATTGGAAACTACACACATGGATCGACGCAATTATTTTACCCATAACTTTGCAAGCCATAACAAAGTTATGCTTCACACACACACACACATGCCTTTACACACACACACAGTATCAGACTCATACACAGCTTAAGCCCCTGCACATTCTTATCGCATCAGCCAAAAACATTTTCAATTTCAATAGGCTAACGAGTTGTTGTTGTTGCTTTATTTTCATTTCTATCTATCAGGAGAAAGCAAAGCGTGTAAAAATTGTTCGCCAAAAAGGCCAAATGCAAATGGAAAATGCCGAAAAGCGGCCAAAAGAAGAGCAGCAACAGCAACAGCAACAGCAGCTAGGAAATAAGCCATTCACACTTTTGCCTGGGTCGAATGGGTATACATATAGTACATACATATGTATATGCATGTATGTACATATCCATGTGCATATATGTGTTGTGTGCTGTAAATGGGTATGTGTGTGTGTATTCTAATTCAAAGGCCAAACAGCAGCCACAATGGTAACACGTCGCGTCGCCCCGTCCAAGGGAACCCAATCAAAAATGGCAACTGGTATGCAGGTGCAGGGAACGAGAGCGGACTGTGCATAGCGGAGAGGGGGGAGGGGCATGGCACAGCAGATTGGGAGTCTGGGGTCTGCTGCTAGTGCTGGTGCCGGGGTGTCGGATTGTCGGGCTGCTGCAAGGCACAGGACGATGTGCAAAATGTTCTTAATTCTCAATTCATATGCAAATTTATTTTATCGCCAATGCTGCTGCTGCTGCCGCTGCCTGCAACAACAATGAAGGATTGTGGCTGCTTGCCTGACTGACTCGCCGGGCAGAGTGGCAAACATACATATTCACTCACACACACAGGCACACACACGCCCGCCCATGGGGCTTGACTTTTGTGGCTCGGTTTGGTTGAGCCACGGAGCGGGGGCTGCCAACTCGTTATTGCTTGTAACGGCGCATTTCATAGCCCGTTTTGGCTTGGCAATTGGCGTCCCCTTTTCGGCTTTGTAATTGATCGCGCACATTACAAATTGTGAAGCCATTGGCCAAGTGCTTAAAAGCCAACTTTTAAGCAGACAGCAATCATGGCCGAACTCATGCACCCTTTTTCTGTCCCTCCCTCTTCTACGGATCTGATTGTCAGTGGCATTAGACAGTCGCTTAGTTGTCGCCATCGACAACAACACTTACTCATAATTAAGCGCTCACACAACATTTGCTGCGCGCAACATCTTGGCTTGTCACTAATTGCTTGCCCCATGCAAGTAATGATTATGGCCAGGCTCCCAGCCTGAGCACACGGCACAAAGCCAAGTGCCAATTAGCAAGCAAAGTAGATTCTAGATTCTAATGACATACACGGCCGGCTGGAGCAAGTTCCTGCGTTCCGTTCGAGTTTTTTGCTCGACTCCTTTGGCTGCGACTCCTTTGCAGCACAGTCAAAGGCGATGACCAGTCGCTGCATCATTGGATATAAAATACACTTGCAGCCTGTATCTGTGTGTGTGTGTGAGTCCACTTCAATTAAAAAGACTTTCACCCGCTACAAAAAGAAAGGACTAAAGACTTGAAAAACACTTCCGCCTTACTTTACTTTCCTCGTACTTTACTTTTGTGTTCGCCTTGGTAAGCGCTTGCAATTGCTTCCCAATTGCGCAGACGTGCAGACCAGACCAGACCAGGCCAGGCCAGGCCAGACCTGTCCAGAGCCAGCAAGAAAAAACTGTCTGCCTTCTGCATGGCGACCCGAGAAACGGCGCTCATTGCAGGACAACATGACTTCCGTTTCCGCTTTATGTGTTTATGTGTTAGTCCGTGTCCGTGTGTATGGGACTGTGCGAGCAAGTGAAATCAATTCAAAGCCTTCTACGAGTCGCTGTTGCTTCTCAATTGCCCTTTTTTGGGCATCAACATCAACGCTTCTTCATCGTCGTCATCATCAGCCCATTGCCATTTCCACTCTTATTCTCATTCCCATTGTCATTCCCATCATCATTGTCATTGTCGTCCTTCTGCGTGTCCAGCCAAGCCAGTTGGAAAAAAGTTACCGATTTCTTTTTCATTTGAAATTTGCCAAAACGGCAACTCTTTCGGGTCTGTCTCGCCTTGAAGCAACTCCGGGTCTATTAAATGACACTTTCGGATCCTTCTTTGTATTCTTTATACGGTCAATAATAGCGAATACAATTGCTCGGCACATTAGGTTATAAATTAAATAGTGTATATTCAGGACATTCTAACTTTGTCCGAACCATAATCATCGACATAAAATTGCGCCATGTTGGATCTCTCAAGTTTCAACAATTAATAATTAAAATAGATCACAATAAAATAAATGTGAGAGATATTAACAAATATAAAACACTTGCCAAGATTTCAAGAGTAGTCAAAAAATGCTGTATACCTGCTAAGCAAACACTCTAACTAACATACTATATATAAAGTGCAAATACCAGTATTCTACATATATAATACCCATTGTATTATTCTCTTTTGTTCTGCTAAAATTTGCGATCTTATGATAGACACAATCCAATGTCTGGATGCGTGAAGAAATGCAAACAAGAAACATCTACTGGAACAACTGAACACATTGAACAACAGTTGCGGCATCTATCCGACGGATGTTCTACTTCTTCTTGGGTTGGATTTTCGTATAAAAGCTCTGACAGTTGCTCAATCCAAGCATAATCGAAAAGCTTCACGATGCGATTCACATTGGTTTTTAGTTTTGGGCTTGTCTGCTGCCTGATCGCGGCTCCTCAAGTAAACGGTACCGGAACGGCCACCTCATCGTCGGATCCAACGAGCAGCTCATCGACCAGTCCATCCAGCAGCTCGTCTACCAGTCCCTCGAGCAGTTCTTCTACCAGTCCATCCAGCTCATCCACCAGCCCATCCTCGAGCTCATCAACCAGCCCGTCCTCCAGCTCATCAACCAGCCCGACCTCTTCATCCACACCATCCTCCAGCTCATCCACCAGTCCGTCTACCTCGTCGACCAGTCCATCAACTTCTTCCACTCCATCCACCAGTACAACCAGTACCAGCCCCTCGACAAGCTCTTCAACTACTGATTCGGATTCGGCCGCACAAGTGGTTACACTGACTGAGGAACTAGCTGCATTAAATGAAAGCAGCGCTTTAGAAATCCAGGAATTGAGAAATAGACTAAGTAACTGCCGTAATAATAATAGATCCAGCAGACAAGCACTACGAAGGAATAATAGTCAGATAAAGAACGCTATTCGAAACAGTACCAGAAGCCGAAACCGTAACCAAACCCGGAACCGCAACAGGAACAGAAACAGGAACAGGAATAGCAACTCAGGACGTAGACGCAGAGGCAATCGCAGAAATCGCGGTTAAGCGTAACGCATTTTAATATGATATCGTTTTGACAATTTTAATAAAAATAAGAGAGCATACCAAACTGTTTAATGTTTTACATAATGTGGCAAGATCCCTACCTGTGCATGTAATATATTCAATGACTAATCACACAGAAAAATATACTTTTCGCCCGCTAAAAGATCGCAAGGAAAAAATCTGAATAGAGCCCTTTTAGACCTTTTGCTTTCTACCCCATACTTGAAGGCAATAGTGCATGTTATATCATCGATAACTTAAACGATTTGCAGTAGAAAGCATGCAGAGCTCAAAAGTCTGAAATTTGAAGGTTAGATCTGTGTATGGCGTCTAAGATCGGAAATCTTTATATACGTGTGGTATAGAGTAATCGTTATGGTATTTAGTATCATTAGTCATCATAGTTGCTAAGATAGGCAATTAGGGACCAACCGGAAAAGCGGACGAGTACAGCTCAATCGACTCCGCTATTGAACTGAGCATTAAAATACATAAATATTGTATACTGTTATAAACATTTACACTTACTTATTACATTTTTATACCTTTGCAGAGGGTATATTAAGTTTGGCCAGGAGTTTGCAACGCAGCTAAGAAAACATTTTCGACCCCATAAAGTATATATATATATATATTCTGCATCAGCTTCAACATCACATCCGAACTAGCCCTGTCCGTTTGTCCGTGTGTCAATATGTTCGTATGTCCATGTTCGTCTGCTGCAACGCAACTAGTCTCTCAGATTTAAAGCTATCGGATAAAACTTGGCACACATGCTTCTTTGCTTGTTCGCTGTATACGAGGTGTGTTTATAAAGCATCGCGAATTTTCGCGTGTTACGTATTATCGAATTTCGATTTTTTGTTTTGTTTTGTTGATACACTCTTCCCGAACATCTGTACCAAGTTTCAAGTGCATAGCATTTTTTTTTTTTGGTTGTGAGAGGTGTAAAGGTTATTCGATTATACGTGACCCGGGAAAATTAAAAATTCGCGATGCTTTTTAAACACACCTCGTATATGTATATCGGTGCGATCCAGCTCGTTCCGACTTATTTACAGTGTGCAGTTTCTGAGAGACTAGTTTGCGTTACAATAGACGGACGGATGGAAAAACGGACAGGACTAATTCGATTCTGATGTCAGATGATTCAAGAACATATATATGTTAAATATGAAGATACGTTTTGATGTCTCCATCTGTGCTTTCCAAATACCATTACATAATGTCCTATGAAATAGTATAAAACCGTAGAAAATGATGTTGGATTTTTCTAAATTTTCAACAATTAACAATAAAAATTAGATCACAATAAAACATATGTGATAAGCGTAAACAAATATAAAACACTTGCCAAGATTTTAGGCGAAGCCAAATTATTGTTTTTGTTTCAGTTGTCTTACCTGCTAAATAAACACTCCAACTATAAATAATGAGCAAATATCAGTATTCTACATATAGAATACCCTTTGTATTATTGTCTTTTGTTTCGTGCAAATTTGCGATCTTAGCTTAGACTCAATGCAATGTCTGGATGCGTGGAGAAATACAAACAAGAAACATCTACTGGAACAACTGAACACATTGAACAACAGTTGCGGCATCTATCCGACGGATGTTCTACTTCTTCTTGGGTTGGATTTTCGTATAAAAGCTCTGACAGTTGCTCAATCCAAGCATAATCGAAAAGCTTAACGATGCGATTCACATTTGTTTTCAGTTTTGGTCTTGTCTGCTGCCTGATCGCGGCTCCTCAAGTAAACTGTACCGGAACGGCCACCTCATCGTCGGATCCAACGAGCAGCTCATCGACCAGTCCATCCAGCAGCTCGTCTACCAGTCCATCGAGCAGTTCTTCTACCAGTCCATCCAGCTCATCGACCAGCCCAAGCTCATCCACCAGCCCATCCTCGAGCTCATCAACCAGCCCGACCTCATCTACCCCGTCGTCCAGCTCGTCCACCAGCCCGACCTCATCGACACCGTCCTCCAGCTCGTCCACCACCCCCACTTCTTCTTCTACCACTTCGTCGACCAGTCCAACTAGCAGTACGTCAACCAGCCCCTCCACGTCCGAATTGACCACATTAATAGCAACCCTGACTGCGGACATAGCCGCTGCTAAAACCAAAAGCAACGCAGAAAAGAAAAAACTGAGACGTCAAATAAGAGCATGTAGGTCTGAAAATAAGAGTCTTAAGAGTCGCAGAAATAATAAAATACGCGAATTGAAACGACTAAGACGTAACTTACGCAGTAGACGTACAAACGTAAACGGTTAAACGTAAAGCATTTGAGTTTGATGTTGAAAATAATAAAAATAAAAATAACTGAGAGCATACCAAACTGTGAAATGGCTAATATTATTATAGATGATCGTGACACAAAATTAAGAATTGTTCTGCTAATTACAATGAGTTATTTCTTGATTCGACATTAGGAAAATCATCAAGAGTTTTTAAGAAATCTACGTTTTGGGCACTCATATTTTTGATAAATAATTTTGCCATTGATCAGTCTTGCCCATTGTGCGTCGTAAGTATTGCACTCATTACTCGTAAAGGTTAAATCGGGTAATATGCGCCCACATCATTTTTACAGGGTGGGCTGTATTTAGGTGAAAGACTTTTGTCTTTAGTTTTTTATACCCTTCGACCATTGAAAATGGTCAAAAAAGGGTATACTAACTTTGTGCAATTGTATATAACAGGCAGAAGGAGGCGTGGGAGACCCCATAAAGTATATATATTCTTGCTCAGGATCACAAGTCGAGTCGATTGAGACATGTCTGTCTGTCTGTCTGTCCGTCTGTCCGTCTGTCCGTCTGTCTGCGTGAACGCACAGATCTCAGCTATTATAAAAGCTAGAGTTACTAAATTTGGCAGGAAGACTCCTGTGTACTATAAGCAGATAAAGTTTATTTCAATTGTTAGGTGCCACGCCCACCGCCCCCACAAATCAATAATTTAATTTTTTAACTCAATTTTTAAGCGCTGTATAAAAGATACAACTTTCTGACTTTAACATATATAAGCTGAATGAAATATCTACGTCTCCAAATTTCAATCCGATCGGACAATAATCACAGAAGTTCTTTAAGAAAGTATGAGCATACTATAAAAGCAAGTGCTTCTGTCAGTTAACAAGGGTGGCGGGCGAGCGCAAAGCGCGAGCGCCATCTGTCGGGATTAATTTCAAAGCATGTGCATATGCATATGTGTATGAATTTAAGAAATTAAACTACACGGGAACATAGGTCGAAGGGTATCCCACTGTCGAGTTTTGCGCGACTGTTGCTCTCGTTTTAATTAAATTTTTGAAAATAATTAAATTTACATATGTATATAAAGTATATACATATGTATGTATATATTACATAAAAATCGATGATGTGGGCACATCTTTAACCTTTACAAACCCACCCACCTCAGTATCAATAGCGATGGATTTCTACTTTGATAGCCTGTGGTATGTACATATGTTTGTACATTGAAACCACTAAGCAATGAACACATAGAGACGTCAAACAGCTCTGAAACAGTTTGAAGCTGATTTTTCGGACCTAGTACCCCTACGGACCTGGCCGTAGGTAAAAGTGCGCAGGGTGTGCGGTACAACAAGGGCTCTCAACAGTCAGGCGCTCACGGTTACCAAACATAAAAATGTTATTAATGCGGATATATTTGTAAAATTTAATTCCTTTGGTAAACACAAATATATTATTTAATTAATGTAATATAATTAGGAGTGCCTGATAAGTATTGATTACATCCCCGTGCCTCAGTCTCATGGGCTCTCGACGCCGAAACACACAATTGACTTCAGGCTGCCAGCGCGCTGGCCGAAGCATTGCCTATTGCCAAACTTCACTGGCAACGCATACATTCATACGCGGGCCGTGCATACATACACGCACACATAGAAACGATCGCACAGCGCAAAGAAGTACGCGCATGCTTATCGTTCTGCTGTCGTTGTGCGACTGACTTGATGCCGCTGTTTGCTGTTTCTGGATTGCTCACCAAAGAGAACTGAAATGCTCACTCATATAACACTTCGTATAACATTTCGCCGGGGGGTCATAATCCACCAAAACCACTCGACCCCTACTTTTCGCTGTTTGAGTACTCTATATGTTAGATGCTTAGTGGTTAGATGCTTAGTGATCGTACCTTTGTCGATGTGCGACTGAATTCATGCAGCTGTGTGCTGCTTGCCAGAATGCAATGTTGCCAGAATATTTGAACGTTCAAAAGGATGGTGAGATTTAAGAAAAAAATTGTATGGAGTTTCAAAAAAAAACGCTAATTGTACGATATGGAATTGTCAGTATTAACAAAAAGCTAAATACAGCAATATTTTGAGTTTGTCCCGGAAAAAAGCCACATTTGACAGAAAAAAAGCTGACCTGGCAACACTGCTCGCTAACAAAAAGAGCCGATCGCTCACTCGTGAAGTCAGGCCCGTAGCAAGGGTGAGCGGTGCATAAGGTTCTCTGCCTGCCAAAGGCCCCTTGCTATTGGAAAATTGTATACAGAAAGCTTTATGTCCAGTTCAGTGTCTTCAGTTAAAATAATAGCAAAGATCTTAACTTTCAAACTTGCAAACAGGGTTATATTGTCCGATATTCATACCGAACAAGAAAATCTGTATTACCCTGTGGGATTTGCCACGTATCCTAATGACCTTTGCATATAATATCCTCCAGAAAGTTATAATTTCCTCTGCCATTTGAGTTATGGATATTATATATAATAATTGGCAAACACAATGGCGGAAGAACGATTGAATGGAACGATTGAATGGACAATATTATTTATCGTGAATAAGAGGGCCCTAAAAATACATAAATTTCTTAAAAAATGTTGTTGAGAGAAAAGTGTCGGTGAAATTCGTATTCGATGTCTTTATTTTGTGAAATGTTTTATGAACTAACCCAAATACTATATTTTCAAGCAAGGCAAGGCAGACCGTCAATACGGCCCTGCGTGGCACCCTTCAGACCCTTGCATCAAGTGAGTTAAATCTTCTATTTTAGTACTCTATATGTTTTCTTCGCTTTTGTTTGAATATTGACACCATACTTTTATTGTTAAAAACGGAAATTTTGTATGATTGGTTGTGACATCTTGAAAATGTCCAGTAATTGGTCAATAGTTTATAAGAATACATTGCCTTAGAATACATTATCTTATGAATATTGCATAACCGTAATTATAAAAACACTAAGGTCGTTTACACAAAAATTTTCAAAGAACGAACAAATAAAAAAGCTAAAGTTAAACATGTATAAACGATGAAATAATAGATGTAAAGAAATACACACTTACATAATAATAAGAAAAGGGTTGTGAAATACTGTTCCCTTGAATTATGGTATTTAAAAATAAAATACAGATCAATTGTTTCCACAACAGTATTATTAATTCAAATTAAACTATAATTAAATTCAGCAAGCCTAGTAAAAATAAGATTTGGTCGTTTGTTTTCTGAGCAACAAATATTGGTGGAAGATTGTATTGAACACGAAGATTGGATATGATAACTGTCCGTTTTAAGTAAGATCACAATTTTTATAAGCCTGGCAGTGTATAATAAAGTGGTGAATAGTGGTGAAAACTAATCAAAACACACCACTCAATATGAAGGCATATTTAACAAATATTGTGAAAAGTTTCCAACTTTCAAGCAAACACAAACATCTATTCAAATACCAAGTATATTGTATCTTTTCTTTAGCCAAAATTTTTCGATCGGGCCAATAGAGTCACTGCAAATTCTTAGGTGCGTGGATAAATAAAAATATGGAGCATCTGTTGACACAGCTGAATCAGTAAAAAACAATAGTGGCATATCTCCTGCGGATGTTCCAGATATTTTCCCAACGGATTTTTGTATAAAAGCTCAGACAGTTGCTCAATCCAAGCATAGTCAAAAAGCCTAACGATGTGTCTTACTTGGGTTTTAAGTTTCGGCCTTGTCTGCTGCCTGATCACGGTTCCTCGAGTAAACTGTGTCGATCCTCCTGCTACCAGCCCGCCAGCAAGCCCGTCTACTAGTCCGCCAGCAAGCCCGTCTACTAGTCCGCCAGCAAGCCCGTCTACTAGTCCGTCAACTAGTCCGCCAGCCAGCCCTTCGACCAGCCCTTCGACCAGCCCTTCGACCAGCCCTTCGACCAGCCCTTCGACCAGCCCTTCGACCAGCCCTTCCACCAGCCCTTCGACCAGTCCATCAACCGATCCATCAACCGATCCGTCAACCAGCCCGTCAACCAGCCCATCTACTAGTCCTTCAAGTTCGTCGGATACAGCCGCAATTACAGCTCTGACAAATGACCTTATTGCTTCAAGAACAGCAGCAAGAGAATTTGAACGACAGGCGATTCGTTTAAGACGTAGACTTCGACAATGCCGCCGTAACAGACGTCAGGAGAGAAATGTTGGAGGTTTTAGCAACAGAAACGCAGGTTTTAGGAACAGGAATGCAGGAATTAGAAACAGAGGAAACGTTCGTAGGCGTCGTTTCTTACGCGGCTAGCCGTGATACCATTCTTATGTGACATATATATATAAATATAAATATAAAAATAACACAGAGCATACCCAAAACAAAAGTGTAAATATTTAATTATAGTCGCATGTACATTCGTATGTGTTGAGTCTTTTGAATTGAAGATTGAATAAAATTGAAGAAGAACAAGTATAGAACTTGCAAAACACTTCTCGTTGCAATCACTGAGACAATTGACAGCAGGAAACAATACACATGCAATTATGGTGCATTCTGCAGGAAACAAAATCCGTATGTGGCTCATTAGAAAACTTTTCGTTCGTGCAGGCAAAAACCCCAAAATTGACCATTAAATAAATTGGAGCAGGCGGCAAAGAACCCGTAACGTGAAATGCGACAAACAAAGCAGGTGGAACTAAAAACTGTAAAGAAAAAATGAACAAAACAAAACAACTGCAGCGTGACAAGCAATGAGACAGCTGAAATGGGTTCCATGTACGGCATGTAACACTCCCGTTCGGCTGGTCAGTTGTCAATGTGGCCCAGCTCGAACTCTAACTGCAATTCGGAGCTCCAGCACGGCTCCCTCGGGGTAGACGAGAGGCGATAAGAACGACGGGTGGCGATAGTGTCACAAAACAAATAAGTTGCTAAAAACCGCAAAACCGAAGGCAACAAAATGGACACGCCAACAACAACGGCATGTGACCACTAATGTTTAGCCGCACACAAACAAGGCGTCGCACCAGGGGAAGGTGGCGGCGCAATTTAAGTGACATCCGGGTGGGATTGCACTGTCAAAGTGTTTCGCAGGCATATGCAGATTTTTTCGCTTCCGCTTTAAGCCGAAGCGGGCGCACTTTAATGCGCCATCGTTGGCTACTTTGAGGTGCACACGCTCTCTCAAGTGCTACGTAAATATTTTCTAATAAATTTTGCACTGCCATTACGAGGGCGACCCAAAGATTTCATTACGCCGCAGTCGAGTGCTTCCGCGTCGGCTCTGCCCCTGGCTCTGTCGCTGCCTGGGTGCAACTCTGCCAGCGTAATGAAAATTCTTGCTACGTAATTAGCCCTGCAGCAGCAACGTATCAGGGGAAGCAAATGTAGAAGGTGGGCAGAGGGAAGCTAGGAGCATTGGCGGCGTTTCGAGTATTTGAGCTTTAAATACGCATCAATGCCACGAGTGCAGCAGACCCAGCGGGACCAGTGCACCTTCTTCTGTTGCCTCATTTATCTTTAAACAATAAATAAATTAGTTTTAAGTTATATGAAATACTCTTTGAAGAATTGGTCATTATAGCAATCAAACTTGGGCAACACGTAAGCTGATAATATATATTTCATTATAACAAATATTATAGATGTAATATTTATTGAAATATTAGTTTAATTAACTTAACAACTGACTTTACTACTCGATTATTCCTGTCAACTGTAACCCTGATCCTAGGGATAGTTGCTTGCAGCGTTTCCCGCAACGTTACCACCCGTACCATCACATTGCCACCACCTTCATTGTTTACAGCAATTGCAAGGATGCGAATCATGTTAGTTTTTAAAATAAGAAACGTACAGTTAGATAAACAAAGTCAGTTGAAGTACTTTAGTACTGATCAGGTATATCAACTTTTTAAGTTGCCTTGTCTTTCTTTCGGGTATAACAATCTATGGCGTAGAAACATGTGGGCAGGCTGGAGACCTATTGCAGTCACTGTTTTCAGTAGGTCATTTGTTATTTATACTTTTACTTAGTTCAGATCAAAACTGCATAGTCTCTTTACTCTCTAGCCCTTAGTTCCACTAGGTTTCTGGTAGTACTCGCACAAAGGTGTCAACTCTGACACTGCAAGCTGATGCTGCGTTCGCACTTGACATATGCAAATGGGCATTTTAAATGGATTTATATTGTACGTGGCCTGCCATTAGCCTCGATGTGCTTTCTTTGCGGGTCGACTTGGGTAATTAAAGACTGGCGACATGCTGCAAAGGGGATTAAAGCAGGCGGACACATGAATGAATGGAATCGAAACGATAAACATGCAACGAACGGAGATGCTAGACTCGTTCACATTCAAATTATTTACACATTATCTGCAGGAGACAGACGAAGAGTGGCCAACAAAGCTCCGAGGCACCGAGGTCTGGCCTCCCCGGGGGCATGTCTTACAGCCAGACTGAGGCGGCGCATTGTTATTTTAATAGTTTAAGTAACCATAATATGTTGAGTACTTTTTAATAAACTCGAAACATGAGCAAATGTTTTGTTTGCGCGCGCGTGCGGCTCTTGGGACTGCCAAGCAGGCGCCAGGAACAAGAGCAAGTACTGGCTGCAAGTGCCTGGAACCATACAAGTAGCTACAGCAGTGCCCCAAGATTTATGCAAACCGAAATGTTGCCAAAAATTACAATTTAATGGAGTATGCACTGTGCTCCTTGCTCTGCGCTGAAAGTGTGTCCTTCTGTGTGTGTGGGGCACATAATGAGCAGCAACCAACTTGCAGCTGAAGTTGCACAAAGACGCTTGTCTTGCAAATGGGAGGTATGGCACCGCGTCGAGTGGCCAACTCGCAGTGGCAGCGAAAAGCCCGAGAACTTCTCTAATTTCGCAGGAAATATGAAGCCGTTAAAGCTGCAGCTGCAGACAAAATGTGAAATGGAAACTGGCAACATCTTGACTGCGCCAAAGACACACACACACGCACACATCCAGTGAACCTTTTGGCCATGTGCAGCTCTGCGAAAGTTGTCCTCGAGAGTGTGAAAATAAATTGTGAAAGAGCTGGAGTTGCCAACTGGTTTGCATGTTGCGCCTCCATTCCCAACCAGTGTTGCCAGCAATCCTCCACAAAAAGAGGTCAGACAAAGAAAGTAACAAGTAACGGGCATAGTCGACTGAAATATAGGATTTTGAATGTAGTATACTGTCCTGTCCGGAAAAAGGCTGACTTGGCAACACTGTTCCAAATTCATCTGTGTGGACCAAGCACCGAAAACATCTGTTGCATTTTTTTCTATTGCAACAATTTATATGCAACAACAACTGCGAATATATTTAATTGCCAACTTTCAAGTGACAGCAGCGAGACAAATGACCATATACCGAGTCGCAGGTCTGCCCCATTCCTTCCATTTCCCTTTCCTGCTGCCATAACACATTCCGGCCATACGCTGGCTTGCACTTAATCAACGCCGCCAGCAGCTGGACAAAGTCCCGCTCTGTGGTTGAGTCGAGTGTGAAGTCCCTTTTTAAATTAAACAATTCTATCACAATTTATAGGTTCTTGAATTGAGACACCTGCTCGGCATAACGGCCGAATCAGTTTCCCTAAGGCTAGGATTTCTAGGATTTCAAATTCGCATAGATCTCTAAAGTATTTTGTAGTTATAAAATGTTGAACAGGCCCGTAGCTAGGAGTGTGCGGGGTCCAAGAGCCCCGTCTGCTACCAAAAAATACTTTGTGGGATCAATTAATTGTTTTAAAATGTTAATTCCTTCCTACCTAATTATTTTTACCGATAATTAGGAATCACAGTGTGCCCCAGAAGGATTGAATATTTTTAATCAAGAATAAGAGAGCCCGAATAGAGATTTCCGAAAAACTAATGAAGATTTTGCCAAAATAAAATATGATAATAAATAAATTGATACTATAATATATTTTAAGACTAAGAAATTACAAAAGGGCCCCAGAGAAGCTTTGCACCAGGGCCCTCAAAACCCTCGCTACGTGCCTGATCTAGGGCTACCAACAACTAGTGAAGCTTAACGAAAATAAAACATTTTAGAAAACGTTGCCGCGTTAGTATTACGATCTAACGAGATTTTCTGTAGATCTTCTGCAGATCCTTACCAATGCTCTGGAAGAGTGCTTCTTTCAGTCCCCATAAGGGTTTAATTGCAATTTAAACAAGAACTCTCTTTCGAAAACGCATTCACCGCAATGACTGCTGCAAGAATTAAGTTAATTTTAATTTGCGCTGATTAATTGCATTGTCAGGCGAGATGAAACGTCGGCATCATTGTCGTCGTCAGCAGCGGGCTGCATGCCACATGGTCCACTCCAGCTGGCGGGGTGGGGAAGGAGTAGTAACCGCATGCCAAGTGCGAAGTGTCAGCCAGGTTTTTAATGCAATTGCCGCGGCATGTGCGAGTGCCATTTGAGGGCATTTATCTTTATAAATTAAAATAATACAAAAATAAATGTACACAAGAAATAAATGTTATGTTCGAACTTCGAAGTGCCCAAGGTTTTATACCCTTGTAACCTACGTTCAATTTATTAAGTATTAAGTATTTTATATATATGGTATATTAAGATATTAAGTCAAGATTCAGCCTAATGTTATATAAATAGATATAGATATTGTGTTTTAAAATATTAGCTTTAAAATATTATATGTATCTTATTTCATTAATACTTAAGTTATACAAAGCGGAACTTAAGTATAAAAACTTCTGGCCAAAATAAATATACCCACTGCAAGATTATAAAAATACACTGAAATGTATAATACATTCTATGGGCATGCATAACTGCCGGCAGGAGTTATATGTATTGTATGTATTTGTTCAGAACTATTGCGGTTGTGCGGGTGCTCGAGTTTTTAGCATCTGGGCTGCCGCGTCGTCAGTCCAAATGGACAGCGCGCACCGCCAATTAAAATTCCGTTTTCGTATCCCCAATAATGTCGTACATTAAGCAGTTGTGTTTTTTCTGTTCTATTGTTTTTTTTAACTTGTCTGTTGTTGTTTTTCTTTTTTTGATTCTTTGGACGCAAAACATGTTGTTCTACTTGGGATGGGGTTGCTTATCTAGTGCAATAGATATTTATTTTTATGGTCTTGGGTGTTCCAAATTCGGGAATTAAATGAAACGTAAAAAGGCAATGTGCCTTAAAAACGTTGCTTGCGATTAGCATAAGTGCCCGACGGCGGCAAAAAAATAAACAGGTGTCCAACAGGATATTAAATGTTTCTCCTTTGTTTCTGTTTTTTTGGGCAAAACTATTGCATAGAGCCAGTAGAACTTCCCACTGTGCTCATTATAATGCTTAAAACGTACAAGACATTTGCATTGGAGGCGCGATAATTAGCCACATGGACTGGGTAAATCATAAAGACTTTTGGGTCCAATAAAATGGCTCAAATTAAATGTGAATGGGTGGGCGCATGATTTCCAATTCCTCTGAGTCTTCTCGAAATTCTAATGGCGATCCGAAAACCATTCTTTGGTTAGTTAATTGTAATATCGTAATATATAAAAAATTCAATACCAAAATAAAAAAATTTAAAAAATATAGGGAAAGAAAGCAACAGTTGACAGCGCAAGACAATAAGATACCCTATGTATCGATAGACCTGCATAATTATGAAATCATTAATTCCTAATTAATATAATATTTTTATGTTTATCCATGTAACCTTTCATATTTGCTGATTTTAAGTGCTCAACAAATTATCTTTGAGAGAGAAACAGTTCTAATAATATATTATTTAATTTCCCGATTGTTATAATCTTTATATAGAAATTTCAACTGTATTACACACTTCTGCATTATTATGCGTGACGACGCACTTTCTAATTTGAAATTATGCATATAGATACATGCCCAGAATAGAAGCTATTCTTTAGATATTCAATCGGTAAACGGATTCTAATTTATGAATAATTACGCAACAAAGCGCGAAGAAATTCATTACATGCATACGAAATCAATTACCTAAGCAAAGATACCATGACATCAGAAGCAAACTACATTCAATGCGAAGGAAGTCGTTAAATAACGTATCATACTTATTACTATATGTTGGATCTTATCTCGGAATATCGTTCTATATTACCTTTATATACTTAATAACAAATTCAGACAACTTTGAACGTAAGTCAGGAGAAAAAAGTCAATCAAAAATAGATTTGAAAGATTTAAAAAATGATACGAACTTGCGACTGCCCCACCTTATATACAGCGGGGAAGCGGGAGCTCCTGCACCGCATTGCGTATGATTAATGCATTTGTGAATTGAGGCCAGCAAAAAGCCTCACAGATGAGTCTTCAACTCAGACACGGCTCAATTAATGATGGAATGCACGTCGTCCTGGGGACTAGGGCAAATGGGAAACGGAGAGGGGTCTGCAATAATTGACTTTTAAAGGCAAACAGGTGGCGCCCAGTGAAGACGTAAGCAGCTCCGTCGCCGTTGACGTCAGTAGTCATGGGCGTCTGGGGGCGTAGAAATATGTATGTGCGAATTTGCACTGGGATCGGGATGAATCACAGCCTGCCAGCGCATAGGTTTCCTCTTCCGTTATGGACAGTTCTCTGTCCGCTTCCCGACTGAGAGCTGACCATCCCGTAGCTTATTTATGCATCTCATGTCTTTGGGCTTTATTTCGATTCTCTAGGCGGCTCACTTTTATCAGCGGCGATAAGCCGCACACGCACCCATAAACCTCGTTTTATTCGGCTCTCCACTTGTCGCACAATGTCCACGGGTCTCCAAAGTGACCTTAAAATTAATTTGCCAATTTTATTGTTATGGTCAACATGCGTGCATTATTTATACATCGAACAGTAGTTTAGTACAGTGCGACAACTGTACAAGCTCCGATTACAATCTGATCCTTAGTTTGCCCATTGACGATCATTTGTATCGAACGGATTGCCCATAAAGAGATCCATGTAGTGACAGCTGAAACGTGCTATATACGGCATGATTATCGAAGTGTCGATGGCGATACTCGCCTTTGCAATGCTATAATGCGAATTCAACCGATCCATACTGTCCAACTGGCAACGGGCGGTACGCACGTTCGGCCGACTCGTCTCGATTTGACGCGATGCGACTCGACTTGATTCGACTCGGCTCTCAAGCAGAACCCACGACGCATACTAAGCAGGGGCGCTGAGGCCCCTCTTTGGGTATATTCGACTTTTATCCAGAGCTCATTATGCTCGTTTTGCGCGATTTTTGCCAATCTGTTTTCGTATATAAATCTAACGCGCTCCGTTGGCCAGTCATCACTTCTTTGGTGGAAACTTCAGTGTCAAGTTTAGCTCCTGCTGTGATCAGTGCGCGTATCTAACTAGAAACTACTTTCAACTTGCAATCTCAAAGGATTTAAAGAGAAACATCAACGAATACAAAATCCTCAACATGAAGTTTAGTGCTGCGTTTGCTTTGTTGGTGATCGTCGGGTTCATCGCCTGCGCTGATGCCCTGCCCGCCAGGAAAAGTGAGTTAACAAGTGACAAATATACTTAAGGATTCAACGAGAATATCAACAGTGTTTGAGGATTATAATATTCCTCATGAAATACATTAAACTATGATTCAGTTTTTGCTATTGTAGCAGATAAGATCCTTTTATACCGAACTCATCTGCGAATGTGAATCCCTCAGATAATTCCATTTTTTGCACCCTCATCTGATGCTGATCTGTGTCTAGAACACATATTCATTCATAGTGCATTATCTGATCATTTATCTCTCACGCATGTCCATTCTCATCACACTCGCACTCGTCCTCCACTGAAGATCGTCAATACTTCGTTCCAGGAATGGTTTACTACCAGCAGCCCGCCGCCGCTGAGTGGTACGGTGCCGGACCCCAGCAGAGGATCATGTACATGCAGTACGTGCAGCCAGGACGCACCCATGCCCGCTCCACCCAGGCTGCCAGTGCTCTTGTGGCCGGAGAGACCGTCGCCACCGGTACTTATCTGAAGGGTAAGCAACGTCAGCCTCCCCATCTAACAGCCTCCCAAACTAACCTAAAAAATCCTTCGATTACCTAACCAAGATTGCAATCACGCAGAGTCCGATGTGGCCGCCAGCGTTGACGACAGCAGTGCCGAAGGCGCCCAAGCCGATGATGTGCTGAGTGCTGCTGGTGCCCATGGTGCTAGCTCTGTTGCCGAGGCCTACCCCGAAGAGGCTCCCGTTGTCCAGATTGCCGTCGACACCAACAACGCTGCCGAGACCGAGATCGAGGCCCAGTCAGCTGTGGAGAATGATGATGCCGCTAAGGTGCCACGTGACTTCAACTTCGCTGCCGAGGAAGCTGCCGCCGCTGCCGGTGCTGCTGAAGCATCCGAGCCTGTTGAGGAGCCCGTTCCAGCCGTTGAACAAGTTGCCGTTGTCGAAGATGAGCTGCCCGCTCCTGCTCCCATTGCTCCCGTTGCCGCCGTTGTGCCAGCCAAGCGTTACCTGCCCGCCCAGAAGAAGAAGGTCATCGTTGAGCTGGACCAGTCTGCCGAAGAGCCCGAGGCTCAAGTTGCTGCCTTTGAGGATGAGGAGGCCGAGAACAATGTTGCCGACGATGTCGAGGAAGATGATGAGGAATTCGCCGAGCCCATCAAGCCTGTGGTGAAGCACCCTGCTCGTGTGCCCAATGCTCGTCGTCCAGCTGCCAAGAAGCCCGCTCCTGCTCCCAGCAAGCCCGCCAAGCAGCCCGCTCCTCTGCCCGCCGGCACATTCTTCCCCATCAACTTCGGAGGCACCAGTGGTGGAGCTATTGCCATTGCCAACTCCTTCAGCACGGGTGAGGGTGGTTCAGCCACATCGCACGCCATCGCCTACGGCTCTCCCGATGCTGTTCGTGCCCGCGTCCGTCCCGATCCCAGCAAGCGTCGCCACTAAGAGGCTTCCTCACACGCCAACCATGCTTCATGACTGATGCTCATCCCATTGTAAACACCACTTGAAGATTCACCACCAATTCTTGCTAACGCATCGCCAGGTGCATCGATACCTTCACTTCGAATCTGCGCCGAGTTTTTTAATCACAGAGTTCTGTAACTATTAGTCAAATTTTAAACGTCTTCTGCACAATTTAATAAAATTTCTATCTGTTTTTAAATTAGAGTTTTTTCTATACCAAAACTTTATAGCGTTTAAAGAAACTGTGAAGAATGTTTAAATCCCATCATAGAACACACTTTACTTTTCTTTCGCAATGCATTTTGAATTTATTTTATATTTTCGATTCCTTTGCGGTAATTTCGAACATAATCAACGCAGAAAACTAACAAAACAGCAGAATTTGCAGAAAATAAATGAGTTACAATAATAAAAAAAACAAAATATCATAGTAAAACATCAGCCATCGGGTTCGACTTAATGCTAACGGGTCTAATGGATCTAACGATTGATCCTCAATTGTTTGTATTACTTTCTTTTACTTTATCCTTCTGCATTCAATGTTCAAATTTTACATTGCTCATTTTCAGTGTTGATATATATACATATATAGGACTGTATATATATATATATATATATGTATCTATGTATATATCTAGATGGATTGTGAAGACACTACCCTTTACTTCATGGTTATCAATTTGTTTACAAGAATTCTTAATTGGGATCCTTTAATTCAACGCTACGCTGCCGTTGATTTTGGAATTGTTTATAACCTTTTGCACATGTGCTAAATTGGAGTGAGACTAAGAAATATCAAAACTTTAAAGTTAACCACGGCCGACCGACTACTATCAGTAACCATATTTATCCTGCAGCGACGACATGACATCGTTGGCAAGATTGCTCAGCCTGCCGGCCACCTTATGCACGCCCTGACGCACGCTCTCCTTCACATCGTCCAGATCGGGTGCATTGAAGTTGACTGCGGTGGAATAGCCGCCCCCACCTGCAAGCAAATAAATATATTAATAATCGCATAAGAGAATAATATGAGACTGCTTTACTGTTGCGGTTGCTCATGCCTCCTCCAGACGTTCCGTCCCCGAAATAGTCCGATGAGGATATTGCACGCGAGCCCTGGAATCGATTCAGATTCGCGCTGATGTCAGCCGACGATTGTTCACTTGCAAAGAATTGATCCGAACCGAATCCCTTGGCATTGCCAAACTTTTGCTGCGCCTCGACGGGGTCAAGGGGATTGATTGTGCTTTTGCTCTTGCTGGCGGCGGTGGATCTAGTGGCAGATGTCGCCTTCGGCTTGTCATAGTCGCTGCTGGCAGCAAACATGGACGTAATGTTGCTGTGTGTGCCACCAATGGGCTCAATGGTCTCGTAGCCGAGCGCATCCAGTTCGAATTTGTCTAGCTTGCTGGTGCCGATGGAGCTGGAAGATTCCTTCTTGTCCCCACCACCACCGTACAGGCTCAACGAATGATCATTAAAGAAACTTTCATTCTCTATCGCAGCCAGTTTGGTCTGTGAGCTGCTCTTTGGGGCAGCGGCCTGTTGTATGGTCTCCATGTCGCTGATGGCAGAATGCGCCACGTCGGAGCCTCGCAGACTGAAGCCCATGCCCAGTCGCTCCATTTGCTTAGCCTTGGCGGGATCGATGGTTTTAAGCTTTGCCTCCTCGCGGTTCTTTTGCACCGAGAGATCTTGGTAGGCCAACCGCATGCTGGCCACTGTCTCCAACTCCTCTTCAGCAGTTTGTGGCTTATCAACTGGTCCTGCTGACGCCGCTGCTGTTTTGCTCTCATTTGCCGCATTCGCTCGCGCCTCAATGTCCGCGAAGTTCGTCTTCACCTTAGTGGCTCCCAGACCGCCCACTTTGCGAGCGCCCAGCTAAAGGAATGAAGAGAATTGTGCTTATCTTAAGTTCTCAACTCTTTGCTTAGTATTTCTACTCACTGCTCCTTTCTTGGGCTGTATCTTGCGCACTCCAATGGAAGAGGGCACCGCTGCAGTTGCAACATACGAGTTGAGCAGGTCTACGCTGGGAGCTCCAACGTCAACTGCAGGCGTGGCTGTGGGCTTCGTGTCCAACTACAATAAAAAAAGCGACACAGCTTAGATATAGAATTAACTGCTTCAGTCTGTGGAATGTGCAACCAAGTAAAATTCAACTTCAACTCTAACAGCGAAGGCGTGTCTTTTTGTAGTCGACATTACCTTCACATTGGTGGGCGCCAGACTTATATTGTTGTTCTCGAGCTGAGCGTTGGCGTTGACGTTGTCGCATTGGGCAAAGAAGTCCTCCTCCTCGTCGGGCTTGTTAGCATCGTTGCCCTCACTCTTGTCGGCCGTCGCTTCCAAGTGCAGCTGTGTGCGTGTAAGTGTAGATGTGCGTAGGCGTGTGTGTTTCGGAAGGGGATACGAGTGAAGCGCAAGCGAGAACAGCAAATGTTATGTGTTAATTGGAAGTCATAACTCAACTCAACTCAACAAAAATAGCATGAACTGGTTGGATAACCGACTCACCTTAGTACCGTGTATCTTCATCGCTTGCTGAGCCTGCGCCGTCAGTTTGTCCCGATACAGTTGAGCAGCCCGTGAGTTGTATTTGACCTGGGCGTCGCTGCTGGTGCAATTATGGGAACGGAAGAATTGTGCGGCATTGGCATTCCCGCCCAGCTGCATCTGGCGCAGCTGCAACCAGGTCCAGTTCGTATCCAGATTGGTACTTCGCACAAAGGTCAGGTGCACGCCCAGATTTCGATGCACAGCCGAGCAGTCGATGCATATAAAGATGCCGTATGTCACGGATGACCACGTAGGCGCCTTTGTGGCACAATCGAAACAGGACTACGGATGCAAACATAAAAGTAAATTATATTAATACACACAGCACGAAACAAAAACAACTGGGACACTGCGGGAGCTGACCTTGTTGGCAGGTTGCGCACGCAGGCGTGTGAATACGGCTTCGATCTCTTGTTTCGTGGGTCCCGCTGCATTGGTTGACGACATGGTGTTGCTGCCCCTTCTTGGATAATCCCGCTAAATATGTGATTTTTTTATTTGGATCTTAATTGTTTTCGTGGCTGCTCTCTTCTTCTAGTTCTGGATATACTGCAGTGCTTTACCCACACCTAAAGTTGACTCACAGCGCTGTTGTTTGGCAGTTGTTTTTGCTGTACGCAGGCTGCTGTTAAACTTATGTTATAGCAAACCTTTACAATTTTGAATCAATTGCATTTGGAAATGCTTTAAATGCTTGTCTTCACTTATATTACAAATTTTTGACGTGTGTTTTTCGTTCCAGTCTTTTCCACGTTCACGTTAGGGATGAGCACAGTTCGCGTAACAGGTACCAGCGATAGGTATTTTGTCGTGACCAGTCGCAGCTGTTAAACAATAATTCTGTTAATTGAAAATATCGTTGTATCGATATACTAAGCCGCCTCTTCAACCGAGTTTTAAAACTGATTTATAAATAAACCAAATATAATAAATTATGTAAACTAACAATCAATTGAAACAATAAAATGTATAAATTTAAATTTATTATTAACAAAAGGAAATCAATATAAATTCAAACTATTAATGTCAGTTATTCTGTTAATGAGTTAATATCTGTTAACAGCTGTTGCTGTTTACAGGATGAAAATAGAATCGATTATTTTTGATTGCTATAGTTTTCTTCAATGCAGATAGGTTCCGTGGTTTCCCAGAATAATATTTACATTATTTATTATACATATGAAACCGTTAGAGAAATGGAAACCAAGCGCCATGAAATTATTCGTTGAAGAGTGGCGACAACACAAAGGTCACAGTTTATCATGGCCAGTATGCTGTCATATGGCAATAGATGTTTGGAAAGTGAGTACATGCACCGAAAATCAATTTACATACATAGATATGTAAATAATAATATAATATTTCTAGATTCTGACTCCAGAAAAACGTCAGCCATACAGAGACAAAGCACAGAAACTACTTAAACTTTCCCTGGAAAGCCGAGAGCTTTCAAATAACGCCAAAGAGTTGAGATTGCAACATGTAAAAGAGGAATACCCAGAGGAGCTGCAACGTCATATGCAACAGCAAATAGAGCACATGGTTCGCAGAAGCGTGCAGCTAAAGAAGCTCGATAAAGAAGACTATTACTTTGTTATGGTAAATTACTTTGTGAAAGACATCTACATTCCAGCAGAATTGGCAATAGCACAGTTCTCTTTGCAAGGAGGCGTACACAGAATCTATCATACTTTAATAAATCCGGGTAACTTGTAAATTCAATTGTTGCACTCTTGAATCAGTAATCAAACTTGCAACTTTTTAGGATGTAACGTTTACGGATCACTGTGTGAGGCGCAGGTGCATGCCAAGGACACACATCAGTTGCCGTTGCCGCCAAATGCTCTGGGAAATACGGATCTGGAGGGAGTTTACACAGATATTCTTCAGTTTCTGGGATCTGACCCTCTCCATTTGTTTACGCTGCAAGATGCTATACCCGCTGTCACTGGCGTCCTAAAGTTGTTAAATACCGAAACCAGTCAGTTTAATATACTTCCCATAGAATATCTATTCTACAAAATGAAACAAGCCTCATGCGAGACCGCCATGTTATCGCCGCCAGAGTCTATACATGTAACGAATTCACTGTTTAATCTGGATCCACACGAATATTTGCCACACATCGCTTGTACGTTCCACGAAGAACGCGTTATCCCGAAGCATTGTGCAAAGTCCTACGTTACACGATGGGCCTTCACGTTTGCCAGGAATATATGCTCCGATTTAGCAATTAAAATGTGCCCGAATCGGCACATGCCTGAAACTATAACACCAAATCAAAATGAAAATGAGAATTTAGGCAATGAAAATGTTAACCACGATACATCCATTATTAAAGTGGAACCATCTGCGGATGATGAAATAAGAACTAACCCGTTTGTGGTGAACGCTATCAATGATCTTGGCTTGGACAATATTTTTGACGATGTGGATTTTCTTGAGTTTAACAATAGATATAATGAAAAGGAAACAGAGGCATCTATCAAACATCAAACAGAAAATGTTAACCTAGAAAAGGCTGACCCTATACCGCTTGTGAAAGACCTTTCGCCCCCAGCACCGCCGCTGATTACAGCTCAAGAATTAAATAATGATTGTGAATTCTTCCCACGACAGAGGGAAAAGCAACAAAAAAATAAAGTGAATTCAATAAACGATCAATGCCAAGAAAGTTGTACTTCACACCCCAAAAAACTAATCATACCCAGCCTTATTTCGGAACCTCTACATGATAGTACAATCACAAAAGAAAAATATGTATTACATAGAAACTCCAAAAATGTAAACGAATCGCAAAGTCGGATCGATAATAATCATCGGTCTAGAAAAAGAACTAAATCAAGCACAGAAATTAATACAATTCCAACTGCACATTTATCGAATCCTACAATGCCTAAAAAATTAATTTCTTCAATCGTTTCCATAGGCCCAAATCTTCAATCAAGTCCTGATCATCCAAGACCTATATCATCTCTTTGTAATTATAGTTACAATACTTATCATTATGACTCATTCACTACCTATGAATGTCGTTTTGAGCCACAAGCCTACTTTGAACCTCAGTATTGCGACCAATACAAATATTATCAACCTGTACGAAGATCATACGATGTTCGCCATCATTTGCAAATGAGATCACAATGTTTACCACAGGATGGCGTTGGTCATAGGATTCAGAAAAGATACAATTTGGAGCTAGGTCAGATGCACACGTATTCAAATGAGGAATTTCAAATGCGTGAATATAATTCATCTGCTTGGGGTAACTACAAATCTCGGTATAAACACCAGAATTATCACAATAATGCCTATGATTTGTAAATTCACTTTAAATTATTTAAGATTTATACATAAGAGATATATTATAAGCTATTAAAGTTAATTTTGAAGATAATGAATTTACCAAATACATATAATTTACAAATAAATGTTGTTTGTTTTTATGTCCGAGTTATCTCTGTATTCGTTTGGTGTCTGGTTCTGTTCTACTATAGGTTACAGCTTCTCTTTTTCTTAAATAACTTTTCTCTATCGGTTTATGGCTAGGATAAATATTTTGTGGATTGTGAGCAAGTTAATTGTTAACTACATTCTGGATTCGGGTCCCTCATTAAATTGGATGGTGCTTTTTGCATTTCCAACCCTCCTTGACTTGAAACATAAAAACAACTTTAAGCGATTAAAACTAACCAAATAATAGATTAATACTTGAAAGTAAATCGACTGAAAGTAGTCGCCCTCAGGTAACAACGGACTAAACCCGAAAGGGGGCTGCAAATTAGTCGAAACTGTTGCAATTTGTCGATTATATTTTCTGCGGTCTTTCGCTGGAATCAATGGAGGGGATTTTGCAAGAATTCTGTTGAAACAGTTTATCACATTTAAATGAAAATCGAAACTGGTTCTTCAATTGACGTAAATTTCATCAGGCAGACGTTCCCGAACTGATGAAGCGGAAATCAGGCAATCAAAGACCGAAAAACCTATTCAAAATTTAATTTTATATGTAAATCCAGCTCGATAGTGTCAGCGAATTGGCTGACTTTTTACTCCTCTTTGCAAATGTCAAGTGTGGAAGAAGAAGATGCAGAAGCAGTAGAAGAAACTCGAAATAGACAATGACAACTCGAAAAAGGTCTCTAGTCGTACGCGAATGACAAGCGGCAAATAAAACGAAAAAAAAGAAACAGAGAAAAAACACTTTGGCACACTTTAAAGTTGAAGCGACGACGTTGGCAGTTCGTCACGCCTTTAGACGCCTCTCAGTCATTTAGCAGCCGCGCTCTTTGGGCCATTATTGTTTTTAATTTGGTTTTAAACTGATCAAGGTCGCTGGCTGTGATGGAAAAAAGCGGCTTTAAATTGGAACGACAAGACGCCTGAGACGACATTTAGCCGCATGCAAAGAAATAAATACAACTATCATTATTTGCAAGGCGAAATTCGCAGCAAGTTTTCGAACCGATTTAGAGATGCTTCGACTTGTTTAAAACCCCAAGTTGTTCAAAGAAGAAAATATCTAATATAAATTCTATAGAAAACTGTTCGATCTCTTGCTAGATTCATCATTAAGTTTTTTTTACCATATCCAACTTTAGACTAAGCCAGTCTTTGTTATGAAATGAACAAATGGATTTCTACGAAGTCACAGTCTGTGTTTAAAATTCTTGACGTCACATCGGGCGTGTACGTCAATAAAATTGAAATACAAACTGTAATAAATTAGCCATATAAATTTGAAGAAACCTTGTTTCAATCGGACCACTTATCCACATGCATATTGATTATAATTATTTGTCTCTTTCGGAATTAATGAAGTATTTTCAAGATGCTCGAGCTGTAACAAGAAATCTCAATGGTTTCCAACATTTTACCTTACTTTATATGTTATTTTAAATATTATAATAATGTTGGGCGTTTTTTTAAACAAGTTTGAGTGGCATCACTAACATAATGAAGCAAGTTTTATTACCCTTAAAGAGTGTAAAAACATATGAAACGATGCATTCAATGTCTGCGGAGATATTCGAAATGCAATTTCTGTCGTTGGCCGTGCCCACATAAGTATATATGTTTATGTGTGTATATTATGTATTTGCATTCATTAGTAGTGCATATATATTAATTTGGACACGCCCAGACACAAAAAACAGGCGAGTTAGACCTTCTGGAATTTGCCAGCGAGGCGCTTCAAGCTTCAGTTTTAAAGAAGGCAAGAATGTCACTTGCATAAACTGCAGACAACACACGAATGCCGTACACATGCCGTCCACATGCAGTCCACACACACTATGCTTGGTCTATTCAACACACTGCAGCTGCTACTCACCACACCTGAATAGTGGCAGCAGAAGACCTCACCTTTACCCCTCCACAGTCGCCTTCATTTTGTTTTGCATATAAAAGAGTGGCGCGTACGTGCCGCACTTCTCTCTTACTGGGCGACAGTCAAGTCACGAGCGCATTCTGAACGAAGACGACGACGAGGCTTGTGCAACCTGCCGAACCGACAAAAGCCGAGCAAGACGAACGCAGTCGACCTAAAAGCTTTGTGGTGTGGAACGCGTTGCCTGCCCCTGCTTGTTGTGTTAACTGTGATTAAAGCTCGCGGTAACTCACCACGGCACACCACAGCTAACGATCGGACAGAGCAGCGAAAGAGTTGACGTCGCGTGTAATAAAAGAAGCAAATTTGAGTTGGTTTTGGGGCTTTGGCGTCAGCTTCGAGAAATTGTGCGCGTCAACGTAGCAAACAGTGTAAATGGAGCTTTGATAGCGAACGGAAGGACAAGAAACTCTGTTGCTGCTGTCGAGCCGAGCCGATCTCTCTTAACTCGAGTGTGTTTTGTAGTTTTGTGAATACCGAGAATAAAGCTATAAAGAAATAGTGCGTGCCCGAATAATCTTCAGTTATCACCAGCGATCACAAGATGGCAAAACTCTTTGTGGTTTTTGCCGTTCTGGCTTTAGCGGCCATCGGTGCAGGTAAGCTGAAACTGAACTAAACTAACTATAAGTATACATATTAAGACCGCATTTAGTTATAGTCTTGAATTTTTTAATTGCCGCCACAATTCGCAATTTGCATTTGTCCAGCGGAAGTTGTCTGTCAATTAAAAACATACAGAAAAAAAATAAACTTTACTCTGGCCTTCAAAAAATACTGAAAACTGAAAGCTGGCCTGGTTGACAGCTGTGCAGCCTGTGCGTAACCTTGATTATGCAAAAAGGACGCTCGACCAATTGCCAAAACAACAACATTCACAACTTGTTGTGCTCGCAAAACAACTTTCATTTCTTGAGGGCCTGCGAATCCTGAGATCCGAGACCCGAACGTCTTTTATGCGATTTTAATCGACTTCACATTCTGCGATTCGACATGCGACATTCGAGGCATGTGGAATGCATTTGTTATTGATTTGACAGGCCATCCATCAATATGCGATATTACTTGTATGTTGTGAGTAGTCGATCGATAGTTTTTTATAGTATAAAGATATGTAGAGTTGCCCTGCGGTATCGAGCAGCCTGTCAATTAACTGTTAACAGTTATGCAAATATGGCAACTGGTGCTGCCACTGCTGGTATTTCTTTCTCCTCGCACAGCCGTGTTGCCAACTGTGACTGCGAAATGTCAAAGTTATAGCCAAGCGCAACAAGTTTTTGGTCTGGGCTCATATATAGACGTCCCTCCTCACCCCACAAGATGTGATGTGGTGTGTTCTTTGTATTGGTATTGGTGACATCGTATTTCATAATGGCAAACGTGTTTTGGCCAACCCCAAGAGGCACAACCAGCTAGACGACATGCCGTTAGCCCCCAGTCAGTCTACATCTACATACATGTGTATGTCTATGTCTATATCCATGTCGGCTGATTTCTTAGTTTTTTTCTTTATTTTGCTATTTTTCACTTTGTGTAACAGGAAGTGCCAGGCAAACAACGTGGACCAACCCACATTGCAATACCAAAATGCACCACAATATAAGCTGAAATTCTTCCGGTTTTGCAAGCGCAAAGAAAGTAGTGAAAATAGTTTGGAATCAATTGTATTTTTGTTGGAAAACTTAAAAAAAAAAACCATTTAGAGTGTACCTAAAACAACCTATTCCTCTTTTAAATATCTTAAATTTCTTGTGCAAATTATTAATAAAATTTGCAAGGGATCTGGCCTAGAAAAGTAAAGAAGTTAGCTAGGTATATAAGCAGTACCCTGTATTATTGCAGTACTTACAGAAGAATACATGTAGATGATACTAAATATTTTATTCTCTACTTACAGCTAATGCCGAGGAGGTGCGTGTGAAGCGTCAGGCCACCACCGAAGAGCCTAAGAAGGAGGAATCCTTTGAGAAGGAGCTGTGCAAGGACAAGGACGCCGGCGAATGGTTCCGTCTGGTTGCAGGCGAGGGCGACAATTGTCGCGATGTCATTCAGTGCACCTCATCGGTAAGTTTCTCTTAACATTGCAACCAACTCTATGAAGTATCTCAACTAACTTCTGGCCTCCACTCTCTGGTCTGTTTGCTCTGCAGGGTCTGCAAGCGATCCGTTGCCCAGCCGGTCTGTACTTCGACATTGAGAAGCAGACCTGTGACTGGAAGGAGTCTGTGAAGAACTGCAAGAGCAAGAACAAGGAGCGCCGCGTGAAGCCTCTGCTGCACACAGATGAGCCCCTCTGCCAGGATGGTTTCCTCGCCTGCGGCGATGGCAACTGCATTGAGCGTGGTCTCTTCTGCAACGGCGAGAAGGATTGCTCAGATGGTTCCGATGAGAACACTTGTGGTGAGTACAACAACAAACAAGAGATTACTCCATCTAAAGTGGGTTACCCGAAAGCGAAAGTGCGAATTGGGCAAAGAGACAGCGGGTTTTTCGCATAGGCCATAGAGAGCTGGCAATGAACGCGTTTGGAATACTTAAAAGAGAGTGAAAATATATCGGAATAATAGAAAATGATTTATAAATAAACACATGAGTGGCACTTTGCCTTCATCGAGTGCTCAGTGAATCATAGCTTGACATTTGACTGGAATGATACAAAATTATATGTTCGTAATGATTCGAAATGATTCAGCAAGACTGTCAAGTGGAATAAGTTGGCCGCATTACACAGGATTGGCCACTGCAAAGCCGATTCATGTAATACCCAATCGGCAGCTGCTTACAGAAATTCCAAATCGCATTCGTTTTCAAACTCAAATCCATATTCAAATCTTCAAGTGGCTTACATTCGTTTGCCTCGTGCATTTCTTTCGAGTTATACCTCCTCTGTCTGCCTGTCTGTCTGTCTGGACGGAGTCGCACCTTAAAACCGGTCGGCGGCATTTAAGTAACATTACTGACTCTGTGAGTCTGTGGAACTACCACTCTCGAAATCTCCGAGAAAACTATGCAAGACAATACAAGGTGCTTGACAGTCCAGGAGTGGGAGGGGCACTTGCAGGGTCCATTGGATAAGCTTTTTTCACTCTTTTTTTTGTAATGCGGATGCCGCTGCCACCTACATATGCTGCAAGTCTTGCAGACCGGTTTCGCTTTTCATGGGGGCCCTTATATGGGGAGATCTTAAGCCCACGGAAAACAACGAGCTCTGCTGGGTTTCTAACAAATTTCGTATTTTATCTATAAATGTGAAGTGTGAAATGACAATGAATCCCATTTGGAACTGATATCATCGGTGATTATCAAAGAGCGACAAGCTGAAGCTGGGCAGGGTCGTGAATTTTGCATCATATGGTCGATATGGTATGTCCAATAAATGGTATATACATATGTATGAGCTTGTGCTGACCACAGATCTCGCATGCAATATCTAAATGCTAAATAAATCAATAATTAAGTTTAACCTTGGACTTAAAAGAAATAATAAAAGCAAAGCAAAGCAAAGTGCGAAGCGAGGCGAACGTTTGTCTGTAAGTCGAATCCATCTCTCGCCATGGGGCCAGTCAAAAGGCGTAAGCGGAGCCCGTTCGATTCATGTGTAAATTAGCCTTACATAATCGGCTTAAAACGTTGTAGTATTTTTAGCAATTGCAAAAAGCCGACAACAAAAAGAGCAGCCAGCTTGTTATTTATTTATTTATTATTATTATTATGGATTTCAATTTTTTTCTTCTTTTTTTCGAATAGCAATCAGCGTAAAAACCGCAACTAATTTTAAATAATAACCAAAGACAACAACTGACAAAGGCGATGTTGCCTTTTGCCGACTACCTTTCTGCTTCAGCTTCTGCTCTGCAGTTTATTTCTTCTTTTTCTTCTTTCAACTCTTTTATGGTGTTTTATTTGCCTTAATAATTTGCAAAACACGACGCCGACATTTCTCAAGAGGCGCCCGCATATAAATGCGCCTTAATGAGCAAATCAAATGCCAACCCCTGCCGGGTCAGGTAGTTCTTATACGAACTCATAGATCTCGGATAGGATCGTGTCGAACGTGGCACGTTTAGCAGCCGCTGGCGTTGGCGTTGGCGGCAAACTTGGCAAATGCGCAGCGGAGCATTAAGTTGTAAACAATTGAAATTGAAATTGAATTCAAATTGAATAGACAAGCTCGAAGCTCCAAGCTGGAATTGAAGTCAGCTCTACATGAAGTGGCAATAAGGAAGCTCGCTACGATGAGCCAATTTAAATGGCTCCCATCAAAAAGCAGTCGAGAAAAATGTGCAACAAAGCGACGGAGCCAAGTCAAGTGTTCAGTAAAGTGACGATGGTTACGCTTAGATAATCAGGTACCCATTAAGTCGGGACTGCAACAGTAGAAGGCAAGGCTGGTTAGGTGCACTTTGAGTACCTAACTAGAAGCTATTTCACGATGAAGCAACAAAAGTGTATGAAGAGTATTAAAGTGAAGAGATAGAACTTATATAAGAAAAGGTTTAAGTGTCATACTTGAATATGAGAGACATGTTTCCAAATCTTCTCTAATTACAAATTATTTGATACATCGAGTTCTGAATGAAAATTCAGGTTTTATATCAAAGAACCCACAGATCTGGTTTCCATTTTATTTTTGATTATAAACAATACTTTCAAAATTAGACAATGGCATAAAATGAAAGAAATATCAATGTCATTTAATTTCTTAACGATATTTCCATCTGTTTAAGATAAACCCAAAATAAGTAAGATGATTTTTGAAATTTCTGGAATTACTTAAGGCATACTTGGCATGAAGTATTTATTTCCTTACAATACTTTCGAGAATCCATGGATATTGCCCAATTAAAGTCACCTCGTAATGGTCCACTTGCAATTATTTTCGCCACTGTGTCTGGGACTTTATCACGTAATCTGCCATTTGCTGGGAATATCCTCTTGAACGACATGTAAGACCCTCAATAAGCCAGCTCACATTCAACTTGGACAACACAAACCAATCAAAAATAAAGAAGAAGGAACGAAAATACGAAATAAAGCTGGGCAAACAAAAGGCAGGTAGAGAGAGAGAGAGACAATGAAATGGCAGGAAAACTGAAGACAAGCCCTAAAGTCACTTAAATGCCAGGGAATATGCAGGAACCGGTTCGATACTCGATACTTGATGACATAACACTTGGCTTTAAAGACAGATTATTGCCAATAAGAGAGAGAAGGAGAGAGAGTGAAAGGAGAGGGAGTGTGTGATAAAAGGTCAGCCGGAGACAAAAGCCGGGTGTGACCTACTTGCGAAAAGAAAACCAATACAGAAATGCAAAACCAAAAGTGAAGAAAAGAAAAAAAACATCGCAAGATGTGCATGTTTTCTCGTTGTACTCTTTGTGCATCCTCTTCGCTTGGCCTTTGCATGTTTTGTTGGTATTTCACTTTGGCAAGTGCCAAACAAAAATTACGTCAAAAATGATTTCTTTCGTTTCAAAAACTTTCGCAGTTAATTTATGATGATGATGGACTGCGCTCGCATCGTCGCAAGTGCAAGGCTTACAAATGACGCTGGCAAATAACGATGAATATAAACCGTAATTTGCATATGAGCGCTAATGAATGGCAAACACGTGGGAACTGGTTACCCCCGAGGATGATGACCAGGCGAAAGGGAGCAGGCTGCAAGGCAGCAATAGAGATGCCCAGAGGGTTAGACCAGAGATGGGGGGGGGTCCGTTGGGACAGAGACCGAGAAAGGCGAGTGGAGAGGGTGACTGGGCCCTCCGGCCAGTCGCAGGTGAACGTTAACGCGTTAACACGTTAACTGCATACCAAAGCAGTTACCAACTGTAGCTCTTCGCTTGATTGACGACGCCGACGACGTCTTAAAAATGTTGAAAACAACAACAGCAAGAAAAAAAAAATGAAGAAAAATTATGATACTGAAATTGTGCAGACATTTTCCATTCACTTTGCGTTTTGGTGACGGCGGTTTTCCCGACGCCCGGCTGATTTGTGATTGGTTTTCCAGCTAAAGCCAAAGCCAAACCAAGCCAGGCCAGGCCGGGGCTGCAGTTCGTTGAACCTCTGGCTGTGCCGTTAGCTAATTGTTTGAAATATTTTCCATAAAGTTGATTGAACTTAATACCGCACACAGAATACAAATTGTTGGCTAACAATTGAATACACTGAGAGCATAAGGTTCAAAGATGTACGTAATTGAATGGGATTAAACCTGATACAGTCAGAGTTATTCAATTTAGATATGCCAAGAACTGTCCCCTCTTTTTGCCAGTGTATCTTCCAGCTTACTTATCAATTGCATTTCGCTTTGCATTCGTTTTACTCTTACAGACATTGACAACGATCCCAACCGTGCTCCACCCTGTGATCCCGCTGTGTGCGTGCTGCCCGACTGCTTCTGCTCGGAGGACGGCACCTCGATTCCCGGCGATCTGCCTGCCAAGGATGTGCCCATGATGATCACCATCACGTTCGACGATGCCATCAACAACAACAACATTGAGCTGTACAAGGAGATCTTCAAGGGCCGCAAGAACCCCAACGGCTGCGACATCAAGGCCACCTACTTCCTGTCCCACAAGTACACCAACTACTCTGCCGTGCAGGAGACTTCGCGCAAGGGTCACGAGATCGCCGTGCACTCGATCACGCACAACGATGAGGAACGTTTCTGGTCGAATGCCACAGTCGATGACTGGGCCAAGGAGATGGCTGGCATGAGGATCATCATTGAGAAGTATGCGAATATTACAGACAACTCGGTTGTGGGTGTGCGTGCTCCCTACCTGCGTGTGGGTGGCAACAATCAGTTCACCATGATGGAGGAGCAGGCCTTCCTCTATGACTCCACTATCACGGCACCACTGTCCAACCCCCCACTATGGCCCTACACCATGTACTTCCGCATGCCCCATCGCTGCCACGGCAACCTGCAGAGCTGCCCCACGCGCTCCCATGCCGTCTGGGAGATGGTCATGAACGAGCTGGATCGTCGTGAGGATCCTGCCAATGATGAGTATCTGCCTGGCTGTGCTATGGTTGACTCCTGCTCGAACATTCTGACCGGTGATCAGTTCTACAACTTCCTGAATCACAACTTCGATCGCCATTACGATCAGAATCGCGCCCCATTGGGTCTGTACTTCCACGCCGCCTGGCTGAAGAACAATCCCGAGTTCCTTGACGCCTTCCTCTACTGGATCGACGAGATCCTGGCCAATCACAAGGATGTCTACTTTGTGACCATGACCCAGGTGATCCAGTGGATGCAGACTCCTAGCACCATCAGCGAGATCAAGAACTTCGAGCCCTGGAAGGAGAAGTGCACCGTTGAGGGCAAGCCCGCCTGTTGGGTGCCCAACACCTGCAAGCTGACGTCCAAGGAGGTTCCCGGGGAGACCATCAATCTGCAGACCTGCGTGCGATGCCCCAACAACTACCCATGGGTCAATGATCCCACTGGCGATGGTTTCTTCTAAGTCAGCGTACGATCGAGTTAGAGAGAGGGAGTGTTAGAGAGAGAAGGAGTATAAGTGAGAGAGTGAGAGAGAGAGAGAGAAAGAGCGTTAGCATCCAAGCAGCCCTAATCCAAAATTCCTACAGTCAGCGAAAGTTCCCGACTTTTTTTTTATTGTTTCAATATACTCGAAGACTTCTTACATTATACTCTTATTTTGACTGCGCCGCGTTTTCACACGCTACACAAAACGCGCCCGGCTAAGTCTCTGCTGTGTTACGTTATTAAAAACAATTAAAAAAACAAAAAGAAAAAACAAAATTTACAAAGAACATCATGAAGAACAACAAAAAGAAAACAACAACAAGGAAACTGCAAACATCAAGATGACAAAAACAAATCTTGTGTTTATATACTCATTTTTGTAGTTTTACGTTAATTTGTATGTGTATATTTAAAAATACCTAATAAAATAAAAAGACAAATTTAAAAAACCGAAAAAAAATCAGAGAAACAAAGGCGTTAAGTATATTTCATCATTTTGATTATTTATTGTGATGCTAATTCCCGAACAGCAACAGCAGCCGCAGCAACAGCAGCAGCAGCCATAAAAAAGCTATTATAATGCAAACGAATCTTTGATGGGTTTAGCAACAGTTGCTTTTACCTGGCAACACACACCTGAAAGGCCCCCAACAACAACAGCAACAACACTAGCACAGTTATGGCCATGCTTATGGGTCTGGCTATGGGTATGAATCGGGGTGTGAGTCTGAGTCTGAGTATAGTGAGTATATTCAACAGCAACAGCAACAATGATGGCAACAATCAACCCAATTTGTGTGCGCTACCCACTGACTTACTAACCAGTTTTCGCCTTATCCCCCCACAACAACAACAACCAGACAACACACACAAAATTTGAATAGCAAAACGCGTTTTGGATTTCGGTTTTCAGTTTCGATTTCAGTTTCATGTGCATTATTTCATATGTAAATTTTAAGTTTTTTTTCTTCTTTTGTTGTTGTTTTCTTCTTCTTATTTTATCATTATTTCCTATACTGGTTTTTTAGGTTTTCTCAAGTGAAGCAACCGGTCCTAGAATTAGGCATACTACTTATCATCATCATATGGTACACTTTGTGGGGAGCACATAATGTTAAAATATTCGATTATTATAATTATTTTTTGCTAATTTGTATGCGCACAAATGAATGTCAGTTCAGTCAGTTTTGGTGGAATATGTATGGAAATTATTATTCAAGTATATCCAAATGGTTGTTGGCAACAGGTTCTTACCGTTGGCTCGCAAAGAATCTTTCGACAGTACCCGCTGGCGTTTTGCGCAATCATAACAAATCAAAGAGTCGATAATTAATTTCAAGCATTGCGAATTTTGTTTTCGCCTGTCAGGGAATTACCAAAATAATATGCGTGTCCATACGAATTTATGAGATTTACAAATGCTGCCGTTGAAGAAATAAATAAATAAACAAATGCACATATATATCTATATAAATCGTATATATGCATATTGTATATCTTTGACGCATAAATAAGTTTTATCACCCATCAAGGTAAGCGGCTTGTGCGCTGAGAGTGCGAAGAAACCAACTTGAGTGGAGAATTACTTTTGGAAAACCGAATACTGAATACCCTTAATGGGGAATACAATTAGAGCTTTCCATCTTTAAAAATGATCTAACCTATGAATATTTCATCATCTAAACTTTTTATGAACTCAATACATATATTTCTAATTACTTTTTCACATTATATGATATTTATTATAGTCTGTCTCTCCTTTAGTTATGGTATAGGCGTAGTTGGTGTTACCCTTTAGTGTGTGCAAACAAGTTCCTTAGGCACATGTTTGTACCGGAGTGTACCTCTTTCTGTGTGTGTGTGTGTTTTACTTGCGTAAACTTTTACTTTTGCTGAGGTGAACTAGTTGTAAAGTGGACGCTTTGCATAAATTGCACATGAAAAACGTTCGCACAGTGGGCGAAAACCAGAATTACCGCATAAAAAGTTATAGAAAGTGAAATTGGAATATGTCATTCATAAATACAGATCAAATGACTTCATCTCTCTGAATTAAATTCATAAATTAAAATTTATAATTCTCTAGCAGATTATTTTAACTTTTAATCACTTAGAAACATAGCTGAATTCATTAAAATTCGAAATATTTTGAATGTACAGTTTCACTTGGGCTTCGGCCACTGTGCGTAGGCGTTTCTAAGAAAAGATCTCAAAACTGCTTCCTAGTTCTGAGACAGTCAGAGACGTGGCACCGCATTGCCGGCACAACTGGTCAATTGATTTACCGATCAAGCGATCTGCCTCTGAGCTGAATGTGTTGCGTCCAAGTCGTGCGTATGCCATATGCCAGGCAAGGGATCAGTAAAGCCGTTGTTCGTGTGGTCAGACACGTTTCAAAAAGCGACAAAAAAAACAGAAACAGAGCATTTGCAAAGTAGCTTTGAATGCGTGTGGAGCCCATAAAGAAGAAGAAGAATTCGAAGATACAAAGCAGAAATCGCAGTTGACAATTTGTCAATTTGCAAGCGATTTGATAAGTTCGCCGATTGCATAATGAACGGCAGGGAGAGAAAGAAAAAGAGAGGGGGCCAGCGTAATCTTTGTAGATCGAAGCGTACTGAAAGAGTTAAACAGCCGATGAGCTGGGCAAAGGGAAATGGAAATTAAAAGACAAACATTTAAATACAACTCGCATTTAAGTCTCAAACAGCGAAAAGAAACTCCGTTGTCGCTTTGGGGTCTTCGATACTCTCCACTTGCCATAAATTAAACACAGACTCTTCGCTCCACTCGTATCGAATCGTCTTGGTTTGCTTTGGTTTCGACGGTTCGGGATGGGGAGAGGGATCTCGGCGTCAGGGTGAAAGGGCGTACCACTTATGCAACTTGTGCCTGTGTGTGTGTGTGTGTGTTGTGTGTATTTTTATGGTTATGCATTTCTTTTTCAGTCCACACACAGTTTACAGTTTACCGTTTACAGGCTCATCTTCTTCGACCATTTCCTTCATTAACGATTCCGTTTTTGTACAGTTTTCTTGAAGGCAATTTCTCTTTTTTCGCTTGATCGGCTCACACTGTGTGTGTGTGTCTGCTGATGATCTTCGCCCGTATTCGTCTCATTGCCGCTTTCAACTCAAATCGTAATTTTCTTAATTATTACGCAAATTATTTACGTTGATTAACTGAAGCATTGTGCATAGTCGCAAGCTCATTAGTTTTGCAAAATTTCATTTCAATGTTGTTTTCTGTTTCAGTTTCTTTTTCTTTGAAATTTTCTTCTTCTTTATCTTCTGTTTGTTAAGTGTGTCATTGTTTCGCTGACCTTTCGGCAAAAAAAGGGTTTAACGAGCTTTATTACTAACTTAAATCTATATATTAAGATATGCTTCTTATTATGCTCGCCATCAAATCACAAAGACAAAATCGAGGGCAATCACAAATTATGTAAATCTATATGAAAATAAAAAAAAAGGTTTTCACTCGTCGAAGAAAAAAAAAAAAGAAATATAAATTTCAATGCCGTCGAACGCTGGAGGTGCCATCATCAACATTTTCACTCTAATTGAAAAACCAGTTTACCGGTTGATTAAAAAAAGTAATATTAACAATAATAATCATACGCGTGCATATGCGGGAGATTATATCACCAGAGTGTGTAAATGCCGCTGCCAACTAAAATTAATTGTAACTATCAAAAAACCGAAAAACTACAGGAAAAAATTGCAATCAACAATTGCCGAAGAAGGTAAACGGCTTTTTGTGGCATCTTCTATACACACACACACGCGCACACCCTGCACACACACCTCTTCTAATGCCATATATCCCAAGACTGGCCCGCAGCTGTCTCACCCTTCACTGAACGTTAATTGACGGGGGCAATTAAAATGCAAACCGTAATGAGCCGCAATTTCAAGAATGCTCCAGCAGCAACGAGGCAAATCACACATACGCCATGTTAACCGGATTGATTTGTTTCCATCGAGTAGTTTCTTATTTTTACTGTCATGTTCTAGTACAAGACAAACTCGTTCTCAAGTTCAGGAAATAGCTATGCAATGCCGTAGTACATACATAGCTCGAATAATGCATAAGATCAGAGATACATATAGTATAGACACTCCTTCCAGATCGCCGCGATCGTGTAGCGAGTTAATTGACGGCTCTGCATCTGTCTGACTGCATCGCCTATCCGCCGATCGTTGCAGTTCAGAAAATTGCGGAAAATTGCTAGCTATAAATCGTAAATCACTGCCGAAAATTGACCAAAAGATCGTTTTAATGCCAGCCTTCAAAGCGTTTAAGACACGATCAATTTGGCTTCCCGAAATGATCGATCAAAGCTATGTTTGATGTTCGCTCTTCAGATTTGCAATTCAAATTCAATGAATCAATATGTTGACTGATTGCCCCAAGCAGCAGTTTTTCAATGCAGAATTCTCTCTCTTTAGCATTAAGGAAATATTTTCTTATATGCCAGACTGCTAACGGTAAATATTTGTACACCGAATTTGTCATGGCTAATTGAGTAAATACCCCCTGAATACAGTACAAACAGCTCAGTACTGTGCATTGACCCAAAGAGGTGCGAGATGAAGTAAACCCCAACGATTTACAGCCCAAAACAAGTGCGATTTCGCAGCGTTCATAAATATCGAAATATCATTGAGTCATTAAGACAGAGAAATTTCAGTTTTAGGATTAGCTAATAAACCTGAACAGCTTATGTAACTCTACTCGCAAAAGGCATTCGAGTTTAATAGTTTGATTAATTGCAAGAAGGAATCACTGTGACTGGTTGACGCGTCGAGATTTTAATACCCTAATACGATCAATATTATATTATATTCTTATATATATATTTACCAACATATTTAATTGCTTTTGCGTATCGTAAAGTAATTTGGAGTGAACTTTAACGAATTAAAAAACCAAAAGACTCGTACGAACGAATTAAAGATTATAGTTTTTCGAAAAATGAATTAGTGCACTAAGTCCCAAATCAACAACTCTATTCCCATTTAGAGATGTACGTTTTTGTCAAAAGCACACTTAGCTCAACTTAATCGATATCTGGATATGTTAGTGATGGCCTCCTGATCGCTACTTGCTAATCCATATCGATGTGTACCGATATACGCAAATCATTTGCGATAACGATATCTGCTGTTCTTTTTGGAGTGGGAATATACATTTTATCGTCACCTCAACTTAATCGATATCTATAAATGTTACTAATGTCCTCCTGATCACTACTTGAATATTTTATATCGATGTCTACCGATATACGTAAATTATATGCTTCACTTTCAGGAGTTTAAAATTTTTAAATATACATATAAATGTCTTATAATCCCCAAGAAATACCAACTTTAAATATACAAATAAAACAATTATATAATACCCTTTGCAAGATTCACGGCAATTCCAAGATGCTCGCAATATTTGGGCACGTCCACAGCAAATTCGCATCCGGAAACATGGTGAGTTTTTGCACATGAGCACATACGGACCTGCAGACCGACAGACCTACATATCATATTAACATTATTATCACCGCCGAGCTCTTAACTTATTGAATAACAGGCTGCTCCGATCCAGGCAGGTTTTGGTATTGTAGCCTGCTCCACAGCCCTTTTCGCTTGGATTGTCTGTCCGCGTGTCCCTGCCTGCATCTGCTTACGTAACTGCGCCGGAGACTGCAGAAGTGAACAAGCGCATAATCAATTTGCCATTAATTAAAAATTCGTGATCTTCAGCCAACGAGAAGGTAAATAAAAACAACAAAGCGGATCGTGTAAAGGCCAGTTAAATGTGTCTGACTCAGCGCCAATTAACTGTGTGGACTCTGCTGGAAGCCACTGGACGGTTGGGGGCGTTGTCGGTGTTGCCAGTGTGTGCTGGGCATGGGCGGGAGGTTTATTAACCTTTTATTCCCGATGTCTTAGCCACGTTAACAAGAATTTAATGCGTGCCTTGTGAGCGGAATTAACAATTCACTTGCCAAGCGGCTCAAGCGAGCCGTTTGAATGCAGATGGAGTGGCTCAACAGGCTGGTCGGGACTGGAGTGGAGTGGAGTGTGTGTGCCGTGTGTGTGGTGTGTATGGTGTGTGTGTGTGTGTGTGTGTGCCGTCTAACCACTTGGCATGCCACTCGGGTGTGGGTGAAAATAAAAAGTTACTAAACATCAGCGGCATCAACAAGACTTGTAAAGAAACATGTAGAAGATGTACAAAGAGGGGGAAAAAATAAAATAGAAAAAAAAACAGTTACGAAATCGAGATCTATCAAGTTATGCTCGTCGTGGCTTCGTAGAATCACAAGATGGCAAAGAGACAAAGACGCAATTTCAGGGTCAGACGAGTGATTGATGGGAAGACTTTGATTTATGCAGTTGAGTTGGCAGTCCCGGCTGCAGCGACGCTGTAAACCGTAAACAGAGCTGCCCACCAGCTTCGAAGTTGGCAAAGGTGCAGCTTCAGTGATAGACGGACACCCACACAAAGCTAAGGCAGCTCACACCTGCGCGAGCAGCTAATTAACCTTTCTTCACACTCGCACACACACACACATAAACAGGCACAGCGACTGAGACAGAGTCAAGTTAATGCCGCCTTGGCATTTTCGAAATGCGTTCCACATGACGCGACGCTTCGAATTACCCCTTCGAAAAGCTCTGGCCGAAGTTGCGCCGGCGCCGTCGTCAACGGAGAAACTCACCACGCAGCCTGAAATGGCGCACACACCACAGCTTAATAAATAGAACTCGTTGCCAGCGGACAACACCTAGTGTAAGCGTGGCTGTGTATTGGAAGGGTGCCCTCCGTTCACTCGCCTACCTCTACCGAACGTAGTTTCAACATTTGCTGAGCGCTCAAAGTAATCAAAGTTCCACTCACACATACATACATACATATTCAATCCATATCCCATATACCATATAAACAGCGCCCAAAAGTGACAGAAAGTGTCTTTATAGTTTGCTAATTTCGGATTCGATTTCTTTACCATTTGCAGCAAGCGCTGGTACCAAACATGGCAGGCTGGTGGCCAATTCTGAGCATTCTGCTGCTCTGCTCTGCAGTTGGTAAGTACACACACACACCCCCCCACTTCCCCTTTAGACTTTAAGTTCAAGTTAGTTTCGAGAGTAGGCTGGCCACGTTAGCGACGGACTGCCCACTTGACCTTTACCAGTTGAATGAGCAGAAACTGAATTCACTTTTGCACAAGGCTGGCAAGCAAAAGTCAAAACAAACGCAAAAAAATAAGATAGAAACAACAGAAAAATCAAAAAAAGTCGCCTCGGTCGTTGGCCAAGGCAAATAAACTTGAAAAAAAGTGATAAAGTTTTCATAAGCCATTAGCAGCATGCAACATCAGCAGCTGAAGCTGAAAACTGAATCTGCAGAGAGCGCGCATCGATCGATCCGGTGATGATGCAAGTTAAATGATTTCCTGAAATAATAAGCAGAAAACAGCAGGAAAGAAATAACCGAAACTCTACAAAAAACTGTGGCAAGAGGACAGACAGCGACGTCGACGGCGACTAAGCCGGAGCTGGCCATAAAAATTAGCATAGGCAAGTTTTGTGATGTGATCGCGATTGGTTCCGTTTATTATTTTTGGACGAGACAACTCCAATGTTGTTTATGCAACCTCTTAAATGTTAAACTGCAAACGGGTTTCGCCAACTCCGCCACCACAGCAGCAGCAACAAAAACAGCACCAACAACAACAACAATAGTAGCCGATACACAAACCAGTTTCCCAACAGCAGGGGCCGCTGTACCTTACCGAGATAAACAACATGCCCCATTAGCCGAAGCTACTCACGACTACCCTTACACTGCACTACGCCACTCTTACTCTGACTTACACTCACCTACACTTACACTGCACTACACAAAACATACTTACTTTGACATTTACACTCATACTTATACTTACACTTACTCTTATACTTGCACTTACTCTCATACTTACAGTTACACTTACAATTACACTTACACTTGCACTTGCACTTACACTTGCACTTACACTTACACTGAAACACCTACACTGAAAGAAAAGATTATATACACATACTGTGTGCAACTTTCGTTTGCCCTTTCGATTTCATTTGCCGACTTAACGAGATGAAAGATAGTACAACAGAAAAAAACTGGAAACGAAACCCGAGAAAAAAAATCGAGAGTGGTTATGCTCTTTTAGAAGTTGTGTAGATTAAACCGGTTAAGAGTCGTGCTGATGGCTGATGAGGTGTTTAAGCCAAATGCGAGCAGTTCATAAATATTATATTAAGATCAATTGGGAGATAGGCGAGACCAACGTTAATTATGCACATAATTCAGCTCTATTATATCCATAACAAAAAATACCATCCCAAACTTGTTAAGGAAAGCAATAATAAATATATTAAATGATAAATATTTTTTTAAGAAATACCATCATAAAGAAATACACGTAAACAAATGAAGTATTATATAGTGCTTTATATATAGGATTGACATAATAATAATTAAAGCAGACCCATAAAGAAAGCGCAACTATTGTATATCATGTTTAAATTGTTTCGCAGAGTTAGACTATCTATTGACTTACTTTTTTATATTTCTCATCTTCAGCTCAAAGTCAAGACAAACTTGAAGGCGTCGATGTGGAAGAAGTGTGCGCCGATCGTCCCGCCGATGAATACTTCCGTCTGGAGGCGGATGGAGATTGCCGTGAAGTCTACAGGTAAGTTCAACTATGCTTAAAGGCAAGGGATCGAGACTTGTGCTCCCCCATCCTCTACGATGATGATGTCGGGGATATTGTTTTGTTTTCACAACCAACAATTTTTATTGCACCTACTCCCAAATAAAACAAAAAATACAATTTCGATAAACATCAAATAAAGGTGCGACAGTGCCGGAGAGAATGGGAGCAATCGCTTAGCGCCGATACGCTGTGCCGGCGGCTTGGCGTTCGATGTGATACGCCAGCTGTGCGATTGGAAGGCGAATGTCAAGAATTGCGACATCCAAGAAAGTAAGTGCGGTCTCTCCGCGCCGGCCAATGGCCATTTGGGCCCCGAGCCTTAACAAGCATATTTCAAGAGCTCAAGACTCCTTTACACTGTCTAACCCGTCCTCCTCTCTTACCCTACCGCTCTCTCTATCTGTTTTGCGATGTCTGTGTCTCCCTCCCAATTCGCTCTACCTTTGTCTGTAACTGTATCCATCTATCTGTATCTACTATCTGTATCTGTATCTCTGTGTGTGCATCATGCAGCTCATTATGCGTCTCCCTGTCACTAATACAAAAATCTCAAAAATCGAAAACCAAATTGATCGCGTCATTGCATAAATTATGAAATACCAAGCCCAACTCAGGCTCCGCAACCCCGCGAACCCCAGTGCCAAAGTTCTATTAGCTAGCAAGGGAAAAAGGTTTAGGGATCTGCAGCAAGAAGAAGACAAGAAACAATATCAACATTCATCTGCAAAGCAAAAGAAACATGTCAACAAAACCCAACAAACTTTATTTTCTAGATGTACAAAGTCGGGTCTGAAAGAAATTCAGTGCCCCTCCGGTTTGGCCTTCGATGTCATTAAACAAACCTGCGACTGGAAGGCCAAGGTGACTAACTGCGATGAGAAAGAGAGTAAGTGTGCTGCCAGCCAGTAGCTAGAGAACTAGACACAATCCACACTTGTACATAGCACTTGGACAGATACATCAATCAATTTAATTAGTTATAGTGAACTTTGGAACCTATCTACGTACTTGTACTACTAAACCGCATCACAAACCAACAAGAGCCCTAACCCCTGTCACAGTCACCATCACAATCACATTCACAGTGACAATAACCATCATAGTCACGTAAATACTTCTCATTTCAAAATTTAGACAACTGTTGTCACTAACCCCAACACTAAACCAAAGACCAATGAACCAAAAGCTTAACCAATAGTCTAACCAATGCAATCTCTTCCACTCATCTACTTAGAGCCTCGCAAGGCTAAGCCCATTCTGAAGACAGATGAGCCCATTTGCCCAGACGGCAAGTTGTCGTGCGGCGATGGCGAGTGCCTGGACAAGGAACTCTTCTGCAACGGCAAGCCCGACTGCAAGGACGAGTCCGATGAGAATGCCTGCTGTAAGTGGAAACAAAGTTCTTTAGAGGAACTACTCCAACTGACACTCTATGCCCTTTCCCTGCAGCTGTCGATGAGGATCCCAACCGTGCTCCAGAGTGCGATCCCACACAGTGTGCCCTGCCCGATTGCTTCTGCTCTGCTGATGGTACTCGCATTCCCGGCGGCATTGAACCCCAACAGGTGCCACAGATGATCACGATCACGTTCAACGGTGCCGTCAATGTTGACAACATTGACTTGTACGAGGATATCTTTAACGGCCAGCGCCAGAACCCCAACGGTTGCTCCATCAAGGGTACCTTCTTCGTCTCCCACAAGTATACCAACTACTCCGCTGTCCAGGATCTGCATCGTCGCGGCCATGAGATCTCTGTGTTCTCGCTGACGCACAAGGATGACCCCAACTACTGGAGCGGTGGCAGCTACGACGACTGGCTGGCCGAGATGGCTGGCTCCCGTCTGATTGTCGAACGTTTCGCCAACATCACCGATGGCTCCATCATTGGCATGCGTGCTCCCTACCTGCGTGTGGGTGGCAACAAGCAGTTCGAGATGATGGCAGATCAGTTCTTCGTGTACGATGCCTCGATTACCGCCTCGCTGGGACGTGTGCCCATCTGGCCATACACCCTGTACTTCCGTATGCCACACAAGTGCAACGGCAATGCCCACAACTGCCCATCGCGTAGCCACCCCGTGTGGGAGATGGTCATGAATGAATTGGATCGTCGTGATGATCCCACCTTTGATGAGTCTCTGCCCGGTTGCCACATGGTGGACTCGTGCTCGAACGTTGCCTCTGGCGATCAGTTCGCACGTCTTCTGCGTCACAACTTCAACCGTCACTACAATAGCAACCGTGCTCCTCTGGGTCTGCACTTCCATGCCTCGTGGCTTAAGTCGAAGAAGGAGTACCGCGACGAGCTGGTTAAGTTCATCGAGGAGATGCTCGGCCGCAACGACGTGTTCTTTGTGACCAACCTGCAGGTCATCCAATGGATGCAGAATCCCACAGAGCTCAACTCGCTGCGCGACTTCCAGGAATGGAAGGAGAAGTGCGATGTTAAGGGACAACCCTACTGCTCTTTGCCTAACGCATGCCCGCTGACAACCCGCGAGCTGCCCGGTGAGACCCTGCGTTTGTTCACGTGCATGGAGTGTCCCAACAACTATCCCTGGATCCTGGATCCTACTGGCGATGGCTTCTCTGTTTAAGCTCGTCAACCTCCTATTCTCTCCCATTCTACCCACTACACTTCCCTTCTCAAAAAGCAACAAGAGAACAACTCAATTGTAGTTCAACCGAGAGTCTGATAAACTAAACACAAATCCTCCTATCTAATTTTTGAATCTTCTTAAATGTAAACGAATCTCGCTATCAGTCTAAATCTTCCCTGTCTTTCTCCTCCTTCTCCTTTTCTATAATTTTCTTCTGTTATTTATGTAAAATCTTTTCTTTTTGAACATCTTTCCACTTTTCTATCGTCTTTCTCTACTCGTTTTGTTTCCCATCTTTTTTTTCATTTCTCTTTTGATAATGTTGAAAATGATAAATTAAATTTTGTTTAATTAACTACACAAAACACACAAGAAAACAACAACAAACACCTTTGCTGCTCAATGTTCTGTTCAAAAAACATTTTTCACCAACAAAAAAGAAAAACCGCGCCAAAAATCGCAGCAGCTAAACATGTATCTTTGTAATTATATAAGTATTTTTTATAAGAAAAATATAAAAAATATATCAAAAAAATTTTAAGACTCATTTCCTTTTTTTCCTATACAAAATTAATTATGGGTAATAATTGAATATCTTAAATGAAAATATTTGCTTGTTTTAGACGATATAATCAATCGATAGATAGGTAATAGTATCTAATAGTTCCCGCTCAATGATTTTTACTAATTTATATGATGCCATTCCGTGCATTTTATTCTCAAGTTGAACTCAACCTTTACTCTTTGTGGTAAGCTACAAAGTTTATATTATTAAGCTATTATATTGAACCGAGTGTGGTGCGAACCAAGTTCGATTAGAGCCACAGGCGCACTTGTTGGTCCCAACTGGTCGAGGCTAGACACATGCCGTTGGGGCACAGGCTGATGCAAGTGATGCGATTCTCGTGCCCAGACATATTGCCTGTGCGATGGAAAGAGTGAGGGATTTAGAGGGAGAGAGACAGACAATGAGAATGAAATCAATACGGGTGACAGCCGAAGCCGTCTGAGCTCTCCACCTACCCGTGTGTTTTTGCTTCATGGTATCCCACGAGTGAATATTGCCCTCAATGCCGGCACACAATAAGTAGCGTCCGCTGGTCGATAAAGCTAATGGGCACAAAATCAGATTAGGAATAGTCAAAAGTCAAGGTAAAGTGAAGCACACTGTTGAAGCTAAGAAAAACCACAACAAAAACAATGAGATACGCACCACACGAAGTGAAGCCCGTGTTCTTCTTGTTCGGCTCATAGAGCCCTATTTGTTGGTCAGCTCGTAAATCGTACATGCGAGCCGTTTGATCTTCCGAACAAGAGGCGAAGCCAAAACCATTTGGATGATACTTAAATAAGACGAGCAGACAACTGCAGATTAATAATAGGCATATAGATAGTAGATGGAGTAGCAAAACTTACACAAACAGAAGACACGTCCATATCATGGCCAAAGAACATTTGCTTGTGTCCCTGTTCGCGTACATCCCACAATTTGGCAGTTTTATCCACAGAGCCGGTTATATACGTTTTCATATCGGGCGATAGCGAAAGACCAGCTATATCGCCAGCATGTCCATTAAAGTCCATTGTCTTCACGCCCTTCTCCAAGTCCCAGTGACAGCTATAAGAAGATTAAAGTTCGCTTTCAAGAAAACTATCATGACTTTTAAGGCTTCTGTCGAGCCTTAGACTTTCAGCTTACAATGGAATGTGATCATGTAATATTTACTCACATTTTCATGTCGCCTGAACCTGTAATCAAGTGTCCATCATCTAGGAAACGACAAGAACTTAGAAAGCCCTCGTAGCCGATTAGCTCTCGCACCATCTTCGCCACTCCCGATGCATCGCGATTGTTCACATCGTAGACGGTACATTGATTGTCCATGCCACCACAGGCCACGAAGTTGCCCGACGGCGAGAAGGCCACAGTCATGACCCAGGCGGAACGCAATGGTATGATCTGCACCTTGTTGGCCGTCCATGTGTCCCAGATGATCAGTTTTCCATCCAGAGATCCTGTGACGCAGTGACGCGAGTCGCCCGCAAAGTGCACAGAATTTACCTTGTTTATGTGACCCTTTAGAATCTTTTTCGATGAGAGTCTAATGTTGGGCACATCGCCCATGTCACCACATTTGTCGCCAAGCGTGCAGTCTGCCTTCGCCTTTTGATCGTCCTGTGAAATTAAATAATATAATTGCGAGTTCCTTAATCTTCCTTTTTTAGACATTAACCTTGAATTTTTGTATCATGCCATTGATCTCATCGTAGAGCTGTTGAGTTTCTGGATCGATTTTAGGCATGATTGAGCATTAAATAAGGGTTAACAAATTTTTATTTAAATATTTCGGAATAACAAGAACCGCCACAGTGCACAAGACCAGACACGAACGCGTTAGAAAACAAACTGAATGTCGAAATATATGTTTAGCTTACACTGTTATGATGATTTCGTTGCAATGCCTGGGATGGTAATGCAATTAACTAATTGGATTAGTTGTAAACCTAAAGGTAAATACACAATTTAAGCAATCGCCAAAACTTGCGCGGGAGAAAATAGAAATAGAATTAAATATGCGCGCGCATGTGCATGTCAGGAACTGTGAAGTTGTCACGAAATGCGCATTTAACAGAAATACTCCACACTTAACAGAGTTATAGGTCAATTATCGATATTCTATTAATAACAAAAAATATGATTGTTTGGGCATTGTTCAAAAACAAACATTGTTAAATGTAAATATAAATCCATTATAGCTTTTTCAGAGTACTACTAAAAATGCTACTAAAAATCATATTATTAATTAAAGCCTTGACTGATAACATAACATCACACTAACATTACCAAATATCGTAAATGCATTCATTACATTTATCGATAACATTAGTGCACAGCTGCTGCGCGTGCCATTTAACAGCTGTTCTGGCTGCAAAAGAACTTGGGGCCCCAAAATTTGCTTTGATAAAAATAAAATACCAATAAGCAAAAGGAATATATAGCAAAATGCAGCACAGGTACAGGAACCAACATTAAAACGAATCATGGAAACACATTCATGTGTAAGCGAAGTAGCGCACATGCAGGAACAACAGCAGCAACCGCAGCAGCAGCAACAATCGGAATCTGTTGTCAATATAAAGCGCGTTTCGCTGCCGTTTGTAAGCCACAGCCTCATTGATACTGATATGTCCAAAGCCGATGATGTGACCCACATACTAAAACAGAAACTGCATCATGTGGAAACCCTAGTGGATGGATCGACGCAGCTCGTGAATCTCAGCAGCATGGACAACAATTGCGACAGCGTGGTGAATATACCCAAAGAGCTGATCCTCATATCACTAGTATCCCAGGAGCAAGCCCTCTACAACCCAAAGCATGCACTTTATCGCAGCACAAAGAGCAAAGATGAGAAGTGGGCCGAAATTGGCAGCCATGTGGGCTGGACAGGTGAGTAGGTGGTCTTTATCAATTGTTATCAACACTAAATATACATATGTTTGTGGAATATTCCTACCGAACACAGATACGCAATGCAAGGCAAAATGGAAGGCCATGCGGGACCAATATTGTCGCGAACTTAAGCGCGCAAAAGTAAATACCAAAGTCAAATGGAAGTACTTTAAGGAACTGGACTTTCTACGTCCCTATGCGCTGGCACGAAAGTAAGTGGGCTATAGAAACTATTCGACATAGTTACTGTCTTAATAACCAATTCCATTTTACGCAGCTATCGCTCGCGGGGCTCGCATAACGGCAATGGCATTTTGACTGCAGTCACATTGCCCAATGTGATAACCAGCAACAACACAAGAGCCGGCAACAACAACAGCCACAATAATAACAACTCCTTTAGCAACAGCAACAGCAGCAGCCAAAACCTTAACCTCACTATGGAGCCTAGCAAATTTGCCAACATTAAGATCGAGGAAAGCAGCGCTTCGCTGCTGGATAATTGCAGTTATGTGCCAACATCAACGACGGCTACAACGATCACAGCAACTGTGAGTGCAGCAGCAGCTGGTGTGGTTGACAAGAAGCCGGAGACAACCCGTGGTCTGATGAGCGCCTTTATAGCTGGCCAGATTATGCAGCATCAGCAGCAGCCACAACAGGACACCACCAACTGGAATTACTTGACAGATGCGAGTGGCAATGGGGTCAGCTCGGCTAATTCCATAACTGTTACTTGCGAGACAAATACCACAACAGCTGGCGATACCCTGTACAATGACTTTGTGGACTGTGTGAATGCCGCCAATGTTGTCAATCAATCGACGTCGTCGACACACAATCACAATCAAGCAAATGCCGACGAAGAGGATGACGATCCCATACACACGTTTCTAAACATGGAAAGCTACTTCGAAAAGGAACTCATTACACTAATCCAGCAGGAAGATATGATTTACAATTACAGCAATCAGAACTATCGCAACGTTAAGCTGAAGCTAGAGATATGGGATGAAATTGCTCGCAAGCTAAAGAAGCCAGGTAAAGTAATGAACTTATTCTCTTTGTATCCAGTATTAATACATTATCTCACTTTACAGTAAAACAGTGTCGACAAAAGTGGAAGGCACTACGAGACCAATATGCACGCGAGTACAAACGCCTTAAAACGCAAATAAACATGGACGCCACATCTCGTTGGAAACACTACGATTCGCTTGGGTTTCTGCAGAAATATATTCAACAGAAGTCACTGTAAGTGAATAATAGACTATATAGGGTCCACTCATATATAGTATATTTTGTAACTTGCAGCGATGGTGACTCGCTGCATGCGCTGCTGCCCAAGCACGATCCAGTTGGCGATCTGGACGAACATATGGCTCAGTCGCCGCTGCCGCACTCCGAGGTGCAGTCAAATCTAGAGGTGTCAGCCAATGGCTCGTCTCAGTTGAATATGTCAACACTGCCGCCGCTGACGGGGCCACACAAGCAAGAGTTGTCAGCAACGTTGCAACAACAGCAGCAGCAGCAACAACAGCAGCAACAGCAGGAGGTGCCGCAGCCTAGCGAGTTGTGTGTGGCTTCCTATGATGAGATGGATATAGAAAACTTCATAAATGGCGAAGTGACACACGATGAAGAGGAAGAAGATGAGGAGGATGAGGATATGGAAACAACAGAAACATCTGAGCAACCTACACAAGAAGAGCAACATCAGCAGCAACAGCAACAACATGTGGTCAGTTATGATAATGATGACGATCAGGTGTACATGGCCGTGCAGAGCGTAACAAATGTGCTCACTAAGTCGGAGCAGTTAAACGAAGGGGGCAGCAGCAGCTTGGAGTCACAACAACTTCAGCAGTTGCAAGCCGGTAATGAGTATCCACAAAAGCTGGAGGTGCATACGCCCACATCGACAAGTACGCGTTTCCAAACAGCAACCACCACGCCAAATACGCCAAGCCAGGCCATCTTTCCCTTGGGCGGATGCTCATCAGCAGCTTCTACTTCAATTGCCGTCGAGGAGGATGAAATTGGCGCCTTCTTCAAGGCGGTTGCCATGAAAATACGCAACGCGCAACTAGAGCCAGTGGCCTTTACTGACCTGCAGATCAACATACTGCGGGTCATTAACGATGCACTTCGTAATCTCTAGCCATAAGTGACCACAAGCGATCTCGATGGACCACAGACATACACACACAAACACACACAGTAATGGTTTCAAAGCGGTGCGCGTTATTAGCTCATAAGTGTTATTTGAAGAATGTTTTTTGAATTCATGCTCTTTCTTTTACTTTGTCATTTTTTAAATTGCCACACACACACATACGCAAACACCTAGAGACACTCACACCTACACGTACACGCAAACACAAACACCCACACACGCGCATGCAATGTGAAACAAACGAACGAGTTTTTCTTTTTGTACATAGGCATAAATGCCAAACAAACGGAAATTTGTTAGCTTTAGGGTGCTTCCGGCAGATACAACCGGAATTAAAACACAAAAATTGTTATAGGTCTTGACAACAATGTCGTCAGCTATATAAATACGTACGAAATGGAACAACATAAGCGAAAAGATAAATATATGCATATTTTTCAAAAAGAATTTAAACTCTTTTCTTAAATGTAGAACTTAGATAAGCATAGTAAATATGTATGTATTGTAGATACCTATTTTATATAATCATATCAATATTGTAGAAGCAGAATCGGTTTATAAGAGATATATCCTAAGATGGTGGAATATTATTTGAACATTATGGAGCTCTTTCGATTAATGTAGAAATTCATAATAATTGTTTACTAACTGCCAGCTTATGATAAGGTAAAGACGTTCAATCAGAGAATCCCCCCGAATTAAAGAGTACCTAGTCTGATAAACATACACATTATCATTGGCTACAATCCCAGCGAACCGCACTCAGCTTGCACTGTGCAGGGTATAAAAATCAATGCAGTTGGCAGTCGACAGTTGATGTAGTAGCTTCTCTTGCCTTCCTTTGGATGCTTTGCCTCCGACTTCGTCTATGTTTCTCAACTCACCCACAGCAGCAGCAGCGGGAGCAGGAGCAGCTGGGCACAAACATTTAGACAACTGCGGAGCATCGCAGCGAACTGGAGCTGCCTGTCAAGTGGTGCACTTGCGCAGACCACCCAACTCGCAACACCAGTTAAGCCAGCAGCCCCCTCCTGGCAGTTATGTGCTCCAACTTGTGATATACATATACATAAATATGTGTGTATAGACGATATGTTGCCGCGTTTACATAGACAGCACCGCAGCTGACACTGGAGTTGTCTGCCCGCTTGGCATTGGCCAACCGATTGGGAAACGGGCATAAACCGGTTCTCTCGCTGCGCCCAATGACCTGCCAGTGCAAGCGAGACAACACTAGTGCACCCATTTGGTACATAAGCCGACAAGGGGGCGGGTTCTGCGCCATATGGCGGCGCATTGGGTGTGGCCACTTGGCCAACAGCTGCTGCCGCTGCTGCTGCTGCTGTTGCTGCTGCGACCGCTAACAAAATTTATGTAAAAGTGAAAATTTTTAATAAACATTTTCATTTTCAGGAGGAAGTTCGCTGCTGAAGTCGGCTAATCAAACGGACAGAGATTCGATGAGAGCGCTGGCAGGAGTGAGCGGAAAATGTTCGCTATGGCGACACGCTTGATTGATTTTTGCATACGCCAATGTTGGCAGCCTCTCCTGCCCCCTCCGATCCTTATCGGCGCTCGCTATGCTCCATCAAACAGTTTTGCCTTGTTTAAACCAATTTATTTATTATTGCTCGCAATGGTTGAGTGCACAAGTTTTAATTAAAAGCACAGTGGGCTGGGTCGCAAAAACCAGTGCGAATTTGTGGGAAAAATTTGTAGAATTGTTCTGTTTTAGATATGACACTTAGTGAACATATTTTAGATATTTTGGAGAACAAATATTTATATTAAATTTTGTATGTGTTAAGGCTAAACTGTGTATGAGAGTTATAATGAGTCTTTTATAATATAAAAATAATAATAAAATAATTGTCGGCTATAGCAGAAGACTAGTTAATTAACCCAAGAAGAACATGGTTCGTCGTTTCGATCACGCGATTTTTTATTTATGTTACAAAAAACATGATACATGATTTAATAAAAAAAATAATAATTTGTGTGGTTTTTTAGGCACAGGTTAGTTGAAAAATGCCATTTAAAATAGGCGTAGTGGAAGAATGTCCTAATCGATATACGATATTAAACATATGTATACTGATGCATAATAGGAATTTCATTTGTTGAATCAATATGTTTACTATAGCGATCAATTTATTGATCCAAGTAAAATTTGTTATGCGACGTGATGTATGTAATATGTAATTGCAAAATTCTTAACGTACATTTTTGCTCCTATTTAGTGGTCCAATTTATGCGCCAGAAATGTGTCACTTATTGCAATTCAATTTACAAGGAAAAAACGCAATGCCTAAAAGCAACTCTGGCAACTCAATCAACTCGACAGCTTACATAGAAACTCACATATTTTCTTTGCCATCCTTGCGCTAACATGTAATTTTTTCCAAGACGCAGAGACGGAAACTATTTTCGCGCCTCATTTAACGGGTTCGCCGCCCGCCAGTTTGCAGACAAACAACTAGAGGAAAGAAAAAAAAACCCATGAAAAAATAAATATACTTATAAAAAATATTTTTATGGCTTGCGGGCAAGTGTTACACTGTTACACTAAGCTGCTGTCGCGCTGCTACCACACTTAAACCAATTTGAGGCGCCCCATTCTGCCGCATCTCCTTCTCAGAGTTATCCCTGTCGTTAAATACAATCAAATTTACGACAATTGAGAAGATGCCTGAATGCGTCCACGCCCATGAAGTCTGTGATACAAATGCCGCAGGCCTAGAAGGTTGCAGCTTTGAAGAAAAATGTTGCAAGTAGAAAAAAATACTGTGATAAGATACTTATCTAAGTGAACTTTAGATTTATCAGGTATATAAGTACTATAATAAATAGGGTTTTCCTTTAATATCGTTTATTCTCAATTTTATAATTATATACAATATTGTATTCGTAATAAACTGTACGTATTCTATTAAAGTTATTATATTTTATATTATCTGTGTAACTTTTAAATATAATATTTTTACATTTACCATATCCACTTAAAGATGCAACTGTAATACATTTACCTTTTTAGTCTATATAAGCACAAATTTTAAATTACGCTTAATATACCCTTCTTCAGGGATTACAGGGCATTGCAATATTTAAAACTCATTTCCTGTCGTGCGGCGACTTTTCGCTTGTAAAATGCACAACTTCAAATGGACGCCTGCAGCTTTGGGTCGAAAGTAAAGAGAAAAAAAAGGAAATACAAACAGAAGAAAATAAAAACTCACAACGAAAGTTGGCGACAAAATACTGACAAACTGCGAGTTCCAACTGCAATCGGCAGTGGCAGTGGCAACGTCGATGAGGACTGTATGTTGCAACTGGAGAGACTGTTATCATAAATAAAGAGCGCAAAATGTCAAACGTTGTCCGGGTTATAATATCATAAAGTAAATGCAAGTGGCGCAGAAATCAAACATGCAACATTTCGAGCATTCGAACGATGCACGATTTATTGGCCATGTTCGTAATGTTGCCGACTGCGAACATAAGATCGGGCTGCACTTTTTGTGCTCACTGTTGCTGTTTGCTGTTTGTTGTTGCTGTTGCTTTAAACTGAATTGTTTCCGGGAACTGCCGCGCCAACCAACACCAACAACAATGGGCCACTGCAGCAACAGCAAACCACTACAACAACAACAACGAAGCGCTGAAAAGCTTGTAAAACATTTGTAGCAACTGCTGCCGGCAGTTGCAGCCGCTGTCCACAGTCCGTAGTCACTCCTCGTCCCACTCCCCTGCCCCACACTGTTCGATTCAATTGCGGCTGCTACTGTTGGCCACGTTCGCCAAAGCGGCCAAACGAATGTTTTATTCATAAAGCAGCGACAAGATCATCGCCGTTTGTTCGCCTTGAGTGTTCGCAGGCTGCTGCTGCTGCTAGCCAGGCTCAGCTTCAGCTCAGCCAGAGATCCGGCTCCTGTTTCTCTCGGCCCAGTCGCAATCGTCGGCCTATGCTAATTTCGAGCAAACTTATCAGCCGTCGCACATCTTGCCCAGCCTTGCCCAGGCTGTTAGATTGCCCCCGACAAAACCAACTCACAAAGGGGTGCTAATCGCCAAATTTACAACTTGATGCAAACGCTCACACAACACACGACACCCAACACAGACAGAAACTCACTCACACAAACTCACACTGCTCTGGGGAAGAGTAGAACGCAAATGGCGCAGAAAACAAAACGACCGCAACAACTGCGGGCTTTAGTATCTGCAACTGTTTGTTGTGCTAGACAAAACTATAAAAATCAACACAGCGCAGAAAGAGTAAGAGAGAGATAGAAAGCTACAATGTGATATCCACACACGAGTTGCGAGTACCGAGTCCCAAGTTACAAGTCCTCCCCCACACATACACACTCGAAAGTTGTACCGGAGACTTTCACTCGCCCCGCTAAGCATGCTACGATATATCTAACATTTGAAAAATGTACTTTTTTCCTCTAACACTACCCCTGCCACTTGCCAGAGACATATAGAGTGAGAGAAAGAGTGTATGTGTGTAAGTGTGTGGTAGGTAGAACTGGGTGACAGTTACTGCTATACAGTGGTGAGTATAAGTTAAAATTATAAGAGTGCTAAATAAAAAGGATCATTTGAATATGAACTGGTTACATAGAATATAATTATGTTATTTAGCAGCGATGTCTATCGACTTTTAACTTAACATTATAATGTTATGCTAATTTACAGCGCATTTTACTGTTTGCATTCGATGACAATTAGTGCTGTTACTTAATGACTATGTCCCAAATAAAAAGACTGATTTGTTTTACTACAAACTTAACTTTAATAGTGAAAAATCCGTTTCATTTTCATTCCACTGTACCACAACGATTTAGCCGTTTGTGGTGTGGGGTTGCAGGGTGTCGAAAGGGTATTTTTACGGCCGACCACCACATACGCAGTGTTAGTTACAAGGCACATAACACTTTGTTATGTGCGCTTGACAAAGTTGTGCGGCGCTAAAAGTGCTTAGTGCCTTAGTTTAAAGCAATTTGTACTTTCTTTTTTTGTTGTTGTTGGGTGGGTAAAGAGATAAACGAACACAAGTTCAGTGCGGGAGTGGGAGGTGGATTGGGTGCTAATATGGTCAAAGCGTTGCGCTTCAATGAACGTGCGTTGGGGCGGGGCATTCTTTACAGTCGTGTATTCTTTTTTTTTCTTCTTTAAATTTTAGAGATTTGCACATGCTGATAGGCACGGCGAATAAATCTCATATAAGGGAAACGGATAACGGATATTTGCGGAATTTGTAGACACGTGTGGGAGGCGGATGAAACAAATGGCCCAAGCGGAAGGCATTTGGCCGCCCGCCTTATAGGGTGGCTGCCCAAGACGCATATGCTAGACGACCCCCAGCTGGTTGCCTGTCGCCGCGACGGGTAGAGCCGGTTCCAGGGAAGAGAAAAGTGCCAAAATGCCAGGCGCGACAGGTTCAACACCTTGGCCAGAGCAGCGAGGTGACGCTCTCGCGATCATGATCCACTCGGCCAGACGCAGACGTACAAAAACTGCCAGCAGGCAGAACCAGAAGGCTTCTCCCGTTTGGTCAGCGGCTGAATGTCAACTTTATTAAAAGAAATTATAAATTGGTATGCCAGTCAGTTGGTCGGTCCCGGCTGTGACTGGGATCTGGCACTGGGAGATGGTAGCACTTCAGAGACACCGCGCGCAAAATTCCAGGCTCACACATCATTAAACGAGCAAGAAGCAGCCATGCCCAGCAGTAGAAGACGAGAAGATGGGCGGGAGGGGGAAGTGAGGACCAACAGTTCGCAGCTTAAGTGGTTCGCCAGGCTTTCAGCCATTACAATTACTGACAAAAAGCATCAAGGTAATAATAAAAACAAAAGATCCCACCGAGCGAGGGTTGTACGAGTAATTATAGAAGACTGATAGAGTACATATTTTTGATTTTCCTATGATAACATTAGTTTTTTTTTATTTTAAATAGTTTGCAATATGTAAATGGGTTATGTATTTTATAAAATATATGTTTATTCTCTTTGAAATATATTTAAGAAATAAATGAAAAAATATTTAACTATTTTTAATGTTTTGATAATACAGTATAATGTGGTTAACTGCCTCAACACCTAACTGCACATTACAGATAACTGCCCAATCATACTTTTTTTGTACAACGAAAAGCTATTTTGTTTGAAAAATATTAATTTAGTTGCATTCAATATAAGTGCATTTTTAGGATAACTGCATGCATTTTGTTGCAATTTTGATTGTTTTCTCTTCCAAATACATAAGTTAAGTGCGCCACCTTTTGCTCGACTTTGCAAAAGCGCCGTCATTATACCCTTCGACCATTGAAAATGGTCAAAAAAGGGTATACTAACTTTGTGCAAATGTATGTAACAGGCATAAGGAGGCGTGGGAGACCCCATAAAGTATATATATTCTTGCTCAGGATGACAAGCCGAGTCGATTGAGCCATGTCTGTCTGTCTGTCCGTCTGTCCGTCTGTCTGTGTGAACGCACAGATCTCAGCTATTATAAAAGCTAGAGTTACCAAACTTGGCAGGAAGACTCCTGTGTACTATAAGCAGATGAAGTTTATTTCAAATGTTAGGTGCCACGCCCACCGCCCCCACAAATCAATAATTTAATTTTTGAACTTAATTTGTAAGCGCTGTATATAAGATACAACTTTCTGACTTAAACATATACTAAGCTAAATGAAATATCTACGTAGTCCCCAAATTACAATCCAATCGAACAATAAATACAGAAGTTATTTAAGAAAGTATGAGCATAAAACCAAGTGCTTCTGTCAGCTAACAAGGGAGGCGGGCGAGCGCGAAGCGCGAGCGCCATCTGTCGGGATTAATTTCAAAGCATGTGCATATGCATATGTGTATGAATTTAACAAATTAAACTACACGGGAACATAGGTCGAAGGGTATCCCACTGCCGCGTTTTGCGCGACTGTTGCTCTCGTTTTTTCGTTGTTATTATAATAACGATCTATAGATCGTCACTCTTTGCTAGTAAAGTGAAAAGGACGTCACCGATTATAGTGTTCGTTTTGATCCTTTACTTATGCTTGGCAATGCCATATAAATGGCAAGTACATAGTTTGTTTACATATCAATTTTTCGAAATGGGTAAAAAACAAAGCGAAATATTGAATTGCGGTTAAGTGCATTTTTAGGATAAGTGCACATTTTTTTGATTCAAACATGGTGAGGCTGTTAAGCACATTATAGTGTATTTCTTTTTATTACTTTGATTGAAATAAAGGTTCATATATTTGTGTGTATTTCTTCCAATGTGCTCATCTCTAACCTGTCTATAGTTGCCAGTTTGTGGCGCTATTATTATATTATTTTAGCCATCACAATCACCTAAAAACCCAATTCTTCGTACCACCCTCTGTCTCCAAAAAATGCCAAAGCATTCTCCAATAAGAAACTAAAATTGCCTCACATTGCGCTGCGCGCTGGAAACAAAGAAACAAAGCTCATGTCAAAGCATTTAGAATTATGATAGAGTTTTGATGTTGTCATAAAAAAATTTAATTGAAATACCAAAAATGGCAATGAAAACCGCCAGACAATCAGACACAAAGACAGAGAGAGGGGTGGAGCTGGGCTAGAGACGTATACAGAGTCTGGCTGACAGCCAGATGAAGACGTCAATGTGGCTGCAAGTTCGATCGGGACTTTCGACTTTTAATGTGTATATTTTTGGTAGGCATTAAGTATTTATTGCAGACAATGTCCACATGTATCACTCACTCTCGAGTCAAGTCGTGTCCAGTCGAGAGCAGGCCAGGTCCCAGTTGTGGTTGGAGTCCCAGTCGCAGTTGCAGTCCATCTTCGAGCCAAAGAAAGATGTCAAAATGAGGCCACTTAGGCGCGACTTTTGAAAATCAACTCACGAGGCGGCAAAAAACCAAACTGAACGATGATGGGGATGATAATGCTGCTCCCAATGATGATGATAATGATGATGATGAGGAAGACAACAACAAAAAACGAGTCGCAGACCGCTTGCTGTGCGCAGAGACCGCAGAGTAGTCCCGGCCTGTGGTTAACTCTTTAAGGTGTTGCCAAGACAAACAAGTTGCTGCGAACTGGCTAAGCGAGGGGAGGAGTAACTGAGTACAGTAAGAGAGGATGAAGGAAGAGGCAGCCGGGCAGAGGGATGTGGGCCACTTCATGGCCACATTTCAATTACTTTGTGGGGCAGCCATTTAAATGAAAATGCCACACATTGCCAGGGCACAAGCCACACAGCAGGTAGCTTACACTGCGTCCTGGCTCTCACCTCCCGTTCCCCATTCTGTGCACATGTGAGGACATGCCGGCGACGAAGGTAAGTAATCATAATCTTAAGGTAATAACAGGCACATTACATGTCACATTAATAAGCAACGGCGCAGGGGCGAACGTTTAAATTAATATCATAATTCATATTGCAATAATTTAGCATGTTAGGAACGCACACACTCACACACACACATGCATAACTTGGTCCTTGCTTATTAATTTCATGTGACTTTATTTTCCTCTTCTTCTTCTTTGCCATTTCTTTGCGCCAGGCAAGGGTGTGTGTGTGCAGGTGCCTGCGTATGTGTGTGTGTGTGTGAGCACTTCCTGCGGTTTCGCCAAAAAAAGAAGTAACTTCGCACATAATGAGAGTGCGGCAAAGGCACAAACATTTGCCTGCAAGTCCTTTAAGCCTGATAAATGAGTGGGCCAGTTCAGCAGGGCACAGAGAACTCGGTTGTGGCAGAGGAGAAGGGAACAGGGGGACAGCATGTTGAGTTCAAACTAACTAAACCGGGTCATGTGGCGTATGCTTGATTTCATTTGCTTATCGATTCGGTTAACTGATGTTCGCAATCTAATGAAAACGGGATTTTGCTTTCAACATGATATATGATTACTTTATGCAAAATTCAATTACTGCAGGCGATTTTGCAGTTGACATATTGCATAAATTCAAATCAACCTACAACATCAATAAAGCGCTACATCAATAACGGAACAATCATACAATATTATATATAAATTTTAGAACTAGAGAAATTTTGCAATACACATAGCTAAATACTATACACATATAAGGTGAGAAATGTAGCTTAAAGTCTTCAAGTAATCTTCCAACATCTTTTCCATAATTTTGTGCCAACTTTGCCGATGCCAAAGAATGCGCAAGTCACAGCCAAAAACAAAATTATTTGATGTGCATGGTGTAATAAGCCACAATTGACAAGCCATAACTATCTGTGTGTCAGCTGGCTCAAATACCAGAGGCTATATAGTGGTAGTACTGGTAGTGGCACTGGCACTGGTAATGCCGATACTCGGCAATAACAACTAACTGCTGCCGTCGGGCAGTATTGAGTGAGTCGCAGCGAGTCGAGTTGAGTCGGAGTCGATTGGAGATTTTCTTGTGTGCATTTCATTTTCATTGACAGCCTCCGTACAAATGTCAAAAACAATTTAAAATGCCATTTTTACATGACGATTTATTTGTTGACATGTTTACAGGCCCATTCTCTCAGTCACCATGGGGAAGGGGGAGCAGGGATAGGGGATGGGGGGAAGAAGCTGCACAGCTGCAAAAAGCACGTTGACAATCGACAGTCGACAGCGTTTCAAACGGACTTCGAAGATGGAAGCAGACAGATTGTGTGTTTTGCATGCTCAACTACAACTACAACAGCAACAAGAGTAGCAACAACTACAACAGCATAAATAACTACAACAACAACACTGAGTACTCCCCACAAGTAAAACAGACTCAACACTTGTCGCCAGGCAAGACCAGGCCCAACTATAAATCTGCCCATAGCAAAGCTAGCAGCCGCAGCTGCTTCAGCCTATATTGCTGCCCAGTACGCTGTTCACTCAGTTCGCAGAGCGCGCAGCTTCTTTTAAAACTCAATTTGCGCTAATAAATCGCCGAAAAAGCATTTTGACAGCTTATGATGCGCAATGGCGCGCGCATAAATCTTGTCCGTTTTTTTCTCTGGCTGCGCCCATCGAGCGATTCCAGCGAAAATCGCAAGCGAGCGCGGCATTGCGACAAACGACAAAGCGAAAGCTGGACAAACAGTGACCAGGAGCAACTCAGCAACATCAGCAGCAACACCAGCAACAGAAGCAACAAAACAGCAGCGACAACAACAACATGAACGTTGGCTGTGGCGACTCTTGTACTGGCGGCATTCGTCATTATTTGTTCATTTTTAGCATTTAACATTCCGCCAAAGTGCTGCCGCTGTGCAGGAACAACGGGAAGGTTCAGCACCAGCAGCGACACCGGCACCAGGCTCAAGTCCATGTCCATGTCCATGCGCACCACCTCACCTCCCCGTTTCAAGCAAGCGTTGACCGATGCACGATGGGCAAATATCAACAATCGAATTACTTAATGTTATTTAACATTATTTCCGATATGCCAATTAATCAGCAGTAAATTGCGATAAATTTGTCGAATTTAACATATCCAAATGGGTAAATTTAAAATTCGATGAAAAGTCAAATAAATATCAATAATTTCGATTGCATTACTCATATTATCGACAATTGAACTACCTTCTGTCATTCCTCTTACGATATGGCAATTAACGGCAATAAATTGTAAATATTTTGGGTATATTAATATATCCATTTGAAAATTCAATGAAAAACAAAATAAATACCTTTAATTGAATTTAAATTTACTTATAGGAGTTCAATAAGTAATGAGGTATAATAATATTTAGTACATTTAAAATGAATAAATAACATATATGCATGACAAAAATTCTAACTGAAATGAATTTAATAACTTTCATTCAGGTAGATCGGACATTAAATATTTTTCAATTTAGCGATTCAAACTAATTATTATTGGACATCTTTTTACTAATGTGCCCACTGTCCACACTCACTTTGATGACTGTTCGATTTTAGCTTTCGACCGGTTCCTTGACCATTCTCCTCCGAAGCCTGAACTCGACCGCGTATTGTATTCAATTTTGTCAACAACTTGCTGGCAAACTGAAACGTTGTCGTCGCAGTGTCTGCCGCAAACTTAGGCCGCAGCTCTTATATGGCGGGGCCTGTCGCTAAACGTGCGCCTGCCCGCCCCTAGGCTAATTAATTCCCCATGGGCAACACTTTTTCGGGGCCCATAACTCGGTGGCCATTTGCATTTTGTATAGAAAATGCTGGAGAAGATGTTCAACATCTGAGAGAGTTTTTCTTGATCTTCGTCTTTATAAGTTTGTAAAGGAGAAAACTCTGCAGCAACACAGGGAGATACACAGGTGTTCGATAATCATTTCGCAGCAGAGTCTGAACATTTTACAGTAGCCCCACAGTCTGTTGTTCCTCAGTATCCACTGTCCGATGTCCACTTTGTCCACAGTCCCGCTGTCTGTTGGCTGCTCCAGTTTTGGCTGCTTGCTGCTGCTGTACGCGGCCCGGTCAGGCGAAATCCAAGAATTCCAAGTGTGCACTCAATTGTTGAGGCGACCCGGGCCCGAAAGATTCTTTATAAGCGCGCACAAAGTCAAAGACAATCAAAATATTTGCATATTACCAATTTTATATGCAAATACCCTGTGTCAGTCGTGAGCCGCCGTCGTCGTCGTCGCATTGGCTGGGAGGACTCCAGGCGGACTTGGCGACTCGACTTGGACTTGGACTTGGACTGTTTTGGGGCCGCTTTGGCGGCTTGCAAGCGACTTTACATTCTGACTTTACACAACAGCAACAGCGGCATAAAAGAGCCAGACAAAGAGTCTCAGCCCCCATCCCCAACCCGGGGATATCTACTTGGACTGGAACTCGCACTGCCGGCAAGTGGTGTGACAATCGCACGTGAAAGTGCATTGGACCTTGGGCCCAAGTTGGGACTACAGCAGAAGAAAGACGACAACGGCGCGTGGAGAGGGCGGAGGCATTGACAGGGCATTAAGTTCAAAATATTTCAATGGGGTTGAATTGTATTACCGGAGGGGGGGGGTTGGTAGAGTAACACTCAATTTAGTAGCTACTCGGGGTCTTTGGGGGCTATGTAGAATCTATACATTAACCATATGGGGCAATTAAAGTCCGTCCATAGATCGCTTGCAATATCTCAAGTATTGATTTCAATGGGGATTATTGCAAGAGAAGGAGAGACTACGGAGACAAATTTACAACCGATCTTTGTGTTCTTGATATGAGGGTTGCATGATAAGTTTCGCGTTTGACTATGAGGCGACTCCCGACTTTAACCTAAATTATTATTATTTATTAAATTATTTATTGTTTATTATTTTGATTAAGAATCTTTTACTATGTCCGCCAAAATTTCAGCCGCATTGGTATTTTAGTTATCGTAGATTAATCGATTAACTATATCAAAGTGAGATAACAGCTTGAATATCGTACGGTTATCAAATATTCGTCTTCGTCAAAAAAACGGAGATGGGCACTGTTTATAGGAACTGTTCCCCCTCTTTTACAGCTATAAATATCGATAACATGTACTTTTAAATTAATGATAAAGAACCAAAGAATTTTGATAACTTGAATATATCTAGATATCTATTTAATATCATGTATACAGTATATATTTATAGACCATTTGAAAAGTATCTTTATCTCTCTTAGACTCCAATAATGTTCATAGTTCTTAGCCATAGATCGTATTTGCAACTGTTTTCCGTTCGATATATTTATGAAACGTATTAACGCTTTCCCATATCCATTTTGCCTTTTTCACTTGCAAATTTTTTTAATAAATTGCAAACAACATAAATCAGACTTCAGACAGGGGACAGTGGAGACAGTGGACAGTGGGGACTGCGAACCAACCAGAGATGTCGATGTTTTTATGGTTCGTTGTTGTTGCTGTTGTACTTTGTGTACAGCCATCAATCCATTTAATAAACACCATTTTTGGTTTCGCCAACCATTTTTTAAGCCATTTTTAATGCATTCGACCGAGTGAGGGACAACAAGCAATTAAGAAGAGCGAATCGAACAAATCGAGCCAGCTGGCCCCGGGTTCGCAAATGCAACTGGAGCAGTTACACGCAAAAAGGGAAGGGGGGAGCGAGAGATGAAGGGGTATTGCGAGCTGTCAGCTGAACCAGCTTAATGCGATTTATACGAACTGGACGAACGGCTGTTTCTCTTAATTGCTCGGCTGGCCGCAGTCAAGAAAATAAAGTTGCTTGTTTGACATGGAAAAAGCGGAGTAACTCACCAAACCGAAAGGGGCGGGGCACCCCTTTGTGCGCGTTTTTAATGCCAATTTCATGGACAAGTCAAACAGGCAAATGATTAATTAAAAATCTTTAGCCCGCGTCGTTCGCTGTTTGTTTAAATTTTTAACATAAATTGCACGTTTTTTAAATTTCAAACGCATTATTTCGAGTTCGTTAGCTTCACGCATACGAAATGTGCCACGCCTCTACGCCTCTGTCGCTGGCCAAACAACATTGGGAAAAAATATCTATCTGTCTCTATATATATAAGTTTGGGTATATCAGTAGCAACTGACGGTGCCGCGCCTCCGCCCTCTTTTATGCAGATAAGTCCGCAAATCCGCAAAGTGCTTTGTTGACTTACTTAATTTGCCAGTGGCCAGGCGAGACAGCAAGAAGAGAGACAGAGAGGAAAGAAGAGAGAGAAGGAAGAGAGAAAGGTGTCCTCCGTCGGACAGTTTGTCTGGCTGCACAATTTTTAATTTCCGCTAAATATTTCGACAGCTTCTCATGGCAAATTAACAGAAAAAGAAGCAACTTCAAAAGAATCTTACGATAATCGCGCTGGGCTTCTTCTCGAGAGTACGGCCACTTAATCAGCATAAAAATCGTCTTAACGAGTCGAATTTAATTAAATAATGTTTTCAGCATTTGAGGCCACTTGCACAATTAGCTGGCCACCAGAGCGGCAAAGTGGCGACACCTGTGGGACCTTTTTTCCCAAAAATTAAGCCCATGCAGTGGGGGCGAAGCAGGGAAAGTAGAAATACTATTGTGGAACACTTTAAATACCCTTCTCTGCCTCCCCCTGTCTGTCTCTCTTGCTGTCCCCTTCTCGTCTTGCGTTCGCATCAAACTTCAAAAAGAAATCAAATTAAATGTGTAAAGCAGCAAGAGATAAAAAAATGCTAAAAAACTGTGAAACTGTGAAAAGATACTTGTAAATAGCCGGGAAAAAAGGTCAAAGCGCGTTAAATTTAGGGGATTTTTTATGATTTTTTACGTAGTAGCCAAAATTGTTGGGCTCGCTTCGGTCTTTATCAGGGGAGTGTGGGTGGAGGTTGGTGTTGAAAATTGACACTTGAAATCCGACTGATGAGCCTAAGGGGTGGGGGCGCTCACTTGCCAAGCTCCTGCAATCAGACAAAGCTGACACAACTGCAACAATCCACTGCTGCTGCTACTCCTGCCCCTCTCTTGCCTGCCCTGCACAGCCTGCCTGCTAATGACATTATAACAATAACGTTGAACATCATTGCAACAATATGACGGCAGAGACGACACTCTGCTGCCCAGCCTGACACATCGCTAATGTCGCCTGGGCAGACTGCTGCTCTGTCAGGATTGTTGCATGTTGAATGTTGATTGCAGCTGCGATGCGCTTTTAAATGCCTTCATGCCTCATAAACGGACAGGCAATCAGTTGCAGGGCGCACTCAGACGTCGATAACTAGGCAGAGCATATATAATGAACATAAACTCTAGCTGAAAGTGGAAAGAGATCAGAGGGGATGCAAATATTATACGATATGCACAGTCATGGTGCAGCAAGTGACGAAAGGGTTGATTCCTTAGCATAGCTGTGAAGGTTTTAGCATATTTAATTGAATTTCGTTAATAAACTATACACGATACTTAACACAAGACAAATGGGATGGCTTGCAGTTAATGTAATTAAGTCCCTAGTCTAACCACCGGATGCATTATTTAACTTATCTATACAACTCAAGATTATATGTTTATTAAACCTAAAGGTAGCAAAAGTAACTTAAAAATTTGTATATATGTTCATTTATATTTCTTCTTTCTAGTTTACTTACGCTATGAGTGGCAATATAAAACAATTGAATAAATATGGTTTAGTTATATTCACAGAAGTACAACCATAAATTTCTTTTGTTCATATAAACATTTTGAGTTCAGTCTTCTCATTTAAGATATCACTGCATATAAATAAATCGAGTGGGGATTTTTCCCTTCATTACTCACATAATAGCAGGTGCTTCGGTGATTCTACATATATATATATATATATATAATATGCTTGTTTAATTATGATTTTAAGTATAAGCAATAAACAATCGTCTGTGATGTTGCAATGGTAAACTGAAATGTCTTTGCCCGAAAAGGAAACCATATGGAAGACTATTAGCTGAGCAAGGGCAAACTTAGCCGATTGTTTATAAACAATGAGATTGAAAGAAGGAGAAACAATAAGAGAGAGAGAGAGGGAGAGGGAGTAGTTCTCACAGATGCTGCAAGTTCGAAATCATGCGAAAAAGAAGCCAAATAAGTTGCACAAATAAAACGCCAAATCATATTTTACTAATTTCAAACAACGTGTTATCCCCTCCTGCTTCCCCCACTTATGCCTCTTCCCCACAACAACACTGAAAGCGATACAAAGGCGCGGACGTGTGGCCAACCGCATTTTCATTTTGCGTTGTGTGCGATCGAGTGCACTCATAAACAACAACAACAACAACAACGATGACTACAAATCGGAAATCAATTTCAGCATTGAAAAGTATAACTCACCAAACAAAACACACACAACAACAGCAACATCAACAACAACAACAGGCACACTCAGTGTAAACTAAACCAAACGAGGAGTGTTGCCATATGGTGCCACCTTTTGACTGGGAAAACTCGGCGGGAAAAACCACACACAAAAAGGGGGCAGCAAGCCGGCAACGCGGCGTGGCGTGGCGTGGCAAGGGCTGCGCCTGAGGTCGAGGTCTGGCCACGCGTGGGTGTCAGACGGGGTCCAAAAGATTAGTAAAGTTATATATGGGAATGTCTTAACCCCATCTAAACAAACAAATTGGCCGACGGCGACGACGACGAGGGCGACGGCTGCGTATGAAAAATATTCGAGCTATTTAAACGTGCAAAGTCTGCATAACAATAAAACGACAATTTAATTTCATGTCTGCTGCCACATGCCACAGTTGTTGTTGTTGTTGTCTTTGTCTCTGTTACTTCTCGCCATCAGGCGTAGATCAGGCAGCAGCCTCAGCAGATTAGCGTAAATTTAATTTTCTGTGACTCACATTAAGCTGTTAACCCCCTAAGCCCAGTTCTCCCCATGCACCTCCTTTTCCCCAACTCTGGCTAATTGCTCTCATTATTATTGGTGTAATACTAGAAGTATTTCCTCTCGCAACATCAACCCTTTACTGTACCCCACCCACTGAGTTACTTCCCTCCTTCCATGAAGGAACTGACGCCTGTTTGCATTTGGTTTTTATGTTCGTTCTTCGTTGTTTGTAAATTGGCGCACAACATAAAGTTCCCCATGTTGTATTCGTTATTGTTGCTTCCGCCGGACTTTAGTGCTTGGCGCCACATAAAAACAATTTGGCGTGAAAATGACTGAAAAGGGGGAAAAAGAGAAGAGTATTTGAAGTGTTGCAACTGAAGAGTGAAGTGTTGCAAGACAATCGCGTATGTAAAATGTTTGTATGACCATGGTATGGCACGTTTTTAAAGTTACTTTGAAGCTGCAAGGTGCAAATTGATTAGTTACATTATAGTATCTTTAAAGAAATTCGCTTTCATCTTTCAACTTAACCTTAAAAAAATGTTAATTTCTTTCAGTAAATTCTTTAAAATGCAATATTTTTTTCCAGAATAACTATATTTTACTCCTTTTAATTCAATTTCATTCACGCTGCACGTCTGAGATTCGACTTAACATCAAAATTTCAAAAAATGCTCTAAAATTCTCAAAAAGAAAAGGGTGACATGGTCTGATTATGTTTATATATGTATATGTATTTATTTGTATTTTGATCTTCTAAATCGCAATCTGAATACAAACCATGAATACCTATACTGATATAAACATAGATATAACCTCTAAAACCTGAAAACGAACACAACATTTTATTTTTCCGAAACCTGAATTGAGTTACTTATAATAATATATGGGATTACTAATGCGCTAAATTCAAATCTAATCCCCTAATATGACAATATTTTACATTGTAAACTTAGAAAATTACACAATTTCAAAATTTTCATATTCTACTTCTATTTATAATATCCCCAGTGCCATATCTCTATAAGCTCACGCAGTATGCTCCCTCTTTTCTCTCCCCCATAACTTTAACAACCCTTTCTATGCCCCAAACTGAATGCTTCAGCTACTTAGCAACTGCTGTGCTCTGTTCGTTGAACTTTTGACCACCAATTAATCAAAGCACATTTCAGCCAAATTCATTTGTGCAACATATGGCGACAACAACAGCAACAACATTAACAGCACTCGTAAGTGAACAGACGAGTTTTTGTTAGTGTAAAGCTCCCACACTCGTTGAATGCGAATGAATAATTCACTTTTAATTAGGTTTTTACACATTTCGAAATGTTGCATAGCAAAACTTCGATTGTTCAGCCATATTGAGAGGGCGGGAGTAGGTGGAGGGGGATGTTGGGAGTCGGGAGTCCCAACTGTGGTCATTATAAATAATTTTGTATAATTAGAGACAGTTGCCGTTCACTCGCAGTTTGACATATGACCTCTGATGTCCTCCTTCCTACGCATACAACTGTGTCCAACCCAACCCGCATCTTTACATTTTCCGGCCGTTTATCTTGTTGACTTGCGTGGCGAATCCTACTCCTGCTGGGCTTAGTAATGAGCCAGGTCCTGTGCCGAGGCTGGACAAAGGACTCTTCACTATCTTGGCTAAATTAGCCACAGAGGCTCATAAATTTGGCAATGACAACGTCCTCCTCGACGCATTGTTCTCTCAAGGAGGTCACAGTTTGGCCGCAACTATTGGCAAGTTATTTTAATGCACTAAGCCAATTAGTGGGCGGCCCGTTTGGTTCATTTGTGGTTACCGAAAGAAGCAGAAGGAACAACAGCGGAAGAATAAGAGATAGTAGTGGAGCCGTCGGCAACGTCATCAGGCACACGTGCGTCCAAAAAGTAAAGTGACAACAACTTTGGCGGCAAGGAAAAAAGTTCATCAAGCCGACTAACACTAAACGTGTCAAAACTTTTATAATATAGTCGCCCATATATCTGCGCAACGCGTTCACATAAATCGCCGCCATAGGCAAAGTTTAAATTACTGAACAGGCTGTCACTGCCTGAGCCAGGCCCGGCCCGGCCCCGGACAAGCCCAGCGAACATGGGCAAACTGGAAACATGTGTGATGAATCTTCCTTCTGCCACAACGGATATGAAGACAGTTGGGTACACGCTGACGGAATTACTTATTATGATGCATGTGCTTCGCCTAGAGATGGACAAGCTGAGAAACTTAGGAAGTCCCTTTATGGGGTTTTATTTTCTTCACTATAATTACATCTTTGTTGTATGACATATGAGGTTTAATTAGTTGTCGATCTGTAGTACAGATTCTGTACCTCAAACTCGGAATAGTACTTTAGTCTTAAGTATTCAAAAATATATTTAAATATTTCAGTATAGAACTTTATATAATTTAATTAATATTAATAATTTAATAATTTTCAGGGCTTACAAAATAAAGAAGATATAGACAGAGAAATTGATGTAGTTTTTGATCTGATGTTTGATGTTATCATAATACAATTTTAAGGGCTAAGATAATATTTGACAGATTTCTTTATAATTTTTAGACCACATCAGTCATCTTCAAAAATTTGATATATTTTATAACATACTTTAATCGATTAAAAATCATCGACGTACTCCAGACTCACGTTATCATCTCCAAGACAAGCAAAGAGTCCAAAACAGCAGCAACAACAACCTAAAGCGTTGGCTAATATTACTTTAATGGTCTTTGTTGTCGTGTTTGTTGTCTTTGCCGTGCCTCGTACCCCGTGCCTGGCCCCAAAAAGTATGCAACACAATAAATCGCCGGAGCTTGAACGGTCATTGTCGCTGAGTGACCACAACAAATTGAGCTTATCATTGACGGATTAACACTAAAGACACAAGCACACACACGCAGGCAGGCAGGAACAGTAAAAAGGGGATGAGGCTGGCATGTATGTATCTCTCCCGGGCACTTGTGTCGCACGGGATGACATAAATCTGCACGTAGCACTTGCTCGAGGTTGACTAGAGGCAAAAATTAGCGGCGCCTGGAAAAGCATATTGATGAAGCGTTAAGACCCCAGCTGACCCAAGCTTGGGTCCACAACTGGGATTGACTTTGAGTTAGAGAGAGAGAGAGAGGGAGAGAGAGAGAAACAGGAAGAGTGAGGGAAGTCGACGTAAGTGGAAAATCAATGCGGACATCGGCGACAGGCAACATGACAAGTTGAGCCCTTTAAGCCGCAAGTTATGCCAGCCACGCACACAAGTAAGAAGGGTCAGGCAACAGGGGGTATCACCCCGTGCAGGGGTTGACTTTTTGCGCTTGCTACCGTGTTGCTGTTGCTGCTGTTGTCGCCTGCGTTTTTCTGTCACTTTGTGCAAATGTGTCCTTGCAAATCCTGTTAAAATTGCATTTGGAACATGTCAACATTGCGTTGCCAGCCAAAAAAGCCAAAACCCAAAAACGAAAAACACAAAAAAAAAAGGAAAAACCACAAACACCAATGCAACAACCTCCGCCTCTCCGTCCTCCCTTAGTTACACTTTGCCCTTCGTTTTTTGCCACTTTTTGCAGTGCGATTTTTATTACACGCTACGTTTTCGCTTTGTTTCGTCTCGTCTCGTGCAATTCTCGTACATTTATTTCGCTTGTAATTCATTTCCATTCATATTTACATGCATCTATCGCCAAACTGTTCCTGGGATTTGTGTGGGATTCGGTTTTGGGTTTTTCGGACTTCTCCATTTGTTGCTGTTTTTATTTTTCCCGTTCACCGTTCAACGCTGCTTTCTTTTTTATGTGAGTCGCAGCTGTTTTTTCTGGGATTGGCTTTGGATCTGGATTCGGTTTTTGGGTTTGGGTCGGGAATTGGCTTTGACAGTCAACGCTTTGCACTTGTAATGTGGTTTCAATTAATTCATGGGCGTGGCTGACTGGGATTTTTGGACGAACGACGACGGTTCGGTGAGCAGGTGTAGCCGGTGGATTGGGAAGAATTAGAAGGGAAACTATGCTATAGACAGCTGTAGGAGGATGGTATGGAGAGTAGTTCGATGATAATCTCTTCTGCAATTTATCATGCAGTATTAGAGTATGAAAATAAGGTTGTTGTAAGTGCTGCTAAGCAACATAGATAAAACACTGAAGAAGTATTCAGTTCTGGTTCTTTCTTTATCACAGATATTATCAATATCGGATAATCATATCGATAATGCACTTAAATTACTCCATCTTCTCATTATACAATTGCAGGAACTTGGTGGAACTTAGTACACATTCTTATTGCTGCACGCCGCATACAAGGCTCAGCGAGCCGGATCAGACCGATATATCGTATTTCAACAATACAAGCTATTAACCGATTTTGCATATATATATAATATACAATTAAAAATTCATCAAATTTTAATTTCTATGTCATGTGTGGTTCAAGATTAAAATATATTAACCTAACCTAAAGTATATTGATCCGATTATAATATCAAGACTCACAATATTTTAAAAAACTCGGTCCCTAACTTCAGATTTTCCGACGCATGTTTCGCGTTAAGTTTTATTTATATACCAAGCGATAAAGAGCTATGAATCTACATGAATTATACGATATTTAAATAAATGTATTATACAAAATTTTTCATAATACTTATAGGCCCCAAAACGACCTCAAAAACGAAGATCAAATACGAAAACGAAGCAATTAAAAACTAATTTTCGGTTGGAATAAGTTGGGTATGTACTATAAGGAAAAGTCAACTAAATCATGGAAAACTGTTTGCCAAAATTATTAAAGAAGCAAAGACGAAGTGCAAAAGAGACCGAAGCAGAAGGAGAAGGAAGAAGAAGGAGGTGGAGAAGGCACTGGAGGAGCAGAAGCAGAAGCAGCTGCTTTCTTGGCCACTACATAAATTAGCTGTCAGGCTGAAATGGCACTCGGTTTATGGCCAAGTTGTACATACATACGTGAGCACACGTCCACGCCCACACTGACGATGCCCTCTCCACCGCCCTCCTTGCCAGTTTCAGCCAGTGAGTTGGCCATAAAAAACAAAGACAAGTATTTAATTTTGTAGCGAGAAGCTGACAAACTGAGAAATACAAGCAAAAAGCAGCGAGCCAAGCAATCAGTGAGAGAGAGGGGTAGACAGAAGGGAAGGGGAGGGAGTGGGTGAGGGGCTTCGGGCCAGCAGACGACAGCGAGCGGCAGCACATAAATAAAATGAAAAATCTACTGCCAGCCAAATGCAGTTGAGTCCAAAAAGCGAGCTGGCTGACTGGCTGTACATGGCCACACTTGGTTACCTCAGCTATCCCCCCACCTCTTACATGAGTGTGTGTGTGTGTGTGTATGTACTAGTATCATATAGTACGCGTATTAGGCACATAATGTAGGCTACCATCGCCAGCGGGCAAAACGCATGCGCCAAGTTAACAGCAGCAGCACTGGCCGCAGCTCCCTAGCTGTCCCACTCTGGCACGCCTCCGCTTCCGCCTCCACCTCTACTTGTCGCACTCTCTCACTCGCAGTGGCACTGGCACTCTCCATCTCTGTCGACTGGGTAATAAACCAGGGCGATGCCTGCAAATTATAAAGTGCAACTCTGTGCAGGAATTCTTGAAATGTAAATATAATGAGCAAAAAATTAGCCAAGACTACGCGACGCATCTCTCCCCAAACATGGTCAAAGCTAAATTTACTAGGTACCAATTAAAGACATGACCAAAGCTTGCGAGCAAGGGGCAGAGGGAGTTGGAGAGAGGGGCCAGAGGTAGCTGGTACTGCTTGACAGGCACTTGCGCACCCATAAAACATGTCAAAAGACTTTTTCTTGACAGCTTTTTTATTTATCTTCACTGCTCAACTCGCCATTTTCTCAGGCATTGTCAGTTTTTCTCTTCTTTTTTCACTCCTTTTGTATCCTTTTTGTTATCTTTCTCTCATCTGCTGCTTGCCACAAAATTGCAAGCAAATATTTTATTTAGTTAGTAAAAAATTTCATTCGCTCAAAATCTCCAACAACATTTTCAACATTGACTTGTTTTTGTTGCAGGTTTCTACTGTTTTTGTTGTTGTTGTTGAAGTTCTCCATCTTTTTTTGTTGAGTGTGTGTTGTAATTGCAAATGCAGTTGAAGTTGTTGTTGTTGCTGTTTTATTAATATGCTGTCCCACAACTATTTTGGTTGACCGCAGAGTTGACAGTGGGCGAAAAAAGGATCTGCAACAGTTCTTGGATTTACATATCAAATTTCTGAAAGTGTTAATAAAATAAATAGATTATTTACTATTAATTTATTTTAAATATATTCGATGAAATAAATCAACGACATTTTTTTATTATTACACTTTATATTGCATTATATTTTAATAGAAATACTTTTTAAAAACAATACTTTAATTAAAATCTTTAGTTTGTTTAATATATTTACAATTGTATTTGTAGAGCTTTGTATTTTTTGTAAAACAGTAAAAATAACATGTAAATCAAGAGCATTAGCATATATTAACTTAATTCTATTTTAATAACAAATTCTATATTAATAACAAATAACTAAATATTTTAAAATAAAATTCCGAAAGAGTCCCACAGCGAAGCTCATATTGATCCCATGACTTCTACGTACATACATATAAAGGAATTTTCGCCATCTTCTTGGCCAATAAATACCACAGTAATGTGCTATATTAAGTGTCCGGCATACAAAAGCGAACACCAGGCAAAAAAGTGACTTCAAGATACTTGCAGCCACTGCCCATGATGGCAACAACAAAAACAACCAGCAGCAGCAACAACAGACACAAGAACAACAAAAAGGAGAGCCAACAGCAGGCAAGGCGAAGTAGAAATGCTTCTCATAAGGTTTATTTACACGAAATGCCAAAGGCAATGGACAGGGAGAGAGATATATAGACAAAGAGGGAATCCAGGAAAAGGAGAGCGGGAGCGGGCAACAACAGTCCCAGGTGCTGGCAGACAAACAGGCGTACAATAACCAGCAGATAAACAGACAAACAGGCAGCAAAAACAACAACAACTACAACAACAACAAGATATGCAACCATTTTGGAATAATAATACACAAAAACAAACTGACTAAAGAGGTAAACATAATGTAAAATGCCAAAGAAGAACGGGGAAACAACAGCAGCAACAGCACTGGGAGACAGAGAGAGAGAGATAGTTAGCGCGCAAGTGAGCCGATACTACTCAGTCAAACCGGTTGGGCGCAGCAACCAATCAGATGGCAGCAAGCCAGAGGCGGTGACTGAGCAAGCGACTGCGCAGCAACAGTGACGACAGCAGCGCGTCGGCACAGGCGAACCCAGGCGCAGACTTCAGCAGACGGCAGCGAAAACAGTTGGTCCAGTTGGACTTTTGCTGCGCGTACGTGCGGGTGCCCATCGAAGCTGAGACGCGAGCGTCCGTTTACCGTTTTGTTTCGCTGCCGACGCGCGCGTGTATGCCAGAGAGATCATACATACATGAATGTACTTGCATACATGAATGTACTTGCAGTACACCCACTCGCACATGTATATACGCACTATGTATAATTTAATTAACTTGCGCTTTGCATTGCCAGTGCCAATTAAAATTACAAATACAATTTACATTGCGATTACGATAACGATTACCGATTACGATTGTTGATTAAAGTGAAAGTGCACGCGTGATGCTGTTCAGTGCCAAATTTTAAGCATCTTTTAAGCAACAACAACAACAATAACGACAACAACAACAAGTACAACCACAAGCTGCAGATGGAAAGCAACGCATTTGTTAGCAGCCATTTGCCATCACAAGCGCTTGTTGTACTATCGGAGGCCGCTTCCGGTTTGCACGAGGCACTGCGTGGCCAACGTCCGTTTCCAGCGAGAGTAAGTAAAATCTGCCAATCAGTCGGTCCATCCTCACCCTCCCCCTCTCCACCCGCACCCCCGCCCTCACTTTTCCAATGCCAATCAGTCTCTGAATCTCCTCTTACGCCTGCATACGATCACAGATCGCAGTTGCGACATATTTATGACAAATCATAAACTCAACGCAGTGCGGCAACTGCTGAGCGACTGCGGCGGCGGCAATTCGGCTGCGCTGCAACCGTTGAGTAGCCAAAAGCTCTGATCGACCCACAGAGATGCTATAAATCAGCAGCACACCGAACACCGAGCACCGAGAACTGCGTACGAGACAATGCGCATTGTAAAACAACAAACCAAACCATAATACACTGCCAAAAATATGAAACGAAAATAGATCACAGTTGATAGCAGGAAGGTGCCTGAAGAACCTATAAATCAGTCCTAAGAAACTTAAGTAACTTAATTAAGATCATTTCAGTCTTAATCTATGATTTAAACAAGTATTTAGTATCCATAACAATACTAAAATGTTGATGTATTATAAGAAATATGAAAAAAGGACTTTATTTATAGTATTCATTGATCTAATCCAATTTTAAATAAGTTTAATGATCTTGAATAAAATCAAATTTTGTTTTCTATAATTCAATTAAATCCTACAAGATAGAATGGACTTTCTCAGTAGAACTTTATAACTTAAGTTACAATCATGCACTTTATTCAGTGCAGTTGTTTTTTGTTGGAGACCTGAACTTTTTAAGATTACTCTAATATAGTAAGCCAATTTCGCAGTATACCAAAATGAATCTATAGACAACGTTTATATATAACTTATATTAAAGTTAATGAGGATATAATTCTCAATGTGGCTATTATGACAACGAAGTTCTGTAATATTTTTTAAACTTGTTTTCATATTTCAATACACTAAACATGCCTAGGGCATTTTCCAAGTGTATGCGAAACTTCGCGAGCGGCGCAGTTCGAGACAATCGAAAGTCGACAGTCAGTCAGAGTCAGCTTCGGTTTGAGATTCAGATTCAGTTGCCCGAGTCGCATTCCTCGATCAACGAATGCGTTTGCAAACGCCCCATTGTGTGTAGATTTTTGCGACGAACAGATTTATGATAGCTACCAGATTCAGCTCCCATCTCCCATCGCATCTACCACTGTCCATAACAGATCTGCGATGATGGTTCGCAGTTAACCTGGGCTTAGTCCAGCGAACAGATCAGGCCCAGATCAGACTGAGCGCTCTGTCTGAGTAGATTGCTGCCCCGCTGCCACTGCCGCTGCTGTCATCATTGTAAACATGAGCAATGATCTTGACGCTGATGCTACAAATGATGAAGAACTCGAACCGATGATGAGCAGGCGACAACAGAGTCTCGACGATCGCAACTGGTTACTGGTTTCTCTGGCATCGCACCGGAATTGCACTTGAATTCGGAATCGAATCGAACCGGTGCATAGCATTGAGTAGCGTTAAGATATGTTAAACATGACAACAATATGTCCTGGACTTGTAGATGCGAGCTGAGTGATATTGAATGCCAGCAAGGAAAACGAAAGGAGAAGATGAGGATTGTACTTGGTGATTGTTAATGGGGAAGAGTATAGACTGAAAAATGAAAGTTAATACAAAAGAGAAAAGAAAGTGAAAAGCTCATTTGGTATTCTATGAAAATCGAAAAGATATTGAGATGAACTATTGTCGATTGAGACTTATCTATTAGATTTAGTTAAGTTTTGAAAGTACTATAAATTAAGAGGAGAAAGAATAAATTATACATTACCTAGACTAGTTTCATTATTACATTCATTATTTTAACTTAATACAACATATATAATTAAAAAATCATAAAAAGATTATAACTCTAATCAGTTACACTCTTATGCAAGTTTTTGAATATTAAAGCTTCGTGTATAAGAATATTGTTACTTGCACTTTAATAGTTTAATTTTTGATTGACTTAAGACATGTTTCTGAGTAAACTAAGTAAAATCTAACCTAAAAATTCAATATTATGAGTATGCTGATCTTAAATTAACAGTTATATCTTCTTATTATATAGTAAAATATATTCATCGGGTTCCCCCAACAACTTTTTCTGCATCTAGCAACAAAGTTACACTGCAATACTATGCCCAGTATGCGACTCTTTGAGATATGCGCATTATTTATAGCTTTGTGCAGGGCCCAACAATAAAAATTAATAAAAACAAACCAGGGGAGCATATTAAATGCAATGTTAAATGGTTTAATGTGGATCTGGTTTTAGTACGCCCTCTCTCCACACCTCTCTCGACCCTCTTCATGTCCCTCTTCGCATTTAACCACCCGGCAACAAAATGTGCTCGCCATAACAACTTTGTAACCACAACGACAACAACAGGAGGTAAACAAACTGACCCCACAAAAAAGATGGCAGAGTCCCGGCCTAGAGAGAGAGAGAGAGAGAGCGAGAGGGCAACCCTGGCACACTCTGCGGGGCGAGTGTGGAAAATTATGGCCCAGAGCTGGCACAACATATGAAATGTAATTCGTTATTTTTTTGCACTTATTACACGCGAGTGAAGGTGTGTGCGTGCGTGTGTGTGTGTCACATTGTGTGTTGTGTGTCGTGGTGTGTGAGTGCGCTTAATTTAATTTATAACAATTTATCAAGAGGCCGAGCCAGAAATGCACAGCCAGCGAGGCGTGTAACAAGAACTTGTCATGGAGGGCCAAGCCAACTGGTTCAAGTGCCAATGGTGCCTGCAGACAGTGAATGGAAGTAATAAATACATACTCGTATATACGTGGTCTATCTAAAGACCTATGAAACCAACTGGAACATACGTACTTTCAGTATTTACGACTACGAATAGTTTTCAATTAAATCAACTTGGTGTACTGAGTGTACTTTATAGTACTGAGAGGAAACTGGTGGATAGCACAGAATCCTATTTAATATAATATAAATCCTTGTTTAAGCTATAATTTAAAGTCAATTTCATAGTTTAATTTGACTGTTGATCAGCAATGAAAGGTACTAAAAGAGGTACATATGTCTTTTTATAAACGTGTTATCTGACAATTTATTTCAATTTATTAAACTTTTTAATACATTGAACTTTTAAAAAATGTGTATTCAGTTAAATATGGTAAAACAAAACCAACTTGACAATTAGATAATATTTCGTTACGATTTGTTACAAAATAAATACCCTACTTTCCTTACAAACACTGTATACGCCTTCCCTTATGCTATAGAATTGAACATTTGGGATATTTCCTAAAGACTCACATCTATCAAGTGGGGAAGCTGCAGGTTGATAACGTAGCTATAAACATTTGCTTCGAGAAAATTGGCAATTGCTAAACGTTTTCTGGTTTCATTCTTCCCTCTCTCACCTTGCCACAAATTGAGATTTATTTTTATGTGGAGAAGTTGAAAAGGCGCTTGTTTGTTGTCGTTTGTTACTGCTTCTGATGTTTTCTGTTTGTTGTCTGTGCCGTATTTTATGGCCAAGTTAAGCGAAATTGGCAATTGTATGTGGGCAATTGGCTGCCGCCACTCGTTAACGTGTTGTTGTAATTAAGCTGTTATTGTTGTTGTTGCACCCGTTGCAAGCAGCTGCGGCATTAGAAGAACCTCTGACTCCAAAACACCGACCCCGATCAGCGCAGAGTCTGTGATAAATGCCAATAATTCAAGTGTTAAAAGCAAAGAGCAAACAGAGGAACAAGCGCATTATGCAAATCCGCAACCCCCTCCGGCTGCGAGAGAGAGAAACAAATCAAAGGGACCAAGGAATTTGAATGTGTCTAATAGAAAAGCAAACACAGACCCGCAACGGGGTGGCAAGTGACAAGTGGTGAGTGCCACCTGCTGCACATAAATCAGTGGCAATTTCTTTAGGCAAGTTTACGGATTGCATTAAAAACGCATTCACAAATGCTGACAAATTAGCTCAAATTCCAAATGAGATGAGAACGTCAACAGTCGCCAGTGGTTGACCACTCTGACTGCGAATCCAGGTCTGGCTCCATCTAACCCCAATCTCCTTTCCCTGCCACTCCTTGATATGTGCCATCTGTGCACGTGGCATTTAATCAGTGCCACTCAACGGGGCACTGCCTTCAACTGGCATGCCCCCTGAAAATGCAACTCATGCGGTCAACAATCCCCCTAATGTCCACCTCGTTCTCAACTCCGTTACCAACTCGATTTCCATCTCTAATTCCAGCGCGATATAAGCCTGTATATTTGTCTAATGACTTTTGGGGGGTCGCTGACTTGCAGTTGTTCCTATCGGACAACAGCTTTAAAACAAGTCCTCGCCTCATTAGCTAAAATTCGCATCGAGAAGGGGCGGGACGTGGCGTTGGTTTTGGGTTTTATTGAGTTACCGATTTTTTTGTATTCAAGTTTAGATAACTGATATATATTGCTTGTCTAATTTGAAAAGAAGGATTATGGTAATGAAGTAATTGGAATAATCGTCCAATTATCGCTTTTCTTTCTGCAACTGTGTTAAATACAAGAAGAAAGTTACTTAATTTAAACTTGGTCTTTTTATAAAAAACAATATCTTTTTTTAAGATTTGTACACAATTTGAAATAATTATGATCTTTGTCCTATACATACCATACCAAATTTGATGCCCCTTACTCTCATAATAACTGAGATCTTTTTGATTATACAGACAGACGAAGAGTCAATAGATTATTACTTCATTATCCTATCTCCTTATGTCTGTAACATATTATACATATGTCTGTAAATACATAAGTATACAACCTTGCAAGACTGCAGGGTATTCTAAATATTGAACCTTACTTTAAGTATAGTCAATAACAATATTTGAACCTTGTATATTCAATAGTCATCTTTACTATTTTAAATATTCAAGTTAAGTTTATTGTAAGATAATCCTCTACTTATACATTTGACTGTCAGTCAAATCGCCTTAATGTACAGCTAAAAAATTTGTTCTGAATCTCAAGCTCAATTTCTCTAATTACTTTGCATGCGATCCGTAGAGCTAAGTGAGCGTATAATATGAGCATTAAAAAAAATCACATTACACTACGCAGCGTCGAACGAGAGCCGTGTAAAAATTATGCTCGCGACATGACTTGGCACAAAAATGAGCCAATTACGTAAGACGAAAGGTGCGGAAAAGGACTGGGATAGGAATGGGGTTGAGTGTATCTCAAAACAGGGCAACATATGCCAAAAAAAGTGGAAGAAACTTGTAATCTAACCTTTAATGGGGAGAAATCTGATGAAATAGCTTAAAATCATTCGAATCGAAATTGTCACAGGGCCTAACAAACTATGTAAACTCATGTACTGCTAGAAGAATAGAATATCTATAGCTAAGCCGCCTTAAAATATGCAACAAAATGTTTAATTTACGACAAATAAATGTTAAACGGCCCAAAATTGAGAGATTTTAGAGTTACGATATCGCCCACACATAAACTGTGTCATGTGAGCAATGCGAAGGGAGAAGGAGATTGAGATTGAGAGAAGGAGGCAGGGTGTATGTGCTACCAATGGGGTGTGAAATAACGAGCGAAAATTTAGCAAAGTCTTTGGCAAATGATATGGGTAAGCCTGAGGTTGAGGGCTTCCCGGAGGGGAAGATAAAAACAGCGCTACAGCAAAGGATAAACAGACAAACCGTTTATAACAAATTGAGCCTGATGAGTGTGCTAAGCGTCTGGCACACACACTCTCGCACACACCCACCCACACACACAAACACTCAAACTCACACCCCACACAAGCGACGACATGTGCGACAAGCATCCAATCTCGCCCCGCAGTAAAGTTGTAGAAATGAATTTACATACAAATTTGTCTACAGTTTGCGGAAAAGCAGGAAAAGTGTGGGAAAATGAGTGAAATGTTGAGCCAAAGCAAACTCCGGGCGGGTATCAAGTAATAAAATATGCCAAACAAGTATGTACAATGTTATCAGATACAACTAACGAGTATGGCCATAACAAGTGTCCAGATTTAAATATAAAGTTGTGGAGTTAGTTTCAGCAAAGGAAGCAGAATATTTTAGGCATTATTTAAGTTTCTAACATTTGCAAGTTTATGATTCTAAATAAAATCAAAGTGATTTAATTATCAAATACTTCTTATATATGTATATACAGATATTAGTTAGTTACTTATAGTTTTGTGTAAAATAAAAATCGAGTGAGAAATCAAAAAAGAAATTATTATAAAAGTTTAAAACAAGATTCAAAGTCGGATAGTGTTGTACTCTTAACTTTTTAATACTTAGAATCTCATTATGATATCCAAGGCCGTAGCAACGGTCTATGGGGCCTTTGTTCATAACTTCTTGGTGCCTTATTGTAATTGCCTTGCTTTAAAAATATAGGAAATAGGTTAGTTCACAAAATTAAGAAACTTAACACAAATTATTTCGACTCTCTTCTCGATTTTTTATTGGCATATTCATCAATAATTTTTGTGAAATATATGTTCTTGTTAGGTATTAATAGCGATCAATTTAGTTCGTCCGTTTGAACATCAAGATCTCAGCTTTATAGAAACTAAAGAAATCAAATTTGACAAAGATTTCAGTATTAGTGTACTAGTTCCATTTTTTTGTCATTAGCAAGAGGCCTTGGCAGGCGGGGGCCCTTGCGCACTGCTCACCCTGCAGATGCTTTGCTACGGGCCTGATGATAGAGAGAGTGAACATTGAACTCTTGTGAATTATAATAAACCATCCTTTTTTTCTTCCCTACAGTTACCTGACGCCAAAGATCTACACAACATGTCACTAGTCGGCAACTATAGCACCCAATTCCTGCACAACTTTCATCCGCATCTGCTGCAGACGCTCAACCATGGAATGCTGGCGGCCAATGGAGCAGCTGCCGCTGCTGCAGCAGTCGGGGCGCCTGGTGGCTACTTTGCCAGCGAACGTTCGCCGCTGGGCAAGACGTCGGTGCTGTCGAATTTCTCACTGCCGTCGGCCTTTTCGCCACCCAAGTATATTGGCATATCTCTGGACCAGGTGAGTGTGGGATGAGAACAGGATGACCTGGAGTTGGGTCATCGATAATCGCTGGAAGATTGACAGTTGTCATAATCGGAAATTGCATTTTACAGAATCTTTTCAATGGCAGCGAATCATTTCGCACAGACTCGGCTAGTCCCACGTGCACATCACACGAATCCATGGAAGGATCACAGGATTACGATGCCGTTGAAAAGGGTGAAAGTCCGCGCAGCAATAATTCTCAGGATCCCAGGGATTTGAGACGTAAGTTGGGTTCTATTTTCCTCGAGTGTGCGTGTGTTGATTTTGCAAATTTGCATGTTGCAAAAAATTTGCGATAAAGAAAAAAATGTGGGGCGGCCTTTTGGCCTTTTTTGATCGAAATCTTTAACGTATTTGTTTCAATTCAAGTTTTTTGTGCAATTTTAACGCTTCACTGGGTTAACTTTGACTGGCAGCTCTAAAGGGGGTGGCAGAGTAGAATGGGGGAGGTAGAATTGATGCCGGACAGACACTTCACGTTGTTTTCTTTTATTAGTTTTTCCTATTGCAAACAGACATGTAAATCAATTTTTAGTGAAAACATTTACCTGAGGGTTGTACTCCTCAGTCCCTCCACCCCTCGCTGCTTTCTCTTCCCCAGTATATCAAGCTAAATAAATCGACTGGCCAAATGCGTCGCTAATTGGCTTCGCAAGGGCGACGGCATTAAGCGACTTACTGCAAGAGTAGGCGAACGACAGCATACGATATGAGCATGATAAATATGAATGCAAAACAGCGTACTGTCCTCAGGGTTGAGTAGGGAAGGAGTCTGCTGTGTTAACAGAACTTTTTCGAGCAGTGGCGCAGCTGCTGACGGGGTATGCAGAACAAAGGGAGATATTCGAATCAAAGTCAAAAGTCAAACACAATTTATAATGCTTACAAAAGCTTGGAATAAGAACAAACTTAGCTAACTTAACTTGTATTATTTTAAATATTAAATTAAATACAACTGTTAGAAAGAACCTGAAAAAACTATTATTTATTTGAAATATATAACTGGAAAAACTGAAAAACTTTGTAAAATGGCTCTAGAAACTCGAAACAATTAAAAATATTTTTATTAGAATAAAAGTTATTTTAAAATGAAAGCTAAAAACTTTAATCATAGACTCTTTTAAACAAACAGCGAAACTGCCTTATTATCTAATAACAGAAAACAACTGTTGTATACTAGTATTATTTATTCTCATTCATTCATCAAATCCTTAAAAATATATTTATTTTTAAATTCTAAATGTTTTATATTTAAAGCTTACATATTTATCAAGTTTGCTGATCTTTAGATCACGCATCTATACCTAAATACTTTGTTCAAATGAACTTGACACTCAAAAAACTGATCTAATTCCAAACCCCCTTACAGGCTACACCACTGTCTCCGACAATGACAACTTCTTTGTTTGTCTTTCATATTTACATGTCGACTTTAGTCGGAAAACCAGTTTTCCACACACATAGACGCACAGCTTGTGTGTTTGACTTTCGGCTTATGTCAGTGGGCGACTAAGGCGAGCCCATAAATAATTTTCATAAATAATACACTTTTAATTAGCTGAGCAAAGCATCGATAATCCCCGGCTAACTATAGATAAATACAAGTCAGCTGGAGCACAATTTCAGTCCATGCGGAGCAGGGGGATGGGGACACACATTCGGAAGGGTTACAAGGGTGCGCATTAAGTGTTTTAAATGGCGCACAGGCTTAAGGCAAATGTGGCAATCCTCTTGTACCCCCGTTTCTTCCCTCAAGCGGCCTTGTACCTCTCTTGGGCACTTCACTACAAAGTCAAACCGCAACCATGGCGCATCCTTTGGCACAAGGCCCAAGTCGAGGCTAATTACTCAGCCTGCGACATTGTTGCAACTCTTCCGCGTGCCACTTAAGCCAATTACAGAAGGCAGCAGGCTCAGCCCAAGCCAAGGCCGAGGCCGCAGCTACCCCTAACTCGAGACTATCTACCCTGTACAGAAATTCATAATGTTTGCTCATTTATTGTACGTGGCTTTTTTTCTTTTTTTTTGTAAGGGTTTGGGGCGGGGTTCCTTCAAAGGATGCGGCGCAAGTGTTGCATATTGTTATTACAAGCATTACTTATTATTATTGTTCAGATGATGTATTATATTCAATGCACACTTGGAATTTTCATATTAATTTCGGTAATATTAATGGCGCGCACACACACACTCTCAAACACTTGCATATAGTCAAGCAGGCAATGAAAGTCATATTTCATGCTGTGTGTGATACGAGGAATGTCGTCTTTAGGTTTGGGGATGAGCGAACAATATGCAGTGAAATTTTTTGTATGGTTCAAGGGTTATCAAGTGTTGTGCACGTGCCTGCTTTTGGCTTACTAAAAAATTACTGATTAAGATATTGTACTAAGTTGAAAATCGAAAATCTATGATTTTGAAACTTAACTACTATAATAACAAGATAGAGATAAGATAAGATAGCCAGATATTAAGTATGTGCAGAAGGTTGCCTAACTACGAGACTGAATAATGGAGTCTGCTGAACAGTTTATGGAACTTTGTTAAGTATTATAATAAAATAAAACTACATATGGTAATAATCAATGATTATTGTTCAGATGTTTTTTTAAAATATTTTCTTGTTAATTTTAAAGGACTTTAGGCAATTTAAATAAAGTTTTCAGTGTTGGGAAACGCATTTCTAGGCGACCTTCAGATTGCAAAGATTTTTACATGTAAACATGATGTTCATGACAATGAACAAGTACGAAAGCTACAGTCGAGTGTGCTCGACTAGGATATACCCTCACCCACCTGTTAAAAACGAATTCTTAAAAAATATAACTTATATTACTAACGTTGCATAGTTCAGAAAGCGGTTTGGAAATCAGTAGCTATTTCTAATAATTATATCTAAAATAACTTATATGTTAATTATCCGATCGCAACCAACTGTACAGAAATAATTTAAGCTTTGATAGTTATTATTTTACAAAAAATGAACTGTTTTGCAATTTAATTACATTTGAAATTAGGTTTTTAACGATTTTCGGTGCGGAAAGTCTTCTATTTCTAAAACAAACATGATAAATGATAAAATATGTAGACACCAAATTTTGTAGCCCTATCTATTATAGTCTCTAGTATCTAGGTTTTCATACGGACGCACAGAAAATTATCACAAAGTTATAAAAAGTACAACATAACAAATGCTTGTTGTGCTTTATTCAGTCAGGGCTATTTAACAATTTCTATTTATTTTAGAGAACGGAATCTCACAACCTTAGTTTATAAATCCAATAATTTGCATATTTCTATAATTATTCTTCATTAAATGCAAGAAATTCTTTATAATTATTTTGCTTCTCAAAAATTACGTTTAAAGTAAAGGTTATATAAAATTCGTTCAAAAATATTGCATAAATATGATTTAAATTTATGCTAAACTTCTCGTCTGATGCGACCTTTTGGACAGACTGTTTCGGTAGCTGTTGCCGTTGGCTGCGCGGTTAACCGCCACATTCAACATGCAACACGCAGCACGCAACATATTATGTTATGCTGTTACACTAACTACATAGTACCGTTTCTAGGCAGAAACAAACAGAAACAGCAACAACAACTAAGTCATATTTCGTATTTTTAGTCGCATTTATTGTAACAATATTTTAATTGCCGCCGCAGTCACGTGCAGAACTTTTCAACTGGGCAAACAGTTTGTATTTATTGTGGCTTGGCTTTTTTTCCCGGAGTGTACGTGCGTCTGACAGCTGAGCAACGCGACGGACCACGCCCCCCACTAGCAGCCCCACCCACGTGTAGCGCCAATTAATTTGGGCTAAGTACGTGTTAAAAATGTGTAGCATGCAATTAGAAATTGGCCAGTAAATTTATGGGGCAAACCAATTTCGTAGCCACGGGGACAATGCAAGAAGCAGGAAGAGAGGAGGGGATGGTCTTCATCCACATTCCAGAATTGAAATCAATGCGCCAAGCTGCGGGGGGAATTTCAATTTTTATTGCCTGATATTGCGACGCTTTGATTGATGAATGCGGCATGACTAATTCCAGATCTGCATAATGTAAGCAAAGCACACACAGTCGCCTCCTCGACGGCATCCAGCTCATCCTCATCCTCCGGCTCGACCAGTTCAGCGGCAGCAGCAGCAGCAGCGGCGGCAGCAGCAGCCTCAGCCATCAGCTCGGCAGCCGTGGCGGCTGCGACAAGCAGCGCTGTCGTGTCGATGGCATCACATCTGGCCGCGCATCAGTCGTCGCCATCAGCGGCGCATCATCATGCACATCATCATGGTCATCACGTCGCGGGTGTTGGGGGAGCTGGCGTGGGGCAAGCGCCGCCGCCACCTACACACCATCACATGGCACATGCACATCCGCATCCACTGTCCCATCATGCGGCACATCATGCCGCATTGGCGAGTCTCAGCATGGCAGGACTGCGCACGGTGCCGGGTGGGCTGAGCCTGGTGAGCGGATTGCAGGCAGCCGCTGCCGGCGGTGCCATGCCCGAAATATGCCCCGTCTGTGGGCTGAAGCTGAGTGCCGAGGAGTGGCACACGCACTTCCTCACCGAGCTGGATCGGCTATACAAACTCAGCGCTGGCTTTGAGCGAGCCAATCTGCAGGCAACCTACATGTTTGCGCCGCCCTGCCCGGCACAGGAGAATGCCATACGCACCAGCCACAATCGCTGGGAGGTGAGTGTGCCTTGCAAGGTGCCACAAGGCGACTGGCTAACAAAGACTTTCCACAATTCCTTTCTGCCTTTGCAGACCTTTCAACGCATTAGAAACAATCGCCAGAACCGACATCGCCTGAAGGTGCGCAAGCGTAAGTTTGGCGAGATGTACATGATGGAGAGTCTCTACTGCAGCAGCTGCCCCATCTGCAAGCGCAAGTATGCGCTGGAAACCGGGAAGCTGCCACCAGAGGTGAGTTCGAGTTGCCTGCTGACTCCCAGCCCCAACTGATCTCTTAATCTACCGCCTGCAGGATGATTCCAAAATGCAGGATGAGATTGAAACGGTCGACGTGGAGAGCTGCAACGATGAAGTGCCCGACTCTGGTTCAGAGATCTCCGCTGCCCCAGGTGCAGGTGGAGTAACGGGTGTACTCAATCCCAATCTACAACCCTCCAGCATGCACAACTCAAATACACAGCCAGGCAAATTGGATGGCATCCTTTATCGAACCGCGTGCGTCATCAACCAAAAGGATGCGATGACCGACGAGCAGGATGTGAGCACCAACGTGGCGGCCGCCAGCAGCAGCAGCAACGTCAGCTGGTCAGGCGAAACGACGTCCAGCTCTCAGGCACATATCAGCGGTGAGTTGGGGTTAATCTTCTGTGGGGTGGAAACTGAGAGAAATTAAGCTACACGTTCTGAAGTATTTATACAAATTTTTTGTTTTAATTGTGAACTTTTTAGATAGAATATATCAATGTAATTTTTCAGATTTGAAATTCCTATTTTCCGGCCGTTTTTTAATATTTGTCAAGATATTGCAACAAACATATAACATGCATATAATAGAATTAATTAACATCGGACCATTTAAACATATTGCTGTCATAGGAACAATTGGCCAAAATTAATGTTTTTGTAAGAAGAAAGATATAGGAACCTTTAAGGGTATAGAACCTTCGCATGCCGAAGGTAGCCTTCCTTCTCATTATGGCAAAATTTGGTATTATTATTTGGTTATACAAACGTTTTTGAGCTTTGCAAAAGTTTTTCTTTTCTCTATTATAATAATTTCCTTTAATGGATACAATTTTTTTTTATCGTCCTTTATTTTATATTACAAACTATATACCCATTTTAAAGCTGAACCTTTAACTCTCTAAACTAAAATCCTTTTAAAGTTTTCAGTATAACTTTTATACCAAATTAATTGTTATTTCGTTTTTTGGCGTCATGCTAATCTTCAAAAGTGTATCTTAATAGCCAAAATCATTTCCACAATCAAGTTTTCATATATTATATTTAAGCTCATTTATTTATTAGCATTTTGAAGAAAAAATCCCGTTTCCAATTGCAATTAAAATCTTTAATTTTTTTCTCTCTGTGAACAGTAAAAAACGTCAGCGAGCTGTCATCCACCACACATCACTATTACAACGCGGACTCCTGCGGCATGGGCGTGGTTGAGCATGGCAGTCATAACAACAATAACAACAACAGTAGCAGTGGCAATAACAACAGCGGCGGGGGCAGCAACAAGGAGCTAATGATGGATACGGCGTCGTGTCAGAACGACAGCGATGAGGATGTCATTGTGGATGATGACGAGACGGTGAAAATGACGAGCAAGCTACACAGCTACAAGCGAAGGCAGGAGGAGAATGTGGGCAGCAGCAGGTACACACACACATACACACACACAGCACCCTCCCTCTCTTTCCTTCTCCCAGCTAAACAGTGATCAATTTGAATTTGCATTGCGTTTGCAGAAGCCTGGAGAATATCTCGCCCAACGAGGAGCGTCCACGGTCGGAGCCGCAGGTCAGCAGCACAGAACCGGGGCCCATGGATGTGTCGCACAACAATAACAACAATAACAATACAACAACAGCAACCAAATATGGCGAGCACATGGAGAGCAGCAGCCTGTCGCAGTTATCGTCAATGGGCGTGCCGGGATTAACGCAATTGGACACAAAGGTGGGAATAAGTTCGGATTTAAAACCGGACGATGAAAACAAATGTTTCATTTGTAAGGTAATTTCTCAGTTTGCTTCAGTTCACTTTCGTCTTACGTCATACGTCTTTTGTCTTACGTCTTTCGTGTATACGCTGTGCCACTCTCGCTCTCTCTTGCTCGCTTGCACTCTCTTGCTCTGTCTTTATAATTGTCACCATTTCGCATGCATCGCACTCACACACACACTTGCTCAGCCAGCGCTCTAAGCTATGCTCTCTCTTGTGTCTCTCCTCTCTCAAGACAGGCATAAAGGATCTCAACACAGATGCGTTTCTGCGCGGTCGCAATTTCTATTTCCACCAGAGCTGCGCCAACGTCATGAGCAGCTATCGACTCAACAAGGAACTGCTCAGCCAGCAACAGCAACAGGCGCAGCAGCGCGAGGCTGCCGCCAATACGGCAACGCCACGCAGTCTTTCGCCGTCGCCCGCCCAGTCGCCGCAGCAAAGCGTTGCCACACCGGCCATGGACTAGGCAATCAAAGCGTGAATTTATTACGGTTAATTAATTCAATTATTGTGGTAGCTAATGAAACGAGTTAAACAAAAATCGAATCCCTAATTGAGCTGGTCGCGCCCGCAACTAGGCAACACATTTATCATTTCGCATTATGTTGAGCCTCCCAAAAGCGCGCAACATTTTTCCATTCTTTAATTAAATACAATTTTCATCGTTTTGTTTATATATTTTCTGCCCTGTAAATTTGCGTATATCAAAATTAATCAATTAATTTCTTCGTTTCGCGGTTGAGTGAATGTTGAGTAATTCTTTGGTTTTAGCCTTTTTTCGGCTGTTTCGAAAGCAGCTGCATACACGATATATGATTTATTTGTCTGTTTTCTCTGACTTGAATGTGCTATAATTGTTAAATACAAAATGAAATTAGTTATCATAACTAAGCCAATTAGTTGTACATTTTAAGCGTAAAATATTTATGAAAAATCAAATAAAAACATAAAATACTAACAAAATCCACTTGTGCGAATATTTCTTTCACTGTAAACTCGATTGAAAAGATCAGCGCACGTGTCTGATCTTACTTAAGAGCTTTATCAATGAAAGCTGCATGTGAGCAACTTCTCAAAAGCTTAACCAATTGCAACGCCCACGAAACAAGCGAAAACAGAGCAGAAGATGACAACGCAGAATATAATCAAAAAGTGCTGCTCAGCTCAATTGAGCAGTGGAAAATTTCTACTGATTGCCGCCGCAAAACTCAATAACAATAACAAAAATAAAGCATCAGGCGAGCTATTAATAAATAAACATACATATGTATGCACATTGTACTATATGTGTATATGTAAGTCTGTGTACATAGTGTTGCTTTATGCCGAAAAGCCTAGCAGATAAGAAAAGTAAGTAAACTAGGTGATCCAGCTAAGCTGACAGAGCTATTTGAGGAGTAGAGTATACAAATGCACAAACCCAACCAGACGAAAGTCGACGTCACCCGACAGTAATACACCCTGTGAGCAATTGAAGAAAACTGTTACAATTGCATTAACGAAGTATGGTATGTATGTTAACTTGAATTACTGTTACAATTACATTAACGAAGAATGTTAACTTGATTTACTTCTGTGTTTAATAAACGATTTCAAAGATAGGTGGATATAGTATTAATCTGTTTGACAAAGCAGAATGTTGAGCCTTTAATCCTTTTTGTTAATAATCTCAAATTGCGTGGCATCTAAAATTCTAAACTTCATCAGCGCATTGTACACAGTAGAGCTGCAGAAGCATTGATGTTTGCTGTGGTTTTTCATATGAAACATCGATGTTTATCGATTTAACATCTATATTTCTTCAGCATCTAGTTTCTCCAGTATACAGAAACATTCATGCCAAATTTGGTATCTCTATGTATTAAAACAGCTGAAATATCGACGTTTATACAGACAGTCACGACTCTATCGACTGGGCTAATGAATATACACTCTACTCAGCAAGGGTATAGGAATGCTCTCTAGTGCTCGTTCTCTGCTCTCTCTCTCTACGTTGGGGGGCTGCTTTGAAAGCTTATCGCGCGTTGCCTGAGTATAAATAGCGCGTCGCCACTGTCAGCGAACTTTCAGTGAGCCGCAAACAGCGATCAAGTGTAAAAGTGCAAAACAGAAAATACACGCCGATTATTTATTTACTATACACGACAACAACAACAAGAATATAGCAACATGTTCTCCAAACTGAGCACACGCGGCATCGCCAGCCGGCTGGGCAGCATTGCGCAGCGGTCGCAGACCAAAGAGTCGTCCGCCCCCGCAACCAGCTCGGAGGCAGTCTTTGCACGCGAGCAGAAATACGGCGCCCACAACTATCATCCGCTGCCCGTGGCACTCAGTCGCGGCGAGGGCGTGCACGTGTGGGATGTGGAGGGAAAACGTTACTTTGATTACCTCAGCGCCTACTCGGCTGTCAACCAGGGTCATTGTCATCCTAAGATTATCAAGGCACTGACAGAGCAGTCACAGAAACTGGCGCTGACGTCACGGTAAGTTGAGGAGAGAAATTCCCTCGCGGCACACACAGACGTGCCCCCTTTTAGGAGCTTATCGGATTCATTTTATTTTTTAATATTGCATTGACCTTGATGGCACTTTTGTTTATGCCGAGTTGCCGGGTGCGAATTATTTATTGCATAGCCATAAAAACACTTGAAGTGGATTTTGTCATTCAGCTATCAGGGAAACAAAACAATTACAGTTCCATTATCAATAACAGCTAAGCTGTTGTCAACTGAGCACAGGAGAAAAAACAACAATGCAATGGAAAATTTATGTTGCTAACTCAAAATTTGCTGTGACATTGTCGTAAATTGATTAGGCACAAATTCCTGGAATGTTTGAATATTTGACAAACACTTAAATAGAATTTAAACTATGATTCTCTCAGTGCACGGCAATTAAGAAACGTGATCTGCACTGTAAAAGCTCTGAACGGCAAGTTCAATGAGTCTGCGCTTGATAAGAAGAGCTTTCAAGTGATGAGCTTAAATGTGCCCAGAAACAAGGCAAAAACGAGAATCTCATTGAAAGAAAGAGAAAATATAACATAACAAGTACTATTATGCACTTATCAAGTCTTATAATGTCTCGTACCATAATTTAATATATGCCTAGCTCTTTGGACTGTAAAATAAAGAGCCAAATATAACTAGTTTTTACAAGCACTTCAACGTACTCAAGTTTTCAATTACACTTATGTTCTTTATCGGTAACTTTCGATTATGTGCTTGGCTTTTTATTGATCTGTATAATACTTATTATCTATACCGGATTCAGATTTCGATTATCAACAAACATTCTTTATATAGAAAATATTAATGGGAGACAGTAGGATTTGCATGTTTGCTTATATAGTATGTTAGGTCGAGGACCACCAATCTCGTGCTTTGTTTCATGGCCACCGTATGCTATATTTAGCAAAGTAAATAAAACACTTCAATCAAAATCCATATCATCTTATTATTCATTATGAACTTCAAAATAACCATTGAACCTTTCTATCAACCCTGAAACAAAAAAAACCAAATGAAACCGGAAAATTTCTGTGCAGAAGCCACTTCAATAATTAGAATTATGATTTATAGACTGGCAACTTATTTATAGATGAGGTGATATGGACAAGGGTTATCAGTCGAGGAATTACTAATTTGTAGTCACTTATAAACAGATTCAGCTTATAGTTCCTGTTCAGGAGAGGTTTGAGATTTCATATTATTGTAATAAGGTGCCCTCTGCTTCCTCATTCTTCATATTCTATTTCTAAATCTCCTACATGTTTTCCATTTACAGTGCCTTCTACTCGGACGTTTTGGGCGAATACGAGGAATTTATCACAAAGTTCTTTGGCTATGACAAGGTACTGCCCATGAACACGGGTGTTGAAGGTGGCGAGACAGCATGCAAGTTGGCACGCAAATGGGGATACCTCAAGAAACAGATTCCCAAGAATCAGGCCAAGATCATTTTCGCACGTAACAACTTCTGGGGCCGTACCCTGTCGGCCATATCTGCCTCAAACGATCCCACCAGCTACGAAGGCTTCGGGCCCTTCATGCCCGGCTTCGAGTTGATCGACTACAACAATGTGGCAGCTCTAACAAAGGCACTGCAGGATCCTACAGTGTGTGCCTTCATGGTGGAGCCCATTCAGGGCGAGGCTGGCGTTGTGGTGCCTGACGAGGGTTACCTGCGTAAGGTGCGCGAGTTGTGCACACAGAACAATGTGCTCTGGATTGCGGATGAGGTGCAGACGGGTCTGGCACGCACTGGACGCATGCTGGCAGTGGACTACGAGGAGGTGCAGCCTGATATTCTCATTCTGGGTAAAGCACTCTCCGGCGGTGTCTATCCCGTCTCGGCTGTGCTCTGCAATGATGAGGTGATGCTGTGCATCAAGCCAGGAGAGCATGGTTCTACCTACGGTGGCAATCCGTTGGGTTGCCGTGTGGCCATGGCTGCACTGGAGGTGCTGCAGGAGGAGAAGTTGGCTGAGAATGCATTCAACATGGGCAAGTTGCTGCGCAGTGAACTCTCCAAGCTACCCAAGGATGTTGTCTCTGTGGTCCGTGGCAAGGGTCTGCTCAACGCCATCGTTATCAACTCGAGTGAGTCACGCTTCCCTCCTCCTAAATATATTCACTTTTTATCCCATATAATCCCATTTCTGCTTCATTCTTTACAGAACACGACGCTTGGGATGTCTGCATCAAGCTCAAGGAGAACGGTTTGCTGGCCAAGCCAACACATGGAGACATTATTCGCTTTGCTCCACCCTTGGTGATCAACGAATCACAGATGCACGAGAGCATCGACATCATCAAGAAGACTATTCTATCCATGTAGAGGGAGAGGTGTATTACTCGTTCCACCGAATCGAATAGCATTTAACTTAGTCTGATAACCTTCTAAAAGTCTGAATAATATGATATATATTCATTATATACGCAGAGACCTAACTACTTGAACGATGACTTTAGTTCTTTAACAATTGCTTTTTGCTACAATCTAATAAAATGTTCTTTAATATTACAATTTGTATTCTTTTTACAATATTTAATCTATTATGGATCAATCTTTCTGGGTTGGTAATGTTTTTAAAATCTTAATTAACATTTTTATACATTTATCATACGTAGAACTCTCAAGACTTAAGTGATTGTTCTTCTAACTAAAATAACTAAAATTATTCTTTCACCATCGCTTTTTCTTCAACAAACTCGTAAATTCCATTATAAGATATTAAAGAAGTTAATAATAGAATCAAAACTTTACGCTAATAACTGAAAAATGCTGAGTTTCTATGCTATTCTTATTTTCTTTTTCTTTCTTGCACTCTTGCTTGTCCTTCCCTTACTGTGTCAGGGCAAGAGTCGTTTGCATTCCTTGCTTTTTTAATTAAAATATAAAAAGACGAGCGACCACATCGGCGGGGAAACGTGCCGCGGTCGTTAGGCAATAAACTTGGACACCGCGCATCCTGTAGGACAATTACAAGGCGGAAAATGTCGCAACATTTTCGCCTTATCTGCTTTGGTGCTTTAAGAGAATAAGTCGCGGAGGCGCATAAAAAACGAATTAACACTGCGTTGGAGTTGGGTCGTGCCACGGGAGGGTGCAATGGGGCAATGGATACTGTAAGGAATGCGGCCGCATTGTTGCGCTTATCGCGCGGGCGGCGACTGGCGCTCTCTGCAAAGGATGTGCGTCCTGACAAACATATTTCCTTGCGCAAAATCGTTGGGGAAAATCTTTATTTTTAATTTTAACGCTTTATTTAATTATGTCAAGCGCCTGCTGAGGATAACAACAGAGAATGAGAGAGAGATGGCAAGAAGGGGAGAAGGACAACAGACAGCGGGAAACTAGACAACTTCAAGTTCAAAAGTTGCGCTGCTCATAAAATGCTTAAGGATGTCTCGTGTCTGCCAATAAAACCCACAAAAAATGGGCTAAAAATTGCTTTTTTCTCAGCATATTTCCTTTTTGTTTATACCCAGCACACTTTGATAATGGGTTACATGGGGTATATGCACTAACGCAATTTGATGTGTAAGAAACTCGTGTATGATTATATAATATAAACATAGTCAAAATCTTATGTCTATGACAAATTAGCCAAGATTTAATCTGTCAACGCAGAGTACACAGTTATTTCAAGTTAATTATCATCAAATTCGATATGGAGATTCCATAAAAACATACAAAGATCCAGTACTTTACAAAATTAAGGAAGCAAGTCTATTCAACGATGTATAATTAACAATATTAGGGTTGCACTGTACCCCAGCGAATTGCATTATTTAATAATGCATTAATGAAATTGTACCGAGGGTATCTAACAGTCATGAACACAGAATTTTACTCTTCTTTTTCTTTAGTTTTTTAATAAAGACATCAACAGATGCGAAGCGATAAAATGCCAAAGATTATGGACAAAAGGCGAAGGACAAGTACGCACAAAAGGCAGGCGGCCAAGCGGCGTGTGCATCTTGACACCCCCAACAACAGCAACAACACTAACAGCAACAACAATAAGAGCAAAAACAAGAATAACAACCAGAAAAAAACCCGAGTCCTTTTTTTGTCCGATAAGCTCCGGTCTGGAACTCAGCACTTTGGTAGGATTCGTATTCAAAGTAGCTCATAAGACGTTGTATTAACCCAACACTTGAAATGGCCAGCACCCTGACTGACCAAACGACCCTGCGTACCTTCCCACGCCCTACCAGTAAGCACGGGCTAACGCTTTTTATGACCTTAAAGATAAGATTTTATTTTAGCACTTTTCAGTTAGTCTTCGAGCGTTTTAATGTTCAAACTTTTAATTAGCTGAGGGTGAAATGCTCCTTACCTGCTGCCACTCCCACTCCTCTCTGATCTACCCCCACTTTCTTCTTTAAGTGTTAACTACTAGGCATATCGCTTTCAATTGCTTTCCAATTGCTGCCAGCAAATTGCAGCAACAATAAAAATCAAACAGCACGATAAAATCGCAAATCGAAACGTTTCCCCCCAAGGAGACTCAAGCACCTTGTTGACAGGCCAAACAAATGGGGCGACTAAACAGCGGGGAAAGGTCTACGCTGAAGCACATGTGTTAGAGAATACCCTGCGCAGAGATTAAAAAGAAACACAAATGTATTATAATTATTTATACAAATATGGTATAGTATGTAACGATAATCTTAATCTAATGTTTGAACTGTGGAGTAAAAGTAAAATAAAATGCATTTTCTTTAATACAAAAAAAAAGTTCTTGTTTAGTTTCTATTATTACTTTATATATTTCTCTGGTTTCTTTAATTTATTTATTAATATTTTATAATTATTATATCTTATAATTTATTTATTTGCATTTAATTAAATTGTCTTTCATACTATTCCCCCACTTATTCACTTTGTATAGGGTATCAAAATCGTAGCCTACTTATGAGCGTTGTGATTCTGCTGTCACCTGTTGTGCCTGCCACCAACTACCTGAGTCGCTCGACTTGCCTGAGTTGCCCGACTTGTGCGCCCTGCTTGGCTTTCTGCTGTCCTGATGTAAATCTTTAAAATCAATATGCAAGTGACAAGCAGCTGGGGCTGAAGAATAAACAACACACCCCGTCCCACCGTGCACACCTCGACGGGCCTGGCAGCTGACAACGCAGCGCGATGGTGGGTGTAAAGTGCGTGGGGGGTGTGCGTTCAGGTGAATTGAGGAAGGGGAAGCTGATGCTGAAAAGTTGAAAAGTCAACTTGACGGTTTGTCAGCGAGATTTCTTTGGCTTGGGGCAACAGACAGCTTGGCAAATTGAAATGGTTTAGATTACATTGAAATTGTCGCTGAATTTTTAAAGGAAGCAAGTTTCAGACCTTTTAAGTAGTAAAAATATATAGGAATATATTGGGTGATTTCAAAGTAAATATGCTAAAATGATACACAACACAAAAAAAGGATATTTAAAGCTAATTTAAATTAAATCACAATTTAAGCGTTTTGCTGATCTAATTCAAAGTGTTAAATCTCTATGGAACAATCTTATAATTATTTCAATTCCTTGCATTTGCAAAGAATAGAAAGTAGATTAATACAGGAAAAACCCTCTAAAATGACAATAAATCAATACTATATAATGAATCACCGGCATTTAATAAGCAACATATAATTTTATCCCCAACAAAAAACGACTAATTTAGGGCTACCACATAAGAAAACGATAAAAAAAATCTACATTTTAATAGGAAATTGTGCAAATTTCGGATATTTTTTGGCGCAAGTGCTCGTAAATTTATTAGAGCTTAGATGAGCCCCGAGGAAGCTGCGTAATAAGCGGCTCAATGAAGGCCTTAACCACAGCAGCCTGGACGGGATCACATGTGTGAACAGCCAATTTTCGTTGATTAAAGGGATTTGCACAGGCCCAACGACGACAAAGAAGGCGAAGATGGGAAAAAAAGCTAATAAAATGCGGATGGTGAAAGTCAAATGATAAAATAAAGAGCAATGCAAAAGTAGCTTATTACTCGCAGCCAGCGAAAGAGGGTGCAAAAGTAGACAAAAGACTTGGTGTTTTTTTAGCTTTTCTTTTTAGGGGTAAAAAATGCGCCGGAACTGCCACAGAATGTAGTGTGAGTTGTAATATTTTTATGCTTATGACTTGATGGCGCACTTTGTGTTAATAATCTTGAGGCAACTGTGGCTATAAACGGTTTCGGGCTCTCCTGATAATTACATAGAGATTGAGGTTAGGTATGCACCCAGGGTGAGGGTGTGGGGTGTTTTATGGTTTTGCGGTTTGTTTGGCGTTTGAATGAAATTCAATTGCGAGGAGAACAATTAAAAAACGGCAAAACTTCAGGTGGAACGTAATGGAACATAATGGAATGGAATGGTGTTGCGAGTTGCAAAACTTGTGGTGCATATTAAACAGTGCTGGAAAATCACAACAGACAATTGCTGCGGCTGCACGTAGAACGAGACTTGTCTTTTTGTGTGTAGCACATTTTTAAACGCCAACTGCGGCTGAGGCACGTGCATTAAACTGCCCGAAGGCAGCAGCAGCAACAACAACAATCAAAACAACAACAGCAACAAGCATAGTGAGCGTGGAGTAATTTACAAAACTCGTCGACAGGCAGTTGACTTCGTCGCGTTTGTCTGCCCGGGGGACGCGCAATTAGGCAACTGACCAGGCAACAGTGCTGGCAAAGGAGCAAAAAAATTTATAAACAAAAACAAGCTAAGATTTAAAAGAGGTAAACATAAAACGATATTTATTATTAATAAAAAATAAATTGTTGATTGTAATATTATTCAATTAAAACTCACAAATGTTTTAAACTAAAAATAACCCGGAAATATCAATTGTGTTATGCCATAATTTATTTTATATGTAATACTAACATATTCACTACACTGTATAAGGCGGGAAAAGGCTAACAGCATATCTAGAATATGCAGGATTCCCTCAATCAACAGCTTAATGGGCAGCACTGCCAGGCAGTCAATGCATGTATGTGCGTGGGCATGTCACTATGCATGTGCGTGTGTGTGTAATTGACAAAAAATGTCATGCAATTGCGGACGACAGTCGTCCATGCGGCAAAAATAAACCAAAAATTGATTTCCATGTAATGAGTTCAAAAGGGCTGCGTACAACTGTCCATGGCACTGCAAAAGAGAGTTCTTCGGTTTTTCATTTATTCCCTTTTTTGCAACATGCCGACTGCATATTAAAATGTGCGTGACGCCATGTGACGAACGCGACAGTTATTATTTTTATTTTTTGGTCGTATTATAAGGGCTGTCAATTTTTATGAAGTTAAATTGCCTGATTCATGGGGGGAGGAGCTGGGGTTGCAGCAGGTTTCCGTATTTGTTGTTCTTGTTGCTACTGCTGCGGCTGTGCATTGTGTACAAAAAGGTGTTGCATGCACTGAAGCACATAATTTTAATTGGCTTTTGGTTGAATTTGCAGCCGTTTAACATAAAGCAGGCATGCATTAGCATTATAATAAGTTCAACAAATCGTTAATTGAATACAAATAATACACATTTTTTTCCTAAATGTAATTTTAGTTAGAGTTGGACTGCCTTACAAAGTCGCATTTAAATTGCGCGCTCTAATCGAGAGTTCATGAACTGCCTATCGAAAAGCTGTTCCGTGCCAGTGCTACCCATAAGTTCACATTTGTTGTTGAGTATTTAAATTAAGTTTTCAATTTGTTATACTGAATTAACAGAAGGTCTCCTTATTGGTGTTCATACAATCTTCGATATATTTACAATATTCTTCAATTCAAATCTACTTCATTTATTTATTATTAGATACTTCTTCAAATTTTACCAGTTTAACAAACTATCGATAAATCTATCGTTCACAATAACTTATTCACATGAACTTGTTCAGAGCGAAACTTAATTTTGATAGGCATCGACAAGTAGTCACAGAGAGCAGTAGCAGCAGCGGAGAAAAAAAAAACATTTTATTTTGACGCGTTGTGCAAACGCTAAATTGGGTGTGTGTGTTTCTGTTGTGCAAATTCTGATAAATCATGTCGCAACAGCGTGCAACAAGCGGCAACGATAGCGCCAGCAACAACAACTCCGATCCCAGTACCAACAACTCGCATCTCATTGTGAACCTGGACGACAGCGACGACAATGAGGAAGACATACAGTTCGTGGGCATAGTGCGTCCTCCCATACAGCCAATCGATCTCTGCGTCTCACCGTCCACCTCAGCGGCTGCGGCAGCCGCTGCTGCAGGTGATTCACTGAAAACTTCCAACATGGCAGCAGCAGGTAAGACGAAACCGAATCCAATTATATCGAATTAGTGCAAACATATTCGACGTGTAATACTGAAACTTTTGTTTACAGCTCCGGAGGGTTCATCTAGCAGCACAGACCCAGCAAATGCACCCACCGCCGCTGCCGCAGTCGCCACCCCAGCACCTACTGCTGCCTTGGAGTGTCCGATTTGTCTGCAGACCTGCATTCATCCTGCGCGTCTTCCGTGTGGTCACATCTTCTGCTTCTTGTGCGTCAAGGTGCGTATCAGCCGTTGTGCCTACCCTGCCCCGCCCCGCCCCGCACTGTGTGTCAATGCGGAAGCATTTGCACTTGACTTTATCATTCATTTTGCGTCGTCTTCTTTTTCAATTCTTAATAATTCGTTGGGTGACGCGTGCGCCCACGCACCAAGTTCAAGGCCACCCCTCGTTGTTAACCCTTGTGCGTACACCCAAAAAATAATCCCACTGGACGTGCGCCAGCTTGAATAATTCAATTAGCTTCCGCATATCAGCGATATCAAGTTGCACGCTCCACTCAAGTCGTTGGCCTTTGCGCTTTTTGCTGTTGTTTTTTCGTGTTTACTTGCTCCATACTAGCCTTAGCCAGTTTTCATTGAAAGCTTTGTGTAGTGCAGGAGATTAAATTTAATCATAGGTTAAACATAACAGGGGGATAGATCAAGGATATAGAATAATTACTATGCCAGCCTTCTATTGAATTGATAATGATTTTGAATTAGAACTATTGGAAGTACAAAAATACAATGTATTTTATTAGAATATATAATTTATTTTTGAGGGTTTTAGATAATACAGAAAATTCTTGTAGATCAAAGCAATATTTATTTTCAAAAGTGAGATGATTATATTAATTTTGCACCCCCGTCCCTTAAATCTATATAGATATTACAGCTACCCATGTTCCTTGAAAGGAATCCCTCTATTAAACTTCATACTTGACTTTCCACTAATGCCCGTCTTTTTTACAGGGTGTTGCCTACAAGAATCGTCGCTGTGCCATGTGCCGACGTGAGATTCCCGCCGAATTTCTGGATCATCCGCAGCTGGTGAACGGCATAGACGACATCTGTGCAACACGTGCAACCGAGGATGGCTATCAATGGTACTACGAGGGACGCAATGGTGAGTGTAACGATAAATACGTGTATCGGTGCTGGTGGTGGCGGTGCCTTCCCCCCCGGTCATATAACCCATGCCTTGAGCCATAACCCAAGTCAAACAACAAACACAAACAAACCTTAGGCGGCTGGTGGGCCTACGATGCACGCACGAATGAAGACATCGAGACGGCCTACAAGGCCTACGAGGAGTACAAGAAGACAAACCCCCCAGGAGTAGCTGAGTCAGTTGCCTCTCCACCATTGGGCAACCCACCGAAGCGACACCGCGAGTGCCATATGTGCATGGAGGAGGCCTGCTGGAATGAAGAGGATGACGATGATGTGGAGTCAACTGAATTTTACGATTGCGATTTCGATGGCTTTGACAATGATGAAGATGTCGCAGATTGGTCCAGTGACAGCAGCTCTGACTTCGAGATGCAGTACGGTGCTGGCGGCGATGCCAGTGATCCCAGTAAATTGTTGCAGCTCATCTGCGGACGGATGTACGTCATTGATCTGGCACAGATGACTCAAACACCGCGCGCTAAATGCTCGAGAATGCGTAAAATAATGCGGTGCAAAGCATCGGAACCGGCGCCAGGCGTCAAGGGCGTGGCCGGACTAAAGAGCAACTAACTGAAAGACACTAAACTCACACATAACACATTCCCACTCCCTGCATTCCACAAAAAAAAAAAAAAAAAAAAAAAAAAGAATCTCATTCCTAACTTAGCCAAAGCAACAACAACAACAATGAACCATAATGTGATTAACCAAACGAAGCAAAAAACGAATTCCCCCTCCTTCTTAACTACTTACCCAACAGGTTGGTGGCAATACGATGATCGCACCAGCCAGGACATTGAGGAGGCCTTCAAGAAGGGCGACAAATCTTGCAGCATCCTCGTCGCCGGCTATGTATACATTGTGGATCTGGAGCAGCTGGTGCAGCAGCGTCAGAACGAACCAAGCCGTTGTCGTCGAGTCAAGCGGGATCTAGCTACCATACCGAAAAAGGGTGTGGCCGGACTTCGAATCGAGGGCAACCAAGTGACCAGCGACACCGTGTTTAGCCGTCCCAGCAATCCAACGCCGAATGCTGCCGCCGGGGGCGGACCATCGAGCTTCATATCGACCATTGCAGCTCGGGATGCAGCCATACGGATCGCCAGCGATATCATTGGCTCTACATTGGCGCATGCGGATGAATTGACGCGTGGCCTGGCCGCTAGCAATATTAGCGAGAGTGCCAACGATTTGAGCGGTGAGCAATCCTACTCCTCCAATCCACAACAACAACAGTCTGGTACTGATGTTGATGCTGGAATAACTGCAGCTGCTGGTGCGGATGCAGTTCAGCAAACATCGGGTGTCGGTGCGGGTGTTGTAGCTGCTTCCCGTCCTCGTTCGCTTGCCTCCTCGCACTCGAACTCTATACAAGATCTCATGCTCAGTGCAACAGAAGACTTGCTAGACACGACACAGCAAGTCATTGAAACCAACCAACATACCATAGATCTCTTCGAACAGGCCTTGAACGACTTTCAGGCCCTCACAATGCGCAACTTTGTCGACTCGAGCGACGAGGATGACGATGACGATGATGCGAACACTCGTGTCGGGGGAGGCGACGATCAGCGGGGGGAAAGCGAACCATCCGATGGTCCTTTGGGTTTCTAATTGTTTTCCATCAATTAAACTTACCAAGAACAATGCATACTATATAATACATATACATACATCTATGTATCGTTAGCTTAGACTACAAGCGATAAGCTCGAAACACGATCTAAGTTCCTGTTAGAAATGTCATCATTTCGGAATGTTAACTAGAGAAATGCCGCGCGTACCTGAGAAAATCTATATAATGATTGCACTATATAGGACTCTATGCGTGAGCAAGAGTGTAAGACAGAAGCCAACAGGGTATTACAAACCAACACATAGTACTCATTCACACGAATTCCTTATCAATCTGAACCTAAGACAGATAAAAACTGTATATTACAGAAATATTCTAAAAGAATATATATGGCCTAAACTCAATAAATACATTTAAAAGCGGGTTAGTTCATGAAATCTAATATTTAATGAAACATCAATAGTACTTTTTCCAATCCCGATTTGAGCTAATCTAAAAAAAGAGTGTTAAATGTTTGTATATTGCCCCGAAATATTATGATATATTCGGGAACTGATTAAAAACCTTTTTTTTTCAATAGAAAAATAGTACATAAATAACAAATTTAAATGTAAGCTTAAAGCATCCAAGGTATAAAAGTTATAACTTTCCTCGAAAGGAACTTTTCCTGTTGATCTTCAAGTCTTGTGCAAAAAACATATATGAAATATCTTAAAAATGGGTTGTAAAAAACAAAGAGAATAGAATACTTATAGAAGAGCATAAAAGAATCCGAAGATATTAAAAACTATGAGAAATTCAAACTCAAAAACTAAATATGAAATATATAAAAACCCATTCCGAATCTCGTATTGCGTGTTAAGTAGTTCTCTGTACATAATGTCTAAGATACATAGCTTACTATATGTATACCCTCTGTAAACTCTATTAAATCCCCCCGCAACCGAGCCAATTAAGTAACCACCAAGAAAGCGTAGTGTGAGATGGACAATACAGAAGAATATTCGATTCGGTGTGATCAGCGAAGAAACCTAGTTGAATGAAGTGCGAGTTGGTTGAGAATGTGTTAATTTGGGTAGCTTCATGAAACTGATACTGATACAATACTGTGTACAACTTTGCTGAAGCGCCCCATATTTATTACTATAAGCCGCCGTTAAGTGCGTTAAAAACAAACAAAAAATACATTTCTGTGAAAATTTAATATATAAGTTATTATTATAAACATTTCGGTTAGCCACAATTGAGTCTCCAGCTGAAATGTTTTACCCTCCTGCTCTTTTTTTTCTGTAATAGATATTATGACGCTCAATTGTGTCTGGCCCGAATGCATTTGCAACAATCTATATTAATATATATGTATATTTTGTGACTACTGTTTTATAGATTCGATTTGTACCCCGCCATTGCTTCTAACTGTGAAATACCTATTCATAGCTACCATTGTATCAACGATATTCCTAAAGCTCTACTGAATTCAAGCGAGAGAGCTCTTCCACCTCCCCTTCACCCTCGGTAATATCAAAATTTAATGGAAAAAAGAAACCAAAATATCTGTAAATGAATTCACCAGAACAAGAAAATATGTTCAAAACTCACCACCATTATTTAACAGTGGAAAAGTACTATCCTCTTCCTATCTTTCGATCTCCGAAAGTTCTATCCACTCTTTCTTACTGCCTCGCTTACCTTTATCTTCCATACGATATTTTTCAATCTATTCCGATCATTTACATAATAATTTCACTAATGGTGGCTGATACTCTATGAACAACAATTACATACATAATTATTAATTTGGCTTTAATCTTTGATCATTGGACTTGAAAAACAAATCAAATCATAACACACAAACACAATATCAAACTGTGCCAAGCGCAAACATAAACTGATCTATATACTATATTCTGTTGGGCCGACATTTGAATTAACAGCATGTCAGATTCGTTTGAATCATTTAATGAATACTTGGTATTTCAAAACTCATTATTTTTAAAACTTAATAATGCTCCATCATGAGGCATATTTTAAGATATACTTACGTAGTTATACCTAGACGAAATTAACTATACATGTTGATTTACATATTATAATTAAGATTCAGAACTATTATTGTATTTAAGTTGGCAATAAACATTCGCATTCAACAAATGCTTGTATTTCTGTGTGATAAGCGTTTAATTTCTAAAAGTAAACAGAGAACTTTATGACTGCTGAAAGATTGGTTTGTCTATAATAAGAAATTACATTGTTTTTAAAAGTAATTTCACCACATTACAGCATGAAAATCATTCTATAGTAAGTTCGCTGGGTGAGCAATTTGATAGAGGGGCTTACCTTTATCTTACTGGCACTACGACTTACATATAAATTATTTACGTTAATATTTAGTAGCACTTTGAATTGGAAGGGAGATTTAAGATCTAAGATTGTGTAGAGATGTCTAGATTGTGTAGAGATCACAACACAAAAGTTGAATGCCCTAATCAATTTATTGATTCCGAGAAGAATATCAAACACATAATCGGGAAACGATCGCCATCATTAACAGCTCCCTACTTATTATTGTTATCTGAAACTGAGAGAACAACCCTCTAACGAATCGTTCAACTTGTTCTACCTGTAATCGGTGTGAAACAAAATCCTTTTCAACCTTTTTCTTTGTTGTTTGCCAATGGTTCGGACCCGCGCGGACCCTGTCTGTCTACAAATGCTTAGCTATTGAGTCATGCACAATGGACCAAAAGAAAACGCACGTATGGAGCATATTAATTTACCGGGCCTCTTCTGGTCGACGTTGTTGTTGTTAGTGAACAAACAAGAAAACTGACAGGCAACAGGCATATAAAGGGTGGTGCAAGAGCGAGAGAGATAGAACGATCGATGGAGTGATCGTGGCGCTGTCACATAAATATGTTGTTTTCGGATTCGGGTCTTGGAGAGTTCTCTGTATGTCGTCTCAACTCGTCTGCCATGAGTCATCGTTGTTTACATAGAAATTATGCTACCTGCTGCATTTTTTTTACCGCACTCTGCATTTCTACCTGTTCGGAAAGCATGTCGTTAAATAGGCGAGCGTCAACACAACTTGTTGTTGTATAACGTTGTTGTTGTATAACCTTTAACGCTGATTCTAATCTGTCAACTTGTTGGGGGAAGACGTGGGAAAGTCGAAAGAAAACATGAATTTAATCTATATTTAAGTCATGTGGACATTGATGAGAATCGAATACGCAGAATTCGCATAAAAGCTGAAAATACCAATAAAGATAATTAGTTTTTGAAAGAAACTCGTTAGAGAAGGAATAATATACTTAAATAAATATTATATTAATATTGAAATTGGAAGGTAAGATTGGATTTTTCCTTATATATGTATCCTTCTGTTTCAGTTTAATAATGTTGATAAGTATAAATATATGTAACGGAGTAAGTCAAATTGTCTGAGATGCTTTTACACCCAAAATATACTTTTGTTATCGTATTTGTTGTCCTGCATTTGGCTTCAAGAACCAGTTTCGTTTTATTATGATCAAGGTTTGCTTTAAAAAGAAAATGTTTAAGGGCGACACATGCTTTAAACGTAGACTACTGTAATTTTAGATATATGTACATATGTATGTTAGTCTCGTACTTAATCAATGTAATTGTAATGACCATTTAATTGCTTGAGATTAATTCTTTACAATGTTCTCATTCAGAAAACCAGTTATTTTTCTTGATTTCCGTTCTTACTCACATTATATGTAAGCTTTTACAACACTTCCTTTTCGCCATATAGAGGTCAGTTTATATTCTGATTCTATATATTTCAACTTTCAATATTGTAAAGTAATGAGTTGTACGTTTTAAAGATTCAACTTTATACTTAACTTATTTACCTTTCTAATACTAAAGTCAAAAGAATATAACCATAAGTGATCACGTTCAGAGAAGTCACCGTGTAAGCAGCTTTCGAGCTTTTGTAATCGGCTGAGCTTTACCTCAGGTGCTACAAGATCGTGCATGCTTCGTCGTAGTTGGCCACCAACTTCAACAGCAAACAACAAAAACAACAACAGCAACGGCGGCTTGCAGTGTTGGTGGTGGTGGCTGCCTTCGTCTCTCTCTGTCACTGGCCATGGAACCGCTCTCAGTTTCAGTTACGTTGCTCTCCCACTCTCTCTGTCTCACACACACACTGGCACATGCGCAGTTCAACCTGCGCTCCAAACTGGTTTTGAGGGAGGAAATTGGCCCGCTTGAGCTCTGCGTTGGCTCTGTTGGTACATACCAACTGCTGATGCTCTCGGCCAGAGGCAGGCTGAGCGTGCGCCAGTTTTTTTTTTGTTAGTTGATTTGTATCTACCTTTGGTGCGGACGGTTGGTCGGTCGGAACGTTATCTAAAGCGCAACTCAAAAAGCAAACCAGTCTCTGTATTTGTTCAATTTTTTGTTTTCAATTAATTATAAATTGTCGCAAAATACAAAATAAATGTAAGTGAATGCATACAAAATGAAATAAATTGGCCAAACGGCATGTAAAGTGTGTAAAATTGCAGTGAAAAGTGCAAATAAAATTTTATTGATTTTCTTCTTCAACCGAAGCGAACGAAAGAAGAAGAAGCAGCAGCAACAGCACAAAAGTATAAGCTGCGCGCTGTAAGGTTTCCAACTGCCTGTGTGTGTGTGAGAGACCATGCGTATACAAATACATGCAAACATACATATAAACATGCTCGTGTGTGAGTGTGCACTGCGTTCGTGTGTGTGGCAAAATTTCATTGTAGTGGCTTGTTGTTGTTATGTTCTAGCTTAAGCCAAGTTAAAAGCACGGCACCAAATAAAAGGCAAGAGGCGAAGCAGAAACAGAAGAAGTGGAATACGAAAATACATTTATAGCAGCTTATGCACACATACATACATGCTGGCATGTGTGTGTGAGTGTACGGATGTGCGTGTGTGGTTGTTCTTTTGTGCAATTTACCATTTAAAGACTGCATTTGAAAGTGAAATGTGCGGTAATTGATAAAATACATGTGCATAAACAATTACACTCACGCCCACACTTTTCAGATATTGTATGTGTGTATGTGTTATGTATACGATGCACTTGAAATTTCGCCGTGTCTTCTTTTGGTTTATCACGCGCTTCCGCGGTGTCTTAAGATTTACTCTCCTGTCTTGCTCTCTCTTTCTCGCTCTCTCACTCACTCATATTGCATGCGTTAACATTTTGCGTGGGTCGTCGCCGCCATCGACTGTTGTAATTTTTGCCGTTTTGCGCTTTTCCCTTTTTGCGTTGAAGGGGCTGACGCCAAAGCGACTGAACGTGTCTGCATCCCCCTCACACACACGCATACAAATTGTACAAATTTATGTCTGTATGTATGTATGCACGTTAGTACGTGTTCGTTCTTGTGCGCGCATCCTGCGAGTTGGCGTTTGACGTCGTTCGGTTTATTGATTTTGCGTTGTTTCATTGATAAAGAGCCGCGAGCCTGTGCATGTGTGCGTGTTTGTGGGTGCCTGTCAGTGTGTGCGTGTGCGACCGTGTTAATAGTTTTCACTTGTACTTTGCACTCATTAATTGTGATTTGATTTCAAACACGCGTTCCTCCACAGCCGAACCTGGCCCAGCATGTCGTAGGGGCGTTGAACAACTAAAATCCAAAACAAAAGCAACGGACAATGCAACCATTTAGCGACAGTCTAAGTAAAAGTCGCGATGATTTGGTCAATATCGCCGCATCCCGGCAGCAGCAACAACAACAGCACTACAGCAGGCGCAGACATCATGGCAGCAGTCCAAATTTATCGCTGGACCAAACCGATAACTTACGTAGAAGGTGAGTAAAAGATCAAACCTACCACACGTATTTACATATGCTGAAAATAGTTATTGGCGAAGGTCATGTACATAAGGAGTTTGAAATTGGGGGTGAATTAGCGCTGGTGAGAACTTTGACAATCACAAAAGCAAACGTGCCGATATGGAAACCCCCTTCTAAATATATTCCCATACACTTACGTATTAACGGTTGTTCGCTTGTATGTTGTTGTTCGATAAAAATTTGAACACGTGCAGTATATGCGAGTTGTGGTGAAATGATAAACAAATATGGGGTATTGAAAACTTCCTTGTCAGGCCACATTTAAGAGTACTCACACATACAAACAAACACACCGAGCTTACACACACACACACACACACCGCCCAACACTCACACATTTGCACACCTGCCAGTGTCGCAAACTGGTTTCGAATGCAAACACTCCCAAAGTTGGTCAGTCTGACAACTACAACAACAGCAACATCAACAATAAAACTTGATAACAATGAACGCGAGAGAGAGAGAGTAGAAGACAGAGAGAGGACCGAGAGACAATGAGAGCCCTCAAAGCTGTGCTGATAATGCGAAACAAGCAGTCGTTTCTCGAGGGGAGCCTCGCTCCGGCGCTGACGCTCGCAATTTAGTATGCGAAAATCAATCGTTTCTGCTGGTTGTCGCGTCGAACGAGAGCGTGTCAATCAAATCCCGTGAGCCTGCCTTAAAGTGTCTCCATGTGTGTCTGTGTGTGTGAGCAGACAATAAAAATAACGCTGCTTATCGCCAAATCAGTTTAACATTTGACTGTGTGCGTGTGTGTCTGTGTCGCAGATTTTGTACATTTCGTGCAAAAATTCATTGAAATTATTACATACACACACATACATAATAAAAACAACAACACCTACACACACACAAAACGAAAGTGTTACGCAGACGCTTCTTGGTCTTGTAATTATCACAGCAGAAGCATCAGCAGCAGAGACAACAACAAAAGCAATTTACCATTTACCTTGACGTCATTTTTTTTTCTGACGACTAAAACGCCAAAAACGTCTTGTTGTTGTTGCTGCTTTTGTCGTTGTTTGATGGGTTGGCGGTGCTTGGCACGAAGCGAACGAACGTTTTTGTTTTAATCAAATATTGTTGTTGTTATTGTCGTTGGGGTTTATACAGTGCGTAAAAAACGTCTGTCGGCGACCGCAAAAGAAGCGAGTGTAAAAATTTGCATTAATGCAGCAACGCGTCGTCGTCGTCTTTTTAATGAATGAGTTTGTAAACAACAACAAAAATACAACGCAAAGAAGCAAGAGTGCGGTAGGAACAACAACATAACTAATTGCAAAAACAAACAACACAATTAACCGTGAAAATTAGCGCAAAAAGGGCGAGAAAACAACATCAACATGGTTTATTTAATTCCACTCTTTGGAAAAACCGATCCACCGGATAAAATAATCACAAATGAGAAAAGGTAAACAAAGAGATTACTTATCGATTAAGGTTGATTGGCAGAGGGAGTGACTGTTAAAGGATATCGATTACAGTAACTGTAGGTGTTGCCAGGTGTTTTTCTTACTTGCATTTTTGTTTACCCAGCCGATCTTTTGCCAACACGGCATCCACATTTTTTTGGATTCTCTCAACAACACACTGAGTCACTCTGCAAAAATACCGTTATGTATTGCACTTGCAGAAAATAAATAAAACTGCAACACAACTAGCCAAATTTCCGCGTTCTATGAACTGCGCGTCATCAGCAACAACAAAATAACTAGAGGTCAAAACGTGCTGCTACTGCTGCAATTTAATTAATGCCTCAAAATTTCATAATTAAAAGGTTTTTGACATTAGTTCTCCGCCAGACGCGACTGCTGTGTACGTTGGCGTCGTCGCCGGCGTCAGCTTCAACGTGCGGTTTCTACATATGAAGTTCACAGCGCACCCACACGAACAAGTGGTGCGAAAGAGATGACGATACTTACATGCGCTGGGAACAAAATCTGCACAGAACACTGTCAATACATGTGCGGATGCGTGTATTTGTATAGGTGCCCAATCTGTGTAAGTGTGTGTACATAACTTATCGGCGGCAACAGGTGATTTTGCCTGTTCGCGCACGTCGAATTGACTTGACAGGCTGTCAGACTTTCTACGCCTAGCTCTTGTTGTTGTTGTTATTATTGTTGTGATAAATGTTTTTCACCTGAACAAAAAAAGCTGTGCCGCCGGCAGTTAGGGCTCTCTATTCATGCCTAAATGATACTCATTCTCTCTCTCCCTCCTCTCTCTCTTTCTCACTCTTCCCTTCTCGCTCTCTCTCTCTCCCTTTCTCTCACATTGTCAATGGTCGTTATTTATCTTATCGCGTGCAAAAAAAAACACAAAACAACAACAACAAGTAATACAAATTCCAAGCAGAGCACAAGCTCGAAATCGGCAGGAAAACTGTCGGTGTGTGAGTGTACACACACATGCGCACATACAACATTTGAGTACATAAACAACTTGCGGTGTTTGTGCGCCTGTAGGTGTTGTTTTTGCAAAAACAAACTAACAACTTGATCAGACTCTTCTTCGACTCTCTTTGAATATTTATTTGCTTAGGTTTTTCTTGTAGTTGTTGTTGCTTTTGTTGTTCCTGACTAGAATAAATAAATATGCACGTGTATATGTATGTTTATATATGTATGTACATATAATATATAGAATCGTGTACGTATGTATTTATCTTAACATTATCTCCGATGTTTAAATATAGAAACGGTAGAAATATTTTGATTATCATAGGGAATTGATTTATAATAACGGTTAATTGACATTTATTGCGACTTAAAGTATACGTACATATGTATGAAATAACCCCAGGCCGATCCGAGTCGTGAACCGGTTTTAAAGCTATGAATAAATATTATAAATGAATTATAGACGATATTGTTTTAAAATAGAACAAAAGAGAAAGGTTCTATGAGGGGTTCCATTTTTATTTACTAAAAAAAAACTCATTTTAATCATGTCGAAGTTTTTGGGGAGGGACTACAGAAAGTATAACATTAGAGAAACATTAGAAAAATAACCATTTTATAAAATATTAATACTGTATATTTTTCACTATGCTTTATATAGTATGGCCTGTCTGCAGGATGAATTCGGACACCTAGGCCTCAATACGACAGATCTTCCATTCAAATCAGCCGACATCGATACCACTGCGCCATCGCATCACAACAACTATGCAGAGATTACGGACAGCAGTGCGGAGAACACATGCCAACAGCGGTGGCCCCCGCACGCTGGCGGCGGACTGGCCAGTGCCTTTGGGCATCCGGATAAGCCTATTGGCTGGATGTACGGCTTGCTGGGTTGCATGAAACCGGTGCTGTCGTTCATTGGCAAGGCGGGAGTTATCGAGGTTAAGAGTCAGCGCAGCGAAGACTGGGAAAAACCTTTTGAGTCCATTACGGATCTTGAATGGTTGGGCAGTGGTGCCCAAGGCGCTGTCTTCAGTGGTAAGCTAAAGAACGAGATTGTCGCAGTGAAGAAAGTCAAAGAACTGAAAGAGACGGACATCAAACATCTGCGCAAGCTTGATCATGAGAACATTATCAAATTCAAGTGAGTACAGGAAGTCTAACACACGCATAAAAACCCCCGATAAAACAAAAATGTCTATTCACAGAGGGGTTTGCACACAATCGCCCGTATTTTGCATCATCATGGAGTTCTGCCCGTATGGCCCGTTGCAGAATATACTGAAGGAGGAGCAGGTCATGTTGCCGTCCCGTTTGGTCTCTTGGTCCAAACAAATAGCGCTGGGTATGCAATATTTGCATTCACACAAAATTATACACAGAGATCTAAAGAGTCCCAAGTGAGTAGAGCAGAAACGGAAGCAGAACAGGAACCGGAACCAGAAATTAAATAATCGTTCTTTCGTTTTTTTTATAGCATACTGATTAGTACAAACGAAGTGGTTAAGATTAGCGACTTTGGCACAAGTCGTGAGTGGAATGAGATTAGCACTAAGATGAGCTTTGCGGGAACCGTCGCCTGGATGGCGCCAGAGGTTATACGCAATGAGCCGTGCTCCGAGAAGGTTGACATTTGGTCATATGGCGTGGTACTCTGGGAAATGCTCACCTGCGAGATACCCTACAAGGATGTTGACTCATCGGCCATCATTTGGGGCGTGGGGAATAATTCGCTGAAGTTGCTGGTGCCCAGCACCTGTCCCGAGGGATTCAAGCTGCTCGTCAAGCTGTGCTGGAAGAGCAAGCCACGCAATCGGCCCTCGTTCCGGCAAATACTCAGTCACCTGGACATTGCCGGCCCAGAGCTGTTGCGCAAAACAGAAAAGCAATATTTCGAGACGCAAAAGTCTTGGAAAGAGGAAGTGCGAAGTCATCTTAAGGAGATCACACAGAACGGCACGAGTATACACAAGTATGAGCAGGATCTGATCAAGCGACGCACCGCCGAATGGCGTCATGCGCAGGACATTCGCATGGTTTACGAGGAGAAACTGCAGAAGACGAATCAATTGTTTGTCGAGCTAAGCGAATGCATGACTCAACTGCAGGAGAAAGAAAAGGAAATTGCCGAGTAAGTTGTGGAATCCTAAGTTAGCAAATCTTCAAAGCTAATTTACACATATCATCTTACAGACGAGAACGCAAGTTACCCGGCACAGGTTACAAGCCAACGAGGCGATTGGGAAACACACTTAGGAAGATGCAGCATTATCGACGTCGACTGAATGCCCCGCCAGCTCAGGCCATCCAACAACAGCAATCATCAACGCCGGATCCAGAGACCACACCTGAGGTAAGTAATCTCACGTTAACTCAATTAGGAACACAGTTTAAATTGATTCCTTTTACAGAGTCCGGTAAAATGTGTACTTTACGCACAGCTGGACGGCAATTGCCAGCCTAAATCCTACTGTGCTGTGGGCAGCGGTTTTCTCATCGGTAGCAGCATGTCCAGTAAGAATAAGAAGACTTTGCGTCATCGACGTAACGGCTCGGGCTCGTTTGCTACGCCGCCCAAGTACAGTCCGACACGGGATCGTCGCTACCAGAGTGAACCGGAGAATCGCAAGGTGCAGCTGGTCGAGCGACAAACTCAAACTGATGCCATGGATGTAAGCGAGACGGACATTAGTCCTAGCGCCGAGCATCCGAACGTGGATGTTCCGCCACCCAATCATCGCCAGCTGCCGCTGCAACTGCAACGTGTGCAACAAATGGCGGCTGTCATGGCACAGGCCAATATCCAGGCCAGCAATCCAGCTAGTGTGAGCTCGGCAGCAAATGTTGCTAGTCCGTCGAATGGGAATTCACTGAGCAACAGTGAACTGACCTATCAGGATGCTTGCTCTAGCCCGGATCAGCTCATTGACGATGTGATGAACAGCAATGAGCGCCTGGACATAACCGACTGCTGCAGCGACAATGAAAATCTCGAGCGTTTGGGACGCAAAGTCATAGAATTCATCAATGAGAATCGATTGTCCATACAATCGAATAGCACAGAGAACGGTAACGGTGGTCATGCTAGTGGCAGTGGCAGCGCAGGCGGAGGTAGTGTACACAGCACAGCGGCGCCGGAACTGCGTGATGTTGGTGTGAATAGTAGTAGTCCCTGCCTGAGTCGCTGCAACAGCACGCAGAGCAGACGGCAGACCAGGCAGACGGAGAATACAGTGAATGGTTCAGCGGTTAACAATGCGAATGGTGATTCCTCGCATGAGCATTTGGGCGAGGACAGCTGGTCGGACGAGGAGGGTGAGGATACCGATGACAATTATGCGCTGCGCAGAAGAAGGTAAGTGTGAGGAGCTGCAATCCCGAAAAGACTCTTAAACATCTATTGCTTGCAGCATTGGCCGACTACCCATTGGACGCGGCATGCGGCCGAGGCGTAGCTATAAGGCGCCACTGTCCCTAAAGATTGCCATACACAAACGCAATGTGGCCATTGTGTCCGACGAGGAGAACACCTCTGAGTACAGTCACTCGCCGTCGAGCCAGCACTCGACGTTGGAGAGCAATACGGATGTGCCCGAGGCACTCAAACAGACAAAACAGAAGCAGCAGAATGCAAACCACAGTTTCAGCGAACCGGACTCAAGTGATTCCAGCGAAGAAGAGGAAGCAGCATCGGAAGCCGTTGCGAAGTCAACGTCATTGGCTCGACCCCCTTCAGTTATGCCCCATGCGGGCGCAATACGCAGCAGCGATATTATATCCATACCGACATTCGAGGCTGATGGCGCCGTCAATATGGTATAACCTAGTTACGCATAGCCCCTAAGTCAAACCAACCAACTCTCCTACAACAATTAACCGAAATCAACTATCTCTATATACTCAAAAACAAAACAACAACAACAACAAAAACTGTATGGTATTATCTGTGTCGTAGATCATATATGTACCCATACTACTTATGTATGTAAGTATATATTCGTGTCCGATAGTCTCCTATCTTTGTGTATAACGTATCGCAACGTTAGGCCTTGACCTTCAACCTGCATGTTCACCTTAAGGGTTAGGGGCAATCAATCTTATCTGTCTGTTTCGATGCATTTCCTAATTTGCAACTTGTATCTTTAGTTTAGTTTAGTTTCTTTAATTCTTAAGCTGCCTTTGTAATATATTTAAAAAATGCCGTAATTGTATATTTAGCTTAGGTCTTAAGTAGTTACCAATCTTAAGAGCTTAATCGCAACACGCTCCCAACTACAACAAAAGAAAAGAAAAGTAAACCGAAAAAAAAACAAACACACAAGGGGAATAAAATAATAGAATTGGCCTCAGGCAGTAAAAAATAGGACAAGATAATGGTATATATAACGCAAAATAGTCAGGGATATTTTTTATATAAAGAAATTTGCTAAGATATCGATGAGAATAATGTTTTTTAAAGAAGCGCATTATATAATTTTGTAGTTCGCATTGGAATAACTCCGAATCGATTTAATTCGGAGCACGTTATTCCGGTTATCGTACTTACTTTTTGATATGCACAAAATTCAAAGCTTCAGTGCCTTAAAGCAAACATTTGAGAATCGAGAATATGAAACAAAAGAATGGTATATGTATCTGTAAAACTGCTGACCACGGCTATGACGTGGAGCATGTGCGCTTTTAACACAGCTCCCCCTTTCCAACACCTACCTACCAAACTAAAATCCAAAACTATTGAACATTTCTTGCAATATCTCCCGTAAATTGTCCGCTCTAGTACTCTCTAACTTAAGATTCGTTCTACTCGAAAGCGCACATCACGCTGCAAACGAAAACAAATTACAAATTTAAAGTGAATATTTCTACATACACTCAATAATAATAATAATAACAATAATATATACACTATATATTTACACACTAGTTGGATGTTTAGATATCGTAAGATGCATCGCATGGAAAAACAAAAATAAATCGAAAAAAAAACTTATCTACATTATGTAAATGTACTCCATATTAAGTTTACATTTAACGACTCATACGAATTAGCAGTAATATTAATAAAAACAAAACACAAGAAGTCAAATATGTTATTTTTATTGAGACTATTTCAAATTTTTATTGGAGAATTTCAGAAATCATTTATTATTTTCTTTAAACATTGAAAATGGGTATACTAACTTTGTGCAAATGTATGAACAAAGTATATATATTCTAGGTCAGAATCACTAGCCGAGGCGATTGTCTGTATGTCCGTCCGACTGTATTTGTGAACACACAGATACTAATTTGAGAGCATAGGGGGAAGGGTTTCCTAATATCGAGTGGGCTCGACTGTTGCTCTCGTTTTCATATATTATATTTTCCAGTAAGTATTTCATCACAGCACGTAACGTCATAAAGGAGGCATATAGAGTGGATGGTTTCAAACTAAGTATGTGCAGGTTTTTCTGTTCATTGCTACGCTAACTTATCTTTGACTTTCTTTGTTATCTGACACAGATACTTATGTATATGTATTCTTTTAAATTGTATATACATACATACAAATATATATTGAAAAGTCTTTTATGTGATTAATGCTTTATAACGAAACGATCAGATTCATCTTGATCAATTTTACTACAGACATACTTTTAAAAGTATGGTTTACAAGACTGTTTATCTGGAAAATCTTACGGTGTTATAGCCTTATAATACTACAATATATCATAACTGCAACAGACAAACAAAAACGATTGTTTTCAATGTTTATATTTAAAGTAATGATGTGTAAAATATACGGCAAGCGTACAGAAGGTTTCTGCTGATCGCAATGTCTTATTGGCTCAGGTGCTAAGCCCAAGTATCTCTTTAATCCGTTGACATGGTGCACCCAATTGTGAGCCCAGAATTTCGGGTGGTTGCAGCTCGCGCGCATCAATAATGTAGCAGACGAGGTCCTCCTGCGTGGTAAACGGCAGAAAGCCGGCTGTGCCAGATTTGAGATCCAGATGCCTAAACCGATCAATAGTGCACGTGCAGCCGTTGAAAAGATAATACACAAATTGATCACGTGGCTTGCAGACAGGCTGCTTGAAAACTACATAGTTGCCCCACGGTGTCAGGGCCAGAACCCTATTGGTCAGCTCGAAGGCCATGTCAAACAACTTGTGCAGGCTCTCCATGGTGCCGCTCTCAGAGCCAACAACGGCCAGATATTGTGGATCCTTCATATAGATTGGATATCTTAAGGGATCGTATATTATTCCACTCGCCTTTTCCGAAGTGTCAAGGGCGGAAAGATAACTCGTCTGAATATTGTTTTGAATATCCTCGTTCTCTCGACTGGGGTCCAAATGAACGACATGTTTGCTTGGATTGGGCTCAGGCTTAAATTGCACATTTGTTAAATTGGTATTGTTTCCGTGATAGCTGGCAGTTTTCTTTCCACCAACTAATCGGAAATCACTGAAGTAACCTGAATCTGTTTCTCTCCTAGATGCTTGAGTTTGTGATTCATTTAAAATCTCTTGTCTCGTTTCAGTCTTAACTTCATTCCTAATGGGCTCATTACAAATTTGGGCAAACAAATTGCATTTGGGCTCTTCTATCGAACTTGCATTCTTCGAGGGATGTGTGAACATAACGGGCTTGATCATGGATTGACGGTCTTCCACAATTATTTTCTTTTTAGGTTGTGTGAGCTTGGCGGTTGTTTTTTTTGGTGTTGAAGGGGAAGGAATAGTGTTTTGAGCTGAAGGTTTTCGAGTGTTTTTTGGGGATGCGTGTCGAATATTGTTTTTTAAGGCAGTCTTTGATGTATTTGGCAGAATCGCGATTCGTAGATTCTTTTTTTTTGGCTTGATCGGCGAAAAAGAAGGTTGCAAGTAATTTGAACTAGTTTGTCCGGTATTAATCCGATTAACGAATCGTATCAGTTCCTTTTCAGGATCTTTGGACACAACTGACCGAAACGAAACGTCGGTCACACTCTGTGGCAACTGCAATGACGCCAGGGCTGGAGTTTGATAAGTTCCCAACGAAGAACTTAAGAAACCGCTGGTTTGGTCGGAAAATACGACTTTTTTGTAATCACTTTCCGTTTTCTCAATGGTCAATTGGCTTTTCGGCTCTTCGAAGAGAATCTTCTCAGCTATATCCGGTTCATAGTCACTGATACTCTCCAGCTCTTTCGAACGGTGGCTGAGCTGTTCGGGAAAGTTGATGGTCTCGTTCAGGCATTTGTCATCCCACTCGGCGTCCGAAGGTACGTGTTTCAGGGAATGGCCAGAAGGACACACGGCCATGTGTTTAATGTTCACAACGTGAATAAAGAAGAGTGACTGTCTATTGGACTCCCTGAGCAGCTGATGGAACGCGTTGAGCATGCTCAGCAAATCGTGAAACATGCGCACCGTAGCCCATTTGGAACTCGATGCGTTGGCCTGTCCCACTTCGGGAGACGGCAGGGTATGGCGATACGGATCGAGTAGGTAGAAGAAGTTGTCCTTGAACCACAACGCGTAAATTTGATTGTTGATCTGGAACACAGCGTTTCCATAGTTCTTCAGATTTTTACGTAATTCATGCTCGAAATCGTTGTTCTGCAAGGAAAAGAAAGTAAAAGCTAGAAGATTAGGGAAAGAGCGAAAGTTCTTTTCCAGTTCCTACCCGCTGACAGATTCCACATCGCCATATGCCCCTGCTAATATTTGGCGACAGCTTCAGTTCGACAACAAATTGCCCGAGACGGAGCTGTGTAGGAAAAGTGTCCAAGTCTATGGCTCGGCGCTTTTCGAGATTATCGCCAAGGCAACTCCGACATAGTTCGACGCCGTAGCAGATCAGGTGATCGAACATGTGCACGTTCCACGAGGCGGGATGATCGATTTTCGACGCCAATATAGCGGCTACACCCACAACAATACTGCCGCAGTTGTGTAGCGTCACGTCGGGATTCAGCGACAGATGCAGATTGCTCTTCAGATAGGCATAGTTTTCACTGATCACGTTATAATTGGGAGGAAGTTCGTTTGTTTCGCGCATGAACACTTGTCCATCTGGTGTGACTAGACGCACCACGGACAACTCTCTCAGCAGGAACTTATCCTGTGGATTGAGCCCACTCAGAGTGTTAATGAGATGGACCACATTGTCTATTGTCCGCAGGCAAACGAGCATGGCCACGCCATTCCTGTCGCTAACCAGATCATTAGGACGACGACCCTTCACATCCATAATGAAGTAGACGTTGTGTCGGCGCCAGATTAGAAGGTAACCCGGTTTATACAGCAAAAGGCAGTAGTGGGCCTTGCGAAAGAAACCCATCAGCACCGGTCTAAGGTTGCGGATAATGTGCGGCGGTTGTTTCTCCGCCGATTTTCGATTATCCCCGAGATATGGAGGCTTTAGCTCCAGCGTAAACCTGTGTCCTTCCAGATTAAAATTACGTTTGATGCATTGTTCAATTGAGATATAGTTGTTAAAGGCCGGTGTTGTCTCCTCCTTGCAACCAAGATCGGAGCTAACTTCGAAAAAGTCTTCACCCTCCGACAATAGTGTCTCAATATTATCAGCTGTCCACTGATCCTCGGGCAGTACATAGATTAGAGCGAAGGCCTTTAGATATCTGGAAAAATCTTGAGCAAGGGTATGACCATGCATTTCTACTTCATGGCAATCGCAAGGTCGCACAATTGGTCCCTTAGAGCAGGTAAGTCCTACAGTAGATCCTATCGAATCCACGTTGACCGGTAAGGTCGACTTCGGATTAGATATGCATGTCGGAACATTTCGTGGTTGTTGTCCGTTGTGATGTGGTTCCGCCACAATACTGTCAGGGCCGAAGTTCTTGATGCTAAACAGAGGAAATACATAACATAGTATGTATACAAACAGATAATCGAAATTTGGATATCTCCAAGTAAAGTTCACCTGTTGCTCTTTCCACTTTTGATATTGCTGTAGATCGAGCGCTTTCGACTTTCTGTCGAGTCAGTGGTTAATGTACTGACATACTTTTTGACTTTTATTGTATTCGACATGTTGCCGAGAATGGAACACGAAAAATTTCGAGAATTGTAATCGGATTTTATGAAATAATTGTTTCACTGTAAAAAAATTTTTTAAATATTTAGATTTTTCACGATAAATGAAATTTATATAGACATACTCAGTACGTTTTTTTGAATCTTTTATCGAAAAAGTAGCATGCTATTTGTTTGCGATAATTGTATAACAGTTATCGAATCACTTGCAGGTGAAATCGAGTCAGCGGCAAAATGCCGAACCAAATAAGAATAACTCAATTTAAAGATAAATTTAATTCATTTAATTAACTGCGATAAGGTTTAAATTACATAACTTAATTAACGGGACCAAGAGCTCTTTATGGGCGTGGGAGAGGGGATACAAGTCTGCGCATCAATGTGCGTGTATTTTTGAGTTTGTTGCATGTGTGGGTGTGAGTGTGTATGTGTGTATTTGATGCAGGTAAACAACTGTCTTGTCTGCCGCCGCCTCAACACTCCATGGCAAGCGAATTTGAATTCTCGTTGAGCGCCTTCACTCCGTTCTCTATGGGCATGGCCAGACTGTTGTCATCCATGGCCGCTTCGTGGTGACCCGCTGCTGACACCGATGAAGTTGACTGGCCCTCGTCGTTCATCGCCTCCACGTCGTGTCCGTTCTCGTGCCCATTAAAGGGCAGGCCATTGCTGGTGCTGTGTCCATCGTCCCAGTTGATTTTGAATCGTGTGACACGCGGTTTGCTGGCTAAAATATTGCGCGTCAGTTTGTCAAACAGCGGCTTGGGTGGCGGATTTTCACGCATCTCATTGTCAGCATATTCGTTACTAACATAGTATCCGACCCGAACAAATTCCTGGCCACGATACGAGCAGGTTAACAGAACAATGGTAACGCCAATAGCATCTGGTTCGGGTATTTTGCTAACATCTGGTGGGTCGGCCTGGAACACAAATATGTGACGGCCCTCAGGCACCGGGCCAACGTAGATGGTGTCCAGCACTTGGTCATACTCCTCGGACTCAGCGGAGCCCACATAGATCATTTTCCACTCGAGATCCTCCTTCAGTTCTTCGATGCACTCAAACGTCAGCTCAAATTGAAACGGATTGAAAAAACTGGTCGGATTATCGAGCACCACAACATTGGTAATGTGCACCTTGGCCATGCTGACTGTACACGCAGAAGCCCCAGACTTCTATAGACAAAGATGACGCCGCGCGGCCCGCTTTTTTTTCCTTTCCTTTTTCTGTGCGGTTTCGAAATTGCACAAACTGTTGACACAATTTCCACGAATAATACTTAATGCAGATACGAAACAGAGCACAGCTCGTGATTTTGTTATGATTAGTTTCCTAAATATTTATAAATTATTTTGTTGGAGTATTCTTTTTAGCAGCAAGTAACTTTGGTCGACAAATAATGACAGCAGCTGATGAGAGGCTTTCCCGCCAATGCTAGCTGTCAATACACGGTCAGACTGTGAAATACAACGCTGTAAATATCTGGTAGCGCTGAAAATACCAATCAGTTTTTATTAGAGCAGTTCAATTTTCCGTTATAACATTTAAAAATTCTGCTACGAACATTGTTCTTCTTTTAGTTGTTACGGCTTTTAAGTAAATGTACACACGAATAAATTTGCAGCCACGTACAATCCTAGACATCATGTTAGTTCGTGTCCATCCTTAATTAACATGAAATTAATTAACATTCGTTCGACTCTTGCGTTGTTAACTTTTGAATTAGATAAGATTACTTCGACGAAAATTATAAGTATTATTGCTGTTATACTATTCCAATTTGAAAACTGCAATAATCGTTAACTATCATTAACTCACTACAATTGTAATCGATGATTCGATTGTTAGCAGCTGAGCAAACAAGTTCAGGTCACACCGTAAATGATAGTCCGATTTGGGAGGTGTTAACAATAATAAATAAAATCAAATAAATATGATACATCTTACCGGTCAAAACTATAATGCTCGTGATGTGATTAAGAATATATTTTCGCCATTAATAGGCGTGCTCAGCAGCAACCTTGCCGATGATATTTGCCATCGCAACAATTTGTCCTTTGTGGAGCTTCTGCAGCCCTTTGCCAAGCTCCCCAATGACGGTAAGTAAACATGCGAATTTGCATTAATAAATATATTTTAGATGAAATGGATTAGAATTCCTTACATTACTATCAGCCTTAATAGCAATGTAGGAAAGTTCACCAGTAGCGCGGGCTACTAAACCTCATTTGCTGCGTCACAGGTCTTTAATGGAATTCGAAGGCCTTTTTACAATTAAAATGATATCATGTTGCAATAGTTTTTCCAAACCTTTTAATTCCACTTGTTATAAGCCTTTCTAACTTACAATGTTTTCTACATAAAGCTCATTTTCGGGATGTGTCTGGAACTAGTGTCTCTGTGCGCGGATTACGACTCAATTTTTGTGACGTAGACTGGCGTCCACCGCAAACAATGCTGGCACGGAAAATGCTTAACGAATCGGTGACAAATGCAAACAATGACAAAACTAAGTTTGTTACAATTTGTAAGCATTTTTGAATCAAGTGAAACAACCTTTTTATTGATAGATTAACATCCCTTCCAGCTAATATTGATCTGGAGCTGCCGACAGCAGAGCCATGGTTTGAGCAATGGCGTGAGACCTTTCTAACTGTTCAGTTTCCGGCAGAGCATGAGTTCACCCGTCATTTGTTGAGCTGTCTGCTGGTGCTGTCAAGTGCAGATCCACATATTGTGGAAACTGCACAAAAATTGACGCAACGAGTCCAGCAAATGCAGAGCATAACACCACAAAAGCTACCAAAGTGGTTCCAGCCCACTGATGTGCTGAACAGCTATGTAGTACTCCATGAGGCCAGCCAGGGTGATCTATCGAAGGCGCAACAGGGATTCGAGCTGCTCAAGTCCACGTTCGGTGATAATAAATGTTTCCTAGTTTCTATCAATTCAGTGGAGGTGAATAGCACCAGCGATATTCCAGACTATTGGGTAACCTATATAAAGCGACAACCAAAAGCCGATCAGATGACATCCACAGAACTCAGTGCGCCGAAATCACCTCAGGAAGCCGTCTCATCGATAAGCATGCCTGCTATGCAAATGTCTCAGCTGCTAGAAGGGGCAGCTGCACAAGAAAGCGATCTCACCATGTTGCATCCCCTTAGTCCAATGCAAGAAAGTGCCACCGAAGCCATCAATTCCAAGTTCAGCATCAGCACCGAAAGCATTGCATCGCAGACAATCAATCCGAATGTTTGGGCTAATGAACTGGATGCAGATGCGCCGCATGGTGGCTGTTTAGCTGCACGCGACATCGACAATTTGCGTCACTTCGTACAGGACTATGCTGTGCGAGCTCTGATACCTTACATAGAGCATCTTGTGGCCATACTCAGCGAAGGTGTAACCAATAAAAAAGGTGTCAGCAAGTCCTTGTTAAGTGCCACAAAACGTTGGTTCGTCACAAGTAAACCAGGCGCTGGTGCCAACAATCAAAATGCAGTTATGTGAGTGTTGCCTATAGTCCCTTTCTCTTTGTATATAATGAAGTCGTCTATCATTTTTAAATCCCAGCTATACGAACGAATCTGCGGAGCTTCAAACTCGCAAACTAGGCGATTTGTACTTTATGTTTGGACACTATAATTTGGCTTTTCAATCATATCATCAGGCCAAACGTGACTTCAATGCAGACTCGGCTTGGCAGTACTATGCAGGCGCTTTGGAAATGGCTGCAATTTCAGCTTTTATGCTGGGCACAGCACATCGCAAGACTTACGACTACATGGAGGATGCCATTGTCTGCTATTTGACTGTCTGCAAGTGAGTGACACTTTGCAATGCTGGTTTTGTGTGATGTACATTAATTTTGTGTATCCATTTTCGTTTAGATTGCAGCAATTTGCCACTCGCGCAACGCTCTTGAGTATGGAGTGCCTGAAGACTGCGCGTCTGTACAGCGAGGTAGCCAAGCAGCTAATACGCATGACCAGTGAGGAGTCGGATCTACGCTCTGCATTGCTGCTCGAACAGGCAGCCTATTGTTTTCTGGTCACCCAACCGCCGATGCATCGCAAGTATGCTTTTCATATTGTGCTCGCCGGGAATCGCTATTCACGGGCAGGACAACGCAAGCACGCATATCGCTGCTACCGTCAGGCCTATCAGGTGTTTCAGAAACGGGAGTGGAGCCTTGCTGAAGATCATATTCAGTATACAGTTGCCAAGCAGGCATATATGCTTAAGCAATTGGAGGAAGCAAGTAGCTCCTTTGCCCATTTATTGCGTCCGGGCAGCTTGCAGAGTGCCCAGCAGCAAAGCAGCTTCCTCAAAGAATATATCACGACACAGAATGTAAGTAGGCTGAGCCATTCTTGTTTGATTACCTTCAACTGTTTTCTTTGCAGGAGCTATTGAAACGCAGTCCTGAGTTGGGTCTGTTGCCTCACGCCCTGCCGCAAGTAGTACAATCTTCAGTGCGGGTCTTGACATTAGTGCAGACCCCAAGTATCCAGCCACCACAAGTGCCGGCAAGCAATATAGATATTGATTCCAATTTAACAGAGGATGAGTCTGTCTGGCACAAGATTGAGGAAATGCTGGTCATTACGGCCGCCTCTAATAAACCGTTTGTGTTTAAGCCTTCGCGTTATTTGTACACCAAGCAACAGCCGGCCACGGAGTGTCCATTGGCTGTGCAGGGTGAACCTATAGAGCTGGCTGTGACGCTCTCTAACAGCGTACGATGTGCCATCAGTTTGTCGGATATAGATCTACTCTGGCGACTAACCTTAGACAATGAGGAGGTTCTCTCTAACGTCTGTGTATACGAACAGTCTTCGGACAGTGCAAGCAAAGCGGCTGTCAGTGCAGCCATCAAGACCAGTTGCTTGTCGACATTGGAGCTAGCTGAACAGGCTGAGCAGTTGGTTCATTTCAAGTTAACTCCCAAACTGACAGGTCGTCTATCAATTTTGGGAGTTGTTTGTCGTGTTGCTGCAAAAGCGGAGCCAACTGCCAGTCTGGTTGGTCTCTTGCAGTTTGAAACACAGCGCATTAAGCCCAGTGCGGCCAAACAATCGTCTCAAACTTTGTTGGACAACAGGTTGAGCATTAAGCTTGTACCACAAGTTCCCGCCTTAAGTGTAAGCTTTAGTCCTGTACCGACTGAAATGCTTACTGGGGAAATTGTGCCCGTTTCCATTACCTTGCGCAATCTGGGCATTGCGCCAATCGAGGAAATATACCTTGGTTGCGATAATCCACGTTGTCTGACGCTGCTGGACCAACAACAGACTGAAATGCCTCTCACCATACTAAGCTGTAAGCAAACCAACAAATCTCTTTATGTCGAACTCTTTAATGAATTTCTATTGCGTTATGCAGCTCTTCGGAATCTCTCAAATGATAAGCTAGTAAAGGATAAAGAAATACGTCGTCAGCATGTTTTCCGTCTGCTACAACGTCCTGGACAGGCAGCCTTAGATGCGCAGCAGGGACATACTATCTCCATGTGGCTGCAGGCACCTCATACGGCTGGCCTCTTCACGATGCGCCTGCTGTTTTACTATTCGCTGCCGTCGTCAGTGAATACATTCATTAAGTACCGCCTGGTTCGACACATCTGGCAAGTGCAGGTGCAAAGCTGCTTGCAAACCGAAGCTACCTGTGTGATCAGCAACGCGGTCAACCGTGATCTGGGTCTAGACGTTAACCTACGCAATGTGCATGCGGTGCCAACAACCGAAGTATACATCAACTCCATGGCCCTGTATTCCAAGGAGTATTCGTTGAAGCCAAACCATTTATATAGTAAGTAAACGGCAAAGACTATTCATGTTCCAAGATTTACTATTTTTAGTTATATCCTACAGTCATGAACAAAATGGAGATTAGTGCTGGTCAGGCTGGTGAGCAATGCCTAAAGTCAGCCAAATGCTGTAGTTTCCAGTGCCGATTGCAAGCCAAAGATGAGGAGCAATTTCAGGACATAAAACCTTCACTCAAATCACTGCTAAAAGCTCGTCTATCGCGTTTTGAGATTATGCCAGCTCAGCACGCACAGCAGCTAGAACAGCATGTGCCTCAGTTGCAGGAGCCACATAGCTTTTTGACCAATGAGGAGACTGTTTTCTTTAATACCAACATAAGCACGGAGGAGTTTAATGCCAGCATTTCTAGCTATGTGCCCCACGCCACGATTGCGCTCAGCTGGAGTGCTTTAGTGCGGAAGGATGAAGTTCAGCGTGTGGCCAGCGGCTTGCACTTTATAAAGTTGTATAATCTCTACGAGACTGGATGCTGTCCGGCAACGAATGACTCTCTGTTTCGACGACGTCTCTCCTCCGACGCGCCACAAAACACACGCGAGTTTCAGCTACCCGAAGATGAAGGAGGACACGAGGCGGCCAGCGAGCCATTGGCCGATGATGATGTGGCCGACTTCTGGGAACCCAACGAAACCTATGTCGGACAACGTTGTCTGCTGGAAGATGAGAGCTTTGTGCTATCCGCTAGAGCCTAAATTTATTGTTCACATTGCTTGTCTTTTATTCAATTTGTTTATCATTTTGTGTATTATTAATTAATAGTTAACTTCTTGGCGTTCCATAAAATGGTGTCTTTTGTGCGCGGTTACATACATAGAACTTTATAGCTAATAAATTGACTGTTTAAGTGTATATAAGAAAAGTAATTAAAGTGAGTTTTTTTGGAAATAGGGTTTACAAATTGGGCAACCAAATCTTAAATTAATTGTATTGATTTGACTTAAATATATAAAACATATAGCGATAAAAATATTGATTTAGAAAAGCCCTCTTGAATTTTATGTAGTTAGTCATTTTGAGAATTAAAAAGCCTGGGTACTTGTGTTATTTGTTTATTTATTAGTTGATTGATTTAAAAATGAATTATTAGTACATTCTAGTAAATTGCTTAAACTTGTAACATTAAAGTATTGTTAATTGCTTTTTTGGTATATATGTATATTTATTTATTTATATGTATATCTTAAGCTGTTGACTAGAGGACGATGATGCGGGTTTCTTCATTGAATGTGGATGAGAATGTGATGGCAGCGCAACGTAAATATTTTTTGGTGGCAGGATATATTGAATACATTTTTCACTTTAAGAGCGTTTCTTGCTCATATAGACGCGTCCGCACATGTATAGGACATGCGTGCAGGCATAAATGTTGCCCAGAGCACTGCCTAGGAGTGCACCAATCACATTTGGTATTGGGTAAGCCTGCCAGTCACGTCCCCAGTCGAGAGGTGCTACAACACTGCCAGCCCAGGCACCCAGAATGCCGCCCAGGGCATTATACTTGAACAGATGCAATGCCGTGTCCTCGCATTTAGTTATAAAGTCGGGCTTTTCACAAAAACACACTTGCAAAGCGCCACCGCCGCCTAGTAGAAAGACTGTTGGCGAAACCGTAAGCAGAGTCATCAGCAGTGACAGCACAAATGTTTGCTCATAGTTTGCCAACACTGGAGCACCGAGAATGATGCAGATAAAGGCGTAGAGTAGCGTGCACAAAAATTGCAAGGTGAGTCCACCAAACAATTCACGTGGCGTAAAATAGGCAGCTTTTTTCTGACGTTGCTTGGCGGTCAATACGCCGTCCTCGATGCGGCCAAAGAAACGGGCGAGTATTACTTTCAGCAGTTCGCCAATGAACACAAATGGCACGATCAGTGAATCCCAGAAGCTGCCCAGATGAGCCCAATTGCGGCGGTATTGCATGTATGTCATGCATATAAGTATTGTTGCCAAACTTATCGAGACATGAAAGAGCTGATGCTTGGTTTTCTGCTGATCGAAACGCGAAACCATATTGCCAACACAAAACGCGAACAATTTTCAATTAAAATTGTCTATTTACTTTCCGATTCGGCTATAGATGTGACGTTTACTACAAAACTTGTGTGTAAGAGATGTGCTACGCTACGATACTTATCGAAACCGAGTAGTCGTTTAAATTAGTGAGGACGAATTATAGGATATTAAATCTTGTGAAACTAGGTCATACTGATTATTTTGTTTTTGGAAAGCTCTATTGAAAACTGAAAGTTATCGATGCCTATATTTCGTAAACTTAGCGAGGTATTGAAAATAAGGATTTCATATTTTCGTTTTATTTTGTCGATTTCTATAAAAATAAATTAAATGCTTCAGCATCAAAAAAATTGTCATTGTATATGTCAGGCAAAAATTGCTATCGATAGTTTCCAACTATTGTATCATGCGGCGCTGTCATTTCATCAGCGCTATCACATAATCATTTTACAATTACACTTTCAACTCCTTAAGCTGCGGTACTTGTTTTGTATTTAATTGTGATTAGTTGCACAAATTATTGCAAAAATGTTAGCCCGTGCCGTACGTGCTCGCGCCATGCTGCGAGGTCTCTCTACAATTGCTGCCTGCACATGCAATCGTCATACACAAAATTCTATGCTTCAATATTTTAACGAGGTGCGGCTGCTGCGCTTCAAGGGAGTAACATCTGTGATGCAGACGCAACGATTCTTTAGCCGGAAGAATGGTGATGCTGAGGATGACATGATGGCTGAAGGGGAACCAGAGTTGCTCTTGCCCGATCGGGATTCTCAATTGCCGGCAACAGTTGCTGTACCAGATGTATGGCCCCACGTGCCAATGCTGGCAATGCGCCGGAATCCTCTGTTTCCACGATTCATGAAAATTGTCGAGGTTGGTGATATTCACACATACTTTTTATCGCATATACTCAACGGTTACATTCTTAGGTTTCCAATCCGATCATTATGGATTTGTTACGTCGCAAGCTGAAGCTCAATCAGCCCTATGTTGGTGTCTTTCTTAAGAAAACCGAAGGCGAAGAGGAGATCATACACAAGCTGGATGATGTCTACTCTGTGGGAACATTTGCGCAAATACAAGAGCTGCAGGATTTGGGCGACAAGCTACGCATGGTTGTCGTCGCCCACAGACGCATCAAGATCACCGGCCAAGTTATTGAGGATGTGAAGCCTCCTGGCAAGCCTGGTAAGTTTTACACAGTAATAACACAGACCAAATATTGTGACAATTGCGTCGTCTCTTAACTCCCAGTGAAAATGACAACTTTGCATTATCCAATATTTAATATAAAATTACGCATCCCAGCTGAAGATCAATCGAATGCCGATGCAGATTCGGCTAAAGCGGCCAGTCGTAGCGCACGCAAAACTCGTGGACGTACACCTCGCCGACAAATTTCAAAGATACGTGAAGTCGTCAGTGCTGAAGAAATTGCGCAGCGCCAGACGCTGGAGGCACCATTGACCAGTGGTGTTGTAACGCCGACGAAAACACCTAAGCCCCCAACACCTGCAGAAAACAAACCTTCGGATGATAAGAAAAGAAATCCAACAACTGCTGATGCCACAGCAACATCTGATCCTGCGGATAAGAGTGCAGAGGCATCAACTACCTCAGGTACTCCAGTTCTAATTGTAGAAGTAGAGAACATTAAACAGCCGGCCTATAAACAAACTGAAGAAATTAAGGCCTTAACTCAGGAGATTATCAAGACTTTGCGTGATATTATCACAATGAATCCTCTGTACAGGTGAGATATCTACTATCAAGCCCTATTTTACACGAAACTAATGTAAGTCATACATTAACAGGGAAAGTCTACAGCAGATGCTGCATCAGAACCAACGTGTCGTCGACAATCCAATCTATCTGTGTGATTTGGGCGCTTCACTCTCTGCAGGCGAACCCGCCGAGCTACAGAAGATCCTAGAGGAAATAGATGTATGCTTTGAATTTTAATATATTATTGCAAGAGTTTTATATTATTAATGTATTTGTGCAGATTCCCCAGAGATTGTTGCTCGCATTGGCACTACTTAAGAAAGAATTAGAGCTCTCGCGACTGCAGCAAAAGATTGGACGCGAAGTTGAAGAGAAGGTCAAACATCAGCATCGCAAGTACATACTTCAAGAGCAGCTAAAGGTTATCAAGAAGGAGTTGGGCATTGAAAAGGACGATAAAGATGCGATCGGTGAAAAATATCGAGAAAAACTCAAGGATAAAACGGTACCAGATTCCATTAAAACAGTTATTGATGAAGAACTGACCAAGCTCAACTTTTTGGAGAGTCACAGTTCTGAATTTAAGTGAGTTGCATTATTTCGCAAGATATTTATATAAAGTTTCCTAATTGGTTTATTTTTCTTAGCGTTACACGCAACTATTTAGATTGGCTAACTTCTCTGCCCTGGGGCGTTATAAGTACAGAGAATCTATGTCTTGACAAGGCCACAGAAATCCTGAACAATGATCATTATGGCATGGAGGATATTAAGAAACGCATCTTGGAGTTTATAGCTGTTAGTTCTCTGAAAGGAACAACTCAGGGTAAAATATTGTGCTTCCATGGTCCGCCCGGAGTGGGAAAAACGAGCATAGCCAAGTCAATAGCGCGTGCTCTGAATCGCGAATACTTCCGATTCAGTGTTGGTGGAATGACAGATGTGGCTGAGATTAAGGGACATCGTCGCACCTATGTAGGCGCTATGCCTGGTAAACTTATCCAGTGTCTTAAGAAGACAAAAACGGAGAATCCTCTTGTGCTTATCGATGAGGTTGACAAAATTGGAAAGTGAGTAAATCATTGCAATTCTTAACTTAATGTCTACTAATATTCGAATTGTATGCAGAGGTTATCAGGGTGATCCGAGTTCAGCATTGTTGGAGCTGCTAGATCCCGAGCAGAATGCCAATTTCCTAGATCATTACTTGGATGTGCCTGTCGATCTGTCGCGAGTGCTATTTATTTGCACAGCGAATGTGGTCGATACCATACCCGAACCTTTGCGTGATCGTATGGAACTCATCGAAATGTCTGGTTATGTTGCCGAGGAAAAGGTGGCCATTGCTAGGCAGTATTTAATACCGCAAGCCATGAATGACTGCGGACTAACGGATAAGCAAATAAACATAACCGAAGATGCTCTTAACATGCTTATACGAAGCTATTGTCGAGAGTCGGGTGTGCGTAATCTGCAGAAGCAGATCGAGAAAGTCATCCGAAAGGTAGCCTTCCGTCTGGTAAAGAAGGAGGGTGAAGAATTCCCTGTGAATGCCGACAATCTGACAACGTTCCTTGGCAAACAAGTGTTCAGCTCCGATCGCATGTATAACACAACGCCTGCTGGTGTAGTCATGGGCTTAGCCTGGACGGCTATGGGTGGTTCATCATTGTATATAGAAACATCGCGACGTCACATCCGCCCCGAGAAACCCGAATCGAACACAGGCACACTTCATTTGACTGGAAATTTAGGTGATGTAATGAAGGAGTCAGCACAAATCGCTCTTACCGTGGCGCGCAACTTTTTGTACTCTCACGATCCAAAGAACAAATTCCTGGAGCAAGAGTAAGTGTAGTTTAACATGTTCCTTAAGGAAGAAAGAATAATGTTTGCTTCTATTTATCCCTATAGGCATATTCACTTGCACGTTCCAGAAGGAGCCACACCCAAGGATGGACCCAGCGCTGGTGTGACAATAATTACAGCTTTGGTTTCACTGGCCACAGGAAAACCTGTGCGTCCCGACGTGGCTATGACAGGCGAGGTCTCGTTGAAGGGCAAGGTTTTAACTGTTGGCGGCATCAAGGAGAAGGCCATTGCGGTAAGGCGTAGATTTTGGAACCTCGAGCTTTTTGTCACTTGTCATTATCTTTTTTCAGGCTCGTCGCAGTGGCGTTACCTGCCTTATTTTACCTGCTGATAACAAGAAGGACTTTGAAGAGCTACCTAGCTTTATTACCGAAGGTTTGGAAGTGCACTTTGCCAGCGACTACGACGATGTGTATAAGATTGCCTTTTCCGATGCGATACTAGCGAATTTTAAGATTGACAACAAAAATGCACCTGTGCCGCGCGAGAAGATACCCAGCGTAGCCAGAGCTAAGCCTGGGCCGAGCAGCATATAATTAAGGCCACTAAACTAAGCTAGACTAAGCACTGGGTTGGGCCTTCAGGACACAGATTCCTTTGTACTATTTTAGAAATGTTACAATGTTTACATATAAAGAGAATAACGATATAGTATATTTAGCAAAGCATTTGTTCAGCTGATACCAAGTAAATTCAATGTAAATGACCATACATTTGTGTATTATATGTCCGCATTGGATATAATCCAGTCCAGATAGCGATCGACGCGTGTGTAAACACCTGGACGACCCGGTTCACCGCAGCGCAAGCCCCACGAGACAATGCCAATGGTTACCCAGCGCTGATTGGGCAGTTGCACCACAAACGGTCCACCGCTATCACCTTGACAGCTATCCTGGCCGCCCTCGGGTAACCCAGCACAGATCGCAGTCTCCGGTATGTGCTCCATCGTGGCGTCCTCGCAATCTTTATGTTTCCAAACGGGCAAGTTCGCCTCCATAAGTATCCGAGAATGTGGCCCATTGAATGTCTGAGTGCCCCAGCCCATAACAATGCCATTTCGTCCAGTCCAGTCTTCATTTAGCGGCGGCATGCAGACAGGCCAAATGTAGCTGTTAAACAGCGTAGGCCGCTCAATGCGTATCAGTGCAATGTCATTCGCATAGGTGTTGGGATCGTAGTCCACGTGCAGCACCATGGTGCCAATGCGGAAGTCCCGAGCACGCGTCTCATTCACTTGCTGTCAGTTTAGATCAGATTAATTTGTATAAAGAGTTGTTACTTCATTGACTTACATGAGTATTGTACTCGCCCAGTCGCACAAACAGCTGATCCTTTTCGATCTTGTGCAGGCAATGTGCTGCTGTAAGCACATGACGATCAGTTATGAGCACGCCGCCGCACCACACAAAGGAGTAACCCTCTCGCAGCAGTGCCGCCATCCAGGGCCATTCATCCGGCTCGGCGGGACGTCCGCCAGTTATGCGTGGAAATTGGCGGGTCGCAATGCCGCATCCTCGCTGCTCCGGGCGATTAATAATGCGTGGTGAGTCCTCATCGGAACTGCTCACGACCTGAGGACTGAAGCGCGATGCACTCGCCTGTTCCGTACAACAAATCCCGATGGAACTGCGAATAGGGAGATGAATATAAAAATCACATTAATCATACTTTACAGTGGAGTTACTACCTCTTCTCAATGATGCACAACTGAGAGACCAAGCGCCACACATCGTTCTTCAGCTCAGGCATGCGACAATAGATTATGTGACGACAACGTCCAGAATCGCCGAGTGGAGTACGACATGCACCATAGTCCCTGTTTTCCTGATGTTTAGGGGAGTTAAGTTTGTGATAATTCTCTTATAGTAACAAACTCTGAACAATAGCAGAACCATTTGTTAATAGATCTAAGTGATCAATTCTAATGTCTGGTACCTTATAATGATGTGATCAACAAGTTGAATAAAATATATAATTAAATAGCTATCTTCTATCTTCAATATCATTTCCATATTGTAACTGATATAATATCATTACTTACCCGATTACCACAAAGTATGTTCTCCTACTCACCAGTATTGGGGAAGCACTTTCAGTTGAAGCCTGTCGCTTGTTCAGGCGATGTCGTGATAGAAAATTGGATACTCCGTCGTTATCCGTGTCGTTACTGGATTTGACTTGACTGTATTGGCTATTCTCGGTGGCGCCCCATTGGAACTCATCGTTGTCGCTCAGCTCAAGCAGATCTTGAACGGACAAACACTCATTGAGCCATCGAAATACTCACATTTTGTTGGGAATACCTACCAATATACTCGGTGGAGTAGGTTTTGGACAACACATACTGACAGCTGCAGCTGAGCAGCGAGAGAAGAACGAGCTGCCAACACTTGCTCATTGTGCGGGAAGATTACAATTGAAAAGAAGAATTCTAAAACGCGTTTGCGCATTTAATTTAAATTTTTATCGCGTGCCGCTTCCGTTGACGATCGGCCCAACACTGTGAATTCTCCGTATCTTAAACACACACATACACACACTCTCTCTATCCCTCTCTTAGAGGGTTTCTCTCTTTCTTCGAGCTGCGCTTGGATGACAATGGTTCACCTTGCATGCAAACTTGTTTGTTTCGTTGACACTTTTGGTTTTTCCTTTTAAAATGTAATGATATATAATATTTCCAGTCGCGTACTTTATATGATAGTTCCCAAGCGCGAATCGACCGAGGCAAGCTCTGGAGAGCGTTTAAGCCAGTGTCGCACTCTGCCTGCCTCTTTATACAACATTGAAATATTATAATCGAATGCAAGTACTTAGTACATATAGGCATATCAGCCGGCCTGCCATGCCGGTCCCTTTTAATGCTTATGAGGCTTGGAGTTAGACCCACTTTCAGTTTCAGTTCAGTTTCAACTAAGTCAGTTAATCCACAATAGAAGATAATACCACATTTGGCTAATGTTGCCCGGCAACATGTATTTTCAGCTGACTTTGTTGTCCATAAAGCTAACGCAGATGCGACGTGATGCGCATTCGTAATGATGCGGTTCGGCAAGTTTTAATTCCGTAGAAGTCATTGCAACTAGCTATAACCAAATACTACTATAGAGAACTGGCTAAATTCTACATCTAATTGCCTTATATCGTGGCACAATGTCAGCAGCAATGCATCAAAACAATAGATAAATCTATCAAACCGGAATTAGAGAGAGCAACCGGAGATCGTGAGAAGGCAGACGCTAATAGTATAAAGAAAATTAGTATTGAATTTCAACGTCTCACATAGAATTGATAGCCCCGGAGTGAGATATTGTAAGAAAGTTACTTTATATAAAAATGACACATAGCTTAAAATGATAATCACTTTTATGGCTTTGGAATTTTAAGAAAAACTGTACAAAGCTCTTATCAAGAATAACTGAAACATTTATTTATCTTTAATAAGTAAACATATTTAAGTCACAGCTTTATATAAAATGCTTTTGCTTTCAATATCTTCCAGCCAAATAAAAACACATCGAACACCTTTGAAACATTGTTACAATTTATTGCTGATATTCTGTTAACTAAATACAACAGTATTTCGTGTTTTATGCACATTATTAATAAACTTTTTAATATTATTACACTTACCAAGCAACACACAGGAAAAAACTTAACTTTATATGTGTGATAGGGTTTCGGGATTACTACAGTAAGTCTGTAGTTTCAAAGAACTCTTATTAAAATCAATTGCAAAATATTTTTACAAAGACTTTTAGTTATTTTGAGTTTTATGTCATCTTTTTGGGTTTCTTGCGGTATAGATTGTTTAATAAATAGTCTCCAAAAAGGGTCTCACAAAAATATAAATAGAGAGCGTGTCGTGTGGAAACCGATGTGGTATAGAAAGTTGTACGGTTGTTTTGCGGTGTAAATAACTAAATACATATATATCTAGATATTCCAAATACATATCTATATATAAAATCAGTACACATTTATATGCTTGTATATGTATGTATATATAGGTGTATATATGTATGTATGTGTATATATATTATGTATATTCACTACTAGACACACAGCTAAATAGGTTCATAGTACACACACACAAGCACACACACACATCTAACGTACATGTGTATGTGCCGGGGTTACATCAAATTGCGTTTTCTTTATCGTACAGTTATAATTAGGTGGTACTTGACAGGCCTGTTATTGTGTGCGCGGCTCTGCTCAGTTTCAAATAGTTAGTTATAGGGACGATGTATGCTTCATATACTATGGCATTATCTTTTTGCGTAATGCCGGCATTGATTGTGTTGTGCGTGAAGTTTCGATAGGTGGTAGGTGGTAGTAAATAGGTGAAATGAGATCTTATTACCCTTAATTCTTTAGATCTGTTTAGTTAATTGTTTTCTTGTTTTACTAACCTAAGAGATATTGTGCTTTTTGGATTGCAGTCGAGTCGTCATTTTTAGTATTTCTTGTTTTTTTTTCTCATCGGGATCACAATTAGGTTTACGAAATCATAATGTAGAATCAGAACATATGTTGAAAGTTAGCTAGGGATAGTTTTGGTGCCATTTTACTTCAGGGGAAGACATAAATTTGTGCTTTGTCATTTTGAGCAAGGAAAATACAAGAGGTTTCTTAGGAGCAGTATTCAGCTGCACAGGAAATAATGCAAAGTTAGGAGTAGTATTTCAAAAGATGTTTGAAAATGAAGTTCAGAAAATGGCAGCGCATAGAATCTATAATAAAATATTTCGTTATTAATGAGTTTATAATATAAACTTTATATAGATCCCAGATCATTTCTGAAGTCATCCGAAAAGTATGCAGTGCATTTATGGAAATTCAGAAGGGACTCGCAGCCAACAAAATTGAAATTTGCTATAAATTTCCATTTCACACCTGACCATAAGTTTGCATGTTTTGATTATAATACTTGGAGCTTAACGTTGACTTTTTTCGAGTGTTTTGAATCCTCAACAGACAGCCTAGTCTACAAGTCGAACACCCGCCTCCACGTTTTCGGCAATGCTGACTCCCTTGGTCTTCTTCTTGCCCTCCGTTGCTGGCTTCTTCTTGTTCAATGCCAGTGTTTCGGGCTCATCCTGTGATTGTTGCCGCTTGCCACCACCGCCGCCGCCTCCTCCGCCTGCTCCATTGCTACGCAGCTTGAAACGCGTCGTGGCCGCAGCCGCATTATTGTTGGCGCAATTGCAGATGGCATCGAAGATGCGGACCACAAAGCCGCGGGCGCGATTCACAACTTTGCCGTTCTTAAAATCTGGTATGGCGAAACCTAGACAGATTAGTGCCAAAGCAGATGTGCGGAAACAAAAAGAGGTTCGGTGAGAGGCGTACAAGAAAAGTGCCACGAAAAATTCGCATGCGATCAAGCAAAATAAAAGTTAAGAAATTAATTGAAGTAGCATCGCAAAGTGAGAATTATTTTTTAATTGTTGCCCCTAGTTAATTGAGGCCTGTCACACCTGTGGCACTGCCACGCCCCCAGCAACGAGATTATATAGAGAGGCAGGCTACGCGAAGACGACGCATTCGCGTGTTATCATGAAGCTCGACCAATTCGCATCATCGGCAGCATCACGACATAGTGTCGACAACAGATCCCGCTGCAGGTCCTGCCAATTGCTGCTCGGGCTGCTGCTCCTCCTACCGCGCATCAGCGACGGCGTCAACATGCAACAATTTCTACAATCGCTGGACATGATGCGTAACGGTTGTGTGAGCAAGTTTAATGTGGACATAGCGATACTAGATCGCATACGTGATGGCGATTTTGATCTGGAGCCCACCAAAGATCTTATGGTATGTCGTATATTAAAATAGATTCTTATAATACTTCCTATTCACACGATTTACCCAATAGTGCTATACTAAGTGCGTGGCCCAGCTGGCGGGCACCCTCACCAAGAAGGGGGAGTTGAGTGTACCTAAGGCCACTGCTCAGATGCCTATCATTCTTCCGGCAGAGATACAGGAGCCTGCCAAGGCGGCACTCGATCACTGCAAGGACGTGCGTAAGTAGAAACTCTTTAAGAAAATTATAGATTTTGAAATATTATCGATATTCTATATGAACTATTATTAACTTGCATAAAAAGGATTGCAAACAAAATGAACTTAATTTTTAAATAGTAAAAAACTACCTCAATTTGCACTTTTAAATATTCACTGAATCCTTTTAAGCTTTGCACCCCTTTCGACACTCCTCAATTAAATATTCTTTCTTTCATTGTTTTCCTTTGTTCGCCCGAGCACCACTTGAGACCGTTGCCAAGCACTTAAGCACTTTGTCGAACGCACTTGACGTTGAGTTTTCACGAAAATCCCACTTTTCACACAGAGAAAAACTACAAGGACTCATGCGAGAAGATCTACTACATAAGCAAATGCATGGCGGACTTCGATCGTGTACACTTTAAGTTTCCATAGCAGAAGGATTCTATTTGGCTTCAACAACTTACTCGGTCGCTTCTCCTTGCCCTGCAGAAGAGGAAGAATAGAAAATGAATTGTCTTTTGTTTCGATCTAACGGATAATAATAAATAATTAGCCAACCTGTTGCGATTTCTGTGCCTCGGCGAGCGCACGCTTATTTGCCTCTGTTTCGGCATGCTGGACCACCTCATCGATGAACTCATGCAGGACGGTCATGTTCTTGGGATTCTCTTTGAAGTGCTCGATGCGCGCCTCCAGCGTTTCTGTCTCAATGCTGTCCGGCGAGGCGGGCTCGGGTTCCGCAAATCTTGCGTGCATTTTCAATTCCAAAACAATTACAACGATTGCTTTTTGATTAATCCAAAATGTTGAGCTCCCTTTGCCAACCTTTGCCTTTGTCGAACGATTTGCGATTGGGTATGTACAAGAGGTTTGCTTTGCGTGCGCTGCTGCTGCTACTGCGTGCCTTGGCAGCGATTCTGTTAAAAATCAATAGATGCCACTGCACGAGTCCCGCACATGCGTGGTGTGTGCGTGCCGCGAGCTGCGTGTGGTTGGGGGTAGTTGTTAATTTCAAGAACCAGGGGTTAACTTGTGTTCAATGCTCTTTGCTGTTTATTGCATGTGGTATAAACAGAGTTTTACACTTAAATATCTAGTGGTGGTGGAGGAGGGGAGGGGAATAATGTTGGTAAGGTTGTTATAAGGTGATAAGGCTACTCCAGATGTGATAAATCATCCAGCTCGGGCGGTTCCCGCACTATTTCCGTTTCAATGATCAACGAATTGACATCCACAATGCTCTGAAATGCGTATAAACAGCATATTAGAGTATGAGGAATTTAGGGAGTCGGCAGGTACCCAGGACTGCTACACACATTATCATTGCTGCGCGAAGTTGATAACAAACTACTGGCACCGCCAACGCCACTGCTGACGCCGCTGCCACCGCCAAGGCTTCCACTGGACGATGAGTTCGAATTGGAGGCATTCGCGCCATTTGCCGATGACGACGAAAGCACCACACTGTGCGGCGAGCTGCCACGTCGCACCACTTTAGCCTGCGACTGCTGCGGTGAGTTCTGGGTGACAATGACAAACTTCTGCGGCGGTTGATTCGCCTGTATAGCGCGTATTTGCGGCAGGGCAGCAACCACAGGACTTCTAATAAAAAAAGAAGAAGAACAAAGTTATCATTAGTATCGTGCATCAAATTAGACGAAGTAAAAGGTCCAGCCTGAAGAAAAGTCTATAACAACTTATCAACCTAGAAGATACTTCTATAACCTTATACATTGAAAGCTATTAAAACTGCTTTCCCGGATTATGCATTCTTTAAGTTTAACAACTTACCCCTGCCTTTGCGCGTTGGGCATGGATACTCGTCCGATAGTTGTGGCCGTTTGGGCAGCACTTGTGATGGGCGCTGTGTTGATGCTGCTCGAAGACAGGGTAATGGTACTGCTCGCAGGTGCATTGCGCACCTTGACAACAGCCTGGCATAGTGAGGGGCCCAAGAAGCCGAAATCAATCTTGTACTCTTCAGCAATATCTGGTGCACTGCGCATTTGCTTCAATATTGGTGGACAGCATTTCTGGAGCATGGCGCGTATGTGACCAGCAGCTGTTTTATCCGTGTTGCTCATCGATGTTCCGAGCAGATGCGGTTCGATGCGTTCAGAGATAAACTTGAGCCGTGGTATGATAAATACTTTAATCACCTCACCACCCAACTCAGAGAGACCAGCAATGGAACCATAAAGCGATGACAGATGCGTTTTATCATTCTGCAGAGCTTTGCTGAAGATGCTGTGGGGGTCAGAAAAGATCTTAAGTATATTAATCAACTGAATCATTGGGGTGCACTTACCGCGTTACACGAGTTTGTAGATTATTTGTAAGGGTGTTGAAGATCTTGCATATTTGTGCTATGAGACGGGACGCAAAATCACGCAAAGCCCAATGATTGTCCAGCTCTGGACGCATGCAAAGCTGCTTGGAGACAATACAAGTCATCACTGAGGGTATCAGCTCATGCAGCTAAAAAAATAAGAAGAAAGTTAGTAAATTTCTCTTGAATTGCAACTTATTTTAGTTTAAACTCACGTATTTCTCCAAGAAGAGCGATGGATTGTCAAGCAGAGCGCGCACCATTCGCATCAAATAGATCAGCAGCGCCAGATTATTTTGTACAACGTTAACTTTAACGCCTTCGGCAATGAAGGTGCACATGCGAGGCAACATCTCGTGTAGACCAGGATCGGAACCGAGAGATTGTAGCGCTTCGGCGCGTCGTGGCTCATCGGAGCCCACACAAGCCTCGGTGATTTCTTTGTAGTACAATTGCTGCTCCACGGACAACTCGTGCGTGGCCAGTTGCTTGACGTGTACAATTTCAACGTTCTTGAGTTTGTGTATTTTGCCCGTAGTGGGTTTGCCAGCGACATCTTTGTTGAGTCCCTGATCTAGTTTAATAACCGGATTAACAGAGTCCAGAAACTGCGAGTCTTTGGAGAGGGGCGGTGGATTTTCCGGCACTGTGGGCTGTATGCCTTCCACAACAAACCAATGAGATCGTAGGTTGAGGTCTAATGGTATTTTCACAGAACTGTTTGCGGTTATTTCACTCAAATCGATCTCCTTGTCCTCCGTGAAGTGTAACTCACGTCCGCCACCGGATGCAAAGCGAAATGGTATAAAATCCTTGGCCACAAACCCATACTGCGGCTCAATGTTTCGCACCTTCAGCGACATGTCGATGTCCTTAACCGTAAGCTTTTGTCGCTTTGCGTGGTGCATGAACTTGGCGGCATCCTGTACAATGCGTTTCAGTTTAATGGAAACATCTTCGGCAAGCTCTTTAGCGGCATCGTCCGATAGTGAGCCGACCCCAATGCTTTCGGCTATTACTTTCATCGATTCGGCGGATATGCTGGAGCCGTACAACATGCTGCTGCCGGCATTGCTGTTTTTTGATGTTTTGTTACTCATTTCAGAAAATAAACGAAGATTTTAAACCCAAAATGCAGAAGACTTATTCTTCTAGCTGTGGGTAGATATGGCAGACTGTTGCAATAGCGTGAGTCACTATCGATATTTCAGTTGCCATGGATAATCCAGTGCTGTAAAAATTCCGCATAGTCGGGCGGGTGCAATCGAATAGTTCGATTGTTAATGCATACAATACATCGATATGGTTTATCATCCCTAATTCACAGTTTCTTTTCTTTATTTATGTTCGCACCTTGTGGCTTTTTTGTTTTATTATTAAAATTATAGACTATATATTAAAAATCATATTCAACGTTATGCCGTAAACTATAAAAAGCCATTTTACGTGTATATTATGATGAAGAATTAAGTGCAAGTGCATTGAAGCATGTCGCGTCGCGCCTTTCGAACAAAGCAGCAGCAGCAGTGAAAATTCAACGCGAGACTGCAAAGTGAAAACGGCGCCATTTTAAGAAACAAAACAAAGCCACAAGCAATTGCAGAAAGTAAAACTTGAATGCAATGCAATTAAAGGCGCAAAAAGCATTTGCATATGCCCAAATAACAATTTCGTTATCTTTGTGCACAATCAATTAACGCTAAAAAGAAAATATAAAACGTAAGTGTGTGTGTGTGCGCGCGAGTCTGTTAGTTTGTGTGTGAGAGTGTCGCCTTCTTTTGCCCCCGTTCTCCATCGTCATTGTTGCTGCACTCTTTGGTTTTATATTCATGTGTGTGTGTCTGTGTTTGTCTGTCTGTCGCGTTTTGTGGTTTGACCCAGTTTGATTGTCAAAAATTCTGAACGTGCTGTAATTAATGTGGCCAAGTTGATATTTAAGCGTTGTTGTTGTCCTTGTTGTCTTTGCTTCACAGCGCCGCCCTCGAGTCAAAATATGAGCAGTGGCCAAAATGAGGCAGCAGCAGCAGCAAAAAAGGAAAAGGTTTTCGAAACGCAGCAACGTACACAAGAATCCTGCAGTGAAAATGAGGTAAAGTAAATGCAAAATTCAAGTTAAGCTCACTCGTGATCAACTAATGAGAAACATGCAGTTGGTATATAGAGAAAACTGTAAAACTGTTTACACCACCTACATTTGTATACATATACACAAACATACATACAAACATCAATACATGTGCAAGTTTGTGTGCATGTGTGTACGTGCGGATTGACACACATCTGTGTATCTCAATATTCCTCATTTCGTCATTAGTCGCTTTCTCTGATCGATAGATCAAGGGTTACCAAACAGCTGTTTGTATTTAAACTGTGTATGCTTTACACTTTTTGAATAATTATGACTACTTCAAAATATCAATTATTCAAAATGTTTAAAGTAATTGCAATGGTAATAAACATATTGTTAACTTCCACACCTCAGTTTCTTCTGTGTTTAGTATATATCGAGTGAACTTAACTTAAGTGTTTAATTAAAACAGTTTTATACGAAATGCTTTGCTTTTTAGGAAACTGATTCCATTACGGATCAATCAAGTCAATCGAAGTCAACGAAATCAGCAACACAATTTAGCGTGCAACGTTCGGATACTGATGGACTGCGCATGAAAATATCGGCGATAAGAAATCCACCCACAGTAGTGGCAGTAACAACAAAACCTGCGACTAGTTTTCAAAATTCAACTGTGAAAAAAACTATTCACGAATTACCTGCAGCTGAAAATTCGCGAAAGAAATTAGGAAAAGTGCATAAAATGAGCGATGCTCATGAGCCGAGCGGCTGCTCGACGGAGGCCAAGGACAAGCATAAAGAGAAGGAGAGGGAAAAGGATAAGGTGAAAGTCTTGTCAACTGTAAACACAACCAAAAAGATCAAAGTCAAACGCAAGAAGATTGCACAGAAAAGCAGCAACAACAATAACAATAATAATCATAATAACAATAACACAAGTAATAATACTAATAGCAAATCGAAGCGAGCCCCAGCAACGGCCTTCAGTTCCGACTCCGAAGATGATTTGCCATTAAAAGTTCACATGCAACGTGCGCCACGTTTGCTGCTGACTGCCATAGGAGGAGGTATTCAGGCGGGTCAGGGACATGGCGACCATATGGGAATCACGAGCAGCGATAACGAGGAGTTGCCCGATTTGGTTAAGGCGGCCATTAAGCGTGTGGAAAGCGATGCTGAGGACAATAGCAGTGTGACAACAACAGCAACAGCTGCTAAGATAAAGCAACAGTTGCCGCAATATCAGTCGACTCTGCTGCAGGACTTCATGGAGAAGACACAAATGTTGAACCATACGCCCAGTTTGTCATCACATACAGCACAGCCTAAAATGGCCACAGAGAACAACAGCAATTCCACCAACACCAGCAATATCACTAACAACACGCAGCTGCAGCAGCGCAAGCGACGGGGTCGGCCAAAAAAGTTGCAATCAACTGCTGCTGCTCCATCCTCTGCTACTGCATCTGTTGCTGCTGGGGCTGTTTCCGTTTCAGTGCCCACCATTAATGAATCGGCAGATTCTGGAGTGATAAGCACAACACCATCACCCAAAATGCAGCAGGCAGCATCTGTAGATATTCCCAAGCCTAAAATTGATATGGCCTATCTGGATAAGCGTATGTATGCAACGGAACGAGTGTTGTATCCACCACCACGCAGCAAGCGACGGCAGAGCAACAAGAAGGCCAACAAGGAGGAGCCACAGCTGGATCCGCTTTGGCGCGAGATCGATGTTAATAAGAAGTTTCGCCTTCGCAGTGTTAGTGGCTATAAGAGCGACGGTGGTGGCGGTGGCGGCGGCAGCGGTGGTACGTCCAACACCATCTGTAGCAAAATACTGGCAGCCAAAAGCGGCTATGTCTCAGACTACGGTAGCGTGCGGCATCAACGGCACAATCACAATTCAGGCTACAAATCCGATGCCAGCTGCAAGAGTCGGTACAGCAGTCGCAGCTGTGCGAGCCGGCGCATGAGTCGAGCCAAGAGTTGTGGCTATCGTAGCGATTGCAAGGAATCGTCCGGAAAGTCAAGCAAATCCTTGCGTCGACGTCGACGCGCATCTATGCTAAAGAGTAGCCACGAACAGGCGTCGACTGCATTTAGTGATGACCACGATCAGGACATTTTGCAGCTGGCAGGCCTCTCGCTGGGACAGAGCAGCGAGGAGAGCAATGAGTACAGTAGCAAGCCCAGTCTTAAGTCCCTGCCCAGCACTAGTGCCAGTAAGAAATACGGTGAAATCAATCGATTTGTCGCCACCGGACAATATTTTGGAGGAGCAGCTAAAACAGCAAGCATTGGACTATCTGGATTGGCTGTTAGTGGTGCCGCAAGCACAACAACAACTCCAGTAGCGGAAAGCTTTATGCAGGGTATGTATATTGTGTATGCATTCATGGTTATGTTACTAATTCATTGTATGCTTTACAGGAAAAATAATGATACAGCGCAAGCATTCCATCAGTCAGGACACAATTGTACCCAGCAAAAGCGCCTGTAAGATCAAGAGTCGACGTTCCTCCGCCGCCAGCATGTGTAGCAGTTATGTCTCGGGTGTGTCGCGGATGCGTCGACGACATCGTCGCAAGAGTTTCAGTCACTCGAAATCTCTGAACATTGACTCAAAGCTGCTTACCGAGATCGACATAATTGCGAGTACATTTAGTGCACGTTGTCGCATACAGGATGATCGTCTGACAGCGAGTAGTGGCAAGGAAAAGCTACTTGCAGACGCGAACAAATTGCAGGCTACGCTTGCAGCCCCACTAGCAACAGCATTGCCGCTTCTGAATGGAGGCGGTTTTGGAACTCCTACGTCGGCAAGCTCTGCAGCTAAGCCACTTAAACGTGCGCTTAAGAAACGCAAGCTTAATGAACCTTTAATCGACTTTGCCATGCTCTCTGCTAGTGCTGGCAATGCTAACGGCATCATCAGCAGCAACATCACAAACAGCAATGGAAACGGCGCCAAGCGACGCCACAAGAAATCGAGTAACAATAGCGGTGGCAGCAACAGTTCCAGTCCCGATGATCACAAATTGCCACTAAAGAAGCGTCATTACTTGGTCACAACTGGTGCCGAAGTGGCCACTGCATTTGCCAGTAATGGCAAGCTAAATGCGGAAGCGTGGGCAGCTGCTGCAGCGGCAGCTAAAAGCAGCGCCAACACTAAAGCTCAAGCCCAATTTAACGCCAAGAAGCTAACACCGAAGAAGCGTCATCTGCTGGTCAGTCAAGAGGTGACTGGATCTGGCGCTGGAGGAGCAGCAGGTGCTGGCAACGCATCGCCCTTACGTATTGTTGTTGACAACAATTCCATAAGCGGTGGCAAACTGCTGGACATCTCGCCTAGTTCTCTCTGTTCCCTCAAGCAGCAGCGCCGTCAAAGTGGCAAATCCAAGACCTCAAGTCTCGTGGCATCTCGAGAAATACCTCTACAGCAACTACAATCGCCTGCAGGCAGCAGCAGCTGTCCACCGCCGGGTGTCTTTGAACCATCCGTTGAGCTGGAAATACAAATACCTATTGGAAAGCTAAACGAATCTGTCATTACAAAATCCGAGGTGGAATCACCTTTACTGGCTGCATTGGACCTTAAAGAGGATGCCAAGAAGGAGCAATGTCAACGGGTGTTGGAAACTCTTTTGCACAAAACTGGCGGCAATTTGTTGCTTAAGCGCAAGCGAAAGAAAATCAATCGAACCGGGTTTCCCACTGTGCGACGTAAGAAGCGTAAAGTAAGCATCGAACAGGCAACCGCAGTGACTCCACAACAACAACAGCCTCAGCAGCAAACGCAGCCAGAACAGCAACTGACATTGCCGTCCACTCGTGAAACCCGCAGCAATAGTTCCTTAACAACAGCAGCTGTAAATGTGATGGACTGTGAACGAGTTCCACTTGTCGGCGAGGCGAGGGAAACCTTTGTGGCTCGCAGCAGCAATCAGCGTACCCCGCGATTATCTGTCGTGGCGCTAGAGCGATTGCAGAGACCACAAACACCAGCCAGTAGTAGTCCTGGTAGAGGCAGGCCCCGCGGCAGAGGTAGACCAAAAGCTCAGCCAAAACAGCAGATCCCACAGCCGGCTCCGGTGGAATTACAACCAGCAAAGAAGCGCGGACGGACTGCCAAGCAAGAAGAATTGCCGACCACTCCCAAAGCGGAGCGTAAACTGGAAAATAGCATTAAATTACCTGCAGGCGTAGATCCCAACACGAATTTCAGTTGTCAAATTCGCTTGAAAAGGCGTAAGAATATAGCACAACAGCATCAGCCACCCGAGGACTCGACGCCTCCATCGAATGAAGATCAATTGCAAATCGATGCGGAGGCTGAGGCCAAACGCCTTCAGCAACCGTTTCCACCCACTGAACATGAGCCACTGCCTGCCCACGAGTCTACGTCGAATGTGGCTACAGACTACGCCAGTTGCAGTGACACCAGCGAGGATAAGTGCAGCATAGCCTCACAGCAGCGCAAGCGATCCAAGTTAAAGAAGGACTATCTGTTGGCTGGACTCTTTTCCAACTACTTTAAACAGTCTACAGTTGCAGTGGCGGCAGCAGCAACAGTTGCCGCTGCAGTAAAACAGCCTACCAAGAAACCAGCAAGAGATGGAGATGGAGCAGACTCCCAGCTGGGTAGTGTTCTGATGCCGCCGCCGCCTTATTGCGAACGTTATTTCAGACGGAATCAAAATGACTTTGAGCTACCATACGATCTTTGGTGGGCATATAGTCATGACAAGCTGCCGACGCGACATGTGGTGCCATCGTGGAACTATCGCAAAATACGGACGAATGTCTATGCAGAGTCGGTGCGCCCGAATCTTGCTGGATTTGATCATCCGAATTGTAATTGCAAGCCACAGGCGAGTGGTGCTTGCCTGGATAACTGTTTGAATCGCATGGTCTACACGGAGTGTGCGCCTAGCAATTGTCCGGCAGGAGACAAGTGCCGCAATCAGAAGATCCAACGTCATGAGGTAGCGCCTGGTGTGGAACGATTCATGACCGCAGACAAGGGATGGGGAGTGCGGACCAAGCTGCCCATTGCTAAGGGTACCTACATACTGGAATACGTGGGCGAGGTGGTAACAGAGCGGGAGTTTAAGCAACGTATGGCCAGCATATATCTAAATGATACGCACCACTATTGTCTGCATCTGGATGGTGGCCTCGTCATCGATGGCCAGCGCATGGGAAGCGATTGTCGGTTTGTCAATCACTCGTGTGAGCCAAACTGTGAGATGCAAAAGTGGAGCGTGAACGGATTGTCACGAATGGTGCTCTTTGCAAAGCGCCCTATTGCGGAAGGAGAGGAGCTCACGTACGACTATAATTTCTCGCTATTTAATCCCTCTGAGGGTCAACCGTGTCGCTGCAATATGCCACAGTGTCGTGGTGTAATTGGTGGCAAATCGCAACGCGTAAAACCACTGCCTGCGGAACTAAAGCCCGCCCCAGGAACTGAAGGCACTGCTGGCGTTGGAGCTGCCAATGGCGGTCAGAACGGACGACAGCGCAAGCACAAAGCCAAGAAGCATGCCCAACGTCAGCAGCAAGCAGCCAAGGATGCTGCCGAAGTGGTAACACGGGTGCAACAGCTCTCGGAGAAGGAAAAGAAGTTGGTCAAGCAGTGTGGCATTTTTCTAGTGCGGAACTTTGAAAAGGTAAGCAGACTTAAAACTTCTAAGAGTACCTTCTCTAATACTTTCTCTCTATCTATCCACAGATTCGTCGATGCAAGGCCAAACGCGCTGCGGCGAAGTCTCAGGCAGTTTCCACAGCAATGACTGCTGGTGACGCTAACGTACCTGGTCGTCGTCCATCCACTCCCTCATCGACTTCTATGTTGGCTGCTCAGATCTCGGCTTTGTGTACGCAACGCAACATAAAAACACGTGGACTCACGCAGGCGGTTCAGGATCCGGAACTGGAGAAAATGGCTAAAATGGCGGTGGTGCTACGGGATATTTGTTCAGCTCTGGAGTCTCATAAAATGTTTGAACTGCTTGCTGCGGTGTCCAACAATAAGAAGAAGAAGCAACTGAAGACATCCCGTGTAGATTTTAAGACAATACAAACACAAGTTGAGCAAGGACATTATAAGACGCCCCAGGAATACGATGAGCAAATGCTACAACTATTTGCTGATGCGCGTCAACTGCACGGTGAAGATGAGACTAAGTCCAAGGCGGTACAGACGCTAATTGATAGCTACGAACAGCACAAGACGAGCAATTATCCGCAGTTACTGGAGATTCTTGGTAAGCCCGAAGGTCTGCTAAGCTTCAAGCCAAAGGAAAAGTCTGAGCCCCTAGCGAATGTGCCAGAGCAGTCCGATCAGAAACTTGCTCAGGATCCAGGTGTGGATCTGTCGAAAGCCAATGCAGAGTTAACGCTTCCCGAACTGTTACCAACGGATGAGGAGGATGTCATACGCTGTATATGTGGACTGTACAAGGATGAGGGCCTTATGATTCAATGTGCCAAGTGCATGGTCTGGCAGCATACAGAATGCACTAAGGCGGACATTGATGCCGAAAACTATCAGTGCGAACGATGTGAGCCACGTAAAGTCGACCGTGAAATCCCGCTGGATGAATACACAGAGGAAGGCCATCGGTACTATCTATCGCTGATGCGAGGTGAACTGCAAGTTCGCCAGGGAGATGCGGTGTATGTGCTACGCGACATACCTATCAAGGATGAGACGGGCAAAGTTGTGCCAAGCCAGAAGCACACGTACGAAACGATTGGAGCAATTGATTACCAGGAATGCGACATCTTTCGGGTCGAGCACTTGTGGAAGAACGAGGAGGGAAAACGTTTTATCTTTGGACATCACTTCTTGCGTCCACATGAAACTTTTCATGAGCCTTCGCGTCGCTTTTACCCTAACGAAGTTGTACGTGTCTCGTTGTACGAGGTGGTGCCTATTGAGCTAGTGATTGGACGATGCTGGGTACTGGATCGCACCACATTCTGCAAGGGACGACCGGTGGAGTGCAACGACGAGGATCATTGCTTTATATGCGAGCTACGCGTCGATAAAACGGCACGTTTCTTCTCTAAGGCCAAAGCCAACTATCCGGCGTGCACTAAGAGCTATGCGTTTAGAAAGTTTCCGGAAAAACTAAAAATCTCAAAGAGCTATGCGGTAAGCCAAGAAGGAAACATAATCTTGTCATTCGATTTAAATTTTTTATGTTTTTGTAGCCACATGAAGTGGATCCATCGTTGTTGAAAACGAGAAAGCAAAAGACTGATATAGACGTAGCAGGGACGCCCAATAAAATGAGCAGGCAGGTCCAGAGAAACGCTCAAGCATCGGGAAATAGAAAGCAACGAACGACAACAGCAGGATCACCAGCAGAAACTTCTGTTCAAGTTCTGACGCCAGTGGCGCCGAACGGGCAGGTATGTTAAGAGTTATTTTGAGAATTATAATTTGAAATTATAATTTAATGCGAAATTAAATACAGGTGCTTAAAAAGAAACGATCACGCTTGGAGAACGTCCTTAACACGATGAAGCTAAAGTGTTTGGACGCGCAGACAGCTCAGGAGCAGCCTATCGACTTAACTTATTTGCTAAGTGGACGCGGAGCCCGGCAACGTAAGACAAACTGCGTGAACAACAACAGAAGCAATTCGGGCACACCTTGCGCCTAGTGGACGCTTAATTATTTAGCCATGTACATAAATATAAATATAAACTTTAGAGGCATAATGTACTACTATTTATACATATAATAATGTAATTGTAATTTTATGTTTAGCACTAGTTGATAAGTTGTAAAGCGCATAAAACGGTGATAGTAGTAATTCTAGTTTGTAAATTGTTATAAACAAATTCTTAAACTTATTGTCATAAACGATTTATCATTTTGCAATTATTTATACAAACTGGCATGCATGATTTTCATGATTATTGCAATTATTTATACTTATACATCTGCTATTTGATTCTTTTTACACACCTGTCTGCTTATTTATGTAAACTTTATTAAGCATCTATATAGACAAATTATTATCTATGCGTTTCGAAAATTGTTTCATGCATTTCCAACTATTATTATGTTTTACAAAAACCAAGGCCCATTTTTAAGAGCGTTTAGCATTGTTATTTTAATTTATTATGTATTATGTATTATGTTATGGCTGCTTATCAAACTACTTGGCACACAACAAGTAGTTCACTCAACGCGCGATTATTTTTAAATTATGTAATTAACTTGAAAATTGTTATCAACTTCTAACACAAATTTGAAATTAAAATATATATTTTCCATTAACAAGACATAAACTAATTTCATAATTTAATCAGTCTGCTAAATTATTGTTAAATTAACCGATAAATACTCAACTCTAATAAAATCACCTGATTTTTATTAGTAAATTGTGGGACTATAAAAACAAAGTTAACAATGAATACAGTATCAACTCAGAATTATTTGAACTACCGCTAATTGTCGATAAATCAGTATCAAAATTATCGATTGTGCATATTATCGACATCGAAGAAGCAACCCTGACTTAGAGTTTCTTTTTTGTTGGCACGTTGATGAACGACCAACACATTGGGGCAGCCTTAATCAAAAATAATAATAAATCAATTAAAATTAGGCCAGTGCCACCGAGTCCCATTGTGCAGCAGCCAGGCGTTGGATTACTTGATCAAGGTCAACTGTAAAAACAACGACAACAACAAGTGAGCCGCCGACAATGAGTCAATACGCTAACATTTTGCAACGTGAATTTCCGGCCATTGACAATGAGCTGAAGGATTATGTTGAGGGCGTCTTAACGGGGAGCATCGAAGATTTTGATACGTGCGATGACATCTTCGAAGCCGTTGGAGATATACTCCAAGGTATCGACTGCGAACGATCCGAGGATAGTATACGTGCCCTATGTGATGAGTTCCTCAATATAATGAAAAACAATTCAAAAAATGTGGAACGCAAGGTTTTAAATGCGCCGGTTAACATTGAAGAAATGGCCAAAAACATGGAGAGAATGGACAAGGACATGCAGAGTATTTGGGTGGTCAACAAGGATGGTGGAAATGTAAGTATTGTATACAGTATTTACAAAATATATGTATGTATGGAATGCAGCTAAAGTCATTTCTACTTTATAGAAAGTGGACACCAAAAAGCTAGAAAAGGCGGAGGCAAAACTGATGCAGAAGCAGGAGAAACGTCAGGAGGTAACCAAAGCAGGTGTCGTTCCAGTGGCTGTCAAACTGCAGACTGCAACTGCTTCCCAGGTGACCAACAAAAAGAATACGAAACTGGACCAAAAGGGTCTAAATCGCTCCATGGACATCAAAATCGAAAACTTTGATTTGGCCTTCGGCGAAAAGTAAGTAAATTTATTGGTACACACAGAACACAGAGCGTAATCGATTAAATCAGCTGTTAAATAACAGGCTAACATCTGTGAGAACGATGATTTGGTGGCAATGTTTACGATAAATATTTAAAACAATTTGCATTACCCTCTTTATTATCATTAATGACTCAATTTCCTTACATAGAGTTCTTCTGCAAAATGCCAATCTACTGCTGTCCTTTGGTCGTCGCTATGGACTGGTTGGTCGCAACGGTCTGGGCAAGACGACATTGTTGCGGATGATTGCTGAGCGTCAGTTGCAAATACCATCGCACATCTCTGTGCTGCATGTGGAGCAGGAGGTGGTTGGCGATGACACCCCTGCTGTGGAAAGTGTGCTCGAATGCGATACGGAGCGTACACGACTCTTGACGAGAGAAAAGGAAATTCTGGCTGCCTTGAATAATGGAGTGCAGGATGCTGCTCTTTCCAGCGAGCTGAGTGAGATCTATACGTCGCTGCAGAATATTGAGGCAGATAAGGCTGTGGCACGCGCTTCTGTGATACTTAAGGGTCTTGGCTTCGATGCAGATATGCAGTTAAGGCCGACTAAATCATTCTCCGGTGGCTGGCGTATGCGTTTGGCTTTAGCGCGAGCGCTGTTCTCCAAGCCGGATCTGCTGCTTCTTGATGAGCCGACGAACATGTTGGACATTAAGGCCATCATTTGGCTGGAGACTTACTTGCAAACGTGGCCCACAACCATTTTGGTAGTCTCTCACGATCGCAACTTCCTGGACACGGTACCCACGGACATACTCCATCTACATTCCCAGGAGCTGGAGGCGTACAAGTAAGTCCATCACCTAGACTGATCACTTCAATATAAGCTTATTCAAATCGTTTGTTTCTTAATTAGGGGAAATTACGAGCAGTTTGAGAAGACAAAGACGGAGAAACTTAAGTCGCAGCGCCGGGAATATGAGGCACAATTGGCGCACAGGCAACATGTCCAGGAATTCATTGACCGCTTCCGTTACAATGCAAATCGTGCGTCTTCTGTGCAGTCGAAAATTAAGATGCTGGAAAAGCTGTAAGTGGAACTTTGGTCTTAAATTGGTTACACTGTTATCATATATATATATCTACACTATGCTTTAGACCCGAACTGAAGCCTGTGGAGAAGGAGACGGTTGTAACACTCAAGTTTCCTGATGTGGAACCGCTTAACCCGCCCGTGTTGGCAATCTCAGAGGTCTCGTTCCGTTACAATCCCGAAGATCCCCTGCCAATATTCAAGGGTGTCAATCTATCGGCCACGTCGGATTCGCGCATCTGCATTGTTGGTGAGAACGGTGCAGGCAAATCAACGCTGCTGAAGATTATCGTTGGACAGCTGAGCACCATCTACGGCAACATTGTGCTGCATCGCGGTCTGCGCATTGGTTACTTTGCCCAGCACCACGTTGATCACTTGAACATGCATGTGACCTGTGTGGGAGTATTGGCTGAACTATTCCCCGGCCGGCCCGATGAGGAATATCGCCGACAATTGGGTAGCTTTGGTATTTCGGGGCCCCTGGCCCTGCAGAGCATTGCTAGTTTATCTGGAGGACAAAAGTCACGTGTGGCCTTAGCGAAAATGTGCATGGGTGCGTTAGAGCCTTTTAATATTCATCATATACAGAATTGAATCTATGTTTATTCATTACAGCGGAGCCAAATTTCCTGGTGCTTGATGAACCGACAAATCATTTGGATATTGAAACAATCGATGCCCTGGGCCGTGCTATCAATGCTTTTAAGGTATTTCTACAGATATCAGGCTATAAACTCAACTCGATAATTAATTGAATTTATTTCTGATTTCAGGGTGGTGTCATTTTGGTTTCTCACGACGAACGTCTGATTAATGTTGTCTGCAAGGAGTTGTGGGTCTGCGGCAATCGCACAGTTCGCGCTATCGAGGGAGGCTTGGATGAATATAAGCGTGAGGTTTACAAGGAAATCGAAGCTAATAGTTGAATTTTATTTGTACAATATATGAAACAATTTAGCAATAAATTTGTAGTATGTCAATGATATTTAAACTAAAACAAATATAAATACAAAGTATTTGTTTCTCAAATCAAATCGGAAATTGAAAAATAAAAAGAATGACAAGAAAAATTCATCAAAAATTACTTTATTTTACTGGGTCTACTGCACTATATTCCTGCGCAGTTCAAACAGTATTAGGGTAAGTGCCGAAGCTACATTCAGACTGTCTACGCCTGCTGCCAGAGGAATATAGACGCACTTTCCTCTGCTGCCCACCAGCTCCATGAATCTATCAAAGGAACAATATAAGATTCAGTGTTATAAAAGTGATAAGCTTATAGCTTACTTGTAGGCATCGTCGCTGACGCCATGACTTTCGCCGCCAATGATGAGAATGTTGTGTGCTCCAGTTTGGTTAAGATGTGTGTAATCTAAGGCGCTGTTCTTTTGATTTCCCAGTTTTTCCACATTGCTTTCGGCAATGAAAACATGACAATCCTCAGCTGCTTCTGGCGGAATGTGCACTGCCAATTCCTCCCATGTAACATCGTCGCGAATGGGCAGACGAAACTGTCCACCACATCCTCCGCGCAGTGCTTTAGATTCCCATGGATCACAACAGCCATGTGTCACCAGTACTTGACTGCAAGGCAATGCAGCACAGGTGCGGATTATGCTGCCTAGGTTGTTGGGCTCTCTTATGTTGTCACAAACAACTGTAATGGGCAGTGGCTCACTGCGCATTTGTTGCTTTTCTACTCCCTGCACAGAAGGTCGATCAAAAATTGCCAGAAGCCCGGGAGGCGTTACCAGAGCGGACCATGTTTTCAGATTGTGCTGTGGCACTTTATAGATCTTTGTGTCTTGCTCATGCTGAGCCTGTGCCACCTGGTCGCGAAGCAGCGCCAATTGATCCTTCTGACTAAAGAACAGCGATTGCATTCGTAGACCACATTGCAGTGCTTCGTCAATGAGACGTCGGCCCTCGATAACGATCTGTTTCTGCTTGTCGCGGCGTTTGCGGGAACGTACATCGGTCAGTAAAGTGCTCATTAATGGATCCTGAAAGAGTTGGTCATAGAGTTATTCTAAACAGAAGTCAATCGAAATGGAACCTACTTGCAAATTAAGCCGGGTAAACTCCAAATTCAGCTCCTTGTCTTTAATAAGTGGCGCTGGGTCACGTTTAACCACCGGAGTTGTATCCTTTGCAACATTCGCAGGTGCTTTTACTTTTATAAGCTCAGATATTGCACTCTTTTGAGTCAGCTTCTTTTTATTTTGTTTACTGATTCCTGTTGTTTTGTGCTTGCGTAAAGCATCCCGCGTGTTGACCGGCTCATGGTGCAGCAATGAGTTTTCAAAAAGGTTCGCCTCAATTTCCAATGCTTCTTTGATTTCATCTTTTGCGCTGCCAGAGCTCCTGCTGCTGCTGAGGCGCAGTAAACTATAATTATTCACATTTTTAATATTAGCTTGAACAGCTCTTTTGAGAACGTTATAAAACATATTTGGAAAACTTAGCCGGATTCACCAGCAATCGAATTGGTATATCGATAAGAAATTCAAGTGGTGTGCAAAAGTGCATTAAAGTAAACATAGTCTTAACAGACAACATCGATAATTTGCTGAACTTTTATTATTATCATAATTATTGCATTAGTGAAATTTATGTGAAATGTATGTGATTTTCTTAGTATGGTTATGAGAAATACAGTACTATCAAAATATAATAAAATCAAGCAATTAGACAAATTCCTTACACCGGAACAATATTTTTTCTTTGTGGCAACGCTCAACAAGTGAATTTTAATACAATGGCAACTCTGGCCGTTGCGAACATTTAACGAAGTTCAATTGCAATTGGGCCTTCGACTTGAACCAATTCACAAGCCGGTTAGATATCGAGCCAAGTTAAGACAATCGAGGAAAACAACATGTTGAGTAAGTCCGTGCTAATTGGCGCCTGGGGAAAGCGGGCCTGCATTCTGCTGACGCAACGCGCGATTGGCAATACGCAAATCTTAAGGCAAGGCATCAAAAATCATGAGCCAAACAATTTGGAGAAACGTATGTTGGTCTGGACTGGAAAATATAAGAACGTAGCTGAGGTACCGACTTTTGTTAGGTATGCAAATTATTGTTTTAAATTATTGAGTAAGATCAATTCATTTGGGAACTTCCATAGTCAGGACCAAATGGAGCGGTGCCGCAACAAAATACGCATTAAATTGGCCAATGTGATGATGGGATTGACTGTAATTGGATGTGCCATTATGGTTTATAACGGTAAGCAAGCCGCCAAGCGAGGAGAGTCAGTGACTAAACAGAATCTGGAATGGCACAATCAGTTAAATCAGGCAGGCAATTCCAATGCTGCAGGATCAGTGACTGGAAAATAAGAATGGCGCTCACACCCATGAAAATATCAAAACATCAAAATATGTAGACTTTGTGTATTACCATTTTATTTTTAATTGTAGTTTGTAGTTTGTATGTAGTATTCAAATTGTTACACACACACACACTCAGCACTGATATTACAATTAGAAAAAGTAGTTTTACATAAAACAGATTCCAGCGAATAAATTTAAAAAGCAAAACAGCTGCGGAAAACATATGTGCTCCCTCGTAAAATAGGTTTGACATCTAGACACCCATTTGCCTAGTTTATGCAACTCTAGCCTATTTTATGCAAGTAAAGCCACAGTTTAGTTTTGGGAAAATTTCTCCGGGTGCACAATAAATTGAAATCAGAAATCGATAATAAGTATGCACTGCGAATTGGACATGCTGTTAACAGAAAATATCGATATTAAGTATTAAAATTGAAAAAATTATATTTAATGAAAAATAGTCTTGTTTATATTTTTAGGCCATGGAGTTTTAAATCAAATCACACCAAGTTAATAACTTGAAATTTAATATTTTCGAAGCTGACAACCAATTATGTATAATTCCAATTGGAAGAAGGGAATCTTACGACAATACATTTTTACCTTGTGGCAACGTTCAACAAGTGCATTTGTAATAAGCTAGATGGCAACTCGGGCATCGCGAACATTGCATAAAGTTCATCAATTCTAATTGAACCTTTGAATTGAACGGATTTAGAAGCCGGTACTATTTTAAACCAAGCTTAGAAAACAACAGGAGTTAAAATGCTGAGTAAGTCCTTGCTACTTGGTGCCTTGGGAAAGCGTGCCAGCACTTTGCTGACGCAACGCGCGATAAGCAACACGCAAATCTTGAGGCAGGGCATCAAAAATCACGAGCCAAATGATCTGGAGAAACGTATGTTGGTCTGGACTGGCAAATATAAGAACACTGCTGAAGTACCCAGTTTTGTTAGGTATGCAAACGTTTGCTGTTACTGATACAATAATGTTTATGACTATAATTGGAAATTTCCATAGTCAGGAGCAAATGGAGCGCTGCCGCAACAAGATGCGCATCAAATTGGCCAACGTGATGATCGGACTGACTGTGATCGGCTGTGCCATTATGATTTACAGTGGTAAACAAGCCGCCAAGAGAGGAGAATCTGTGACCAAGCAAAATCTCGAATGGCACAATCAGTTCAAACAGGCGGATAACTCTAACGCCGCTGGAGCAGCACCTGGCAAGTAAAAATGGCAGCCCAATATGACGAACATACAAAAAACCATCAAAGTGATTATACTCAAATCAGGAAATCTGTAGACCTTTTGGAATATGTTGTGTTCGAATTTAATGTTCTATTTCAATTGGTTGCAGTGTGGCATCGGTGATATTTGTTACTTTCAATTTTAGCTCTAAGTTTATTGTAGTATGCAAATTGTTATTGTAGCTCACACATACACACTCAGTACTGAAATAAACATTTAGTGAAAGTCGTATCACATGAAACAGATTGCCGCCAATGAAATTAAAAAACTTCTCAGAGCAGAAAACATCTGTTCACACTAGTAAAATGGGTTCGACGGTTAGACACCCATTGAATAAAATAGTTTGCAAATATTTATTAGAATTTCTCATATTAAATTAATTTAATTATCAATTAGTTGCTTAATGAACAACAGTTTCAAAGCTCACATAAATATGTTAACAAAACATAATGTGAGAATTTATAACATTACTGTTAACCATGTTTTGCTAAAGTCGTGGACCACTGTAGGTTAACAGAAGTATCGTCAACAGTGACTACCACTTGCGCCAATAGTCAGTGCGTCGACGCGGAGAGAGGCACGGCACGCGTCCCGGATAGCCAGTTACAGAGAGCGTGAGACCGAGAAAGAGAGAGTCACGCAGACGGAAACTTGACAGGCATACGGGGCTATGAAGGAGACGTAGATGGGTGCAGCAGAGGCAACCCTGCCGCTCTCCTGCTGCTCGAGCTGCTGCTGCTGCGCGCTTTTCACTTTCCGTTATTTTCCGTTCAGTTTGTCGAGAACGTTTGAACGCAACGGGACTTTGGAAATCGTGCGTGCAGGGTAACGCGAAGCAACAAAAGAGAAAGAATAAAAAAAGAGTTCCAAATTGCAAGCAAGCGCCTGAGATAGAAATGTGCAAAAAATAGTGCAAAAATAAAAGCCAAAGGCGTCGGGTAAAATGTGCGGGCGGCGTGAAAATAGCTAAAACGAGAACAAGTGTAAAAATGTAAACTACAACTCGCACACATATACACGCACACACACATACACGTCGCATACATGAATGTAAGTGCAGGGGCCTAGTTGTAGCGTGTTCTTGTGCATGTGTGTGGCATAACAATGACCACAGACACTATGACAGACAACAACACAACAAGAGCAACAAAATGCTTAATGAAATATTAATAAACTAATTGTTTAATCAAACAGATTGAGGCGGAAAATCCATAATAAAAGAAAATCAACCGCTTCTCTTGTGCGTATGTGTATCTGTACGTATGTTTGTGTGTACTTGTCTATGCGTATGTGTGAGTGATTTTTTCTTTACGCTACTCTGCGTCTGTGTGGGTGGGTTAGAGCATATGAGTGTGTCTGTGTGTGGCAACATTCGTTTGCTTTTTTGATTTTATGAAAATGTGTGTATCCGCGTGAATGTGTTGTTGTCGTTGTTGCTGCACGACGCGACGACGTTGTCGGTCGTCCCGTGTAGGGACACCTAAAAAAAGCACAAGAAAAAAATACAGAGAAACGGACACAAACGTGTCCTTGTGTAGTAGAATCATGTCTGATAATAATGGGAGAATTTTTAATTTTAATTACGCGCCGTTGCGTGCAGGATAACACAACAGTGGCAACTACAACAATCTACAACACTCAGGACAGCAACAACAACAACTACAACAACAAGTTGCTGGCCTAATTAATGTGCAGTCGCTTTTTATTTTAATGTGCAGCTAACGGCAGCACTAGCAAGTACAACAGCAAAAGTCATTCAACAAAAACTAACGTTGACGGCCGCGGCGCGGCGTCTCTTTGGGTGCTCTCTCCTCCTGTGAGTGTGAAAGTGAAGGTCGTCTGTAGGAGAGAAAGAGCGCACAGTATCAGCCGGAGAAGCAGCAGCAGAAGCTAAGTCCAAACAGTCCATTTGCTGGCGCAAATGTGCGAAAAATCCTTGGCTTGGTTTTTGGCGCAACAACAAAGCCACATTAATATCAACGCACACACACACACACACACACAGGCATACGCTTGTACTTAGTATATAGTGCATATATATATAACCCTTGCAAGCATAAGGCTGTTTATGTGCACGTGCCTCAGCATTGTGTGCATGTGTGTGTGTCTGTGTGCGTTGATGACGCGCTTGATGCACAGCAGCTGCTGCTGCTGCCTCTGCCGCTGCTGTCTCTGCTGCTTCCTCTGCTACTGCGGTCGTGCTGCATTTGGCTTTCACTTGGTATTGTTTCTGTTGTTTTATCAGCGCAGATGGAAATCCCTTGAAAGCTTTAAATTGTGCTCTGCTCTTGCGATTTCGCACGATTTCAAGGCTTTCTGCGCGTGTCCTGCGCGCATACAACATGCACAAATATTTGATATCTTCAAAGGAAACATCCTTATCACATGCATTCCACATGATTACATTTTGTGCTGTGATTTAATATTTTTAAATTTTGTATTTCTTTTTGCCGCACATGGCTGCGATTTCTTTGCTATTTACATTTCTGCCTTTTAGCTAATAAATCACAATTTCATTTAGTTTACACAACAAGGTACAATGTTATTGTACAATCTTGTTTATGCCAATTCCATTAGAATGTTGCCTGTCCTACTATATATACACTATATAATCAATAATAGCTTTTATCAGTTGATATGACATGTTTAACGCAACATTAGCTTGATGGCATTTCGCATTCCATCAAACTTATTTGAAGTACTTGCAAAAGGTTTGCAAGAGCTTGGCAACCCTGAAATATGTACTATACGTATAGCATACTTATGTGTGTGTCTCTCTGCGTGTGTGTGTGTGCGGGCTTATACGAAGATATAATCGCATTTTACGCATGAAAGGCTTGGCGGGCCTACATAAATTACGCCATTGCCCCAAACTGTGCCCCGCATAAACTCTCACGCATCCTGCATATTATCCAGCTAGTTGGGGTCACTCGCACGTTTTGTTTGTTTCGGTTTGTGATTGTCGCGCATAAAGTTTTTTTTATTTTGCGATGCGTTCCACTGATAGGCACAATACTAAATGGTCCCTTTTTGGGGTTTTATGAGGCTCGCAATTAATTCGAATATCCCTGAATAGTTTTGGGGCTCTAAAATCCAATAAGTTTGTCCCGTACATCATCAGGCGCCATCTGATTGTCGCTTGAGTATACACAAATTTAAATAATACATTAGCTCTACGGCGTTTGTGTATACGCATGACGTATACGCAATGGTTTAAATTAATAATAAGCATACGCAACGTATCCCACTAAAGGATGTCGAGCAAGCAACTCTAGAAATTGAGCTGATCATTGTGTGTGTGTTTGTGTGGCACACAAATAATGCATAAAAGTAATTTAATTAAATTTGTTTCAGTGTAGTTTGTTTCCTATCTTTGCTGTCGAAATTAACTGCTAAATTACAATCATTTTTCTATCGTTATTTATTGTCGAATTTCCCTTTTGCGAATCCTCTTCTTTGTGCTAGGCAGCACTATCAATTAATTCATCTAAACTCTTGTTTATTAGGCTCGGGTCATCAATTGTCATGTCGCCACTTAGAAATGTCATTCAAGGCTGTTGTAAATGATGAATCAACCTTTTAAAGACCACCAACGTGCGACGGCTTAACAGCCCAACCCCCCAAAAGTGCTTGTCGAGCCTGGTGCCCACCTCAATTGAGCTGTCCGTTGGATACATAAGCGCCTACTTAAGTAACCCGGACGCAAAATTATAAAATGTTCATAAGTCCCAGAGACAAACAGCAAAACGTTTTTGATGTTGAGCCGACAACCAAGACGCCAACGACGCGTCAACCAAGACGATGACGAGATGTGGAGGATGACCCACCAAACATAAAAAAAAGAAGAAATATATAACCGCCTAGCGACCCCAAGCCAAACCAAGCCAAGCCAAGCCGAATCAACCACCCAACATATCTTGTGTGGGCCTCCTACGCCCTCACTTGTGCCGCCAACTCTCTGGGGGCCGTCGGCCGGCGCAGACGCGTCGCTGCTCTCGTCGCTCTCTACAGAGTCTCTTCCTGCATTTTGGAAATTTTTCAATAGTTTCGTTTCCTAATGCCGCCAACGCAGAATCAGAAAATTAAAACACACAATGATTGCTTGTAAACAAAATCAAATCGACGGCAGCACCAACAACAAACGATGTGTGTTGTTGCTTAAATATAGAACACAAGCGAATGTAAACATTGTTAACTTATTGTCCATAAAAACAGAAAACCGACTGCACAGCCATAAAAATGCGTTTATGGCCCCCGCACGAAAAGCATTTTTAGTTTTCCGTTTAACGTTGCACTGTCCCATTTTTCAATATGGATACGGATTTTGGCGGTTCCGGCAGTTCGCAACTAGGAAATTGCCGACGCCAAACAGCGTGCGTATACAGCAGTCAGCAGATGTGTGTGACTGAGACAGAAAGAGAGAGAGAGGGAGAGAGAGCACAGTGGAAAGGAGAAAGCGAAAGTCTTAGAGCAAAAGGCAACTCGTAATAAGCCTCGTAATTGGGTCCCTTGCAAAAAATGCACAGGATTTCCGTAGATTTTACGTGTATTTTGTACATTAATGCTTAACTAGCACCGGGGCGGATGAGAGAGTCTTGTCGAGTGGCCAAAAGGGGGTTAGGAGAAGGGAGAATGGGTCAGGTGTTCAGCCTGGTAATGGGCTGCACAGTGCTCACAATAAACAAAATTACACAAAAACGTTGTGCTAAAGAGTAAAAAATACAAAAAAGGTGAAATTAACATTGTGTTAGTCGAATAGCAGATGCTCTTACTGAGAGGGGAACTACAAATTAGACTGTTAACAATAACTGAATTACTATTTAAAGCAAAAATAATTACTGTTCTCAGTTAAATTTGAATAGATACAAATTTTTATTAAAGAAAGCAAATATATGAAACTATCGATAAATACAGATTTTTACTGAATCGTTCTTATTGCCAACTTTGAAGGCTATAATATAGTACTATATTATATGAAATATTTCTTATTATTGTTATATTGATGACCATATAAAGTAGATTACATTTATAAGCAATAATAAAATACTATTCCTTTTAAAATCTTAATATTCTTTTTGAGTTTCTAATTAGGACATCTATACCATTAATAATATTAAAAAATATTCAATAATATTTTGTGTTTTATTTATAGAACGCAGTTCATTGGATACGTTAGTGCTTCAGCTGACTTTCTTGCCAAATTATAAACATTTAATAAATAATTGCTCATTTAAGTACAAGTAATTAATTTGCAATTAAAATGGGGATGACTGCGCAGGCAATTCGTATTGGAGAATAAAGATTGGCAATGACGATAAACAATAATGAAATTGGCCAAATCTGAAATATGCCTTAATGCCCGCCATTATACTTATATATCATGTATACGCATTCGATTTGTGTATTGTTTGTTGTTGTTTTTGCTTTCATTCATAATCATTCGATTGAAATGTTTATACTATTTTGTGTCTGTCGCAAAGCTCAAGAACAAGTCAATCACCTCAGCCCAAATTTGCTTTTGCTTTTTGCCTTTCTCCTCTCCTTCTCGCTTGTTGTTGTTGCTGCTGTTTTCGGCAAGGGCAACGTGGGGAAAACGAGTGAAAGACAAATTGTATACAATGTTGGTTTATGGGCGCGCGGTGTGAATGGATGGATGTGCATCATTATAAAAAGGCAGGGCATTGTTGTAGTTCTTGCTGTTGTTGTTGCCTGCGCTGCACTCGGCATAAAGATAACGCAAATTATAACATAACCTTGAGACGAAAAGCGAAAAAAAAAACAAATAATTAGCCAGCGAGGAAGAGAGTTAGAGAGAGAGAGCGAGAGAGGGAAAGAGAGGGAGCGTTGGCTAAAATAAGCTACGCAAATAATTAATGATGCCTGCTTAATAAGGACATGTGGCGCCTTTGTTTAGGTAACGGAAGTCGCCACTGCGAGCCACCCCATGCCCCTCCCCCTGTTGGGGCACCCTGTGAAAGGTGTTGTTGTTGTTGTTATTGTTATCGGGCTGCTGGGCTAGCTTGCCAGCCATTTGATGTTTGACAATTTATTTTGATGGCGCACAACACGCACACGTCAATTTCAGTTGTTGTTGTTGTTGACGTCTTCAATGTGTTGTTCTCTTGCTGTTGTTGTTGCTGTTATTGTAATTGTATAACAACTATAGCCTAGCCGTTAAGCGGCGCCGAGTCAACGACGTCAGCAGGCAGTCAGGCTGGCAGGGCGACGACGACGATGACGACGACGTCAACATCAATGGAAGAGCAAAGCAAACGGCATTGATTAATTTCCATTTGGGCACAGTAACCGAGCGCAAGGTCGACCTATGCCAGCAAAATTGTTGATAGGATAATGTGGCATTAAAACATTAAGGTCCGACACGGCAGCTGCCATGCTTGGAACGGGGGAAGGGGTAGTAGGGAAGGACCTGCTACAGCCTCAGTGGGCGATTTTCTGTTTGATTGAAGCGTCGAGGTAACGAGTCATGGCAGGGTGTTTCTATGTATGTGTTTGTGTGTGTGTGTGTTTGTCATTGAGTCTGTCCACTGTTTGAAGAGTGCTTCTATGTATGCCTGTGTCTGTGTAAGTGTGTGTGTACTTTTATGTGCGCTGATTTTGAGTGACAAACGGGTGGCGGAGGCGATTGCAGACAGCCACATCGAGCTGCCAATGTAAACTATAAAATGCAATTACTTTATTAGATTATCCATTGTAAATCTTGGTAAAGAAGTCGGGCAAACGATTTGCAGCTCGTAAGCTGCTCGCACTTAATGTACTGGAAATAGTTGTCAGGGTCTTAGGGCCGAGCATGATTGATCTGACGGCATGAGGCGTTGATTTTATAGCAGAGTAAACTTACACGCGCCTCGTAACAAAGCGTACGTTAGTTTGTCACGCACTTTAGCGATTGCTAAGAGCAGGAGGAGGATATTGAAAACGTAAACTAAAATGAGTTTAAGTAATTAACGATGATTAAAACTCATTTTACTTGATATTATATTATTAAGTATTGGTAAATGATTAGCAAATCGATTGACGGCCTGTCGAATGTTAGAAAATTGATTAAATTTATTTACAAAGAATGGAGAAACCTAGCAGTTAATTTGATAAGATCTTAGTTACTACAATACCAAATTCGGTGTCAATATGTATTACTATAGCACGCAGATTAAGTTTGTTTTATAATTCGACCATGCCGCTTTCCGCCTACGTAAATCGATTTAAACGAAATTTCCAGCGTAATATAAATGCAAGACAGTTCATTTTTAGTAAACTTAATAGCACTCAACGCACAAATGATTTCTGAAAATTTGGTGGCGATCGGATCATTGACATAGAAGTTATTTAAGAAAACGTTATCTCGAAGGTGTGCCCGAATTAGCACCCTAAAGTATGCAGCACAAAATATTTATCTTTGTCTTTATGCAGTAATTAGGCGATTGTTGTCTCTATTATAAGCTAAATGCAGAATTACCAAGCTAATAACTGTATTATTTATAAAGTAAGAGTAATTTTGCCTTGATTATTCGTTAAAGAGCTTCGCCCTATTTAGATATCGATACCCACCTGGCTGGGGTCAAGCGTGCGTAACCTTCGCCATTGCCTATTAACGGCATCGAATCGACCATCAAATAACTAATAACTTCTAATGGCCTTTGTTACGGCCACGCCACGGGGCTAAGACATAAAAGGTATCTCCCATCTCCATCTCTAGTTCCAGTTCCGCCACTTTCAGCGTGGATCTGCATTAATAATAATATTTATAATCCATTTGACAGCGCCCATAAATATGCAAACACAGCTGCCCTCTCCTAGCTCGATTCCAGTGCATATCGACCCGCACTAAGAACTATCGTGACATTCTTAATCTGCTCGTGAATATTATATAAATCAGACAGACAGACAAAGAGAGAGAGAGAGAGGGGGAAGAGTGGCAGACACAGAAGTTTGCGCATTATATAGACTTCAAGAGCATGCCAGATAACTGACATTTATGGAAACAAATGAGTTTTTGTCAAATGTCACAAGGGGGGTGTAGATACGCAGATAAATAGATAGATAGCCAGCCTAGATAGGCGCCCGAGACTCTCGGAGCGAGGGCCAAACGATGTTTGCGTTTTAATTGTTGTTGCAAAATGACTTTGGAAACCGTTTCAGGGTGTTTACTGTGTAGATGAATGCACATAAATTTTGGTACCATTGAACCACCCAATCAGCCAACCATGTACAGCCATCTATGGCACCACCCACACAAGCCGCCCATTCAGAAACGCCAACGCACTCAGGCAGATGGAAGTCAGTTTCGGTCGGAGTCGTTTGGTAAATTTCTGTACTGGGGAAAGTACAATAGACTCATTAAAATGGCCTAAAGTTGTACGAGTACTCAAATCTGTTACTGTTTCTCTGTGTATATGTGCGTGTGTATCTGCATCTGTCGCTGATGTATCTGTATCTGTGAATATGCTTGAAAACTGAAGGCAGCAGTCGATGTGGTTCGTTTAAATATTTAGACAAAACTTTGGCCGTAAGTTCGTATTGAATATTTAGGTTAGGAACTCATTATTAGGGTGAGGTGGAAACTCTGTCGCTGGCATTGCCTTCCTTGTTCGGCCTCTGCCACGAAATGAATAATGTAAACAAGTGAAAAAGCTGAGGCATTCGATACGGAATGCTCTTTGAATGTTTTCCGAGTTTTATGATGAGATTTATATCGATTTATAAAGCCGGAAATTCCAAAGATCCAGACCATAAATGTGTTTTTGTGGTATTTCATAAAATTTCATTACCATCGTATGCCAAAGGCGCCATCTATTGTTGGAACATGTGCGCGCGATGCTTTTCAATTATTCTACAACAATTTCGCTTAAGGTCGTTAAGCGACTTTGGTCTAGTGTCGTTAATCCTTCTTTTTCGTTGATTAACTTTAATAATAATTAGTGATTATATGAATTTCTTCAAGGCTAAAGAAACTCATGGAAAATCTTTAATGCTTCTTTAATTGTTTATATAACGATTCTGGTGCAAATGAAAATATTATTCATTCTGCAGTAAATTTTTTATGGTCTCCGCAAGCATTTAGAAACATCTTTGTGCTTAAAGAAGAAGAGAAATGTGTTTTTTGTAGCTTTTGACTAAGGTTTTTATGGATTGTTTTTAAGGAAATAATCGCAAATTGTTTGAAATTGATTTTTTATTGAAATAGGTTTTCAATGATTCATTAGCATAATATTTAATAGCTTCTTTTGCAATTCTGCGACAATTCATTACAGTTTTGTGGAATTTATGTGCTTATAAACCATTTCATAATAATAACAGTAGTAGTAGAGTAAAAACAACGGTCGAGTGTGGTCAAGTGTGATAAACTCGCGAAACACCTGCCCAAAACGATTTTTTAAATATAGAACTTAAATGTTTATAGCGTATTTTATGTTGCATACATTTGGGAGCGGTTCGGAAATCAGTAACTTTTAAATTTATTTCTTAAATAACTTCTAATGCGAGGATCTCAATGATCCTGAAGCCAGGGAAACCAGAACAGGACCCCAGTTCCTACCGGCCGATAAGTCTCCTACCATCTCTATCTAAAGTATTCGAAAGACTGTACATATCCCGGCTTCTTGAGTATATGGATGCCAATAAAACTATTCCGCTCCATCAGTTTGGATTCCGGTCTGGTCACAGCACCGTGGAGCAACTGCATCGGGTGGTTAACCATATACTTAAGGCATTCGACCGAAGAGAGTACTGCAATGGAGTATTCCTAGACATCCAGCAAGCGTTTGACAGAGTTTGGCATCCGGGACAACTGGCAAAAGTCAAGCTAGCGCTGCCAGCAAACCACTACAGCCTTATCCGCTCGTTCCTTTCCGAAAGAGAATTCGAAGTCAAATGCCAAGACGCAATATCTTCCAGTCGACCTCTAAATGTCGGTGTTCCCCAAGGAAGTGTCCTAGCACCGCTGCTGTACTCCTTATTTACATCAGACATTCCAACTCCAAATGCGACAGAAATGAATATAAACAGGGAAAAGATGCTGCTAGCCACATTCGCTGATGACGTCTGCATACTTTACTCGGCAACCAGTGAATATGGGGCTTCCGACGGCATTCAGGAGTACCTCAATTCATTTCAAGAATGGGCCAGAAGATGGAACTTGGGCATCAACGCCCAAAAAAGTGCAAACGTCTGCTTCACCCTACGTCGCGGGACGACACCAACAGTTTTTATCAACGACACTCCAATAGAGCAGTCAACAAAAGCCAAATACCTTGGCTTGACATTAGACTCTCGTCTGACTTTTCGTTACCACATAGCCAACATAGTCGCAATGTGCAACGTTAAAAGGAGCAAGCTGTACTGGCTGCTCAATAAAAGGAGCAAGTTGCCACTTCGGTGCAAACGGTTAATCTACCAGCAAATTATTGCACCGACTTGGAGATATGGTATTCAAATCTGGGGTATTACAGCAGCAACTCACAGAAAAAGAATCCAGACACTGCAGAATAAGTGCTTAAGACTAATTACCGGCTGCGAATGGTACATAAACAATAAGACACTTCACAGAGATCTCAAACTGCGTACGGTGGAGGAGCAGATCTCATTTCACTCAAGCAGATACAACGACAGACTGACCATGCACCGACTTGCACGACGTTTAAGACGGACAATTCCCATAAGACGTCTTAAAAGAAGACACTTCCATAGCACATTATAAATAATCACTAACATTTTAACTATTAGAAACATACACTTAAATTAATATTAATTCACAGAAACTACACTAAACTAGTCTTGGAGAAGTAACACACATAGATACTCATTAGGTAATAGTAACACTTGTATTCTGATCCCTAATGGAACAAATAAATATATTAAGATAAAAAAAAAAAAAAAAATAACTTCTACATTAGTTATCCGACCGGAACCAAATCAGAAATCATTTGTGCGTTGATTGGTATTATGTTTACCAAAAATGAATAGTCCTGTATTAATATTACGTTTGGTTTTTATTTTAAAACTAACTGAACCTGCGGGCAATAAGAACACATATTGACACCAAATTCGAAAGCCTTAGCTATTATAGTCTCTGAGATATTGGTTGGACAGACAGACAGACAGACAGACGGACAGACGGATATACGGACGCGGATATATCGACTCGGCTCTGGTTGCTGATTAAGAATATACGATATATAGTTTGTGAAGTCTACCACACCTCGTTTTGCCTGTTACACACATTTTTGGTTCTCTATGGGTAGCTGTATAATACCCACATATATTAATGAATATTGATTTTCAAAAAAAATGGCAATAATTTAAAACTGAATTTTGGCAACGCCTATAAGGATATCCGTCTTATATAATGCACACTAATTACTCTTAGCACCCCATGAACACCATCTTAGTCTTGTTGACAATACTTTTACAGTTTGTTTACAGCGCTGTGTGTCGGTTCCATGCTGGCATTTCTATAATTACGCTGCTTATGAATGCTCGGGATACCAAGAATCCAAATTGCATTTGTTTACATAATGTCGCATTCCGAATTTGCCACAGTGCGTGGGTGACTCTTGGGGGCATTTTTGAAAACTTTGCTGTGTGTGCGCAAGTGTGTGTGTGTGTATGTTGGTGTACTTGTATTTGTGTGTCTATGTGGGTTGTGCGAAACTTTTTGTGTGCTTGGCACAAAGTTATTGCGAAACTTGTGTCCTAAACTTTTCATTTCGCTCACATTTCTTTCTCTTTTCTTTTCTTCTCGTTTCTTTCTCGCCAATTGCAGTGCTGCAGCACATAGAATCATAAAATTTTCCATATCCTACCCGGCGTGAACAATAAAGCGAAAATGACAGCAATAAGTTTAAGCAATAAGAAAAAGCTTGGCAAGAAGACAACACCAACAACAACAAAAACAACAACCAACACAAGTAAAACAACAACTGCAACAGCAACAACAAGAGCAACAATAATATAGCAAGATGTTGAAGCACACTAGACGCAAATCTTCTTCAACGGAACACTGAAAACTTAAAACTAAAATATATATTAGAAATAAAGCGGAAACGAAACTCTCGAATCAATGAGATAATCAATCAACGTGTGTGTGAGAGAGAGAGCGAGAGAGAGTGAAAGCAAGCTGCCGTTACGTGAGAAAGCTTTAACTAGAACTAAGTCCAAAGTGAGCCAAACAATTAAAAGGAAAAAATATAGATAGTTAATAATAATAATTCAAATAAATACCGATCGTTTCATAGGCCACAGATCGCAGATCACCGAGAGGCCTCCATTGACCGCCGAATACCTCGAATTGCCTCGTCCCCTCGTCCCTCGTCCCGTAATCGCGCCTTGGGACACTGAAACATTCCACCACACAGTATGGCCTCGGTCGCCGCTTGGCTGCCATTTGCACGGGCGGCGGCCATCGGTTGGGTGCCGATTGCAACGCATCCATTACCCCCGCCTCCCGTGCCCAAGGATCGTCGCAAAACGGATGATGAGAAGCTCTTAATAAATGTTTCGGGGCGACGCTTTGAGACTTGGCGCAACACACTCGAAAAATATCCAGACACATTGCTCGGCTCGAATGAGCGCGAGTTCTTCTACGACGAAGATTGCAAAGAATATTTCTTCGATCGGGATCCAGACATATTTCGCCACATACTCAACTATTATCGCACAGGGAAACTGCATTATCCCAAACACGAATGCCTCACCAGCTATGACGAGGAGTTGGCCTTCTTTGGCATCCTGCCAGATGTCATTGGCGATTGTTGCTACGAGGATTATCGAGACAGGAAGAGGGAGAATGCGGAACGCCTCATGGACGACAAGTTGTCGGAGAATGGCGATCAGAATCTACAACAGTTAACCAACATACGCCAGAAAATGTGGCGTGCCTTCGAGAATCCGCACACATCGACCAGTGCGCTGGTCTTCTACTATGTCACAGGCTTCTTCATTGCCGTCTCTGTGATGGCCAATGTGGTGGAGACAGTGCCCTGTGGCCATCGGCCCGGACGTGCCGGCACATTGCCTTGCGGCGAACGCTACAAGATTGTCTTCTTCTGCCTGGACACGGCATGTGTGATGATCTTCACCGCAGAGTATCTGCTGCGCTTGTTCGCCGCACCCGATCGCTGCAAGTTCATGCGCAGCGTGATGAGCATCATTGATGTGGTGGCCATTATGCCTTATTATATCGGACTGGGCATTACGGACAACGATGACGTGAGCGGCGCCTTTGTGACGTTGCGTGTGTTCCGCGTGTTTCGCATCTTCAAATTCTCCCGCCACTCGCAGGGTCTTCGTATCCTTGGCTACACGCTCAAGTCGTGTGCCAGTGAGCTGGGCTTCCTGGTCTTCTCGCTGGCCATGGCCATCATCATATTTGCCACAGTCATGTTTTATGCCGAGAAGAATGTTAATGGCACAAATTTCACATCCATCCCGGCGGCCTTTTGGTACACAATTGTCACGATGACGACGTTGGGGTGAGTAGAGAACAATATGATGGGGCAACTGATGATGGGAATGAATGAAATCTAAGTTTATGTAGAGTATACTACTTTCTACTTTGACTTAGTTGTTAGAAAGATTCTGCTCTAATCTTGTGGTCTCTATCTTTCTCATTCTTAGTTACGGCGACATGGTGCCGGAGACAATAGCTGGCAAAATAGTTGGCGGTGTTTGCTCGCTTAGCGGAGTGCTGGTCATCGCCTTACCTGTACCTGTTATTGTATCGAACTTCAGCAGAATTTATCATCAAAATCAGCGCGCGGATAAACGCAAAGCGCAGCGGGTAAGTGTGAACTCTGCGCCCTCTCTCTCTCTCACTCTTTCTATGCTCATGCTGCATCTGACTTTCACAGAAAGCTCGACTGGCGCGTATACGCATTGCAAAGGCTTCGTCGGGAGCGGCATTTGTCAGCAAGAAGAAGGCTGCGGAGGCACGTTGGGCTGCCCAGGAATCGGGCATTGAATTGGATGATAATTATCCGGAGGATATCTTTGAGCTGCAGCATCATCATCTGTTGCGGTGTCTCGAAAAGACAACGGTGCGTATACTCAACCGATTGTAGTGAAACTTTGCAGGTCTCTCTGTGCCTCTCTCTCTCTCTCTCTATCTCAACTCCCACGTACAGGCGAACACGATGCGACATGCGACATGCTAAATATGCGCTATTCCTGTCGACCTTTTCTTTCTTCTTTGTACTATCATTATTTGTTCTCTATGTTTTCCTTTTGGCGTTTGTTCATTTACACGTTTATTTATCAGACGTCTCTCTGTTTCGTTTTCTGTGTGTTCTCTTCTCGACAGATGTAGCAACTTTTGAACATCTTTCTAGTAGCAAATAATTCTCACCTTTGCCTTGTGCTCGTTAGGCCAGCAATGACAAGCTACACAGCAACAACACCAACAACAACAACTAGTAGAACAGCAACTAGAACAACTGATAACGTAACAACTATAACAACAAGAACAACAACAAGAGCTAAAGCGAGTACACCCAACACACCGAACAGCAACAACAATAACAACAACACTGCAAAGACAAATGACAGTTGTGTGCGGGAGTTCAGAAATCTTGTGCGTGCTCGTTGATAAAATACACATACATACATACATACATAGTACATACATGCACACACGCATACATACGTATTACGTACATAGATATTGTATATGCATAAATATTATAATAATGAAAGAACCTTCAGCATTTGTATTAATAATAACTAGTCAAAATGGTGTGTGCGAAATTATTGATTATCGTTTTGTACATTTGTATTCAATACTACATATAAGAATCGAGAATATATCTGCATATATTATATATACTATATATGTGAAATTTGTGTTTTTTTGTTTTGTCGAAGTTTGTTTTTTTGGTTTGTTTAAACGTATTTTCCATTTGTGTCATGTTTTTCACATGTTGCATCGGAATAGCGCGCCGTAAACATAATTTCAATATAAATCAAGCCAATATCTATAAACATATATATCGTATAGTATGACTCTGCTATAAATATCGTAACGTAACGAAACGTAAATAGATTCTCCAAAAAGTAAGTGCGTTCGGTTAGTACTTTAGTTCCGTTCTATATCGCTCTATCGCTCTCTCTCTCTCTCTATCTCTCTCTCCTTATAGCTCTTTCTCTTTCTTTAATTAACGCGTTCCAATTAGTTTTTATGATTTTGTTGTGCGTTTACCCAAAAGCGGCAAACGATTTGTGTTGAAAGCTATGCGCTGTGTTCTGTTTTAACTTAAGATTTTTAAGTTCTTTTAATTGGCCATTATTGAAAACATATCAAACAACGAAAAAAAAAAACAGAAAAATAGAAATGCTTTAAGAGGCAAAAGATCTGAAACAGCGCCCACGCGCAGCCAGCTGCAATCGCTGCCTGTCAACAGCAACAAAGCCAAAACGAAGATCGAAACTAAATAAAGGCAAGAGCATTAAAAAAATATTGAATCCTAAGCAATGCGTAGGCAAAGAGCGTCTGCCAAATGGGCCGATTTATTTGAGATTTCTTTGTTGAATCTGTAAAAAGATATGGAATTTCTATGAGCAACATACAAGGCATGAACTGATTTTTAATTGTTCAAATCGGCAGACGACTGACTAATATCAAGTTGAATCAACATCAAACTGAGCTAAAGATTTTTTTTAGATTGATAAGAAACAATTTCGATAGAAATAAGCACGCAGAGTGTGCTCGATAGTGATATACCCACTATCCACCTGACCAAAACGATTTTGAAATATTTTTATAGCTTCTACGTTTAGCGTATTTTGTGTTGCATACTTTAAGGAGATGCTTGGAAAACAGAAACTCTTAAAATCAATTCTTATATAACTTTTATGTTAATTATCCGATCGCAATTAAATTTTCGGCAATCATTTTGGCATTGATAGTTATTGTGTATATCAAAAATGTATTGTTTTGCATTAAATTTACGCCTGGAATTTGATTTAATGAAATTTAAGGGGTCTAATTCTAACAAAAGCTTGATCTGTGTACAATAAAAACATATATTGACATCAAATTATGGACGGACAGACAAGTTGGCACAAACCTATGTATAACACCCTTCTAAACAATGGGTAGAGGGTATAAATATGCTTCGAAATTTAAGCTAAATCTATAAATATTCCTTTGATATTCATTAAACTGATCCCAATTTTATAATTTTACGATTGATGATTGATTATTAAACTGATTTTGATTTAAGAATTCATTATTTTTTACATAATCAACAATACAAATCCTAACTTGGCTGTTTGCTGCGCATTGATAATCTCAAATCCTAAACAAGAAATTAATCAAACGCAGTGAAACAAAAACTAATTCGGGTAAACGGTGAAACGCGCTCGCGTTTTTAACAGCTAGCAAAAGTCGCACACAAAACTGGCTCGCTCGCGCTTGCTTTGAACTGCCCTCTTACATGCCCTGCCCCGCCCTGCCGCCTGACGCTCGACTACATGTTTGCTCGCTGACGCCTCCGCGCCCTGCCACCACCCCTTCACTCACACACTACTTGGCTGACAACTAACTAAAACTGTTCTCATTGTGTTATTGTAAAATTGTCATTGCTTAGGTGCCGAAACCCCTCGCCCCCTGCCCCCACCCTCCAACTCACCAACCATAACTGTAATTTTAAGCGTTCTAATGTTTGACAACTCTCCTCCAACCTTCCCCCAGCTTTACTGTTCTGATTGTTGTTTTGACTAAACCTCTATAAGTATTTATTATTATATTATACTATCTTGTATGTATTGTCCTCTCCTGTGTTTGTCTTTTCTGTGCGTGTGTGTGTGTGTAATAACCCCAGCTTAATATTCTCCCACCTTTCCACCAAGTATGTTTCTTTCTGTATATTTATGTCGAATTGTTTTGAAACCAAAAACAAAAAAAAGAAAAAAAAAAGAAAGTAAATGAACGAAAAACCAAACATTGTACTCTATGTATTCTACGTTTCTCTTTGTAAAATTCTTCTGGTATTCTCACACACACAATCAAAATGCTCGAATCAAAAGGATCGTGAATTTGTCGAGTTAGAAATACCGTTTAACGGCCAGCCAAAGCGACCGGGCTCGCCCTCGCCGATGGCCAGTCCCGCCCACTCGACAAACAGCGCTGCGGGTCTGTTGCAATCTTGCTGCGGACGCTGCTGTTCCCAGCGTTATCAGGTAAGCTGCCCATCTGTAAATACGTACATACATACATGCATACATAATATCCTTTGTCTACTTAATGTGTGTGTGTTTGCGTGCGAGTTTTTGTTTGTGTGTGTTGCCTTTGTGTGTCTGCAGGTGGGTGTTAAAATACTACTTTTCTTATAAGTAACTCAAGTACTTAGCTGTATGTTGTTTTCGTTTATGTGTTTCTATCATGTGCATTTCTAACCAAAAACCATTCAACAAGACACAAGCGCAACAACTACAACAACATTACACACAACTAAATAAACCAGGCAGTGTTGCCATTAGTTTAAAGCAAAGAAATTCAGATTTTGTTCAGAAAAAAAGCTAACATTCCTAATTTTATAACACTAACAGCACGCGCACTATTTATATGCGAAGGAAATGCATTATGAGAACCCTTTAATAGGTTTATTCTATCAAAAATATGTCAATTTAAAGAAATACAAGATTTTTCACTGCTCGCTGTTCGCGTGCTTAAAAAACAGCTAGATTTGATGAAAAAAGAAACTGAGTTGGCAACACTGAAACCAGCTGCAGTTTAATGCCAGCCCTAAAGTATGCTGCATTTAGGCCACAGTCGGCACAATGCTTTTCTGCAGTGAGTGATATACTTTTAGGCTGGGACTACACAACAAATGTTAAAGAATTTAATACAGAATTTTTGCCCCGCCCACTGGTACTCCAGGGACGTTTTTACAAGGGTTTTATTTCTTATTCAAAAAGTAGAGAAACTGAAAAACTGGTCAAAACTTTGGTGTCTCCTCCAGGGCATTACTTTACGAATTAAGAAATTTCGTGTACTGCTGAAAGAAAAAAAGGCAAAAACAGCATGTCGCTATCTTTTATATTTTTGTCGCAATTTCGAATTCAAAGTTAAAAAGGACTTTTTTCTAAATTAACTGCTTGGACTGTATAAATTCCAGGACACGATACGAAAGGGAATAAAAAATGTAGTTAAAATTGGCTTGCAATTTCTTTGATAAATGTTTTAACGGCGTGAGCTTTATGCTCAACGAAAATTGATGTCTGTCCGTCTAAATGTCTTCCTTTTTTTCGGTCTTGACTTGAAATATTGCATGAAAATCTTATTTTATTAACTAATATCTCTGTATACTCTAAGCAAGGGAACGTGTCTGTGCCTTTTTTAACCTTTCTGCTCTCTATACTTCAACTACTACCTTTTCTATATAGGAAAGTCTATCGGACCTTTTAAAAGTTTTAGAAAAATCTTGACTTTGATCGATCGATCTAGCCAGATTAACTCCAAATTTTCGCAGGGACAATTCAAATATGAGACCGTTGGAAACTACATATTATTATTATTGTATTTACCATAATAACTGCAGCTTGCAACTATTTTCCGTTTGACCTCTGCTCTAATGTTCTTTGCGTTCTCTGTTCTGTTCCACAGGCCTGCGGCAAGTACATGCCCGCCGCCAGCAATGCTCAAAACAGCCAAAACAATCAGCCCATGGAAGGCACCTACCTGGTAGAGGCCTCATTTTGAGCCGCTAGCTGCGAGCCACGGGATGGCACTGGAAAAGCTAATGCTGAAGCTGATGAAGATGATGCTGATGAAGACCATGCTGATGACGATGATGCTGATTTACGTTTACATTTAGTCTAACTTGAAAAGTTTTTAAACTAAATTGAATTTGTTGTAGACGAAACGAAAGCAGATGTTCAAGCAAATAACTAATGTGTAATCTAAAATGTCTCTAAAATCTGATTTTCGAGTTCAACGCAAAAGAAAACCGATAGTATTTAATTAAAATTTTGCAAAAACACCAATAATGCAATGATCTGAGTGTGTAAAATGTAATTTGAGTACACAGGAACAATACATAAGCTGCACATACGAAAACTAAAGCAAAATATTGGGTAAACATAGAAAGTCGACATAGATACGGAATATGGAATATATATATATATATACATATATACAGAGTATATACAGAATACAGATAAAGAATACAGAATACATACACCCAATACTTAATTAATTACCAGGCGGCAATGTCGGATTTGATTAGCGAGGCCCCGTTAATGAATATAAAAAATACATATATATATATATACATATATAAATAATATGAAACACTATTTACTTTATATAGGTGACAAGACAACAAAAAAACAACAAGAACAACAACAACAAAATAAGAAACAGAAGCATTTTAGAGGAATTTACTGTGTATGTTTTTAAGCGGGCATCAATACAAACTAATAGGATTGCAAATAGATTGAAGCAGAAACGTGAATAAACCGAATAAAATACTCACTCATGCAAGTTGCATTGGGTCCAAAATAAGAAAATAAATGGGAAAACAAAAACCAATTAACGAAGGGAAATAAAAGGAAGTTTGGTGCGCAAATCGTGTAGTGGAAAATAAAGAGGAGTTAATAAATATTTAAAAATTTATTTTAAAAGATCGTATAAAACCAAAAATTTACTTACAAATTTCATGTATTTTTTAAATGGTCCGTAGTTTAGTGTGTATAATATTCGACTATCCTATATTATTTCTTCCAAGTCTTCTAAGCGTGTCACTGTTCAAATTTCAGGCGAGCCAAGTCTTGGCTCCTTTTTAATACGACTCGCAATATCTCTTTTTCTGTTACTTGGAATTCCCCCACAATATCGTATTGTATAATTTTTAATATAGCCCAAAGGTTTCAGTTGTCATCTTCTCAAATTAAAAATACTCCAATGAACAAATCAAAATATTTCAAAAAGCATCTAGAAAAAAACTTTCTTCCAAGAACTAAGTTAGCGACTATTTAATGTATATGTATGTGTGTGTAGATGAGGCTTTAATTGAAGCATTAAAACTAAAGAAAAAAACAAAAACTAATACTCTTAGCAAATTCTAACAAACTCAAAGTAAAAACCAAAAACAAAACGAAATATGAATTAATTATAAATTAAACCAAATCAAACATTTAAAATTAGTTCGATGCATGAAAAAAGAAAAACGAAAGAAATAAACAACAAAAATGATAAAATTGAGCTTGTATGTATGTAAAATAAATTTATTATTACTTTTATTATTATTATTATAATTATGGTGTTGACTATTTAAATTGTAATTTTAGCATTCGTTTCTAAATACCCTAAGTTCTAATTTAATTTAAGCGAACAGTCTTGACTACAAGATAGTGTTCAAAAAAGGAGAAAAAAGCTAAACTCAAATCAACTCTAAACGATTCCAATGCAAATATAAAATATGTTGATAATCTTGGTTAACAATACACGAAAGAAATAACAATAACAACCAGAACAGATAACAACAACAACAACAAATGGCCACTAGAGCCGACTCCTGTAGCGATATTCTAAAAGAATAACAAAAACAAAAGAATAATATCTAATAAGTAAAAGCAAAATCTAAGCAACTCTTCTGTTTTGATTTCTAGTGATATGTAATTCGAATTGACACCTATTAACTCTGCCATGGGTCTGTCTGCTCGAACAGAGCAACAAGAACAACAAAAAAAACTAAAACAAAAAGAAAACAAATGAAAAAAAATTAATAATAAATAAAATAAAGAAATCTGTTTACTTCCACAACAAAAAAATGCGCAAATTTTTATGACATGTTTTTCTCGATTCTTTGCCATCTCATTTCTCTGCCCAGAGACAACAGATCGAACGAAATAGTAGAAAAGTTGAGAGCTGCAAGTAACGGAAATTCCCACCATACATCACCGACTATATAAAACTAGCTAGTATACGCACGCACACAAACATACGTATACAAAAAGATATACAGGTATGATTGTAGGTGAGTGAGTTGTGTGTGCACAGAGCACAGAGTCGGCCGGGTTGCGTGTGTTTCTGTGTGTGTGCTATAGACGGGCCAGATCGTTGGGATACGCTAGATTTTACTATATAGTCATATATATATATATATATATATATATACTATTGAATATCGGCAGCTGTAATTTAGCTTGAGCTTAGGCCACACCGCACAGATGTTGTGCTTGATTACCAGAGTCTACTACATATAAGGCTTGATGCATTTGCATAGAATCGGCTTAGTCATGAACTGAGTGAGTGAGAGAGAGAAAGAAAGAGGGAGAGGGAGAGCGAGATAGGAGGAGTGATATCAAGATTTAGTAACTACTTAACAGAGGCTTTTACTACAGCAGTGAGCTGTGAAGGTGACAGTTCACCAGTTACTTAAGCAGCTGAGAGTGTTTATTCAAAAATGTTCCAACTTGATGTGATTGAAAATATATTTTTATTTTAAGTTACCTTGTATATAAGTTTTAATATCTATTATTTATTATTGAAAGTATTAGAAATTTTCCAACTTAAAGTGATTGAAAATATGTTTTTATTTTAGGTTACCTAGTAGATAAGTTATCATCGTTTTCTTTAAGGTTAATTTTCTTGTTGCGTGTTCCTAATCGATTTAAATTACAGTAAATAATAATGAAGTTATCTAGTGTGAAGATATTAAGAAGATAATTATTCAATGTCTATGTGGCTGATTGTATAAACCAATTTTCAATAATTATTTTATCTAAAAGACATATGTTTTTCTCGAGTTCATATGTAAATAGATCAAATCACTGACCTAGTCAAACAATTTAATTTGATTAAAATGATGGGCATTCATAATGCTAAAGATAATTATTATTATTATATAATATTGTTTTTGCTTTGGATTTTAAGATAATAGTTTTCAATTATTTAAATTAAATTTAATTCAATTTCAAATATTCGTAATATTTATTTAGTGTTATACTCGTATTATATCAATTTTTGCCGTTTTCAGCTGTTTTCTTCCACTGTGAGTTGTGTTTAATTTCATACTACATTGGCTATTGCATTAGTCAATGGCAAACATTAATCTTGGCTTAGTTTGTTAATTATACTACATACTATTCGTACAAATTTGTTTCAACAACAATTCGCCTTGTTTGTTTAACACAGTGGAAGAGACCTTGACGCAGCATTCCAAGCAGCTGTGCGGACCGAAAGAGCTGTTAGCGGTTTTCTCTTTCGCAGTCTTTCATGGTCATCGCATCTGCCACCTCAGGCAGTGCCTCAGCGTGCAGTGCAGCCGCAGCGCAGTCACAATCTATTCGTCAGATCGATTTCAACGAATCAGCTGCTCATTAACAACGTCATTGGCTCTGCTTGGTGATAAAGAAATAAAAACAACTACAAAAAATACAAATAAAAACAATAACAACAAGAAGAGAGCGACGAGCCAAGCAAAGGTCGTTGCTATATAGATATATATACACTGAGATATATACAGATATATACATATTTGTGTACGTGGTATATATGTGCACAGAGTGCCGACGTTTTGGCCACTTTTTGCTGCTCTTCACGCTGTAAATGATTTCGATTCCCATTAAATGGGGATTTTGTAGTCCTCACCTGCATCACTCAAGGCAATAGAGTACACCTTGTCAATGAGGGGAATTACTCATTGTTGGAGTCTCACGAATACACATTAAGTATACGCAGCATGGTGCGAGTCAGATGAACAGACACTAATATTAACTTCGGTAAGCTAGCTTTATGACGTTATTTATCACTCATACAGCTAGATAACCAAAGACAACATAGCACCCTGTATATTGTATTGATGGTGTTGATGATGGCGACTCTTGCACAATCCCAGTCGCTTTCCATATGTAATCGCAGTTTCCTTTGGGTCTGCAATTGCAATCGTTTTTCATGCTTTTTCGCTTGCCAAATCCAATTTCGCGCGCGCGAGTTTTGATTTTAAAACATTCACTCGATTGCCGGATCGTTGTATTGCTGGATTTCTGGTTTTTCTAGCGCCCACACGACTTGAGACACACTGCAGCAAATGTTGATGGAGACTGCCGACGGTCGATGCTCGACTGCGGACTGCCGACTGAGGACTACGGACTGCGCACTGTCGTCATCGTTTTTTGCGCAGGCGTCGCCGTCGCCGTTGACTGGCATTGCATTGAGAAATGCTACGTGGAATTTTTATGCATTTTGCATAGGCCGTTCTGGGAGGGGCGCCTGTTGAGTGTACGAAACAAAAAAGGTCAAAGTTGGTCGCGCGCGCGTTCGTCCAGAACTTTGTTCATGTGCTCAGCGAAGAGGGGGTGGCTAGAGAGGGACCTGCAATGATTTTTTTTCCCTATGATACGAAAAATATTCCCATAAATATGCACGCTACGGCGATCAACAATTATGCCCGCGACCAAAACCGAACGTCTCCGTCGTCGTTTTCGTCTTCTTATTCTTATTGTTTCGGTTGGTCAAGTGACTGTAACTGGAACGACAACCAAGACGTCGACGGCAATGACGACGACGACGACGGCGACGACGACAGAGTAGACTGAACCGAACTGAGCCCAGTTTGCTTGGGTGGTTGCTTGGGCCGCTTGGCTGCATTGGCATTATAGCGCCGGCAAAATGTGAGTAAGCCAAGTGAATGGCGGACTGCGTCCGAAACAGTGTCCGACCGTCTGAATGGCTGAGTAGCTGGCTGAGTGGCTGCCTGGCTGACTGACTGGCCTTACCTATGTATAGTATGTATGTCTGTCTGTCTACCGAGCGCTAGACGAACGTACCGTAACCGTAGGTTCCCACAATTATGCGCCTCGCTCGACTCGATTCGACTCCACACTCCGCACTCATTGTAATAATCGTTGAAACATAAAGCGGCGGAAAATGTTGAAAAGTCTGCAAAACGTACGAAACAGCCTGAAATGTCTGAAATGTCTTACTTTACTTCTTCTCTTCTTTTCTTTGCTTCTTCTCCTTCTTCTTCAGCCACTTTAGTGGAATTGTGCAATGGATATGACGACAGTCGGCCGCAATAGGCCTAAATGCAACTGCCGGAAAAGTTGTCGTTTGCGTGGTACGTAAGCCAATAAAGCTTCCAGGTTGAATCTCTGAAACTCTGCATGGTTTAGCTTCCCAAGCCAGGTTTTAGCTATTAATTTTCTTGAAAACTTACCTAAACTCAGACCTAAAACTCGAAATATTTTAGCTTAAGCTACTTTATCTTTACTTTACACCTAATTAAATATTGTATATATTCTTCTTAACTTAATTCCACAACTAATAATAAGAACATCTAAATGATTTCAAATAAATAATTCTCTTCTACTTATTACTGTCATAAGTTTCTCTGGGATTTTCGCACATTTCTATCTACTATATATCGACTATCTCTCACAAGTTCTATCTATGTGTGTATATACACTTAACATTCGACACTTTGTGGATCTACAAACAAGCCGCACCTAGTCTAGTCTACTCTACTCTAGGCCCGAATCATTGCTTGGGCCTTCAGATTGCGCATAATAAGCTGCCAGATGACGCAAATCTGTGTAGTATGAACACGATTCTTGCCAAATATAGCGACATATAGCAAAGCTGGAGTTCAAAGATAAATACTACGAAGTTCCAAGAATAAATCTCTCATCAAGCTGTCAGACAGACATAGATATATGTATGTGAATACCCACATACGTCGCAACGTACGTATGCAAATGATGCGTGGACACGAGATGCCGCAATTGATTAGTGCCTCGATTCGCCTCTCGATTTTCGATTCTCGATTCTCAATAGTGAACTCTCGATTCATGATTAGCCGATCTCTAGTCTCGCGTTTGCCGATTGCCCCAAAACACGTTTAATGCGACGACACGAACGGGTAAAAATTGCCTATGCATAAGCGATGAGGTCGATGACGATAGTACGAGAGAGAGAGAGAGAGAAAGATTTGAAAATTCTGGAAACGTGGGTATAGATATAACGACCAGCCGGATGTGTGCTCGTAGTATAAGAATTTGAGACTTACTCGCATCTATTTAACAGCTGGGAATGTAAATGACGACATACCTGAAGGAGCCTTTAATAATATCATAAATTTGGCAGCAATCTCTTTGGGATTCGATTTAAAGTTGCTCGATCTTGTTGCTTGATAAATGATATATGTATATATATGTACCATATATAGATAGTGTTAACACACGATTTGGTAACTGCACTTGAACTGCGAAACACTTGCGAAACCTTTCTTCGGGGGGTTTTTAACGGAAATTTCATTTGAATTCTGATGCCATTTTTTGTGTTTGTTGTTGAGCTGAGTGAGTTACGACGATCTGTAGTCGATGAATCTAAGTATGAAGTATGCGGCGCTCTTGCGCCTCTCAATCTCTTTTTCTCAATCTCTCTCTCTCTTTGCTCTGCGCTATGCTCTGTGGTGTTGGCCAGCAGAGACCGGAGCCAGGCACCGGATTGCGCTTTTGCACACACCTTCAACGCCGCCAAACGCTTCTAAACTAAATTCAGTTTTGGTAAAAATGCGACAAACGGGCTTCAGATCAGCTTCTTGAGACGGCAGCAGTCGACGGCAGCGACGTCGGCGACGGCAGAGGCAGCAGCGGCGTCTCAGTTATTGTATATAACGAGTTACCTGTATGTGTGCGAGAGTCTGTCTCTGTGCATGTGTGTGTGTGTGAGTCGCTTTGCGTTGGTGTAGCCCACGACGATGATCCGATCGCTTACCTGTGCTCTGCTGTCGACGTCAACGGCGCTGCTGCTGATGACTGCGAGCTGCGCTGCGCTGCTCTGTGTTGGTTACCTGATTTTCGGGTTTTTGTTTTTGCTTTCGAGAGCGCGCTGAGGCAATGATTTCCCGCCAAATGAGAGGCACAGGTAAAGACAAGTACAATTGTGTATGCTCAAGTGTGTGTGTGCATGCATGTAAGTGTGTGTGTGAGGCAAGGTGTACATACACTTACATATAGAATCGGCATGGCTTGGCGACTTGGTTCAAAGACGCTGCCTAATGACAGTATCTTTACTTAGCTGAGTGTGTGTCTGTCTCAGAGTGTGTGTGAGTGTGTGTACGAGTCTGTATATGTGTATTTGTTATAGTCCATAGCTATTGATTTTGAATTTCAACAATGCGGGTGAAAAATGTTTGAAATTATATTGTACGCAGGCTAAAATTAACCAAAGTTAACAATATCATGGAGATACAGGGTGTCCCCAAGGTAAGAACTTAAGATTAGTGATCAAATCTGATTACCAATGGGGTAAACTTAGCCCTGATCAACTAGCTTTGGTGATAGTCCAACACAGAGACTGGCGCAACTAAGACACCCTGTATGCTGCCGCCGCCATAGCCCAAGAAAATAATCCAAGCCAGAAAACCAGTTAAACACACAAATGTGGACGGTTTTTTGTTGCTCTTACTGTTGTTGTTGCTCTTGCTGGTTGTCTGCAGCAAATTGTTGCTTGGTAGGCAATGGCGCACAGTTGACTTTTGCCAAAAAGAAGCCGAAAAAAACCACGAACTGAACGCAAAAAAACCAGAAACAGTCAACGTAAAAACCTACAGAAACTTGATCAAGAGTTAAGAGCCGAATTGAAGACAGACATGGGGACAGACTGTTGTGCGGACGAAACAAGGCGCATGGCATAGGCGGGTCTGAAAGTGCGCTATACGGGGCGTTAAAATTGACAGCTGATGTTGGCAAATAGATTAATCTAAGCTAACGATGCACTGTGATTATTCGTATTTGTGAGGTTGGGTTAGAAATTTTTACAGGGTGTGGAGAATGGATTGAAAATACTATAGTTATGAAATGTGAAAGAAATATCTATAAATTACATACAATATTATAATATTATGTAATGAAATTAAATTCAAATACAACAAAATGATTTTTAGTGTATTATTATGAAATATTATAATATATGGTATATATAATATTCTGTTCTGTTTTATACCACTTTTAAAAATTTATTTATATTATAAAGTATATAAAATATATTCTGTTCTCTTTTATAAATCTTTTAAAAGTTCATTTATTTATTTATTCATTTTACCATATATTTTTAAAATTGTCTTTGCAGAGATAAGATCAACATTTTCTTAATATTTGAACATATTTTTAAAATTTCATAAATTTACTTAAGGTCGAAATCTTTTAAATTTTTGAACCCATTCATAGATTTTCAAATGTTTTTTAAATTAACAATACTTTGTTGGGCACATCAAAAAATATAATAATAATATTATAGTGACCTGTATTCCTATCAAATGATATAGATAGATGATATATGTATGTTAATGAAGAATTTAATATAATAAAATGCTGCAATATGTTATTTTATTGTTTAGTTTTTTGTTCTTCTTGCCTTCAACTGATATCCCCTACACCAAAATCGCTACAGAAACATACATTATCTAACAGTATCTGAATCTTTATTTACAGCTCACACAGAGCACTGAAGATTTCTCTGCTCATCTGGCTTGGTTTCATTAACCCTGCGCAAAGAACATTTCTCAATCAGCGTCAAAATCAGTTCCAATTGTTGTGGTGCAACCTTTGGCGAACTTTCAACTGGCAAACGGGAGATCTATAAATCTCGCTCAGCTTGTGTCGTTGTACAAAAGTACAGCACACAATTCGCTGTAGCGCAATGGCCACGCAACAGTCGAGGCAGGGGGAAAAAAATCACTTTTATGGCAAAGATCAAACTGGCAGAAAAAAAGGCAGCAACAACAAGAACAACTACAAAAAATACGTTACTAAGGTAGAGCGACGTTGGCAAAGGCAAGCGAGCAGCGCTGCCGCTCACTGCGCATGCGTGGCAACAGCAAAAGCAGCAACAAGCAACAGCAACAGCAGCAGCGACAGCGACAGCAGCAGCAACAACCACGCAAAGAAATGGCCGTTAAAGTTGCCAGGCAAATGGCAAAAGGCAGAGGCGTAGCCAATGAGCAGAGCTGAGCGCAGAGGCTACCGCATGGTATCCATGAAGACCCAGGCAGCCCGAGACCAGCCGAAAAGGCTGGCAGAGCTCTGGCATCAGATCGCTGCGACGACGACGACAACAACGGCCCGGCTACGTGAGCGCGGCTCTTGGCACGTTTTGGCGTGGCCGCCGCCGCCCGTTGGCATCATAAAAGAAGTCAATTGAATTTAAATTTAAAGTACATAATGGCCAGCGCAGTACGCAGCAGAGAGGGGTACAGTGGGGGCCCAAGGGGACAGGGAGAGCAGGGGCCACTCGGTGCGACGACGACGACGCTGCCGCCTTTCGAATTTCACAAAGTCATCTGCTGGCGTCGCTGCCGTTGTCGTTGTCTGTGTGGGCCCCCAGCTCTACCTGTATCGAGGTATATAACTTATATACACACTCGCACACACACACACACTAGCACACGCACACAGAGAGGGAGCGTTGTCTACAAGACAGCACGCAACACTGGTACACATGATCGCCTCGACTGGGTTGGTATTTGTGAGCTCTTTTGATTTAAACGTGCTTAAATTTAAAGATCGAATTGCTTTTGGGATTTTTGCGCGCAATGCAAACGCAAACGCGACCGCGCGGCCCAGGAATTTTAAATTGTAACCCAGCAAAGGCAGCAACAACTCAAACCATACAACAACACCAACAACAACAAGAAACCATCATCAGAAACCGCAATGTACCGAAAAACCCTAACGAAAATGAGAAAAACAAATGAATTGAGCAAATAGACTCAAAGAGAGACTCGTGAGTCATTCGTGAATGTCATTCGCGTGTATGGCGGATATGGCCAGCGATTTTGTAGCTTAGATGCTGCCGAACCCCTTAATAGATGAGTTCAGATTTGCTGGATCAGCCCCTTACATCCCTCCCTCTCTCTCTCTCCCTGAAATGTCTGTCTCCTCTGGTTTGCCAGTTGACTGACACATTTATGCGGTAAACATTCCGTTGCTGACTGCGTTTTTTTCGCTTGAAAATGATTAAGCGTTTCGCGGATGGCGACCGAAATGGCAAATACACGACCGGAATGGAGGCTTTTCCCTTTTTCGCCTGCATTTCCCGGGGCAAAACAAAAGACTTAGGCAGCGAACTTGTGTTTAACCTATTGACACTCGAAACGAAACCGTCGAACCTTCATTCACCGCCGTTCACCTCTTTCTCTTCGTTGCTTTCGCTGTGTGTAGCACCCACTCATTCAATTAACGATTGTCTCAAAATTTGCATTTTTTGCATAGCCGAAAAAATTACAGAAAAGCAAGAGAGCAAAAAGAAAATAGAAACCGAAAGAGAATGAGATAGAAAGATAACAGAAACCGAAATGTTCCGACGTTGCGACCTCCCGATTTGTCTGGGCCAACGCGAGCGTGAGGCTTGCCTCTTTTTTGTTTCCACCCTCAACATCCCCCCCGCACACCTTGCCTTCGTCTGTTGCTTTTTCTGCACCTCTGGGAACGTTGCAGAGAAAATATTTGACTTTAATGTTTGTATATATGGATATATAAATATGTCAATGTGTGTTTTTCTCTTTTTTAGGTTTTCGTTACTTGGGAACAACGTTGAACCGTGCCGTGTGAGCCGCACGCCTCGCTAGTCTTCCATGTTCGAGTGCGAATCTTGCCAGATTTGATTTAGTACTTGGGTCGATAGCATAAAGCTGCAGTTGCCTCTACCTCTCTCTTTTTCTCTGACTATTTTCTGTCTCTTTCTGCCCGTTTAACGACCAAGAGTGTAATAGTCTTCGCTTCAGCTAATTGTTATTGAGGAGTATCGCAAAACGCGGAAGTTGACAGTTGAGCCATATGGGTGCAATGCCGATTGTCTTGCAGATATTTTTATCTAGCTTTTTTATTACTTTTTAACACTTATTTTATTTTTTTTTTAGAAGAGTCTCCTCTAAAGTCGTTGCATCATAATATCATTTTTTTATTTCTATACATTTTATGATCTCGTTAAAGACAAAAAGTAGAGTATAAAAAAAGTATTAAAACAGTATTAAAAAGGTTATACCTATATACAATATTATAACCTGAAATCCTGTATGCATTTTTTTTAAGACTCTTTAAGGGTGTTAATACTTAAAGTGTTAAATAATATGAATGATTTACTAACTGAAAATAATGTTTTTTGGCTTGATACAAACATTTTTAAGCTTATATAAAAATGTTTTATAAGTTGAATAAATATTGAATCATATATCTTTCTATCAATTTATAGTATACATTCTTTCTAAAAATCTAAATTAAATCTTTAAAAGCTCCATTAAACTGAGTTGGAAAATTAAATAAATAAAGCAAGGTAAAGACCTTTTAACTGCTAAATTTAGTTCTCTCTTTATTGTAAAACATAGATTACTTGACTTGGTGTGCATATGTATTATATTAGCAATCTATAAATAAGTACAGTTATAGTCCGAGTACAGCATCATAGAAATTTGCAACTAATCCATATGTATAGTATATTCCTGTTTCAGATATGTAAATATTTGCGCAGAACTCTTTACTGAAGGCACCAATATATCTGATAATACTGTCTAAATAAGTAGTTTATCTTTGCATATGCAAATACACAGCGGTCTAATATACCTACATATATATAACTTTATATACATATTCAGGGCATTAAACATGGCCAATTGTTGTAGTTGTGAGTTCGTTTCCTTGTCGCCACTCGCCGCTCACTTGGCGCTTGTCGCTTGTTGCTTAGCGCTTGTATCGTATCGGCTGGCAGATCATTTCCATAGCCAGCTTTTGTCTGGGGGAACTTATGTATAGTCATATGTCCAGCAGGCAGGCAGCTCGAGATTGAACCAGTTAATAAGCATAAGCATATCGGCCATAATGCCAACCAGTTGACTAACCAGCCAAGCCCCTGAGGGGTCCCAATACTTCGAAGACTGGAGTGGACAATGCTCTGAACCAAATTCTCTTGGAGCAGATCGAAAAGACTAATGTGACCCAGGGGCGCGTGGGGGGATGTGCGGGGCCAGAACTAATAAAAACTCATTAAAGCAAACATGTTTTGGCCTAAACAAAGGCTTACCACATACAATTTGAATAATGTGCACAAAGAACGAACGAATGTGGGGGGATAAAGAATACAAAACCGAACCCAGACCCGAAACCCGAAAAGTCAATAATCTGATTGTGAAGCAAACAGCGCGAGCGTCGACGTCGCTGACGACGATGTTCAATTAAAAAAAATCAAATTAATGAAATAAAAATAAAAATAAATTAAGTAAATGTTGTTAAGACGGCCGCCCCAGCGAACTCGGACGGTAAAAGAAAGCGGCCAAAACGAAACGAAAAAACAAAGTACAACAACAGAAATGATAACTTTTCAGTTCGAAGCGAAACTGTACCCCCTTGTCGCGCTGACTGAGATGCCAATGCTGAGGCTGAGGCCGCTGCTGAGGCCGATGCCGAAGCCGAAGCGGAGACCGATGCTGCTGCCGCTGCTGCTGCTGTTGCTGCTGATGATGCTGCGTAGAACGCTCGAGCAAAGCGTACGGGCCAAAAACAGAACACAAAAGGCGAAAAAACCAAACTGAAACCCGGCTAAGACAGCGGCAACGATCGATACAATTTTTTTTTCTTTCTTTATTGTTTTGTTGGTCGACGAGTTTTGGGCATTGCCATCAAAAAGTCAGAGAACAGTAACAATGCCAAGTCACTCACACACATACACAAGCACAGAATCAGCGGGACAGTAGGACTGACAGCATTAACTGAAAGTATACAAGGAAGACAAAAGACCGGAGATTGGAGAATCGACTCGGAGCCAGGCAGCATCCCGAAGTCACAGCTTCATTTTCATTGCATTTTTAGCTGTAGCTGCTGCCCCGGCCCGATCCGATTCGGGGCCGCTTTATCTGCTTGGGCTGCCTTGCAGCCAGTTTCGCCCAGCATGGTAACAAGATGGACGGAAAAATTCTAAAAATAATGCCGGCCGGTTTGTCGTTAAAATAAAAAAGGAGCAAAAAACAAAAGAAAGAGTGGGCTTACATCCACACCGTACTATCTATATGCACTCGTGTGCGTGCATGTGTGTGTCTGTGTGTGCGAGGCTACAAAAATAACCAAAATGAGTAACATTTCAGAGGAACGGACGAGACCGAGATGCCTTGTACAGGCACCCGGCAACGAGCAATGCGCAACAGGCACCGGCTCTGCCACAGGCCGAAGTCAGAGCCAAGTGGTGCACAAGTCAGACGTTTCAGCTTACACAGAGACCCACAGAGCCGGCAGCTGCAATCGGTCAGGTTTTGCCAGGGCTGCAGTATAAATCACTTTCAGCTTTGCCTTTCGTGATTTCAGGAACAGATTCTATTCTATGGTATATAAAAAAGAATATGAATGAATTTAACAGAGATGCATATGAATCCTCATAATGTGATTTTATAATTCCATTGAAAATCATATTTTCAATTAAAGAATGAAATGAATTAAAGATATAGTTTAAAACATTTTTAAATTAATGTTTATTAAGTGGTTTATAAAGTCTTTCTAGAAAAACTTTTTTGATAAATTTCTATGGAATGATTTTACAAATTTGAATTCGTAAATGGAATTTTTATACCCTTCGATCATTGGTTTAATATTATTTATATATATATTCATTAAGTATTGAACCAAATATCAGATTTTTCCATAATAATACAGTGGAATAAAATACCAATACCTCGCAAGGTATATATGTAAATGTGTTAAATCGTAAGTTAAAATGCTTCAATGCAATTTACAATCTATTTTAATATATTTTATTCATATTTATATATTTTATTTTAAAAATTGAGGTTATTAGATTTATTCTTTTTGGGAAATAGACAAAAGAATATTAATTTAATATAATAAATAATTCAGAACTTGCTAGGCCTAGTCTTAATATTATTTTAGCCCATATTTAAAACAACTTTAGTGAATCTACAGGAAGTATTTAAATATTCTAAAAATAATTTATTGTCTCAATTTAAAAATCAACGTATTTCGCCCAGCCCTGGTTAGTTGATGCTGCTGGCTGCTGTCTTTTACCTTCGTCCAGGGCCCGAACATGATGATCATGACGCTGCTTAAAAGTTGCCGTTGTTGTTGCTGTTGCTGCTGTTGTTGGGGGTAGCGTGTCGTTGTCGCTGTCGTTGTTTCCCTCATCGTCGTCGTCATCTCTTAACGTATGTTTGTAACAAGTAACGCGCATCTGCATCTGCACTTGTGTGTGTCATGTGTGTGTGCAAGTGTGGTGTGCGAGGTGCGCAAGGTTTGTGTGCGTGGATGTCTGTTTGCTCGGGCAAAGAGTTACCTGCCCTGCGCTACCTGCGCACAGGTAGGCGTATGCACTGCACATCCATATGTATCTGTATCTGTATCTGTATCCTTAACACTGCACTGCCGGCTGGAGGCAGCCAACGGTCAGCGACAGCGGCAGCGCAGCATCAGCAGCAAACCTTCATTATGGCCATGTACAACAGGTCTGTATATAGTGTAGGGAACCCATAGCATCATCAGCATGAACACTCGCTACATAAGGGCCAAAAGATTCTCTTCATGTGCGTGTGTGTGTGTGGTTGTGTGCGTCTCTCCGTGCAGCTATCTCGCTTGCACGCACGTCGCGCCTATGACTCGACAGCTTGGGGTAGCTAGGCGTCTGCCTTTGCTTAATGGTTTTAGGAAATCGAAAATTAAATAATTTATCTCGATTTTATGACGTTACAAGCAGGTTTTCTCCCCACAGTGGTCCAGCACGCGATAAATCTTCGGCTTACAATCAAACCGAATAAAAAGGCATAAAAGAGTTAAAGTTGCCTCCAAAGTTCCTACATCACATAGGCCATACATGTGTATGGCCTGTAATTTGAATGCTTAAGTCTCTAATGCTGTATAAAGCAGTAAATGAGTAAGTCTCCCCCTCTAGACCTGACTCAGCCGAGCAATCGCGGCCCACGTCTAATCAACACGAAATGAATCAACGGCGGGCTATTTTTAAACCCGGTCCACTCTTTATAAATTGTATTTCTTTTTTTGGTTTCATTATTACTTATTTCTTCGTATTTTTTGGCTGGTCATCGCTCTCAAGTAGTGGGGACTCACGTCTGAGAAAGGCGCAGAGAAAGTACTAAACAGAAAACTGAAATTGTTGAAGTTGCAGCCAAAGCTACAGTTCAAGCTAAAGATAAAGTCCAAACTGAACCTGAAGTTGACTAAGTGGTTTGTCATTGTCGTGATGAAAACATGTCAAATGGCAATCAGGAACTCGGGACATGGTGCCCGAGCTGAAATTGATGGAAAACTTTAACTGCAACTCGCATAACTGCTGGCATTAGTTCGAGTTTAGCTTTACGACATTTGGCTCGCAGCGATTTAATAGCGCCAATAAAAAGCCGCATTTATTGATGATGTGGTTAATTGTCGGTGGATTATGTTGCACGAATGAGCGCAAGAGATTTAAATAAAAACTCTGCAGAAACCAACCAAAAAAACTGGACGATCAACTCCAGATGCGAAACTTTTACTGAGTTTAGTTTCCTTGACCGAAACTTGGGTATACATACATACATATGTATATAAAATAATTATAGAAAACACAAACGAATTAGCCAAATATCTTCAACAAATGAATATACTATCCTGCTTACTACATAAAGAAATTGGATTAAAATGTGATGATTTGATGTTCATAAAATAATAATAAAAATACATATTAATTAGGCATGTAACCTTTTTAATTATTCTTCTATACTCATAAAGCATGACTTGAATATTAATGATCCTTATTAACATTACATACTTATATGGACAGCTATTTATTTATTCATGTTATAAATACACTATATTCTTGGAAAACCCCACAAAGTTTGTTCTTGTGCACTATGCCAGCACATACAATTGTCTCAATTTGAAATATTTATACAATACATACAGCAAAATACCATTAGGGAAGTTAGGATATCTGGAAAGATCTGGCACAAACATTATGGGGAAGTATATTAATTCTTTATTAACTCTAAATTTATTAACATTACAACTAACAACATATTCTGAAGGGAATAGTAAAATTTAAAGAACTTAGAAGATCCTAAGGTTTTCAATGTCATACCACTTGGTGTGGTATACCTTTTTGACTGTACGGTGTGTTAAGATGTTTGTCAGTGTCGGCACAACAAACGACAAGGGGTCAAACATCCCCTGATAGATTTTAAAGAGCTCTGACCACTGATCCAGCAAAGGCAAAAGCTGTTCATCTTTGGATAGAGTTAGCAGTGTTATGTGCGATGTTAAAAGTGCACCAAGCCATTTTAAGGCTTGCATCTCGGTGACTATATTATTGCCAAGCGAAAGAGTATCCTGGTGAGGACGTTCCTCCAGCAACACACCGGGCTCACTAGCCAGTACATATAAGTGTTGCAGTAGTTGACGCACATGAGGGAGTTCCAGACGATGTCTTAGGTGGCACTCAATGGCCGATGAATTGAAGGTGCAAGCGATCACCGCATTGAGCAACTCATCGGAGGCTGGCTCTGACTGTGCAGGCTCGTCGTCTGTTTCCATGGCATCACCACCATTTGCAGTTCCATTAGTAAGAGCCGGTTGTCTCTTGTCTAGCGCATAACGCAAGCACCAGGCGAGCATGTGCTCGGAAATATTACTATAGCGACGCACACACATCAGCACATGCTCGGTGTTGTCGGTTTTAATGAATAGTGTTAATAGCTTCTCTGTGATCTCCTGTTCGCCTGCACCGCTGCGTTCCAGCTGCCTGACGACAGATTGCACGGCAAGATTTTGTGGTCCCGCATCGTAGAAGTTGCTCATGAGAGTAACACTAATGTCCTCCAGTGCGTTCTTAACTGGTATCACTTCACCTTCCACATGCTGTTTAACAAGCTCGTTTAGCTCCTGTTGAAGTATTTCGGGTGATTCAAACGGCACTGTTTTTCCGTTGGCTGCCGGTAGTGCTTTCGGTGGTGGTGTTGGTTGGACCGTTCGAGAAATGACACTGAAACGAGTGTTACCGACAAACTTAATAGCGGCCTCAAGTGATTCCTCCTCGTTAATGTGATCCAGTTCGATTGGCGTCAAATGGGCATCGCTCAGCTGTGATCCTAGCATATCCACGAGTAATTCGTCGTTCACGCGATAACGGACGGCTGCTATATTCTGACCCATGGCCAGAAGTATGTGCTCATCACGTGCCCACAGTCGTGAGAAGTCTAGGTACACCTTGAAGTACTGCTTGGCATTGACCACCTTGAACTGTGTATTGTACACGAGAAGGGAGGCGCCTTCCTGTCCATAGTTGGCGCCGTAAATAGCGGCAAAGTTGCGCGACAAGCCCTGCACTGACAATTTACTCTCCACATTGAGCTCGGCCAGCATCGATACGAATTGTCCAGGTGCCACTTCGTTCGAGCTTTCCGAGAGATTAAGCATGAAAATACGCTTGTCGGACCCTGCAGAGAACAATAGAGAGTTAATTATGAGAATATGTAATTTTTAAAAGTTGGCTCACAAATCGTCATCAGTTGAGGCCACGAGTCACCCTCAATTACGGCATAGCCGGTCAATCGAACACCTTCTCTATTGATTTCATAGGTTCGCCTACTTGAAGTAGTTAAGTTGATTCGGATAAGAAATAATTGACCAGTTGCGTTTTTCTCCTCGAAGTAGGTGAGAAGCTGTTCTCCTGTAGAGATCGTGTGCACCGTGGGCTTGCTCAGTGTCACACTTGCAGCTAGTGTTAGCTGCGCAGCGGTGTGTTCTTTTTGATCCCTTCGAGAGTTCAATGCTTGTGACAAAGGTTGACAAGAGCCATCGCTATATAAGACGATAGCTTCCTGTTCGGTATACACCAAGTGAGCAATGCTTTTTTGGAACTTCAGTTTCTTGCACTTGACTATATCAGGAGTGTCCTCGCTCCAGAGACGAAGAGCATGGTTTCCGAAGACGCCAACGTATTTCTCACTGTTTGGATCGTATACGACTTTCGTGGAAAGTTTTTCTGGCATAGACCAGCTCTGCAGCTGCTTATGTGTGCTAATCTACAAAGTATAGTTTATAATTATTTTAAATCTTGAATTCAAAAGATTTTAAACTTACATTCAGAATAACGACAACATTCCGTGCCAGGGTGGTGATTACATTTCCCTTTGTTTTGTCTGCTGCCATGCCCAGAAACTCTTTGGGATCTGGTATGGGAAACAAGTTGTAATATGATAGGAATTTCGACATTCTACTGTAATTAATAAACTTTATAAAATAACCCGAATCAAAACAAATCAACACGTGTAGTGAAACAGTGATGGGCTGTTATCGGTGTATTGTCGTATCGATTTACGCGCGCTTATATCGATAGACATTAAGAAAATTTCGGGATTTTAAATGTACGAATAACACTCAGGGTTAAAAACTAAAAAATACATTTAAAAATATGAGAATTTTTAAAGTAAAAACCACTAAGTAAAAACGAATAACAGATAATAACAGCAAAGAATTCTCAAAAATACTGTATTCTCTTAAATACCAAACAGATGTTTCACAAGAATGACGACGTATTTTTCTTTTTGGGCATTTGCGGCCACACTGCTAACTTACTTCAACGTGTTAGAATGGGTGGAAAAACGAAACAAGCGCCGCGCACGAAAAACAATGCAAAGGTAAGCTTTTTTTGCACATGCCACAATATCAGATGACTAACTAATGAATGCGGTTATCTCTAGCCATCGAGCAGCAGTCGTTCCGCGGAACTGTTGGGCAGTACGACGCCCATTTTCGTTGGTTTCTCGGCTCAAGCTGATGGCAACTTGGTGCCCTTTGCGCCAGGGTTCGCCAGCGCCGAGCAAATGCCAGAGACGTTCGATGCCAACATAAGCCCACAGACGCAAATAATTCTGCGCAAATTATCAAAGAAGGACCCAATGACCAAGAAGAAGGCACTGCAGGAGCTGCATGAACTAATAACGGACTCCGAATTGGATGCTTTAAAGAACATTTTGCCGTTATGGCCAAAATTCTATCATAATCTGGCCAACGATATCGAGCATGCGGTGCGTGAACAAACCCAAGTAGTGTTGCAGCTGCTTATGTCCAAATGCAAGAAAGCCATGGCGCCATATCTGAAGCAATTGGTGCCAGTATGGCTTGCCAGTCGCTTTGACAATTACGCACCAGCCGCTAGCATTGCAAGCAATTCCTTTCAAGAGACCTTTTCGCGCACCTGCGAGGTGTGTCTACATTGTCAAACCGAAATTATTGATTATGTTACGCGTAATTTGACGTTTCATACTCCCGCAACGCTGTCCATTGGTAAAAACCTTAAACCTGAAGAATCAGAGCAGAAATATCAGCGCGTCGTGATCAGTAGCTTGAAGGTCTTGTCATTTTTCGTGGAAAACACAGCGCAGGCAACGGACTTGGAACCACTGGAGCAAGGCTTTGCCAAATTATTAGCACATCAAAAGTTCTGGACGTTTGCCAAACACAAACAGCCTGGCATCAAGTAAGAAAGGGATACATTTTAAAATCAATTTATATAATTCAATCATTCTAGAGCTGCCTGGTTTGAGTGCATTTATCACATGCTGCAAAGCGTTAAGTTGCTTGAGGTGCTGACGCCACAGAAGTCACAGCTTATCACTACCAGTTTTCAATTCATTGACGATGCTGATCCTCTTGTCGCACCTCACATTTGGGGCTGTGTGCTACTGCTGCAAGGAAACTACGATGATTGGTAAATGAAGATCTATTAGCAATCATTTCATCAAGTATAAGTTTTAATGTCTGTCTTCCCACAGGTATGCTCCGCTCAATATTCGCAAAGCTTTACTCCCGAAGCTCTCATCCCTACTAAAGAATGCTTTCAATCGCAATGCTCAGGCTATTTGTCCCAATCTGCTGCCGTTTTTATCGAAAATTACCCCCGAAAGTCTGCAGGATTTGGATATCTATGAGTTCTATCAGCGCTTTTTTGATGATTTAAAGACATCCATTGTCGGCCCCCATGACCCACCATTGTCCAAGTCTGACATTTCAGTCATGCACAATGCATATTTTGAGTGCTTACGATTTATGTTGCAACAGATCAACAACAACGCACAACGAAAGGAGCAAGTAGAACAGTTCGCTTTTGGATTGCTCGAAAAACAGCTTTTGGAACCGATTGGATTTTTGCTACGTAGTGAGAGCGCCCATGTCAAGTACTTCTTCCAGCACAGCTCTGCGCTGGTTGCATTCTGGGATCGTCAGTGCAATAATGACACCGATAAAACCTCGTGTACATTGTATGTTAAATTGCTGAATAACTTCTGGACACGTATCTTTGAGCTGGTCACACAAGATCTTGCGGTGGAGGACGTCAACGAGCAGTTGGTTTCACATGTGATACTATTAGTACAGGATCTGCATGTAGCTAATCCAAGTTTGGAAACGCAGAGCGTCAAATTTGTTGAGGAAGACGAAACAAAGTCGACGTGTGAGACGTCATCACAACACTCAACGCCCACCCGAAAGGCACACGACGCCGCTGCCTTTATACAAAAGGAGCTGAAGCAGCTGGTGGTGAAATTGGTTCGCATCTGCCTCGATAAGGCAAACAATAGCAGCAAATCCGCACGTTACATATCGCAGGTGCGCACACTGACTAAAATGTTCACAGATGCGGAGTTTTACAAGAGTCTGACGGACTTGGGTGAGCTGCATGCTACGCTGGATAAGTTTGTAGCACTCTTAGGGCAACTGAGTGATGACGCCTGTGAATCGGTTGTAGAGATACTCTTTGAAATTCTTGCGTTGCTTGAGCCGGCACAGCGATTCGAGTACATTGCAGATACATTGCTGAAGGTGAGTGGGAAGTGATTTTTAATATGAATAATAAAATATATCAAAATGCTATTACTAATTTACAGTTACAACAGCACCGTGTACAGAACTTGCTGCTCCATCGCCTGCTCTCGTATCCACTGTGCACTGAGCCTGCCGTGCGTGAAATGCTCGCCAGTCCAGAGACCTGTGCGGTAATCAGTCGCATTGCCGAAGAGGTTGTTATCGACAATAATCGGGATAAATTAAATCTGCTGCACAAATGCTTCTTCCAAACGGACACTGGCGACATTCTAATCAATGCTGAAACAGTTGACAAAATCGTATTAGCCATGAGCTCTCCTCTTGACCAGCCCCCGACTGGTGATACGGTGGAGGTGTGTGGCAGCTTCATAGCACAGATTATGCCAGTCATATGCAGTAAGACAAACTCTTCGTTATCTGTGCGTCAGCAAGTCTTCTTAAAGTTGTATAAGTTCAGTTTGGAGCAACGCGTTGGCGATTATCTGTCGGAGGATACGTTGTGGGAGATAACAACCTGCTGGCAGGATGCACTCTCAAGCAAAGACATTGAAATCGACGATGACCTTTTGAAAAGCTGTGCCAACATTGTAGAAGAGCTATCGGAGAAAGCAGAGTTAAATGCAAGTAGCCTGGAGGGCATGGCAGAGGCTATGGCAAAGTTTGTTATCTGTTCGACAGAGAATATTGAGGATGAAGCGCAACGCTTAGTGCGTATAGATGAGACCATTTTGGCTTTGCTTAGTTCTAACGTAAAGATACCTGAAAGTGTGCTGCAATTTGAACGACATTCTGTGTACCTTGAGGCGCTGCAGACTTCTATTAGTGCTGGTGCTGCCTTTGACAGTGCTTCTGTGACTGAACATCAGATTTCGGGTCTGTTGCGACGGGCTGCCCTCAACTTTGCTACAATTTGCAAACTGGTTTGTCGCGTTGATAATTCACAGCTACCACAGCAACAGTCAAATGAAGCCGAAGATGAGCTCACGGAGGACTACTGTGATCCCAATGCGAATGTGCTCAAGCAATGGAGTGAATCCATAATCAAAGAGCTATTGGAATGCATGCAAATAGCGGGCACTGCTGAGACTTGGTTGGAGGTCAGTCCACAACTGGATGCTGCCAGTGAAGAGCTGGTACTATGCCTCTCCGAACAGGTACGCAGTTTCATGGGCAACAGTGCCGAATTAGTGGACATTATCAAAGAGCGACTGCAGCAGAATGCATTGCAACAGGGTAGTGTCATCAGCTGCCGTCTCTTGAGCTATTTGACATACTATGCGCAATACGCGGCCTTTGAGGAGAGTGCCAGCATACTGCTACATGAGGATTTGGCTGAGCTGCTTGTGTCTCAAGGTGCTCTGAAGGCGTATGTGATGACACTGCAGGTGAGGAAAAATGAAATTTGTGTTTTATTTAAGTTTTTCAAAACGTTTTTTTTTTTAGCACTTGCTGCCAAAACTTTCGCAGAAGGCACTTACTTTAAATTGTGCCGTTATGCGCACTGAACCACCTGAAATTTGGGTCAAGGCAGCTGTCTTCCGGTGCCTACTGCTAAACAACTTTCAGTCGGATCTCAATGAGCAGTCAGATCGTAATATAATATTCTCAGCACTTCAGTTCTTGACACGCATTGGCGAGCAGCAGAACGAACAAAAGGATCTTCTGCATTATAATGTGTAGGCTCTTCAGTCTTCGATATTGAAAGAACATTAAACTAACATGAATTTCTCTTAGCGAATTGCTTAAGCAACCCTATGAAGCAGTGTTGAATACTCTGGAAGTAATTCAACTACTCAACGAAATTGTGCAACGTTTTCCTTACGAATTGAACATCAAAAACTGGGATGCCATTCGGATTGGTCTCAGCTCCTGGGTGCTGACTATTTCCAAATCTATAAAACACTATAGTGATCCAAAGGTGCGTATAATGAAAATATTTACTCACTATTTTACTTACATTGACTTATTTTTCTTGTACAGACATCGTTTTTTATTGTAGCTGTCTTCCAACTGTTTGCTACTCTGGTAACCTTCATACGCTCGGAGAAGCAAAAGAGCTCAACCGAAATGCTGAAGAATGTGATTGACGAGTGGGAGAGCTTGTTTGCTCGGGAAGTTAATGTAGTGCTATTCAAATCATATTATGAGCTGACTCACGAGCCAAATGTAGAGCCCGAACTTAGTGTATGCTACGGCGCTTTGCTGGAACGTCTGATGCCTACATTGGAGATGCTCGATTACAGCTTTATCTATGGGGTAGTTAGAAGAGTCTTAGATTGATAACTTGTATTAACTCTTTGTGTCTTTCATTCTGCTCAGTTCTGCAAGGCGCCCAGCTCAAAGCTAAGCCTGGATCATTTGTGCAACTTTCTGCTTAAGCAGCTGCACAGCTCCCAGCACAGCGTACGGCTTAATGCAGTGCATGCATTGCGTCAGTTGACGCCTCAGTTTGTAGCCGACGACATTGAGGTGAATGAGAAGCAAAGCGATAACTTGGAATCTGCTTCAACGATCTCCAAATGGCACTTCCTCAATCGTTTTGAGGATTATCTGACACGATATGATGCGCTTATACGTAAATATTTGGAGGAATTCAGTTTCAAACTCACTGAACTGGAGGATCTAGAGCCAATCGACAGACACGACGCCTTCAGCTTTTTGCTGATCTGGGATTGCATCATCAACGTATGCGCCAAGTCACCAGTTGCATTGCGGTCTGTGTACACGAGTTGGCTTTATGAAAATCACTACGAGGAGGTAAGAGTTAGAAACTTGTATATTTACTTAAAATTTAGCAGAACTTTGTAATTTCATTTGGACACAGAATTTTCTACACTTCCTCTTTCGGGCTATGCCGGTGGACATTTTGAAGAATCATAGCGCAAAAGTGCATAGCAGTGGTGTTTATAAGGAACTCAGTTGGTCACAATTAAAGGGTGAGTCTCTCTTCTGTCCGTATATTTGTTAGTTCTTTATGGTATCTTCCGAGGGCTGAACGACTCCGTCCTCAAACTTGTAGTCTTCATATTCGCCTTGCAAATATGGGAAGTCTTCTCCTATGTCACATTCCACATCTCCACTGACGGAAATATAATCAGACAGAGGCAAGAAGTCTTCTCCGTCGTCAGCATGCATTGATTTGACAGTCGGTGGCTGTTGTGGGGCTAGATAGATGTTAAGGTTCGAGATGAACTTATTTATCCAGACAGTCAAGTTGTTGGCCAAGATACGTTGATAGTCTCGCAAGTTGCTTGTGGTGTAGAACTCTTGTTCTGTGAACTCTTTGATGCGCTCCAATATCACAGCACATAAAGGTGACTGCTCGTCTATGATAAACTGATCGTTGAGGAGGAATTCTTTCATTTCCTCGAATAGCACACAGACAATTTTCATCATTTGCTTGCGTTGACGTTCAAGGATCGCCTTCTGTAGACCCTTGCAGCGTTTCTTTTGCTGCTGCCGTTGGATGCGTTGTTGTCGTATTTCCTCCTCCATATATTCCATTGCCTTGTCTAGGGGAAATGACTCAACAGGTGGTTTCGGTTTCATTAGCGCCTGTAGCGCTGCTAAATTGGGCTCAGGTAGAACATGCTTAAAATAATTATATGTATCAAGAACACGTTGAGGATGCGGAACTGCCAATTTCTGCATTCGAAATGTACAAATGGGGACAAAGATCTTTTTGGCAACGTATCGCGGTTGTCTAAGTCGCAGCGGCGAAAGAAAATTCTTTTTGGGAGTAGCTAAAAAACACGTGTGCTCCTCCCTCTTTAGCATATCCCGATCAATGATTATCTGTCCTGTGTGCTGGCAGGGCACATAGCACGGATGATATCGCGGACAAATGCAAAAATATTTATACATGTGCTGCGGGTCTGGTACTTGGTATTTAACCAGGCGCTTGATGCGCTTTGCCCGATCTGGTCGCAGTTGCACCAGGGTAAGTTGTAAATTCAACTCATCTGCGACAGTGGGACCTGGTTCTGGCTTGGGTTCATTGATTGGTGACAAATCGCTTTGTGTCTTAGCAAAATTAACTGCTTCGGCCACTGTTTTTTCGTCATCCAGTCTTTTTATGCGTTCCGGTGGCGGCGGATGGGGTGACATTTCATAAAAGTTTTGTGGTTTATTAAAAGAGTTATTGTGATCCATTTTCTTATTATTTATTTGTATTAAATTGAAAAGAGAAATTTAACGAACGAGCGATCCTACGTGTGCGACTTAATTTGTATAATAAATTTGAATGTAGTGTGTATGACGAGAGTTTCTATGTTATGATTGGCTAACTAAATAAGTATATTGTGTATATATGTACATAAATTTTTTCTAACTGAAAACGCTTTGCCTTCTTCGAAACAGATTTTCAATTGTCAGTCGAGCGCTATGCCTGCCATCTGTACACAGAGGTTTTGCGCAAATTGCCGGCCGTGGTACGCAAGTGGTGGAACACCAGTCAATCCAGACAGAAGAATTTCGTTGACAACCTTACAACGAATTATGTAAGCTCTTTGATCTGCAGCGAGGAACTGAAGGCGATCGCCAATCGAAAGGAGAAGCACGAGAACATGCAGGTGAGTGGAGTGGGCCCTTCTATGGTGTTCTGGTTGTATCGCATCTATTTCCGGTCCTGTGTATACATGCGGAACATAAAGACCACAGCAATGCTAACCAGTAGTACGACAATAACAACGGCTCGAAATATCTCTAGAGGGATCATGTCAAGGTTGTGACGTGGGGGTTCCTTTCCGATGACGATGTTTGCACTCTAAAATATTTAAATATTTCTTTTTATTTGGTATTAAAAGCGCAGTCTACTGTGCTGAATTCGTAATATATGTATATATACATATATATATATAATATACACATTTTTATTATCTCAGGTGACAGTACACACATCGACACGAGAAGTTCTGGCTGTTTATGCCATCGATGAGGCACGCATGGAGCTTGTCATCACGCTGGCACCAAATTACCCGCTTGGCGCCGTCAAAGTAGAATGTGGCAAGCAAATTGGTGGACGTGCAACCTCACGTAATGTGGGCATGCAGTTGACTATCTTCTTGACGCATCAGGTGAGAAAAATCTTTCACAGAATGAGTATGTTTAGTTCATCATGTTCATTTTTATTACCTCATAGAACGGCACAATTTACGATGGTCTCACGCTCTGGAAGAATAATCTGGACAAGAAGTTTGAGGGTGTTGAGGAGTGCTATGTTTGCTACACGGTCATCCATCAAGAGACATGCCAGCTACCAAAGCTAACCTGTAAGACATGCAAAAAGAAATTCCATGGACCCTGTCTGGTAAGTTATCCATCCCATCACATTTGAAGAGCTTTTGAGACCGAATATTTGTCTTATTTTATTACAGTACAAATGGTTCACCACCAGCAGCAAATCCACATGTCCCATATGCCGCAACGTCTTTTAAATTAAGACAGAGAATCGTTAAATTAAGCGACACGTATTAATCAAGGCACAACGAGAACCCTGCCGGAAGTAAATAGTTTTATAATTTTGGTCCCATTGCTGGAAATCAATAAATAATAATTATATGTCAACAATAAATTCGCAATAGCTTTAAATAACTGCAAACTGATTGTTTTTGACAGATTCTAACGAACTTTATCTGTAATCTGAAATTTCTCTCAGTATGTCATAGATTAAAATGAACAAAAACAAATAGCATATAAAGTAAACAATTATTATTATAACAAACATGGCGAAGCGATTGAAGATTATTGGCGTTTGTCCATTTTGCCATCGCGATGTTGGCAACGATATGCGTCCTATAAACAATTTGAATCCAGAGGCTATGGAAAAATTACTCGAAGAAATGGATATGGTGGGTGACGTCCAAACTTCCATATCGAGCGTCGATGGAGCAGACCAAGTGCAATCGAGTTTAGCGATTAAATTCGACAACAAGCAAATATCCCTCAGCTCAGCTGCCCCGTTTACGGAGACCATTCTGAACATCGTAAAGTGCGAGTTCGAGCGGCCCAAAACTGCTAATGTATGTGGGTAAGAGAATCTCCAATTAAAGAGTTAACTAATTCTCATGCGTATGCAGAGTGTGATATCGGAGGAACAGGCGAATTTGATAGTTACCATGCTGACGGAGGAGCAGCATACTTATAATTCATTCTTAAACACAATATTGAAGAAGAAACAGCGAAGACGTAAATAATAAGGAACTGTTGTTTCAATTTATGGCGGCAAACATTAAACACCTTTGCAAAATCATTTATTAATATTACTTTAATCCAAGCACGTGCACAGGACGGACAGCAGGACAGACAGACACAGAACCCACCACCAATCGGTCAGAGTTCACGAGTCTGCGCCGTGGGCCGCCGCAACGCCGAGTGGGCGCAGGGGTGGGGCCACAGCCCACGAGAGTAGTGATGACGAACGCATCGAGCGTTTTCGCATTGCAGTTTGCACGGGACTGTTAACTGGGATTAGGCACGCCATCGCTCGATATACTTACCTACCATATAAAGCGCCGGGCCACGCGTTAAGCCAAAATGACGTAAGCCCTTCACAAATATCATGTCAAGAGCTCAACCAAAACTTGGCCAGCGTGTACAAGTTGAATCGGGTAAGAAGCAGCAACTTTGTGGCCGTGTCGCCTATGTGGGTCGCACTAGTTTCGCTGGCGGTCAATGGTTTGGCGTTGTGCTCGACGAGCCGCGGGGCAAAAACAATGGCAGCGTACAAGGCAGCACATACTTTAAGTGCGCCCCCAACTGTGGACTCTTTGTGCGTGGCCAGCAATTGCAATTGCTACTAGGATCAGATCAGGATAAGCAGCTGGCGAAAATACAAAACGACGATAGCAATCGACCCGACGCACACAACGACAATATGCAGCGTGATGTGAGCAAGGTGAAGTTGGCTAGCAGAGGCAGAAGCCGCAGCAGCAGGCAGGCAAGCGAGGAACAGGTGACTGACTGCAGTGTGTCACGCCTTGGTTTGGTTACAGTTTCATTCTCTTCCCCAGGAGGCCTCAACATCTGTTGGCAAGAGTACAAAAAAACTTCCAGAGAAAGCTACGTTCTCATTGAGCACTTCCAAGACTTGGGTGACTTCTGCACAGGCACCGCAGGCACAGACTCAATCACAGGCACAGCCACAGGCAAAACAGCAGGCGCAGCCTCAGCCACGATCTCATGCACAGCCTCAAGTGCAGCTCCAGGCCCAACCACAGCTTCAGGCTCAGAGCGATGCGCCTCCAAAGGTAAACTAAAATTAAGTCAACCAGTTTCCGTGTGTAATGGATGCTCTCTTTTTCCATAGCCACCAGAAAGTCAGCTAAAGCCATTGGAGATAAATCCTGCTCCTAATCAAATGCCAGCAACTCATTCAAGTACCAATGAAAGCATTGACTTATCGCAAGTTAAGCAAATTGAGCAAGCGGCTCCAGCTCCAGTGCAACATGTGCTGACAGTGGCAAGGCCTGCACTTCCCAAGGAGTTGCCACAGCCGCCAGTGGCCTCTGTATTGACGCCTGCAACTTTGACCTGCAATCAGCGTCGCTCCACTTCCTACACTCAGCTGCGCCCGACGCGGATAAGTCAGCCCAAGCCAACGACAGCGCAGGCACAGAGCTCCACGGCGCAACTAACCCTGGCCATGCCGGTGCCTCTGGCGCTGGCACCCAAGCGCAGCAAGACGAGCATGAGCCCGACGAGCAGTGTGAAGCGTGTGGCACCTGCTGCCTTTGTGGAGGCCGGCTTTCTCGAGATACTGCGACCGCAGTTCACGCCGGGACCGGCGTTGCGCACGCCCAGCACAGTGGCGCCACCTGTGGACAGTGCAGAGCAGCGGCAACTGCGCGAGGAGCTGCAGATGTTGCGCGTGCAGAAGAGCGAAGATAAATTAAAGCTGCTGGAACTGGAACGCATCAAGATACACAATGAGCAGCTGCTCGAGTTTAAGGCTCAAATAATGACGCAGCAGGTACTGCTGCAGCGGGAACTGCAACGCTGTCGGCACGAGCAGCGCGAGGCGCAGGAGACCAGTGCGAAATACAAACGCGAACTGGACGACGTGGCCGAGAGCATTGAGCTGCTGACGCTGGACAAGGAAATGGCCGAGGAGCGTCTGGAGACATTGCAAATGGAGCTGGAAATGGCGCAAGAGCGTAACGATGAGCTAAGTCTGGACTTGGATATCCTACGTGCCGAACAGGAGGAGCAGCGAGATGGCGAGCAGCTGGAGAAGAACGAGAAGCAGTCGACGAATGCGACTACGCTGCAGTCAACTGGTGAGTACATGCGCCTGGAGCAGTACAACCAGAGATTGCGTGAGACTGTGGTCCGACTCCGAGATACGTTGGCACACGAGAAACAGTTAGCGCAGCGCACGCACAAGGAACTGGAGACGAAGCACTCGGAAATCAACGAACTGAAGAGCATCAAGGAGTTGCAGAGTCGGCGAGTGGATCAGCTGGAGATGCAGCTAATCGATCTCAAGGAGCAAGTGGACGCATCGCTGGGTGCCGAGTCGATGGTGACCCAGTTGGCAACACTAAAGCTAGAGCTGGATGAGCGTGTCAAGCTGCTGGAGGACGAGGTGAACGAACTGGAAGCCCTCGAACAGATTCAGGAGCAGCTTATAGAAAGCAATCAGGAATTGGAGTCCGATTTACGTGATGAAATCGATAAGCTGAGTGGACAGCTCAAGTCGTTGGAACAGCAGAAGAATGCTGCCTTGGAGAGTCTGTACGATCGTGATGTGACCATACTGAAGTTCAGGGATCTAGTGCGACAACTGCAGGAACAGCTGCAGCTCAAGACAGACGGCGGCAATTTGTCCATCGAGGACTTTAGCAGCGCTAACGAATCGCAGCAGGAGGAGACCTCGCAGCAGAGCCAGGCCGACTACCAGCACATCTTCAGCGTGAGTAAGGCCTATGGTCGCGCACTGGAACAACAGCTGAAGGCCGTCGAGTTGCGCCTGGAGCGTCAGCACCTGGAGCACGTGTTGGCCTTTGTGCCCGAGCAGTTCCTACTGCGCGGTGGCGAACACGATGTCGTGTTGGTCATGTTGCTGCTGGAACGGATGAACGAGAAGCTGGAGATCGTATGCCAAGCCATCAACGAGAAGTTTCCAAATGCCTGCGAATTCGGTGAGTCTGAAGGGGATTTTGGCAGATTGCCTGGGTGCTAATTGGTTGATTGATTCCTATTTGCCAGGTCGCGATGCCATCTTTGAGGGCTACTCGGTGCAGCGTTATATCTTCCGGGCGCAGTGCATCTATCTGCTGAAGAGCCTTCAGCTGGTGCTGCAGCAGTTCCGCTACGGCCTCAATCACTGCGACTACGAGTTGTGCACCCATGCGGCCATTTATCGGAGCGATCTGGAGACGCAGGAGCAGCAGCTGGACGAGTTCGTGCGTCTACTGAAGACGGGCCAGCTAGACGAGCACACCAACTGCAAGTCCATTCGCCGTGTGCTGCACTACATCAACGGGTTGCATCAGAATCTAATGCCGCCACAGACTCTGGTGGAGCTGTTGGATGAGCAGCAGTTGTATGCGGCCCTCATTGAGGTCTACGAGGCGGGCATGGATGCGGTCAATGCGAATGCTGGACTGCTGCACACCATAATACAGTTGGGAGACGAGCAGACTGCGTCGTTCCAGTGCATGCAGCTGCTGATGGAGCACAGCTGTGCACTCAAGCAGAAGCTAAAGAAGCTGCAGCGCAAGCTGAGCGGCAACAAGAACTCGGCCGCCTGGACGGGCATGCAGTGTGCACGCTATCAACGCATTCTGGAGGCGAACGAGGCGCTGGGCGCACTCATCAGCATGCTGGGCGTGTCGGCACGTGAGGCCAGCAAGGAGTCGAATGGTGGCATTGCCCACGAGAAGCTCTGGCGGCTGCTCAGCTTGAACTACACGAAATTCGCGCCCAGCCAGGAGACGGAACAACGCGAGGTGGATGTATACAGTCAGCACTGTATGCAGCTGTTCGAGGAGCAGCTGGAGGAGCTGTGCACACTGCTCGAGCCACGAGATGTCAACACTGAGTATGTGCGTCATGCGGCAAGCAACACACTGCAACAACGCGCTGCACAAGTGAAGCGTCACTACGAGGATGTGAAGTGCTTGGAACTGACAGTTGGCGAACGCGACAAGGAGATCAAAGCACTCAAATACACGGCCAAGCTAAAGCAGCAGGATTACTCGGAGCAGCAGGTGCGCAAGGAGATGGCCGAGAAGCAGCTGCAACGCTACAGCAGCGAGCATTGCCAGGTGCTCACACAAATGGCCGAGGGCGTGGAGGAGTTAGAGCAGTGCTTCCTCGCCAAGGAGGCTGCACTGCAACATGCTCTGAATACGCTGACCGAGAAACTCAACTCACTGGAGAAGGCACAACAGCATTGGCAGCAACTGCAGCAGGCGAACAGTGCCTGTGCCTCGAGCTCCACACGCAGCTCGAATCGGGAATTGAATATGATGCATCAAGCATTGCGCCAGGAGCGCAAACTGCGTGTCCAGCTGCAGGGCAACGAATTGTGCCGCAGCTTTGCTGCTCTCGAGCCACTGCATGTGCCCCAACCGGCAACGGGTGGCCAGATTGCCGCACTGGAAGCCCAACTGCACAGCCTGAAGAACCAGTGGCTTCTTGCACACCTGGAGCTGGGACCCGACGCACCTCAACGTCGTTCGCACATCGAGCTGCAGGGCAGCCGCCTACTGCGACATATCTTCCAAGCATATTGCATCCGGCATCCGCATCGGGCGGCGCCCACAGACTTTGGACTCTTCATTAGCGACGATCTGCGACGTGCTTTTTAGGCCAATCTAACGGAATAATAAAAATAGAAATAGTATTAGACCCGGACAAGTTCGGAATTTCGGCGATAAACAAAGGTGTATGTGATTTGCTGCTTACATATTATTGAATTCTTTACAGTTCATTTTGTGTGTTAATCGAAAATTAATTAAATTTGCAGTTCATATTTATATATATATTCAGATATATGTTGCATATGTAACGTGTATACTTGCATAAATATATATGTATGTAGTTAAATATACAATACAAATACTAAACTGGTTACGCTTTAAACCTACATGTAGTTTATTTGAGCTTGATTTCAACTTTAAGCAGTTAAAGCTGCTAGTTCTTTGTTTTCTAAGCACACGTTTTTATTCCGATATCTATAGAATTACAATTCTATTTCGCATTAAAAGAGATAAGGACGATAACTTGTCGCGCGGCACGCGACTGTAGGATACCCTTCGACCTACTATATGTTCCGAAGTAGTTTAATTTGTTAAATTCATACACATATGCATATGCACATGCTTTACAATTATTCTCAACAGATGGCGCTCGCGCTTTGCGTTCGCCCGCCTCTCTTGTTAGCTGACAGAAGCATTTGGTTTATGCTCATACTTTCTTAAATGACTTCTGTGTTTATTGTCCGATTGATTGTAATTTGGAGAATACGCAGATAATTTTCCGTCTGTCTGTGTGAACGCACAGATCTCAGCTATTATAAAAGCTAGAATTACCAAATTTGACAGGAAGAGACTCCTGTGTACTATAAGCTGATCAAGTTTATTTCAATTGTTACGTGCCACGCCCACCGCCCCCGTAAATCAAAAATTTAATTTTTTAACTCAATTTGTAAGCGCTGTATAAAAGCTACAACTTTCTGACTTTAACATATACTAACTAAATACTATAAATTATCTACGCATTCTCCAAATTGCAATTCGATCGGACAATAATCGCAGAAGTTATTTAAGAAAGTATGAGCATAAACCAAATGCTTCTGTCAGCTAACAAGAGAGGCGGGCGAACGCAAAGCGCGAGCGCCATCTGTTGAGAATAATTGTAAAGCATGTGCATATGCATATGTGTATGAATTTAACAAATTAAACTACACGGGAACATAGATCGCAGGGTACCCCACTGTCGCGTGCTGCGCGACTGTTGCTTTTCTTACTGGTTATACCTGCTACACATGGGGTATTATAACATTGTGCCAACCGAAAATTTAACAGGAGTGGCAGACCCCACAAAGTATATATTCTTCATCAACATTAAGCTTTCTATAACTGAGCACCTGTGCAAGGCAGGAAAAATAAAGAAGCGAGGGCGTCCTGGGATGACTCCAACTGCAACCGAATGAGGCACCAGGATTTTCCCTTAAATTCTGTTCGAGAGGAACATTTTCCCCACTTGGAAAAAGAATAGGCAACTCTGCCAAAACGATTGTTCCTTCCGATCATACACCTTTTGCGAGAAATGCAATGTATTTTTATGTTTTAATGAGAAAAGAAACTGTTTTGCCAACTTTCACATGATTGCATAGAAAGCCATATATTGCAATCTTTGAAATACGCTAAATGCATAGGAAGCAATATTTTTTTTCTCCCAAACTATGGCCCCAAAATAAAAAAATTTTCCAAATATATGTTATTTTCACCTAAATAAAATAATATTTACATAAAAAAATTTTTTTTCTTGAATATAGTATTTCTATGCTCATGCAGTAGAGGGTTAACATACCATACGTAACGATATACCCATGTCCGTCTGTATGTCTGTCTGTCAGTCCGTATGAAAATCTAGATATCGCCTAATATAAAAGTGACTTAATTTAATAAAATCGATTTGGTCAGGTGGTTAGCGTACAAAGTACAATTTCATTAAAATTATATCAGGACAGATTTCCGAAACGAAAAATTAAAGGATAGATCTGTCCAATAAAAGGCTGACCTGGCGTCCATCGTAACAACATAATATATATGTCCTCGCGACATACGTGTATCTCCACCAATCACCAAATGATATATCTCCGCGCGGAGGTAGCTACTACTATTGTGGTTGCTTTTGATACACTTTTAATTAGGCAATGGAACGAATGAACATGAAAACGGAAAATTTGCACAAAAACTTAAAGCATTTGTTTTTGTTTTTCGTTTTTAGCTTTTTGATTTTCGGCTTGTGCTTAACTTTTTCTAGCCTAATTAACCTCCAGAAAACTAATTAATTCATATTCGAATTTTGAATAGAATGGTTGTTAGCTATAAAAAGGCAAGTTACCAAGCTATTGGCATCACAGTTTCATTTGCGTTTTAGGCCAGGCAACAAGTACAATCAAAATCCAAATCCTCCAATCCGAAATGGCTCAGAAATTGATATTAGCAAGCTTCGCTCTGCTTGGAGTTGCTGCCGCCAGTTATATTCCTCATGCTAGCTACGAGCATGGCCACGAGACGGGCTACAGCATAAAGACGCACCATGAAGTGCCCAAGAAGTGGCATAGCCAGGAGCACGACTATCACTGGGCAGCACCGCAGCACCAGCAGCAGCACGAGTATCATGTGGCAGCTGCCCCACAGCAACACTGGGCTGCCCCGCAGTACCACCATGTGGACCACCACGAGGAGCACTACAGTCATCCCAAATACCAGTTCGACTATGGCGTCAAGGACACCAAGACTGGCGACATCAAGAACCAGTGGGAGACACGTGACGGCGACAAGGTCAAGGGTGGCTACACTATGAAGGAGGCCGATGGCCGCACTCGCGTCGTCGAGTACACTGCCGATGACCACAATGGATTCCAGGCCGTGGTCAAGCACATCGGACACGCCCACCACGCCGAGCACAACTCATACGACCATGGCTCCTACGGACATGGTCATGGATACGGTCACGGACATGGACAGGCCACTAGCTATGTGGATATCAAGCAGGATACGGACAGCAAAAAATGGTGGTAAAATGGCGATAGAATGATTTGGCTAAATGTTGTAAATACCCTGTAAAAATACTCGAAGTTGTAAATAAATCTAGCAAACTGCAAAAAGTGCGATAAAAACTAAAAAGCTAAGATTTTAATTAAATCAGATGGCCAGATAATGTCATTGGGATAAATATGCCAGGGCTGCCGACTCAGCTTTTTAGCCCTTGAGTTTTCAAAATATGCATCTTTTCGGATGAGGAATGCGCGTACGAAGCAGAAGGAGGCATCTCCAACCCTATAAGATTAACATACACTATGAATAGTTTGTGAAAATTCCATTATGATCGGGATAGGTAAATAACGAATATATTAAAATTTGTTATAACAATTTGATATTGTTAATTCGAAAACGACTTTTTCACACCTATTATTCTGATAAAATGTATAAGAATTGGACAAAACGACATACATAGCTCCGCCAGAAAAAAGTCATGTAACTCCACGCAGCATTTGTCCGGAAAGCCACAGGAAAAACAAAAGAGCGGTTCCACGCCATGGCTTTGCCAGGTGAGCCCGGATTGTGACCAATCAAGGACGAAGGCTACCTTCGGCATCTGTACCCTTTCAGGTTCTTATATCCTTCTATCGTTCCTATACAATTGTTTTTTATACCCTTCGACCATTGAAAATGGTCAAAAAAGGGTATACTAACTTTGTACAAATGTATGTAACAGGCAGAAGGAGGCGTGGGAGACCCCATAAAGTATATATATTCTAGCTCAGGATCAAAATCCGAGTCGGTTGAGCCATGTCTGTCTGTCTGTCCGTCTGTCTGTGTGAACGCACACATCTCAGCCATTATAGAAGCTAGAGTTACCAAAAATACACAGGAAGACTCCTGTGTACTATAAGCTGATCAAGTTTATTTCAAATGTTAGGTTCAACGCCCAACGCCCTCGTAAATACAAAATTTGATTTTATAGTGAGCTGAATGAATTATCTACGAATTCTGTAAATTGCAATCCGATCGGACAATACCATAATCAAAGAAGTTATTTAAGAAAGTATGAGCATAAAACGAAATGCGTTTGTCAGCTAACAAGAGAGGCGATCTGTTGCAAATAATTGTAAAGCATGTGCATATGCATATACATATGTATGAATTTAACAAATTAAACTACACGGGATCATAGGTCGAAGGGTATTCCACTGTCGCGTGCTGCGCGACTATTGCTTTTCTTACTGGTAATATATTTGATAATGGTACAGCATTGAAGAGTATTGTGCATGTATTCGTTGACAGTCTGTCCCGATGTCCGTCTGTCTGTGTGAGCTCACAGATCTCAGTTATTATTAAAGCTAGAGGATACCAAATTTGGCAAGAAGGCTTTTGTATACTTTACGCTAATTAAGTTTATTTCGAATGCCCACCGACCTCGCAAATCAAATATTTAATTTTGCAATTCGCTATATATATAAAAAATACAATTTTCTGATTTTCACATTTACTTAGCTTCTTGAAATATCTATATTTCTTCTAACTGTCGAGTGCGTTCGACAATTGCTTTAGTTTTTTATCGATCCAAGTAGCACCTGACATTGAAGCTATAGATGAAATGTTAGCTCGAAACATTCATCAGTTCTCTTTTAATCGTTAGAACATTAACAATAAAAAATTATTTTATTTTTTGAAATACTCTGTTATGGACAAAAACGAAAGTAAATCGTGTAGAATGGCTCGTAAGCCTCGATTAATTAAAAGCCACCCCATCTTTCCTCAAAACTCAGTTACTGATAATAAGAAGATGCATGATGCATCAAATCCGAATGGAATTGAGAAGTATTACGTGCTTTACAGCCGCGAAAATGAAGAGTGTACGGAAAAAATAAAAGACACTCAATATGGCACTCATAAAGTTTTCGAACAATTTTTTTGAATCTAAGAAATAATAGTGTTGCCTCCAATTTAATGGTAATTGCCTACACTCTCAACCTAGTTCTGGATCTGGTTATAACCGATTTAATAATTATTTAATTATTATTATAATGTCATTATTTTATTATTATTTGTAACTTAACGTCTCACTTTGTTTATTTCCGCTATTTAGTACTTACTCAACACTAATCTTTGGATTTAATAAATGATTTATCGAAAGTGTGGCGATAGATCGATCGAAGCAATCGAAGCTAGGACGCAATGGCGCAAAGAAATTTGTTAAGTCAACTTAAGAAATATTAAATAGACTAAAATTATTATAAATAAAGACCAAAAATGTGTGCATTTGTCTATGTTCCATTACAAACTTTATACATGTATGTATGTGCATGCGTGTATGCATATGTGTATGAATTTAACAAATTAAACTACGCGGGAACATAGGTCGAAGGGTATCCCACTGTCGCGTCCTTCGCGACCGTTGCTTTTCTTACTGGTTTTTTAATGGTTTAGAAGATTAATTGTCACTGATAAGTTCCGTTTCTAAAATTTAAAAAGGGCTTCGTACAAAAACCTGCATTTTGGCCGATTGCTACTATGGCATATATAAGGTATAATCGTCCAATTTTATAATATATATATAATATAAGTATTATAATATATTATGTAAAAAGAAAAAGGCCGATGTAGTCAATTTGGTTGCAATATCTTGACAAAAAACAAACACCGGCCGATAGTTTGTATGGCAGCTATACGAATTTTCGTTCGGATCATCCTCTTTCTGATTGTTATACAGGGTGCAGCAATAAGAAGCATTTGTACCAAGTTTCATAAAGATATCTTTCAAACTCAGAGACTAGTTTGCATTGCAACACACGGACAGATGGAGCTAGATCGAGTCACCTGATGCTACTAATTCAGAATATTTATACTTTATGGCATCTAAGATGTCTCCAAGGTACGTTGCAAACTCCTAGCCAAGATTAATATACCCTCTGCAAGGTTATAATTAAAATCACGAAGATTTGAAGAGATTTGACAACCCTAAGACATTATATGGTCATACAATTTAAATCTTAGCTTTTTAGTTTTTATCGCAATTTTTGCAGTTTGCTAGATTTATTTACAACTTTGAGAATTTTTACAAGGTATTTACAACATTCAGCCAAATCATTCTATCGCCATTTTACCACCATTTTTTGCTGTCCGTATCCTGCTTGATATCCACATAGCTAGTGGCCTGTCCATGTCCGTAACCGTATCCATGACCATGTCCGTAGGAGCCATGTATAACAATCGGAACGAGGATGATCCGAAAGAAAATTCGTATAGCTGCCATACAAACTATCGGCCGGTATTTGTTTTTTGTCAAGATATTGCAACCAAATTGACTAAATCGGCATTTTTCTTTTTACATAATATATTATAATACTTATATATATATTATAAAATTGGACGATTATACCTTATATATGCCATAGTAGTAATCGGCCAAAATGCAGGTTTTTGTACGAAGCCCTTTTTAAATTTTAGAAATAACGGAACTTATCAGTGACAATTAATCTTTTAAACCATTAAAAAACCAGTAAGAAAAGCAACAGTCGCGAAGGACGCGACAGTGGGATACCCTTCGACCTATGTTCCCGCGTAGTTTAATTTGTTAAATTCATACACATATGCATACACGCATGCACATACATACATGTATAAAGTTTGTAATGGAACATAGACAAATGCACACATTTTTGGTTTTTATTTATAATAATTTTAGTCTATTTAATATTTCTTAAAGTTGACTTAACAAATTTCTTTGCGCCATTGCGTCCTAGCTTCGATTGCTTCGATCGATCTATCGCCACACTTTCGATAAATCATTTATTAAATCCAAAGATTAGTGTTGAGTAAGTACTAAATAGCGGAAATAAACAAAGTGAGACGTTAAGTTACAAATAATAATAAAATAATGACATTATAATAATAATTAAATAATTATTAAATCGGTTATAACCAGATCCAGAAATAGGTTGAGAGTGTAGGCAATTACCATTAAATTGGAGGCAACACACTATTATTTCTTAGATTCAAAAAAATTGTTCGAAAACTTTATGAGTGCCATATTGAGTGTCTTTTATTTTTTCCGTACACTCTTCATTTTCGCGGCTGTAAAGCACGTAATACTTCTCAATTCCATTCGGATTTGATGCATCATGCATCTTCTTATTATCAGTAACTGAGTTTTGAGGAAAGATGGGGTGGCTTTTAATTAATCGAGGCTTACGAGCCATTCTACACGATTTACTTTCGTTTTTGTCCATAACAGAGTATTTCAAAAAATAAAATAATTTTCTATTGTTAATGTTCTAACGATTAAAAGAGAACTGATGAATGTTTCGAGTTAACATTTCATCTATAGCTTCCATGTCAGGTGCTACTTGGATCGATAAAAAACTAAAGCAATTGTCGAACGGACTCGACAGTTAGAAGAAATATAGATATTTCAAGAAGCTAAGTAAATGTGAAAATCAGAAAATTGTATTTTTTATATATATAGCGAATTGCAAAATTAAATATTTGATTTGCGAGGTCGGTGGGCATTCGAAATAAACTTAATTAGCGTAAAGTATACAAAAGCCTTCTTGCCAAATTTGGTATCCTCTAGCTTTAATAATAACTGAGATCTGTGAGCTCACACAGACAGACGGACATCGGGACAGACTGTCAACGAATACATGCACAATACTATTCAATGCTGTACCATTATCATATATTTAACCAGTAAGAAAAGCAACAGTCGCGCAGCACGCGAAAGTGGGATACCCTTCGACCTTTTGTTCTCTTGTAGTTTAATTTGTTAAATTCATAATATATGCATATGCACATGCTTTTCAATTATTCCCAACAGATCGCCTCTCTTGTTAGCTGACAAAAGCATTTGGTTTTATGCTCATATTTTCTTAAATAACTTCTGTGATTATTGTCCGATCGGATTGCAATTTACAGAATTCGTAGATAATTCATTCAGCTTAGTATGTGTTAAAGTCAGAAAGTTGCGTCTTTTATACAGCGCTTACAAATTGTGTTCAAAAATTAAATTATTGATTAGCGGGGGCGGTGGATGTTGCACCTAACATTTGAAATAAACTTGATCAGCGTATGGTAGACAGGAGTCTTCCTGCCAAGTTAAGTAAATCAAGCTTTTGTAATAGCTGAGATCTGTGCGTTCACACAGACAGACAGACAGGCATGGCGAAGTCGACTCGGCTAGTGATCCTGATTAAGAAATTCTTAATAAGAATATACATATATACTTTGTGGGGTCTGCCAAGCCTCCTTCCATAAATTTGCACAAAGTTAGTATAACCTTTTTTGACTATTTTCAATGGTCGAAGGGTATAGAAAAGCGATAGACAAGAGGACAGTAATATACACTTCGACCTATACGAGGTTTGTTCAAACGTATCGCGAATTTTGAATTTTCGCGGGTTACGTATAATCGAATTTCGATTTTTTTGTTTTGTTATGTTGGTATACTCTTCCCGAACATCTGTACCAAGTTTCAAGTGTGCGAGTATAGCATTTCTTATTTGGTTGTGAGAGGCGTAAAGGTTATAAGTGTTTTGCGTGCTCGCCGATTTTTTGCTATCGAAAAATATGGATCAAAGAATTTGCATAAAAAAAAAAAAATAAAGTGCTCTGAATCACTTTGACAGTGACATACGATGAAACTGTTCTGAGTAAAAAAATGTTTACAAGTGGTATAAACTCCTCCAAGATGGCCGAAAAGATGCCAATAACGAGCCTCGCTTCTGGACAAAATTGCTAAATTTTGACCAAAAGAACCGTCGCATGAGCATCGCTCAAGAGCTGTTGAATGACCCAGATTTACCTTAAAAGGGTCATAACTGGTGACGAATCATGGATATATGGTTATGATATCGAAACCAAAGCCCAATGGTCCCAATGGAAGAGCCCATGTGAGCCAAGACCGAAAAAAGGAAAAATCGGCGAGCACGCAAAACACGTATAACCTTTACGCCTCTTACAATCAAACAAAAAATGCTATACACTTGAAACTTGGTACAGATGTTCGGGAAGAGTGTACCAACATAACAAAAATAGAAATTCGATTAAACGTTAACCGTGAAAATTCAAAATTCGCGATACTTTTTGATGGGATACTTTCTAAAGGGATTCCTCTAGTCGACGTTTGTTTCCCTCTACACGGTACCTTGTCGTACAGAATTAATTGTGGCTTTTTTAATAGAAACTTACCAAGTGAAAGTAATTTGTTGCTCGTAGATTCTTAAGTGTTTGTTGTTGTTTATTCAATTTACAATTTACACATTATATACACGTATGTGACATACACATGGCAGAGAGTACGCGGTAGTGTAGTGAGGGTGAAGGAGAGCAGCGCAAGCAGTTCGAATGGGAAACGCTTATCACATGAGCACAAAAGATATAGCTGTATAATGAGTAACGGTAACGATAACGGAGACATGCTGGTGTGCAAGATGGCGGCCCTCTTTTCCTTTTTATCTGTTCTATTCTGTTCGTTTTCGTGTCGTTGTGGGGTTTACATAAATACGTTTAATGTTTAATGAGAAGAAGGTTGATTGAATCGTAGGCTATTTACAGTTGCTGGCGAAACGAAACAAGTCACAGATCGTAACGAGGCGCTGTGTAAGGGGGAAAATTTGAGGTTAGCTCAGAGCTGTGGTGGAGTTGAAAATCGAGTGCAAACTGACCTCACGACTTGGCAGCCGTCTGGCGCTTGGCTACAATTTTACCCTGATCGCGACTGTTGATCACCTCGGCATGGAAGCCAGTTTCCCAATCGGCATAGTACTTCACGGTGCGCACATTGCCATCGGGCTCGACCAGAGAGTACTCGCCCTTGACCACATCGCCGTCGCGCTCCTCGCGCTGATGCTTGTTGTCGCCAGTGTGCGGATCATTCACAGCATACTCGAAGGCATAACGCGGATGTGCATCCTACAGATGAGTGCATAGATTAATAAACCCCCAGTACAAATTCATGAAGTTTCTTACAAAGTGCTCGAGATGCTTCTCCGGCAGCACCTTGAGCAGCGCTGGCTGCGCCACGGGAGCACTCTTCAAGTAGGCAGTGGGTGTCAGTGCTGCGTGGGCGGTCAAGGCCGAAACGCTGGGAGCATAGCGATTGAAGCCAGCTCCGTAGGCACCAATGCCGTGGCCAAGCCCATAGTCGGCCAACGGAGCGGATGCGCCCAGATGCGCCAGTCCGCCGCCAGCTGCATGGGACAGCGCTCCATGGTAGCTAAGTGCGGGCGAAACAGCTGCATGACCCAGCGAAATGGCACCATAGTAACCGCCGCTACTAAGGCCGCCGTGTCCGCCAGCTCCGCCCAAGGCAAGTTTACCTGTGAATCGCAGAATTGGAGATTATTCAGTTTTACCTTGTTGTTGCCGCTTCACCCACCAGCATTGATTCCATAGGCTGCGCTCGTTGCATAGCCATGACCCAACGCGGGTGCCGTGGTCAGCTTGCCGAGTGGAGCTGATAAGCCACCATGACCAGAGGCAGAGGCAGCATAGCCCACACCCAGGCCCAGTCCTAGACCCAGTTTGCCGGCAGAGTAACCAATCGCTGGAGCTGCTGCAACGGTGGCAATCGCTGGCTTGGACACATGTTGATGGGACACAGCACCACCATGTCCTGTGCTCGCATAGCCTGTACCAATGGCTGGAGCAGCTGCAATGCTAGCCACTTTCCCATAGCTGGTAATGGCTGGAGCAGCGAGCAAAGCAGGTGCAGCAGGCAGGTAGCTCTTGGAGATGGTTGCCACAGTCGGAGCAGCATAGCTGGCAACGGCAGGAGCTGCTGCTGCATAGGTAGCCACAGCTGGCTTGGAGACATATTGGTGTGAGATGGCGCCATGTCCGGAGCTGCCGTAGCTGCTGGCCACCTTGGTGGTGATGGCAGGAGCTGCTGAGTAGGTGGATATGGCTGGAGCTGCGTAACTCGCGATCTTAGTGATGGCAGGAGCTGCTGAGTAAGTGGATATGGCTGGAGCTGCGTAGCTGGCGACGTTAGTGATCGCTGGAGCGGCTGAATGGGTGGCCACAGCTGGCTGGGATACATATTGATGAGAGACGGCACCACCATGACCAGTGGCACCATAGCTGGTGGAAACTTTAGCTGCCGAATAGGTGGCAACAGCGGGAGCTGCATAGGTTGCTACCTTGGCGACGGCAGGAACTGCTGCTGCATAGGTGGCCACAGCTGGCTTGGATACGTATTGATGGGAGACAGCACCATGGCCGGAGGCACCATAGCTCGTGGCCACTTTGGTGATGGCGGGACCAGCGGCAATTGTGGCAACAGCAGGCGCAGCATAGGTAGCCACCTTGGCAATGGCTGGAGCGGCTGCTGGATAGGCGGCAACGATGGGCTTGGAGATGTACTGATGCGAGACATCAGCAGCCTGGCTGTACGTGGCCACCTTGGCCAGTGCCGGAGCTGAGGCGTAAGTGCTAATGGCTGGAGCAGCATAGCTGGCAATCTTGGTCACAGCAGGAGCTGCTGCATAAGTGGCCACTGCTGGTTTGGATACGTACTGATGGGAAACAGCTCCGTGGCCAGATGCCCCATAGCTTGTGGACAGCTTGGTGATGGCCGGAGCAGCAGAGTAAGTGGAAATGGCAGGAGCTGCATAGGTGGAGATCTTAGAGATTGCCGGAGCTGTCGAATAGGTGGCGACAGCTGGGGCAGCATAGCTAGCGACCTTGGCAATGGCTGGAGCTGCTGCATAGGTAGCCACAGCTGGCTTGGACACGTATTGATGGGAAACGGCACCGCCGTGTCCAGTGCCACCATAACTGGTGGCTACCTTGGTGATGGCAGGAGCTGCCGAGTAAGTGGATATGGCAGGAGCCGCATAGCTGGCCACCTTAGTGATGGCAGGTGCAGCGGAATATGTCAGTGCGGGGGCATAGCTTGCCACCTTGGCTATGGCTGGAGCGGCAGCATAAGTAGCCACAGCTGGCTTGGACACATACTGGTGGGACACTGCGCCACTGGAGTGCAACGAGCTGACAGCAGGAGCCGCATAGCTGGCGATCTTGGTGACGGCAGGGGCTGTGGCGTAGGTGGCCACAGCCGGAGCAGCGTAGCTGGCAATCTTAGTGACTGCTGGAGCTGCTGCATATGTGGCCACTGCGGGCTTGGATACATATTGATGGGAGACGGCACCACCATGACCAGAGGCACCATAGCTGGTGGCTACTTTAGCGATAGCAGGAGCTGCCGAGTAGGTGGCCACAGCAGGAGCTGCATAGGTGGCCACCTTGGCCACAGCGGGAGCAGCTGAGACTGCTGGGTAGGCAGCGACAATTGGCTTGGAGATATACTGATGAGATACGTCCGCTGCCTGGCTGTATGTGGCAACCTTGGCTAGAGATGGAGCAGCGGAATATGTGGAGATCGAGGGCGCAGCGTAGCTGGCAATCTTGGTCAAAGCGGGAGCTGAAGAGTAGCTGCTCACGGCTGGGGCAGCATAGCTGGTGATCTTGGTCACAGCAGGAGCTGCTGCATAGGTTGCCACTGCTGGCTTGGACACGTACTGATGCGATACGGCACCGCCGTGGCCAGAAGTGCCATAGCTGCTACTCAATTTGGTAATGGCCGGCGCAGCCGAGTACGTGGAAAGGGCAGGAGCAGCATAGGTGGAAATCTTAGAGATTGCCGGAGCTGTCGAATAGGTGGCAACAGCAGGCGCAGCATAGCTGGCGACCTTGGCAACGGCCGGGGCCGAGATGTACGACGTGGCCGGGGCTGCGGGCAAATATGTTTTGGAGAGAGCTGGGGCATAGCTGGCGGAGTAGCCGGAGCCATGGGAAGAGAGCAGGGACGAGGAGGTTAGCACAGAGGCGGGAGCAGCATAGCTGGCCACTTTGGCAACCGCTGGGGCGCCATAGGAAACCGAGGGCGAGTAGGTGGCAAGTTTGGCAATACTGGGACCAGCCTGCGAGTAGCTATAGCCAGGTGAGCTGTACGTCTCCACCTTCGAGTAGCCTGGCGTTGCCTTGGAGTAAGTGTAGCCCGGCGAGGAGTATGTCTCCACCTTGGTGCTCACTGGTGGCGCATAGTAAGGCGCACTGGCAGACGAGGGCGCGGTGTAGGTGGCCACCTTGGACACGGCCGGAGTGGATTGGCTGTAGGAGTAGCCAGGGGACGAGTATGTGGACACCTTTGTCAAGCCAATCGAAGGCGGCAAGTAACCGGTGTCCAGCTTGGTCAGCGTTGGCGACACCAGATTCTTCAACTCAATTCCCGACGGCACAACTGTTGCGAACTTGGCCGCTGGAGACTTATCCGCATAGGTGATGCCAGGTCCTCCATACTCCGCTGACGGTGTGAACAGCGACTTTTGTATTGGTGCCACGTACTTATCAATCTGGGTGAGCCCGCCATGCGAGTAGCCCGCAAGGCCCACCGTGGACTCGTAGGATGCTGCCCCACTGCCCACAGATGTGTGCAGCAGTTTTCCATTCTCCGAGTAACTGGATATGGCCGGCGTCTGGCTGTACTTGGTCACTCCGGGCGTAATGGAGAACTTGACCTCAGCCGGCGGCGCATACGAGTAGCCATCGGCGCCGCCAGCATGCACACATGGCACAATGGCCGGCGCTATTGTAGGCGAAGGATCTGCTAATGCTGAGCCGAGCACCAGGCTCAGCAGCATAAGAAGATAGAACTGAAATTAAAGGAATAAATTATGCCGGAAAGAAACACATTGAGTGTGAAGAGTTAAAATACTGTTGAATTACTTATGAATGTGTTTTAACTCTATCTATTAATTTAAATATAATTAATATATATAATTTAATATAATATAATATAATTAATAATAAAAATTTAATTTATATGTATATAAAATACATATATATATGAATAATATTAATTTACTAAATATAATTTCAATAAATTTTTATTATGGAAATATTAACTGTAAAATTTATTAAATTTTTATTCGTCTACTGTCGATTTAACTAAATAATACGATAAACTTGTAAAAAAAGCAGGTGATATATTTTTCTTCAAAGGTAGCTACTATACGCTTCTATATAGTTCTTTAAGTTAGCTTTAGTTGTGAATTTATATTTTATAGCTAGTACTTAAAATAGTACAAATATTTCTTGGGAAGTTTTTTTCGAAACTGTGTAAAATTATTATTAATCCCTGATACTTCATAGTCAAATTCAATTCTTAAATACGTATATTTTGTACAAGCTCAGATAAATTATTCTTTAAATTCTCTAATAATTTGCTCAGATTATGATAATTCTAACTAATATCCACAGTGCACACAACCTACAATTTAAATATTTTAAAGATATAAGACATCAAAATTTAATGCTCATTAAAAAGTTTTAAGCATTTGGGATAATTAAGTATTTTATATTTATAAATGAAACCCATGTGAATAATAATAAATTACAAGTCTCCAATCTCACGTGTTATTTTATATCAACAATTTAAAATCATTGAACTTTTGTATGCTGCTCTAATTTCACTATTATGATTGATGCAATATTAAAAAAATATTTCATTTATTTTTCAAATAAAATGTCCACTAAAAGGATATTAATAGAGTTCTTGATGAGTAGCACCACAAGGACATATTTTTTGCAGTAGTTCAGCATTTAATTTTTGATTTATATTTATTTAAATTAAACCCACCTTCATAATTTAACTAATTTCTCTCAATTGGTTAAAGTAAAGTGATGTAGTCGAGCACACTAAATCCTTGTTTAACAATATACACAATTCGTTTCACTTGCAATCGCTGTTATACAATATCCAGTTGAATATTCTTTCGGGTCGTATACTTAATATCGTTCAATTCGAATTCGAGACGGTTTTCACGCACGGCACACGCAATCGTAAGACAAGAAAACGCAACGCAACGCTCGCTCGATGTAGAGCAACGCGGCTGACTGTTGGCCAGCCCGGCCCTATAATCGCTTATATACGTTCGGTCAGTTTTGGCTCACACGCATGCGCAGCAGCCACGCACCAGTTTGGCGACAGAAAAGTTAGAAAGAAACCAAAAACAACAGCAACAACAACAAGTTAGATAGAAAAACGAGCAGAAATATTGCAGTGCTGCTAGGAAAAGCGAAGTCAGATCAAGTCAGAGCTCAAAACCTGCGACTGACTGCCCGAAGAAAAATTGATGACTGTTCGGCTCTGCTGTTGGCAGTTCGCAGTTGCCAATTGGCAGCTTGCAGTCTCCAGTCTACAGTCTCCAGTTGGCAGTTTGCAGTTCGCAGCTTGCAGTTCTCTTTTGTTTTGGTTCTCTCTGGGCCTGCTGCTGCTGCTGCTGCAACCTGACTGCATTGTGTCTGCCCCACCTTCACGCTGATCTGTCGCTGGCATTTTATTAGATCATAGCAAACGCCTCGCCTCACAGTTGGCATCGCATTGCGCGTGGTGCGTTTCTGGCCAGATCTCTGCTGCTGCTGCTGCGCCTGCTGCATTGTTGGCCAAGTTTTTGTTGCCTGTTGCGTTTCTTTTTTGCGTTTTTTGCATATGCTTTTAAAGCGACTTAATTTGATTTAGATTTTAATCGCGACCATTGCGTGTACCCGTACCGAAAAAGAAATACCGAAAAAACTTTAAAAATGCATACGCAATTTGCTCGACTGAGAAATGTACAAAACTTGTGGTATTAATGTCGCTATCAATAAATTTTGTCTCTGTCTATGCGTGCCTGGGGCCTTGATTGTGCATTAGTTAGATAAAAGGCGCCATATTCGTTTACACACACACCCATGCACGCACTGCATGCAAATTACTAATAGAATAGGCAGCGATACGGCCAAGTGCTGACTTGTTGGCAATTAAGGTCACTTTTGTGCGACTTTTGTGACGCCGCGTTTTAAAACGCGCTCAAATCGCGCGGGCTCTCGGGTGTTGAGTGTATTGTCGGGTAATGATCTATCTAACTAATCGCTGTGAGTGTACAGTTTATGTTGACTGTATTTATAAAGGCAATAACGAATCGCAGTTGAACAATAACAATAATAGCTATGTAAATAGAGATCGTTCTAGAAGAAGTATTATATAAGTAATTGGCAGCTTGAGGTTTATGGTGTAAAAAATGATTGCTAAAAATGTTTAGTATAGAAACTATGTAATCTTCATATATTAATTATGTGTTTTAGTTCTGGGATATGTAAAGATTGCATTCATAGGGACAAAGATTGTATTTAAAACAGTTTTTATGTTTTCATAAACTGTTTTTTGTTTCACTGAATAAACCTTTTATATAATTATACAACATACATATATAGAATTATATATAGAAATCTTGCCCTTGTGCAGGATATGGAAACTAGCATTTTTGCACGCTCTTCTTGCTGCAATTTTAGCGATTTTTAACTAGCTGTCTTGGCGCATTTCAAGCTGCCGTCCCTGACTTGGGAATAACACCACACCACGCCGGGCAAATCAATTAAAAACCTCGCCAATTCACATAGTATATATGATTCGATATGGAATCTAGGCGATCTGGGCAGGCGGACAGTGACCATAAACAGAGCGAAAACGCTTAGCTGGAGAATTGATTGAGCGGCGCACGCGTTGACATTTCAATTAGAAGTCCACGCCAGGCTAGGCCAGGCCCGGGCCCCGACGGGCCTGACAAGGCTCGGCTTTGGGCAGGCCAGAAGGAATGCCGGTTTTTGGTTGGCTTGAAGGCTGATAAACCTTATGGACCAATTAAGTATTTCGTGTCATGATGTGATTTTTTATCGCGCCAAAATGGAGAATAATACGCATACGCAGCGTGGACAGTGAAAGGCTGTCGTTGGTATTGGGAATTTTTGGGCCTGTTAATTGAACATGAAACATGTTTCAGCTCTGGTCGGTTTGCTTGCCTGCTTGACTGTCTGTCCGTCTGCCTGTCTATTTTTGTGCGTTTTTTTTCGGGTTTTCGCAATTTGATTGAATTTTAATTTTTGCATTTGCAAACCAATACGAAAACTACAAACTGAATACTGAAAACTGACTGAAACCTGCAAGCAGCTAGTCAGCTGCAGTTTTAACCTACTTCGGCCCGCCGGACTGGTCGAGTTTAGTTCGTCCGTCGCGCATTTGTCACACACACGCACCGCGCAGTGTGCTGCGGCCGCGGGGCATTACGTAATTGCCAACGGGGCAGGCACTTGGCTAACACACAGAGACAGACGACGGCGACTACAGCTGGCCATGGCTAACACACACGACCATGCCTACTTAACATCATGACGAAATCCAATCCAAAAATCCGCCTGACAACCACACCACAACCTACTGCACACTCCTCCTCCTGCTTCTCCTCCTGCTCCTCCTCCTGCCACAGCTTCATCCCGCTGCGTGCTTCGTGCCGCCCCCTCTGCTTCGCATCAGTTTTTAATTGAAAAATCTAGATTTCATTTAGAGTTTCGCACATTTGCCTACTACTACTACTACTACTACTGCTTCTCCACTCGATCTACCAGACTCAGGCTGGGGCTGTACTAAGGCGTATCTAGATTGTTTGTCGCCTCTGTCGATGGAAAATAAAAATCGAAACGCGTGTTGAACATGCCGCGTGAGTAAACATTTCAAAATTTGCCAACACAGATTCATAAAATCACCGATTTTATGCCCGCCTGCCCATTTGCGCAATTGACGATCTCGCATCGGAATCGCCAATCTCGCCAAACTTAAGACTTCGCAAATCGCAAGTCTCGAAATCTAATTCTACACGCATCAAAATCTGAACTCGTTTGAAAAGTATAACAACGCTATAAAAACTATAGAAAGGCCGAACGGGTTAGTTATCTGTCTCTCTCTGCGTATGCTAGTCTCACTCTTTATGCGTGTGTCTCTCTGTGTGCGTGCGACTGTCTGTGGGGTATTCAACGTGGCGTATGCGTGTTATTTTCGTCGCTGCAGCGCGCTAATAGCTGCAGGACAGCCAACCGCAACTTGAAATTATTGCTTTAGGTAGCCTAAAACTCTGGAAAATGGTCGTCAAGCTGTGAAAATGATGTGAAACAACTGAAATGGCTTAGCGTCGTGTGTTTGCAGGAGATTTAAGTGCCCAGAGGAAATCGGTACTGGCTTTGGGGCCCCTGGGCGAGTGTTATGTAAAGCGGCTGTAGGAGCTGCAAATGGAAAGTCAATATATGTAATGGGCCGGCGTGATTTAAGCGTTCTCCCCACGAGATATGAACGCGGATAGATATGATTGTGCAGCTCCGTTTAAAGTGCTTTAGATAGTTTTTATCCCCTTTTGCAACTGTAATTCAAAAACCTGGGTAAACAAAAGATATAGATTAAGGTAATTTAAAAATGTTGTTGGACTGAGAGGAAAGAGTTGCTAAACCTATAGAGGATTAAGAGTTTGAATATTGTATAGAGTTTCTAATAAGAAGTATTACTATTCCATATTGAAGCTTAGACTTACTCGCCCAAACTTAACCAACAAGGTTCCAATACTCTTCACATATATTCAAATGTTCTTGATAGTTTCAATATTTCCAAGGAGAGAATGATGGAAATAATCGTATTTTCGTCGTTACATATTAATATGTCTTTATTGGGAATGAGATTTCTCTTCTCTCTTCTCTGTCTACATAAAACTACTCAATGTTCACATTTATGTGTATATTTAATAGTTAAGATTGTCTAGTAGAATGATTCAGCACCAGTCTTTCAGCTGTCTGTATGTGCTGAAACACCTACTAAAAATATATATGTAATGCTAATTTAATGCTAATTTCAAGTATACAATTGCAATTTGTACAGTTCTCATGTTGCTCTTGCCGCAATCGGCAAATAATAAACAATACGTAGCATCGTAGGCAGGCAGGAAACGGCTAACAAGTCATATAACAATCAAAATCGATTTCTGAACTGAGTCTGTCCGCCCCTCTGTCAGTCCGCCTGTCCGCCCGCCAGTCCGTCTGTCTGTCTGTCACTTGGCCCAACCTCCGAAAGTCAACTACTTTTTGTTGCAGTTGCAACTCTAAGCCGATTATGCCATAGACGCACCATATTTACGATTTACGCTTTGCGATTTACGCTTTACGGTATACGATTTACTTGGACAACCATAAATTAACACCCGATCATTTGGCAGGCGCGGTCATTAATTATTCCAAGCCGCAAAAATGCATCTGATATCCAAGCGATTTGGCAACAAATGATGGCAGCTATAACAAGCTAGACAAGATTTCCAGATTTCGTTGCACAGAAAATTCTCAGAAACTGTCTCAGAATTAGCTTAACCTGCTAATTGCTCACGGATTTCGGACGTTCTCTCTGTCTTTCTCTCAGCATGATCCTTAATTGGTCTGTGCGTCGGTCGGGTGAGCAGCAGCAGCAGCAGCAGCAGCTTTTCCAAACCGGATCCAAGTCGGATCTAAGTCTGAGACTGACTCATGCCGCAATCGAATCGAGTCGCCTCAATGTCGCCTCGTCGGAGGCGGCGCCTAATCTAGAAAATTGTAAATTATTTAATTGGGAGCGTTGGAGCTACGCCTCTGCTCGGCTTGGTCGGCTCGGTCGGCACCATCGATCCACTCGAGAATTTGTTGCATTCGATTGACTTTTAGACATTTCTCACGCGTCCAAAAGCGCGCTAAGTGATTCCATTTACACGCTCAACATTTGCACATCAACTTTTTGCGGATCAGATTTAGTTTTAGTTTTGTTTTTCTTTTTATTGATTGACTGGTTGACGCCGAATCGGCCTAGAATGCCAAATCGCGCGTTAGGCGATGTGGGAGCCATTTGCATATTTGCATATTGACTCGCCATCAATTTTGAAAAGTATAACGTGGATGGCATTTGACACGCCACACACTGAGCCACATAAGTAAGCGCACACCAATCTGAAGTCTGCAGTATCTGAACGCATTTTGGCCCAGTCGAGAGAGGCTGCACGCGTGTTGCCAAGCAAGTCAATGCCACCACAGCTGCTCGAGTTGCGTTGACAAAAAGTACTTTTAATTAGAATACCTGCCTTGGGTGTGAGTGTGAATGTGCGTGTGAGTACACTCACTTGGGTATTCGTTTCGTTTCGCTTGCCTAAACACACACACACACATCCAAGTGAGCTGCTGCTCCATTCAAACTTGTTAGGCGAGATTAACTTAATTGGATTAGCCAGCAGTTAGTTAGCTGCGTAGAAGACATCTCGACCGAACTGGTGGGCAGCTAGGACAGGTGGCCTAGTAGCCCCCAGGTGGGCGGGGTGCAACTGCAGCAGCAGCTTTTTGCATTCAAATGCTGCCTAATTTGTGTTAATTATGACAAATGTTTGCAACACTGCGGCAAAGCACTGCAGCCAAAGCGTGAGATCTACTGCGAGGGTCGCCGCTACAGTTCGCTGCGATTGCATAAGCCCAAGGTTGTTTAGCCAAGAATGATAGGTACTGCAGCTCAATTGAAAACTGGTCTTCTCGCTATGGAACCGTTCTATAGTTAAGGTGACTTGTTTAACCTGAATTAGTTCAGTACTTATGATATAATTGATGGTATTGCAGCTACGAACTTATTTATTATTGTCCAAAGATAAAGAACATTCATTTATATTCCAGCATCAACTTGTAAGTAACCCGCACCCTCTAGTGACTCATAGCAAAAGTAGATCAAACTGTGGGTGAACTTTAAACTTATTATTATTGTTTAATTAATGGTGGTACTACCACTTTTACTACGTCTTACCTAATGAGGCAATGTATAGTGTACCAAAGCACTGTTTCTATTAGATATCCGAAGAATGTACAGATCAACAGTGCCCTGCAGCGAAATAGTGCTAGATAAACAAATGAAATATGTAGATGGATTCCTTTGGGATCGTATTAAGGTGGTTTTCTTCTTTTCTCAGTATATTTTTCCTTCTCTTTCTTTCTTCCTAATTCTATAGAAGTATCGATAAAGCGTTAAACGTTCCTTTTCTTCTTATTTCAACAAACTCGGCTCCTTTCACCATTAACTGCCCTTTTAATTTGTTCAGGGTTCATTCCTTTACCTATCACGATGTCTTAATAAGTAGCTAGTTTTAATAATATTAAGTGTTCCTTTCCCGTGTCGTATTAGAGTGGGTATTATTATAGTAATCAAGTTATTTATAACCCCCAATAAAGATAGGTTTTTGCAAAAGGCAAAAAAACAATTTATTTGTATTATAATAAATCTTCAGCAATTTAAAGTAAACTTTGTAGATTTCCCTAACTAAACATTGTAAGTTTTTTTGGAAAATAAACGAGAACTAAACAATATTAATAAATTACGCATAAATAAAACAAAATTAACCAACATAAAGGAAACAGTTAACGAACAGATCACTTCATTCTCGACTGCATTGCTGCTTTACACGCCCTCCAGATTTCTGTAGGTGGACGGCGAGAAGTGATGTCCTCCGGCGTACATGGGCACCATGTGCTGCTTATCCCGCCGCACCATGGACTGCACTAGACTGGCCGAGGCGACGCCCTGCTCACTCTCTTCGAAATCCTCGTAATCCTCGTCCAGCTCCTCTGTAATGGCTGCTGGGGCGCGAGGACGCTTGATGGGGGGCAGCGTTTTACCATGCAGCTTCTTGGGCTTGCGCTGGAAGTAGCTGGAGTAATCGGGACGGGCGTAGCTCTTCGAGATACCCTTGTACTTGTAATGCTTCAAGCCAGGAGTGGTGTGGACCATCTTCTTTTGGTGTATGTGATTCGAGATGGGATCCGGATTGTTGCCGGGACGCGGCGCCTTGGGTGACGGTGAGTAACTGGTGTGCAATGCCTGCTGTGGTACCGACGGCTTATGCAGATAGTTCTGAGGCAGCTCCTTGGGTTTGTAGTGGTCGTAATAGGGGTGCTGATGCGGCTGGCTGGTGGGATAGTGCGGGCGATACTCCTTAGGCTCGTTGACAATCAACGCCTTCCAGTCACTCTCCTGCACCGCGTAGCTTGGATGCAGCTTGTGCGAGAAGTCCTCCAGCTTCTTCTGCGCGAATTCATCATGCTGTTTGAGTGCGAAGTCTTCTCTGTCCTGCTGTGCAGCCGCAATCTCCTTGTAGTAGTTCTCGCGCGCCTGTTGCAGACGATTCCTAATGTCCGGTTCCAGCTCCATTGGCACCTGCTTGATGCGGGCATGCGGCTTGAACTCAATCAGACTAGGTATCTTGGGATGTGAATGCGTGAGATCCTCAATGGGTTTCTTCAACGGCTTGATATCCGAGCTGAGTACAATATGTTCCTGATCCTTGCTGTAGTGATTGATCTTTGACTGCGATGTATCATCATTGGGGCTGTTCTCGCCCTCGGGCGTCTCTGTAATCGGATGCGAATTGGCGCCGACAGTTTTGACGATGGCATTGAAACCCTTCTTGGCGTCGGCAGTATAGTGCACGGTTCGTATGGAACCATCAGGCTCCAGTATGCTGTAGTGACCCTTGACCCCGTTGCCATCTCGCGACTCCCATTGTGATTTAACGTCGCCGGTGTGCAGATCCTTGACGCCATAACTGAATGCATATTCCGGATGCTCCTACGGACAGGTAGAGAAGATCGATAATAATCGATAATTAGCATTTTATAAGTATTAAAATACTGTGTATTTGCCATGAAATACCATGTTAATCGAAAAGGGACTGGCACGCGCACAAAATGACTTTTTGCAACATTTTCCAACACTGAATGGAGTGGTACTTAAAATGCCATTAAATGTAATTTGGTATTTTAATTATTGCAGTACTAATGTTTTAGTGCTGGCAAGGAAAATACCAACATTTTTGCTCAGTGTTTAAAAATGCGTTGACCACACCTCACGACAAAAAAAGGCAACACACGCACACACACAGTGCACGCACCAGATCTCTGCCTCGAAAACCTCTAGAATTTTATGTTTTCACGACAAAAAAAGAAATAAAATAAGCGCCGTTTTGGTTTTGATTTGCTGCAAAATTGTGTCAAGGCAAAAGCGCGCGCTGTGCACAGTTTGAAAGCAATTGGAGGCTTGGTGCTCGCGCCGCTTGAGTTGGGGTTGGGTTTGGGTTCGGTTTCGGTTTCGGTTTCGGTTGCTGGGCGTGTGTGTTTGTCTGGTGATCTTTTGATCCATAGCCGACATCAAGTCGATGGCAATTGAACTATTAATTAGCCATTAAGACTTCAAATGGCTCTTGGCTCTTGCGAAAGTGGCCAATAAAGTCGGTTAAGAATCCTTTTCGCAGCTCGTAAAACACACTTACATAAATTCAATTAATACATGTGTGCAGCGTTGTCATTTGGCACGCTGTCGCTGTAAAATGTTTCTGTTCAGGTTGTTAGTTTTAGTATTTTTTGTTGTTTTGTGGTATTATTTTGTTGGCACCTCGGCACTAAAGCAGAGCAGACAGAGCAAGCAGATAGTTACAAAAAATTGCAAAAGTATTTCGCATGCTTTGGCGCTGGCTTCAATTAAGCGCAGACGTCCATAAATGGCCACAGTCGTGTCCAGGCCGCAGTCTACTGTCCCTTGTCCACTTGGTCCAGTGCAGTCAACAGTCTACGGTCTCTCGAGTCTAGTCTCGCGGGTCTTGCAGTAGTTTAGGTTGTTGGCTGCCTATCAATTTGCTCTTGCTGGCTGTCGCTGTCCAGCGAAAACAAATGATTACATTGCGAGTGCGTAACCTGAGCAACCAAAGCAGCCAAGGCTGGCGAAAAAGATCAACTGAAATCTTAGCAGAAATATGCTTTTTAATCAATGCTACTTTTTTGGTCTGTTGCATAAGGCGGCCGGGCGCAGCTCTGCTGACCACAAGCAGTGGCCACCCAGTAGTTAGACTCCGAGTCAGAGTCGAAGTCAGAGTCGGAGGCAGTGGCTCAGTTATGAGCTATGGCCGCAGTTGGTGGTCGACTGATTGCCTTATTGGTGGATTTGTGAATTTGGTGGGTGCGTGTGAACTTTGGCTCATAAATCGCGTGAGTGTGTGTGTGTGTGTGTGAACTGAAATTTATGATGTTCGCTCTTTGACTGTGCAACTGGGCGTATGCGCAGCGGGCATACAATTTGCGTATACGCAGCGTTGGCCGGGCGCGTCAATGTGACAACAGTGCGTATTGGACAGATCGTGGGAGAGAGTGTTCTAACTCATATGAAATATGCATATTTCTGATAACTGTCACAGCGAGAGACAGGGAGACAGAGAGAGGCTGGACGGAGAGACCGACTGTGGCTCGAGCCACGCACCAAGCAAGGCGTTTACCCAGGCGGACAGCTGAGACAGACAGTTGAGACAGACGGGGCGACAACTTGTTGCCGCAGCACACGAAAAGCATTTTAAAATGTTAAACGCGCCTTGTCATAGCTTTACAGTTACAGCGCACAATGAAAACAATTGTCTCCTCTCCACCTTCCACCTTCCCCGCACTCAGTGAGTAGGTGCAGCGTGAACTGCGTGTGCTTGCCTTATATGGCGCCATCAAGCACTCGATCGAATCGTTGATCGCTGCACGCAAAACGCATTTTCGGCTACCTGCCGGCCCCCCCTCTATCTCTTCTTTCCTCTAACTTCTCGAGATACAGAAAAGAAACAATACCCCAGACCAGGACAGCCGCAACCAGGCCAAGCCATGCAAGTTCGGTTCAGACCACTTGCAACTTGATTTATGTGGGCGACGATCAGTTTCACGTACACACACACACATATATACGTAGATAGATCGTACTGCCTTGTGGGTGGGGGCGATCATAAAACGCATGAACAACATTCACTTCAGTTCGCTTAGCTGGCAATGGCGGAAAATGCGTTTCGCAGCACTTAATTACGTTGTGGGTAGTCGCACGACAAACGACGAAAAGGAATGCGTTAAATATGTTAAGGCTATCACAAGTTGATTTATGCAAAGTGCGCAGACTACATTGTGCTTAAGTTTGAACAAAATTTTAAAATAAATTTCCTAATCTTCCTTTCTTAGATACATAACAAAGTAATTAATTTAACTTTTTCTCAGCACTTTTTGGCGCAACAGTTTCAATTTCCGCCCATTGTGCGTGACTCGGCTGGTCAGGCAGACATAAGCACACCATTAGCTGCTAAAGAAGTCTGCCTGGTGGGCTAGCGTGGTGCGTGTGGTAGGGGTCGGGGGGGAAGGGGCTCTTGCCATACAGATCATATGTACTTACAAATTGTGGTGCATATTCCATCATTTCGTCATCGTCGGCCACAACGACAGGTGCAGCTGCGACGCGTCCACAGGCCACGGGGCGTGTCCAGAGGGGCGTGGCTGTAAGCAGGACGGCAAAGAGCAGTAGACGGCAGGAGGCAGGCGGACCGGGCGTTATCTAAGGCATTTAAGAGGAATATGAATGTGCGAGTTTTATCAGCGGAGCGCTTAATAAATGCAACGATAAAACAAGTTGACTAACTGGCAGCCAATGCTGGCAACAGTTAATAAATTGGCTACAAAATTATTACGCGAGCATGGGCCAATTAATTGGCCAAACAGCCAAACGACGCGTGTTCAGATGCATTGGCACATTTCTCAAGTCCCGACATGGCCCGCACCGGCCCGGACTGTGCCCGTGCCTGGTCATGTCATACAGCGTTGTGACAGTTGTCAAATGGTAATGGTAATACGAATACGAATACGAATACTACTGCGCCTCGCTCTGCCCGAAATTAGGCTCGTCGAGACGCAGATTCGTGTGTGTACGATGTGACAGCAATCGCCGCTGCAGGCAGATTGATGGCTTTGCTTAAGACCAGTAGCAACGCCATGGGGCGAAACGGGTCTGGCAGGATGGCAGGCGACGCGTCGTACAATTCAATTCAATTCGAGACCGAATTCGAATTCGATTTCAATTGCCAGCTGCCAATTGGCGACGTTGCAACGTCCAACGTGCAACGTGCAACTTGTCGCTGACTGATTTTATTTTTGGGTCTACCAGCGAATGAATTGCAACATTTTTGGGCATTTTCTTTGCCTCAGTCTGCCTCGATGGCCATGTGTCGTTTTCAGGCCCAGGCAGTGGCACGTTGCAGTTTCATCATGAGATTCGGCTAATTAGCACAGTTGTGTGCTCGCCCCAAAGCAGCATACAAATCTACACACACACATACATACACACAAACAGCCATACACACAGTCGGTAGCTCGCACGATTGATTTGTAATGACATGTCTGGCATGCGAGTGGAATGCGCAACCGTATTCGAACAAATTTGATTCTGGTTTCGCTATTCGGATACATTACGTGTATAATCACTCGCATTAATAATAATGTTCAGGGTGTTATTTTCAATTGCATGTATAATTAAGCTTGCCTTTGCATTTTGCATATTGTTTTTGTAATAATCGTAGACGAGTTAACGCAAATTTCCGAAAATTGTTGTATAAGTGACAGATTCAACTGGAAATTCAAAAACTGACTGAAGCATTGAATTTATATTAAGTCAGAGAGCTTTACAGAATTAAATGGAACTTTAAAGTACTTAGTAGAGAAGATTTTGAAATGAAATATTAATAATTTACAGTGTCTTTGCATTTAGCAAATTTGAGTTGCTTACTAATACAGATCTAATACTGATAGGATTAGTAGCACCTCAGTATTTATATTAACGAAGCTCTCTCTATTAATACTAAATTAAAGTATCGAAGATATTAATCTCAAATAGGTGAGAGAGACTACTTCAGTTGTTGAAGGATTTCTCAGCAAAAACTTTCACTTTAGAGAGAATAATCAATTGTAAAACATTTGAATTCAACTTTGCAAACCATTCAGACTTAATTCTTCTTTTTTTATTCAAATCATTTGTTGTTAACTAAAATTGCAAGTGAGATTCATCATCATTTGTGCATTTGCATTATAATTGTGGAAAAAACCGCATTGTATGCAATAATTTAGTAGATTTGCATGTGCTTTGCTTGATATCTGCACTACTTTCACTTTGTGGGTGAAAGTTTCAACACTTTCGCTCTCATTTGATCCGCGCTTCAATTGCAGTTTCTGCGGGGATAAACAAAACGAAATTTGACCAATATTTGCACTTACATAGAAACGCATTTTACTGTGAAATATTCTCTTAAAACTCTCACAAATTGTTTTTTCACGCGACACAGAGAACAAACACACACACAGGCGATTTAAATCGCGCGAGAATCGCGTCGCAATCGCTATCTGCCCGTCGAACGCTGTTCGATGCTCGATTGTCGCTCGTTCGATCGGTCGATCGTCACTTGGTCTCTCGCTTGCTTGATCGTCTCTCGCCGTCCTCGTCGGTCGCTGGTTCAATGTCAAGGACAAAAACGTAATTAAAGCGTTTGCGCGACATTGCCAAAGTATTTATAGCCAGCAGCGAGCTGCAAACGAAGACGACATGCAGCAGCGGCGGCGACTGAGCTCACAGTTTTCCCGACGACAAGATTTTCCGGCCCGACTGGTTCCACAATTGTTGCCGTTACCGTTGTAGCTGCGGCTGCGCCTGTTGCTGTTGCCGTTGCCGTCGTTGTCAGTTTCGAGATCTGGCGAGGCGGCAAACGATGAGCCGATGTGGGCAGCGCCAGCTGCAGCAGATCGAGCGCTTCCTAAGCTCAGTCTAATTGACAATTATACGAAACTGCAGCTCTGTCCGCGGAAACTCGTTTCGGTATCACCGGCCTGCCAGGCTGACTGCCTCCAACACCGATTTGGCTGTCTCCACTTTTGGTTTCAGCTGCTGCAGCGTCGAGTAAAAGTCACAGCTGCCTGGACTGGACATTATAAAATTTATATCAGACAGGATTACGTTTGAACTTAACATAAATTAATAGCGATTGGCTGCCCAAACTGCCACTCGAGCATCTCTTTAACTCCAGCTTGCCATGGTCAACTGCCTTCCGCCCGACTCTTGCAGAAGTCTTCGTCTTGTGGCTTAAACTGGAAATCGATTAGTTGCAGCCTACTCAAATCCCATCAACTGATTATCTGCCAGTCTATTTATACGTTTAACAGGATACCACAGCCAATCAACGAGATTTCAAACGGATAAGTAGATATCGTACATTTTAATCGGTCATACAAATTATTCATTTAATCTTCTGTCAGATTATCAACTCAATCACGAGTGGGAGATTTGAACTCTTAATTTGAATCGGGGGTTTCGCTCTTCTTAAAATGGTAATCGTCTCTTATAAATAACAGATTTACGTTTTGAAAAAGTTGTTTGAACTGAGATATAGTTTAAGCTATATAAACTTAAATGTTAAGCCTTAAAGGGGTATATTTATTTGGGCCAGGAGTTAGCGACGCACATCTTCTGCAATACTTATAAAGTATTTACTATGTACATATTTTGAATCAGCATCAACAGGCAAGTTGATTTAGCCATGTCTATCAGTCCGCCCGTCCGTCTATGTGTCCGGAGGTAACTTCTCTAGTTTTATTTTTATTTGGACATCAATTGACGCATCTAGCTCTGTCTGCCATTAAGCAAACTTACTCAGTTAGCTGACTGATAGATAAGCCGACTCATCAAAACTATCGCAGTACTCAACTCTGTCTGATAATCCTATTAATCATTCAAGCAGTCAAGCCACCTAAAGTAATTAAAGAGATTTATTTAACCATTTAGACCACTTCATAAACACTTTCGTCTTTAAATAATACGATTCTTGTTTATTTCAGATTCTACTTGCTTTTATTGTGTTGATTAAAAATACGTGTACTATTAAAAATACTGGTCAAAGCTCATTTGGTACAATGTAGTATTACATATTCATATGCTATATAAGGAGGTTCAGATTAGGTTCTCTTCGGGTCGTTCTAGTGCAGATGCTTCACACTCACATAGCTGCTGGCGTGTCCGTGACCATGTCCGTGTCCATGATCATATTCACTATAGTGGGCAACATCTTGTCCGTAGCCATAGCCAGCACCATAGAGATCACCGTTTCCGTAGCTCTTGTAGACCTGTGGGTGATGGGCGTGTCCCAGTTTCTTGACCACTGCATTGAAACCATTGTGATCGTCGGCAGTGTACTCTACGACGCGTGTCGTGCCGTCAGCTTCCTTCAGCGAGTAGCTGCCATGGACCTTATCGCCATCTCGTGATTCCCATTGGTTCTTGATGTCGCCCGTCTTGGTATCCTTGACGCCATAGTCGAACTGGTACTTGGGATGACTATGATAGTCCTCGTACTTCTCATGGCCATGTCCGTAGCTGACATAGCCCAGGCCCAGTCCTTCGTATCCTACACCCTCGAAGCCATGTCCATGTCCGTAGCTCTTGTGCACAGGCTCCTCGTGCTTGGTCAGCACGCTGTAGCTGGTCGCATGACTATGTGTATGAGGTGCCGCCAAGCTGAGCCCAGCCAGACCAAGTACCAAAATTCCAGAGAACAGCTGCATATTGCTTGGAAATCGATTGAAGTTGCGATGATGTCTGATGGTTCTTGGTGGGCCAACTGCCCGCTTTTATAGTACTGTTGCCTCGGCCCAACGGGCGGTCGTGTGGTCGGTCAGTGGTCGGTGGGTCTGGGCCAGAGCGTCGCAGCCAGTGCTGAAGCCATTCACCTGCCTTCGATTCACTAATTAGTTGTTTATAATTTTTGTTTTACTTTTCAGCGCGTTGAGATGCATAGAAAACCTAATAAATTATTTTCAGCGCCAACAATTTAATTGTTGAAAACCAAATTGGAGGGCGTTCCTCTGTGCGTTTTGTGTTAATACGTCGAGTACTGAATATTTTACCAAAATAGAGAACGAAAACACGAGTGTTTTGAGTTCAAAATTCAAGGGTTCTCGAGAAATGAAACGGATGTTGAGCAGACCAAAAAGAATTTCTGTTGAGTCAAGGTTAAATTATTTTATTATATTACTAGGTGTTATAAAAAATATATTCAGTATATATTGATGTTGCAAAATAGTGATAAATATTACGAATATATTAATAAATATATACATACATGCTCAACTAACTAGCTTACAGCTTATTGAGGTAATTAGTTACCCTAACTACTTCATACCTCATTAAACAATAAAGTCAATAGTCTTAATTTAATTGTTTTAAATATAATATTTTTTAAAAATCCAATAACAATTATTTTATTACCTTATGCATTATAAATATGTTGAAATATGTAAACAATCAATTTGTTTAATAATTATTAGTCATTTCATCAAGAATATTGTAATTATCAGAACAAAAACTAATTTTATTGTTAAACAACACATTTCAAACAGGAAGAGAATGTTTTTAATTACTGTTAGAATTGGACTGTGCAACCTTGATTCCTGATAACGAGCCTATGTACAATCCATTCCATATAGGGTACACCCCGCAACGCACAAAACACATATGAGAGCCTAATGAACACAGGGAACGAATAACGATAAATCATACTCTGGGAAGGGGGATGACTCTTAACAATGCTGGTTAATTTGCACCGCTTAGAGAAAACATTAACTGGTATTTAGTTGCCGCCAATTCGGAAGCCAACTCGACGCAGAGACCCCCCGCATGGCATAATGGCTAAATCGATTGGCTCCCTCTGCAATGCGTCTCAAGGTCATTTAGAGTGCTGAGGCTTTCGACGTCGACGTCGGCTTCAGCTTTGGCTAACTAGGCGCAAAAACAGTTGAAGTTTGGCTCGGAAATGCAGCCAGGCGCGGCGTTTGCGTTTTGCGTTTTGGCTTTTTTGGTCAATTTGAAAGCGGGCCACACTTGTTGATTGATTTCCACTAGCAACAGCAACAACAACAACTTCACAACTTCAACAACTTCAAATGCAGCTCAAGAAATTACAACAACTCGAGCAATTGTTCAAGCGTTGCCGTGGTCTGTTAACGCCCCATTTATTTGTAGCTGTTGCTTTTGTTGTTGTAGTTTTTGGGCCGCTTTTAATTGGGCAATGGGCATCGGGCAATAAAACAAGCTGAAGCAAATGAAAATTTGCACAAAAATTTAAATTATTTTTTTGTTTTAAGCTTTTTGATTTTCGGCTTGTGTTTAACTTTTTCTAGCCTAATTAACCTCCAGAAAACTAATTAATTCATATTCGAATTTTGAATAGAATGGTTGTTAGCTATAAAAAGGCAAGTTACCAAGCTATTGGCATCACAGTTTCATTTGCGTTTTAGGCCAAGCAACAAGTACAATCCAAATCCAAATCCTCCAATCCGAAATGGCTCAGAAATTGATTTTAGCAAGCTTCGCTCTGCTTGGAGTTGCTGCCGCCAGTTATATTCCTCATGCTACTTACGAGCATGGCCACGAGACGGGCTTTAGCATAAAGACGCACCATGATGTGCCCAAGAAGTGGCACAGCCAGGAGCACGACTATCACTGGGCAGCACCGCAGCACCAGCAGCAGCACGAGTATCATGTGGCAGCTGCCCCACAGCAACACTGGGCTACCCCGCAGTACCACCATGTGGACCACCACGAGGAGCACTACAGTCATCCCAAATACCAGTTCGACTATGGCGTCAAGGACACCAAGACTGGCGACATCAAGAACCAGTGGGAGACACGTGACGGCGACAAGGTCAAGGGTGGCTACACTATGAAGGAGGCCGATGGCCGCACTCGCGTCGTCGAGTACACTGCCGATGACCACAATGGATTCCAGGCCGTGGTCAAGCACATCGGACACGCCCACCACGCCGAGCACAACTCATACGACCATGGCTCCTACGGACATGGTCATGGATACGGTCACGGACATGGACAGGCCACTAGCTATGTGGATATCAAGCAGGATACGGACAGCAAAAAATGGTGGTAAAATGGCGATAGAATGATTTGGCTAAATGTTGTAAATACCCTGTAAAAATACTCGAAGTTGTAAATAAATCTAGCAAACTGCAATAAGTGCGATAAAAACTAAAAAGATAAGATTTAAATTAAATTGTATGACCAGATAATGTCTTTGGAATAGTCATACTAGGGTTGCCGACTTTAATCTTCAAATCTTCAAAATCTTCGTGATTTTAATTATACCCTTTTAATTATACCCTTGCAGAGGGTATAATTAAAATCACGACTAGGAGTTTGCAACGTACTTTAGGAGACATCTTAGATGCCATAAAGTATAAATATTCTGAATTAGTAGCATCAGGTGACTCGATCTAGCTCCATCTGTCCGTGTGTTGCAATGCAAACTAGTCTCTGAGTTCGAAAGCTATCTTTATGAAACTTGGTACAAATGCATCTTATTGCTGCACCCTGTATAACAATCAGAAAGAGGATGATCCGAACGAAAATTCGTATAGCTGCCATACAAACTATCGGCCGGTGTTTATTTTTTGTCAAGATATTGCAACCAAATTGACTAAATCGGCATTTTTCTTTTTACATAATATATTATAATACTTATATATATATTATAAAATTGGACGATTATACCTTATATATGCCATAGTAGTAATCGGCCAAAATGCAGGTTTTTGTACGAAGCCCTTTTTAAATTTTAGAAATAACGGAACTTATCAGTGACAATTAATCTTTTAAACCATTAAAAAACCAGTAAGAAAAGCAACAGTCGCGAAGGACGCGACAGTGGGATACCCTTCGACCTATGTTCCCGTGTAGTTTAATTTGTTAAATTCATACACAAATGCATACACGCATGCACATACATACATGTATGAAGTTTGTAATGGAACATAGACAAATGCACACATTTTTGGTCTTTATTTATAATAATTTTAGTCTATTTAATATTTCTTAGTTAACTAATAAATTTCTTTGCGCCGTTGCGTCCTAGCTTCGATTGCGTCGATCGATCTATCGCCACACTTTCGATAAATCATTTATTAAATCCAAAGATGAGTGATGAGTAAGTACTAAATATCGGGAATAAACAAAGTGAGAGTTACAAATAATAATAAAATAAAGACATTATAATAATAATTAAATAATTATTAAATCGGTTATAACCAGATCCAGAACTAGGTTGAGAGTGTGGGCAATTACCATTAAATAGGGGGCAACACACTATTATTTCTTAGATTCAAAAAAATTGTTCGAAAACTTTATGAGTGCCATATTGAGTGTCTTTTATTTTTTCCGTACACTCTTCATTTTCGCGGCTGTAAAGCACGTAATACTTCTCAATTCCATTCGGATTTGATGCATCATGCATCTTCTTATTATCAGTAACTGAGTTTTGAGGAAAGATGGGGTGGCTTTTAATTAATCGAGGCTTACGAGCCATTCTACACGATTTACTTTCGTTTTTGTCCATAACAGAGTATTTCAAAAAATAAAATAATTTTCTATTGTTAATGTTCTAACGACTAAAAGAGAACTGATAAATGTTTCGAGCTAAGATTTCATCTATAGCTTCAATGTCAAGTGCTACTTGGATCGATAAAAAACTAGAGCAATTGTCGAACGCACTCGACAGTTAGAAGAAATATAGAGAATACGTAGATATTTCAAGAAGCTAAGTAAATGTGAAAATCAGAAAATTGTATTTTTTATATATATAGCGAATTGCAAAATTAAATATTTGATTTGCGAGGTCGGTGGGCATTCGAAATAAACTTAATTAGCGTAAAGTATACAAAAGCCTTCTTGCCAAATTTGGTATCCTCTAGCTTTAATAATAACTGAGACCTTGAGCTCACACAGACAGACGGACATCGGGACAGACTGTCAACGAATACATGCACAATACTATTCAATGCTGTACCATTATCATATATATAACCAGTAAGAAAAGCAATAGTCGCGCAGCACGCGACACTGGAATACCCTTCGACCTATGATCCCGTGTAGTTTAATTTGTTAAATTCATACATATGTATATGCATATGCACATGCTTTACAATTATTTGCAACAGATCACCTCTCTTGTTAGCTGACAAACGCATTTCGTTTTATGCTCATACTTTCTTAAATAACTTCTGTGATTATGGTATTGTCCGATCGGATTGCAATTTACAGAATTCGTAGATAATTCATTCAGCTCACTATATGTTAAAGTCAGAAAGTTGTAGCTTTTATACAGCGCTTACAAATTGAGTTCAAAAATCAAATTTTGTATTTACGAGGGCGTTGGGCGTTGAACCTAACATTTGAAATAAACTTGATCAGCTTATAGTACACAGGAGTCTTCCTGTGTATTTTTGGTAACTCTAGCTTTTATAATAGCTGAGATGTGTGCGTTCACACAGACAGACGGACAGACAGACTGACATGGCTCAACCGACTCGGATTTTGATCCTGAGCTAGAGCCCATCACCCACGCCTCCTTCTGCCTGTTACATACATTTGCACAAAGTTAGTATACCCTTTTTTGACCATTTTCAATGGTCGAAGGGTATAAAAAACAATTGTATAGGAACGATAGAAGGATATAAGAACCTGAAAGGGTACAGATGCCGAAGGTAGCCTTCGTCCTTGATTGGTCACAATCCGGGCTCACCTGGCAAAGCCATGGCGTGGAACCGCTCTTTTGTTTTTCCTGTGGCTTTCCGGACAAATGCTGCGTGGAGTTACATGACTTTTTTCTGGCGGAGCTATGTATGTCGTTTTGTCCAATTCTTATACATTTTATCAGAATAATAGGTGTGAAAAAGTCGTTTTCGAATTAACAATATCAAATTGTTATAACAAATTTTAATATATTCGTTATTTACCTATCCCGATCATAATGGAATTTTCACAAACTATTCATAGTGTATGTTAATCTTATAGGGTTGGAGATGCCTCCTTCTGCTTCGTACGCGCATTCCTCATCCGAAAAAGATGCATTTTTTTAAAACTCAAGGGCTAAAAAGCTGAGTCGGCAGCCCTGGCATATTTATCCCAATGACATTATCTGGCCATCTGATTTAATTAAAATCTTAGCTTTTTAGTTTTTATCGCACTTTTTGCAGTTTGCTAGATTTATTTACAACTTCGAGTATTTTTACAGGGTATTTACAACATTTAGCCATATCATTCTATCGCCATTTTACCACCATTTTTTGCTGTCCGTATCCTGCTTGATATCCACATAGCTAGTGGCCTGTCCATGTCCGTGACCGTATCCATGACCATGTCCGTAGGAGCCATGGTCGTATGAGTTGTGCTCGGCGTGGTGGGCGTGTCCGATGTGCTTGACCACGGCCTGGAATCCATTGTGGTCATCGGCAGTGTACTCGACGACGCGAGTGCGGCCATCGGCCTCCTTCATAGTGTAGCCACCCTTGACCTTGTCGCCGTCACGTGTCTCCCACTGGTTCTTGATGTCGCCAGTCTTGGTGTCCTTGACGCCATAGTCGAACTGGTATTTGGGATGACTGTAGTGCTCCTCGTGGTGGTCCACATGGTGGTACTGCGGGGCAGCCCAGTGTTGCTGTGGGGCAGCTGCCACATGATACTCGTGCTGCTGTTGGTGCTGCGGTGCTGCCCAGTGATAGTCGTGCTCCTGGCTATGCCACTTCTTGGGCACTTCATGGTGCGTCTTTATGCTGTAGCCCGTCTCGTGGCCATGCTCGTAGCTAGCATGAGGAATATAACTGGCGGCAGCAACTCCAAGCAGAGCGAAGCTTGCTAAAATCAATTTCTGAGCCATTTCGGATTGGAGGATTTGGATTTGGATTGTACTTGTTGCTTGGCCTAAAACGCAAATGAAACTGTGATGCCAATAGCTTGGTAACTTGCCTTTTTATAGCTAACAACCATTCTATTCAAAATTCGAATATGAATTAATTAGTTTTCTGGAGGTTAATTAGGCTAGAAAAAGTTAAGCACAAGCCGAAAATCAAAAAGCTTAAAACGAAAAACAAAAACAAATGCTTTAAATTTTTGTGCAAATTTTCCGTTTTCATGTTCATTGGTTCCATTGCCTAATTAAAAGTGTAACAAAAGCAACCACAATAGTAGTAGCTACCTCCGCGCGGAGATATATCATTTGGTGATTGGTGGAGATACACGTATGTCGCGAGGACATACATATTATGTTGTTACGATGGACGCCAGGTCAGCCTTTTATTGGACAGATCTATCCTTTAATTTTTCGTTTCGGAAATCTGTCCTGATATTTTAATGAAATTGTACTTTGTACGCTAACCACCTGACCAAATCGAATTTATTAAATTAAGTAGTTAACTTTTATATTTGGCGAGATCTAGATCTACGGACTGACAGACAGACATACAGACGGACATGGGTATATCGTCACGTATGTTAATATACTTTGTGGGGTCTGCCACGTCTGTTAAATATTCGGTTGGCACAATGTTATAATACCCCATGTGTAGCAGGTATAAAAAACCATCTACATATGTATATTTGTATGAATTTAACAAATTAAACTAAACCGGTCATGCTGGCTGTGCTGACTACCGTCACGTCGACTGGAGAAATAACAATTATACGAAAGAAAGAAAGTCATGGCACCCCTTTCTTTCAAATAGGCTGCTCTGATAGAGGAAAGGGTATCCCACTGTCGACTCGTTTAATTCTTCCAAATGGAACGGGGGTGGGGGCAAGCAGAACCAAGTAGCGTACTGCTTACATAACGCTTTCCATCCGGGACACAAATGGGATCGGGTCTTGGGAAACGAGCTCTGTTAGCGAAAAACAAGCAGTTTTTCATTTGGAATAACGGCAGTTTTTTTCCATTTTCAATTCGAAATTGCGGCCAAACGCGAGGAGACAGCGACCTGCGGTTTTTTTTAATCTGTTCGTTTTTTCATAATTTAACAGAACACAGGTTTCCAAGTTCCCAAAGCGTACAGCACGCCCTGGAAAAGGCTTCCAATTTTTAACAGCTTTTTTCAGTTTCTACCACTTTTTTAAGACGCCCCCCTTTCGAAAAACCCTGCCAAGGTCACCAGGGGGGCGGGGCGACGAAAAAAACCGTTTGTAACATTTCACTGTTAACGTATTCATTGCATACTTTTGAGAGTCATCTTTAGTTTTAGAGCCATTGTTGCAAGCAGTTGTTCACTAAGGCACTGCTTTAGCTACGCACTGCTTGGCACTCATTAAATCTCACACTGCTTGCAGGCACATACTGAACTGAACTGCTTGGGCGGTAAATTCAAATTTTTGATTTTTTAAAACGAATTGAATTTTATTTTAATATGTACTGCAATTAGGAGAGCCAACTATTCATTACTGTAAATACAACACATAAATAAATGACTCCCCTGAGGGAATTTGTATAGAAAGATTTCTCTTTAATACCGGAATTGAATTGCACAAAGAAAGTGTACAGCAATAGAAGAGTGAACTATTCATTACTGTAAATAAATAAATGATTCCCCTGACGGATTGGTATACAAAGGAAACGAAATCTAAGAAGTTTGTTCGAAATCTCAAGAAGATCAAATTGAAGTAGAACATCTTTTAGTCTAGTCTTAGTTTCTTGTATAGAAATCACCCGTGCATGCGTTGACCTGCAGCTTTATCTTGAACTGAGTAGAAGGCTCTTTAAATAAAGCAAAAATCCGCTTAGGTCGCAATCTTATATAATAAATGCATCAATTAAGCATTAATTTATGCAGTGCAACGAAGTTCTGCGGTCACATAAATTCTGCAAGTGTTGCCAGGCCACAAGGCAAAGAGATGCCATCCGAAACTGGCAGATGGTTAAAATGATTGAGGCGGCCAAACGGAATAAGCTCTTAAGTCTCCGAACAAAGCTGCCTATGTAAATGATGTGCCGCATTTATTGGTTACACCAAAAATTCCAGTTGTGATAACGCATTCTGGACAATTTGAACTGGAAATTCGGGTCTGGTAGCCTCAACCTGGGCAAGAAGCTCTCGTACATTTAATTGTCTGGCTTTCACATGTGTGCAAACTGAGCATAAAGGAAAAAACTGCGCTTTCGCCTCATAATTTGCCTTCGTACTTACGCTCTGCACCCTCCTTCCTGTCGCTTTCGTCGGGGTTTCATTAAAAATGCAAATGAGCAGTGGAAATTGTGGCCGCTTTGGTGGTAGAAAAAAAGCGAAATTGGGAAGTTGCAAGCGTTCAGGTGAGTTCGAAAAACAAACGAAGAGTCAGATAAGAGAGGGGAAGGGGTAAGCAGCATGAAGAACGAGTTACGGGTGGACCCATCAGTCGAGCCGTGAAATTTATACAAAGAGTTTGCAGTTGATAAGTTTTTGCCTAATACTCTTACAATGGGCAGGCTAGCTAACATAGGTAGGCTAGTGACTGAGATTACATACAGTATATGTTCAGGAATAATCAATAATTCATGTCAATCTCTTGGGTTAATCGAGCTTCACACCATATATTTATCAATTGTACATTTAAACATACAAAAGAGTATCCAACATTCGTCTGAATGTCTCTTTAGGCATGTCCCTCTCCCCTTTTTGCCTTGTTGCCTTTGTTGCCAAAGGCGAACAGCGACCTGCAGATACAGGGAGACAGAGTCGAAAGTCGAATTAAATCGCCGAGTCCGAAATGAATGAAGGCAACGAGCAACCAGCAACGAGCAGCGGGCAACGGAATAAATGAATGAAACGAAATGTAATGAAAGCGACGGCGATGTTCGCCATGAAAAGTGCAACGCGTGGAAAAACTGCTGCCCTTTTTGGGGCGCCTTTGCCTGCTCCTGCTGCTGCTGTTATGACAAATAAAAAACCGAAAAAAAGGGAAACAAGAAACGCAGCAGCAGAAGAAGCAGCGGCGGCCAAACGGAAAGTTTTGCCTGATTTCGGCGCCGCTCAAAGTATAATAATGTCCTGCCGCCGACAACGACAGCGACAACTGCTGCAGCGGCAACTGCAACTGCAGCGACAACGTTGCAGCTGCCTGGTAGAACGATGGGCGTGGGCGTGGCCATGGGCTGTGTAGCGTGCGGCTTGTGCCGCTTCAAGTGCACACTTTCTCATGGCTTAGCACTTTGCAGCGTAGCTCGTTGGCTTTTGTAGTGGCGAAAGAGGACGGGGGTGACGGTAGGGACGGGGGCAGTGGTTCGGCTTATGCAACAAATAATTTAATTTTATGCTGCATACAAAAAGGCTGCGCAACTCGAAGCAAACCAGAGACCAGACGAACCAAGCGAGCCAAGCGAACGAAACGAAGCAACGAGACGAACGACAACGGAAATGCCACTTTACGGCCTGTTTGACGGAGAAGTGGACGTTAAGTTGTGAATATGATGATGGAGAAGATGAAGAGATGACGAGATGGTGCGATGGTGCTGCATGATGATGATGATTATGACGATGGCGACGACACAAGCAACAAGCAACAAGCAAACTGAAATATTGCGCATACGCCGCCTGGGACAGCGGAAAATCGCTGGCAATGAGGTCGAGCTGTAAAAGTGGGCTAAATGTCGCATGAACTGAAGAGACGAGCAGGGAGTAGAACACGAGGGAAGGGCGGAGGGAGGGGCACAGTCAGCGAATGAAAGGATATGGTACGTCGAGTACCATAAAAACGAAGGCTTAGACATAAAAATAAATTGCAGCAATCGGGCTTGGAGCGAATTATGCAATAATAAACTTAGGCATACATACATATGCATGTGCTCGTACATATGTTTCCATATGCGATACATATGAACTTTGTGCTCTAATAGGTTTATCAAAGTTTAACTGCCTCTGGGCGCATGTTTTATTAGGTTTGAGTTTAATTTTTGTTGTTTCTACAACTTTGGCAGATGATAGTTAGCATTTATATAGGCAGTAAACAATTCACAGCCACGAAACCCTCTTCAAGGTCGTTTCAGTAATAATTTTAATAGTATACATAACATGAAAAGACCGAGTTTAAAAAGACTTTCCATAGTTGTCCTGTTTCAATATTTATCGCCAGTTAGCTCTGCTTTATTTACTTGTGTCTTACATTTTCATTTAGCTAAGTTAATGTTCTTTGTCTCCCCGTCATATCTCATACCTTCTTGTCCGACTACATCAGACTTACAAATTGCTGTGGCAGCTCTAAAGTCGTCTTGCCCCTTGGCCCCCTTGGAGGCCGTTGCCGGGCGTCGCTTTGTGGCACTAGCTCGATTCCCATTAGCAATGTTTATGTTGCTTCCTTTCGGGCAATAACAACAGATGTTTACCCACAATTAAAGCACTTAAATGACCACAAAGCGTCGCTGTTGACGCTGACGACGACCTTCGAGCGAATCTCAGACAACACTACACTACATAAATACATATAATTTGGGTTAATTGCGTAAAATAATCATAATTTTTCTGGCAGCTCGGCCACAGGCAACAGCAACAAAAACAGTAACAATGGAGGCAGCGAGGCAACCTAATTCCTTCTTTGGGCGGCAGTTTTGGCTGCAGGAATCCCGTTTTGACCTGCTTTTGTTATCATCAAATGTTGGCCAGCAGCAGTAGCAGCAGCAGCAGCAGCACATGTGTGCGCAAAGTTTTCGCCGCTGTCGACACATTAAATGAAATTTAATTCCTGCCGGCATCATAAGCAGGCAGACAGCAAAGCAGTCGAGAGAGAGCAGGAGCAGGGCAGGCTGCGGAGGGCAGGCGATGGCGCGATGGCGTTAGTCCTGGCCGGGACAGCAGCTGGACAGGCTTAAAACGCATGCGAGGAGCCAAGTGAAGCCGCCAAAAACACTGTAGTCAGTCGATGTGGTTGGCAAGGCTTTCTTGCCACATGTTGTATACCCTCCGCAACCTGCCACGCCCCGCATAACCCCTTGGCCTTGTACGTGTTGTGCCACTATTTAAATGTTATTTAACGCTGCAAACCGAAAATTCTACTGACTGCTGCTGCTGCTGTTGCTGATGCTCTTGTGGGCTGTGTACGCTCTGTGTGTGGGCGTGGCTGGTAGTCATAAAGTGTCGCACAGTTGTTGCAAAATTTGTGGCCAGAGCCACAACGCTTGTCATGGCTTTAAAGCCACCAACGACAACGATGAGAGCCAAAATTGCCATAAAAAATTTCACGCTCATCTGACTAAATGGTTTTATAGCTTTTGCCTTTGCTTTTCCTATTTGCTCATTTGTGTAGAGGGCTGATTTCATTGCAGCTGCTGTTGTTGTTGCTGTTGTAGCTGTTGTTGTAATTTATGAGCGGTCAGTTTTGGGCCAAAACATTGGCCGCACGTCGCCTCCGCTCTCCTCGGGCCCGGCTTTGTTCGCTTCGTTAGCCCTTTGCTTGGGCCTACCCGAATTCATAAAGCAAAGCGAAAAACCAATCATATCAAATTTGTGTAGCTCCACTTTCCGAACTGCCAACGTTGGCTATATTTCTCTGATTTGCCTTGCCTTCTCCTTCTTCGCATCTCTTGCTTTCTTTCTGCTTCTTCTTTTTGGGTTACGGGATTTGTATGTCTTAATCATATTTTATGTTTTATATTTTGCGCTTAAAGTATTTGATGGGTGACTGGCCCAAAAGCAGACTATACTTTTTGCAAACATTGTCTGTGCGGGCAGAGGGAGAGAGAGAGAGGGAGGGAGGAAGAAAGAAGGAAAGAGAGTGTGGCTTGCGGCTTAGGCACATAATTTGTGGCATTACTCAGCTGTCCAAAAAGCCGTGAAAGGGCAGCCAAATGAGCGAGCCCTCTTGCAGCGGGCCAGTAGGTGGGGCACATTAGAGTCATGTGCGGTCACCAATTAGTGTTTATGTGTGCATTAATCTTCATATTAGTGGTAAAATATAGAGAAAGAGAGAGCAGGGGGGAGAGCGACGACTTATGACAAAGACAAAGGTAAACATGAGCCACTTTTCAATGGTCAACATTCTTCTTCTTCATGCTCTCCATTCCTCTTCATTCACGTAATTTTGAATGATTTCCCAGTCCACTTTGAACAACAACTTGACATATTCTTGCCTGTTTTATATACTTATGTATGTGTATGTGAATATGTTAAGTACTGTTTGCTGTAAAGTAAGTGCAACTACAACAAATGAACTCGTTCTGAATAACTCTTATGAATTTATACAAATAATGTTGCATTTGCAAATGAAACTTGATATGCAGTGATTTATCCAAGAACTATTATATAATTTAAGAACTATTATAGCCCTAAGAAGGCGTGGCATATCCCGCAAAGTATAATACATATATTCTTGTTCAGCAAGAATATCAGTCGATTTAGTTATGTCTGTCCGTTTGAACGTCGAGATTTGAGTTATTACAAAAACAACAATGAAGCTGTCTAGCAGGGCCCCTTATAGTCGAGGCCACCACACACCCATCACACGCCTATCTACGGGCCTGATTATATTTGTTATATTTATATCAAAATAAAATCATTATCAAAGAACATTTCAATTGTGCTGCTAAACTAAAAGATCAAGCAATTTATACTGAAACAGATATCAGATATAAGTGGAAACTCTCAACTTTTATGCCAATTAAGAACAGTTAATTCGCCAATATCCTCTCAAGCAGTTCGCCCTAACGGCAAGGTAACAAGCATTTTCGCATTACGGTATTTGTTAACGGGCATATTGGTCCGTTTTGAGAGGCAGCCAAGCCTTGCGGCTTAGTCGGCTCCAGTGGGCGAGGCCGGTATACACTTGACTCGATTTTGCATAAATGCCACGCAAAAATCTTAGCTGAAATGCAATTCGGGCACGAGGATGGCTGCGGGTGAGGGGATAAGCTCCGAGAGGCCGGATCCGTCGTTAGGCTCACCGCAAATGCTCCACTTAACGCTCGACTAGGCACAAGGTCGGCAAAATCAACAAAAGCTGCGCTGCGGACTCTCGATAATTGGGGCCGGCATCAGCCCCAGGGATAGGACCAAGACAAGGCCTCACAAAAAATCATGGAGAACGGCGTCCGCGGAGAATGAGCGGCTTGAGCGGCTGGTCGACTGGGCCGGCTGGGCAGGCACTTCATCAGCGAGGCAATTGAAGCGTACAGCTTGCTGGGCCGGACTCAGGTTTCTGGCCGGGTACTAAATTACGTTTAGTGGGTTAATAAAATGCCAAGCACTTTATGCAAATTGAATTAAATGGAGCTCAGCTCGGCTCAGGATCTGGCTCGTTTGCCCGACTTCCGACAGGACAAGGCAAAGCAGTTGTAAAATGCGCTTCTAGCTGCTTTCTCTCACTCTCACACACAGACTGCTCTCCCTTTCACTCACTCCATAAGCTACATTTAATGCATTATTTATAAAGGATTAGCCCAGAGAGCAAATGTCATGCATCCCAAACGGAAGATGGCAAAAACAGGAAGGAAAAACCTTTGCCTAACGAGAATTACTAATTGCCCTCGTTCATATGTGTGTGTGTGTGGTGTATGTGCTTGTGTCTGTATGTCTCTATTGTTGTTGTTTTTAATTATATGCATTATGAGACGCTCATTAACAAAGCAAATGAAGAAAGTCAAATGTGCAAGGCGAAATGACAGGGAAAACTCTCACACGGCCAACGAACCTCAAACCCAAAGTTAAATCCCGAGGAGCCCTTTCTACTCCCTCCCACTGTGCCTGATGAGACAGACACCTGCAGTACGGGCGTGTGTAAACAACATTTAAATTTATAAAACCGCAACAACAACAACGGCAGGAGCAACAACAATAATAGCACCACAAAACACTGTGACAATTAGGCTGCCCGACTAGAGATGACCGCGTGACTCGTTGTCGAATAATCGCAATCAAATGAGGGAAGGATTGTTAGAGATTAAAAGTTTATAATTTAAAAAGAATTGTTTAACATAATTTTAAAGATTCAAGTAATTAGTAATAGGTATAGTTGATTAGAATTTGGTGAAGACTTTCAATAAATATTTTATACTTGTATATTTTTATTTCTAAATACTTTAATATTCTTTGTTCCATTTTCAGTTAAATAAACCTCTGTTCCCTTCTGACAAAATATAATTATTCAAACAAAGAAAATTTCATAGAAATTTCTGTGCAATCGCATTAATATTTGATAGAAATGTTTCAAATAATTATGATGTGCTCATCACTGATTCACATATATGATATGCTTCACACACACACTCACGCATTCACACAGGCCATATCTGTTTGTAGAAGAATGTAAATGAGTCTGTTGAAAATCTGGGCGTGCGTGTATCTGAAATGAAAAGAAAGTCCTTTTATGTATTATTTCTGCTGTTCGCTTTGTTGTTGTTTCTGCTGCTTTATGGCAAAATGAAAATATACGCCCCGACATTTTACATAATTAACTGACAATGAGTTTATGTATTCGTATTTATGTGTGTTTGTACTCAACTCAACTCGACTCGACTCGACTCAACTCAACTGGCACATGAAAGCGCAGCCCTTTCGGTTTCGCATGCGAGGCATTCGGTATTCAAACAGCCAAGCGAGACGACATACGCATGATGGCCGGAAGGGAGGGACAGCGGTGGGCGACCTCAACCCGTCCGCCATTTCCCAGAGGACTTAAGTTAATTATCACATTTTTTACACACAATTTTACTTTGCATTGATGCGTTACATGGGGGGACGTTTTGATGGGCGTCACAAGTCAGTATGTAGAATATACAACAGAGACGGAGAGGAGTGCAAGGGGCTGGTGGCGTGTCTAGGGCAAGCATTAAAGCGCAATTATGTGTATAATTTGTTGTAATTTGCTGTGAAGCACATGATATGAGCGCGATTAACCTGCGCCAAAAAGTTAAATCAACTCATTAATATGCGATTATCGCAGTTGACAGAATTGTGTCCATCACATTAAGAGCGCCAGATGCGATGCAGACTGAATCGATGCAAATGAAATGCGCTAAAATTGAAAATAACTGACAGAAATTAATGCTATAAACTATATATATATGTATATATATAGGATATCTAATATTTAGATTTGTATATAAATACAATAATAAAATAATTCTAATAAGCTTATCTGCGTACTTCTTTCTTCATTGTAGTCTATTGCCTTCTTTTCGCATCTACAGAATAACTCCATATCAATTTTCAAAATGACTCGCTGTAGAAAACAGCAAACAAATGTTATAAAAAGTATATATAACTTTCCAAATAGGCTCGAGGGTATGAACGATTGAAAACTGCAGGGGAAAGCATAGGAAAGAAGGCTGCAAAGAGGGCGGTGAGTGGGCTGACCACGTGCTAAGTTCCCATAAAATGCACATTAGAAAAATAAGAAAATAGGAAATACGCCGCCATTAGGCAAACAAACAGTCAGCGGAAGCAGCATCGGGCGAAGGATCGCTCTCTTGCACATGACATTAATATTTATCAGCCGTGCAATTACGATTAGGACAGACAAACTATTGACTGGGGCAGCATGGGCCAACGAGCTCGCCAAAAACACGCCAGCCAAATTGTCAGACAAAGCGTTGCGATGTGAGGCGATTCGAGTCGAGTCGATTCGATGCGATTGCCTACCAAAATTTATTGATTCGACGCATTGAAATAGTTCTCGGCGGAGCCATTTGAAAGATTTGTACGACAAATTTTACGCGAATTTTTCGTCGTTTTTTGCTCATGTCTTTTCGCTGAAATAGCTGAAAATTCGAACATAGACGAGCATAAAAATTCGAGCACGCGTAGTTAAATACCCAAACAACGCATACACTCATACTATAAAGTGGGCGTGGCAACGGCTTTTCAATGAGACAAAGCGCGCCGCTGTCCGGCGTGGCGAGACGTCGTTGTCGCTGTGTTGGGATGTTGGGGACTCCTGAACCTCCCTAGACACTGTGCTCTTTTTGGCAATTGTGTTTGAAATAGAAGGAGGAGTGGGATGGCAGTCGCAGCTTGGCATGCTACTATGTGTTGTCGCCTTAACGATAAACCAATGACAAAAGTCGCTGCGAACAGCGATTAAAGTTCAATTGGTGTGACCAGCGACAAATCGGGAGAGAATGAGAGGACTATAAAAGAAACAATTGGAGGGCACTCAAGGCGCGATTCTGAACGCGTTTTCAAAATTGTTTTCAAGATTTTCAATGGGAACAATTTGTAGCACTTGCTAAGTGGTTAGGTCAAAACATTTAGGTTAGTTTAATTTCTTTTAGGTTCATTTATTTTAGGGTCATTTAACTTAGATTCGTTATAATTCAGAGTTCTAAGAAGATAATAAAACAGATTATAATGTATACAATTTCTATATAATATTATAAATGCTTAAACACATACAAAGTATATTTATTTAAAAATTGTAAATTAAAATCTTTAGCGTTCAATTTGCTCTCGTTTTCCGATTTTACATTTTCCAAGGGCTGTTCCATTAGCTGTTATCGCCTTCGCAGCTGATGCAATATAAATGTCAATTTCATAGAGCAGTCAATCAATTTGATTTCTGTTCATTTATAGTTATGTATCATATAATGCAGGTATGCTGTCAATAATACAGCTAACTAATCTGAACACTTTAAGCTCAAAGCAAAAACCGGACAATAGTTCAAGTCTAAATACACATGTCATAAAGCTGTCGTGGTCGCTGTGTCTGTCTGTCACCAATTTTAGTTATTCAGAACGATGTTTGGAGGCCTGTCTGATTGTAACGGTTCTCAGTATTAATAAGCCTTGAAAAAGCAATAACAAACAAGTTCGCAACTGGGGGAGGACAAGGCAAAAAGAAGAAAATATTGTTTTGGCTAATAAACTGGCTTAGTACATAGAACCATGCTGTGCACTATAATATGCGAGTAATGAGCACTTAGGGGCTTTATATGGCAAGAGCGATATGACTCTCTTGTTTGCCAACCAAAAAGCCAAACAACTTGTTTAAACAATGCACAAGCCGACGAACAGATAATTATGACGGTTGCCCACTGTCAATGGAGAACAACAAAATAATTTGTGCAAAAATAACACAATTGATATACCCTGCAAATGCATGTAAAGGGTATATTTGAATTGAGAAAAAACTCAATATGTTTGTTTATATCTAGATATACTTTCTTGGTTACTATTAATGCACTCATGTCTTTTCAGTCCTCGATATACGTATATAAACCAGAAGATTCTTACTTACAATATGAGCTAATTCTACAAAGGTTTTAATTATTCATTAAAGGTTTTTCTAACTTCCCTCTAGGGTATTAAACAGTCATACAAGCTTAGCCACTGCTTTCTTTGCTTAATTTAATTTGGATTTTGTTGCATCTTATTATCATGCCATGCTTGTGCATACACATAATTTGCGAACAGAATATAATCTAAAAATATGTGCCAAGCCTATAAAGAAAACAATCTCAAAGTTCAAATATGGGGGATACTCTTATCTTTATCTTATCTTGTATAGTATTAATTCAAATGAAATAAAATAATAATCATATTATTCGAATCTAAACTTGACCTAAGTTTATGTGAATTCAACCCTTAGCCGCACGCTTTGATTTCCACAAACAGTTTCCGGCACCTCCCCCATTATTCACAGCAATACACAACAATAATTTGCATGGTAATCAATTTCCCAGCACATGAATGAATATGCCCGATTGTTTTTAGTCATCATTATAATAATTTGCATTCACCTGCTAACGAAAATCTTCTCATACTAATCATATAATCGGGCGGGACAGTAAAACCACTTTAAACTGGTACAGCGCGTGCTTTCCCATTTTCACTAATTTGGTTAACAACGCACAAGAAATACCAAAACTGGTTGCACTTCCAAGGCTATAAATAGATCTGGGGGGGAAATAAATTCCAGCGTAATTTTTCACATATTTTCGAGTTAAGCGAAATATCAATTAAATGGGTTTTACCCGTTGGAAAATCCGTAGTTACAGTTATTGATACAGTTAGTCGGATAAGTTTGCTGCAGCAGCAGCTACAGTAACAATAACAACAACAGCAACGACTGCAGCGACAGCAGTAGCAATAGTGCGTAAGCGCCGCTGATTTATCTCGTTTTAAGTTCTCCACATCGAACTGTCTAGGTATTATTTCAGTCTCGACTGCGCTGGCAAAAGCACGCGTCAATCGCGAACGCTCCTCGAAAACCGTGGAAAAACTCTGAATCGAATTAAAGGATACTTTATCGAGTTCCGATCGCGATACAATATCATTTAATAATTATAAAATATAGTTACTTATAGATAGTTTCTGTATCTCGCGATTTCTTCTAAGTTTCGTTCGAATCTTCGTAGATTATATTAATATCACTCCATCAAAATGATATTCGGTTCCTGTACGCGTAAACAGGTATTCACTATTGGCGCTCTGGCCGCGGGTGCCATCCTGGCTGTAGTTGCCATCTGCGTGTTCAGTCAAGTCGAGCCCAAGGCACCTCACTGGGTCAGACCACATCATGTGAACAAGTGTTATAGCACTCGACCAAATACTACAGCATCCACACTGGAACTAGTGCACATTGTCTTTCGACATGGCGCACGCACGCCCGTCGACACATATCCAAATGATCCCTATGTCAACGATAGTTTCACACCCACGGGTTGGGGGCATGTGACAAATGTGAGTATAAAAATTATAAGTAAAACTACTGATACAGAATGTTCATAATAATAAAAATTAACACAATCCATCAGTTTTAACATTTTAAAATAGAAATAGAAGATTGAGAAGATTGTAAAGAATTTGGATAGAAAAGTTAGAGAATCCGAAGTTTGAATTTTGGTGGATAGTTTAATGTTAAGTGAGATATTGTATTCAAATTATTACAGCAGTTATTCAATCAAAAATAATTTATCAATTGCAGCGCGGCAAAAGGGAACTTCATGATCTCGGGCGCTGGCTGCATCGTCGCTATGGCGACTTTATGGGTCTGTTTTATAGACCTGAGGTTCGTAATCCTTGCCACACGCTAGCATATTATCTATATGAGTATCTTTCCCTACAGCGATTGCACGCACAAGCCACAGCATCACCGCGAGCTCTGATGTCGCTACAAACTACACTGGCCAGCATGTTTGAGCCGCGGGGCACAGCCATGGAATGGAATAAGCAGCTCAATTGGCAGCCCATTCCCATTGTGTCGGAGCCACTAGACCAGGATTCGGTATGAGTAGTTGTACAAACATTCATTGTATTCTCTGTGAATACTCATTACCATTTTTGCACAGTTGTTGTTGGTGCGCACGCCCTGCCCGCGCTACGCCGAGGCACGCGCTGAGGTTCTGCAGTTGCCAGAGGTGATTTCCGAACAAAAGCCCTATGCGCAAATGCTAAGGGAGCTAACCAATCTGACAGGCATGTCGGTGCGCACGGCAGAGGATGTTAACTCTTTGTATATCACGCTGCTGGCCGAAAAGGAGTTTGGTTACAAGTTGCCTGAGTGGACCAAGGATTACTTTCCCAAGCGCATGCAATTCCTGACCGAGCAGAGCTATGTCTATAATGCGTATACGCCCGAGATGCAGAAGATCAAGGGCGGACCCTTTCTGCGCAAGATGTACGATGAAATGCTGGCCAAGCAGGCGGGCATCCTCAAGCCCAAGGATCGCGGCATGTTCATCTACAATGGGCACGATTGGACAGTGGGCAACATACTGTCTGCCTTGGGTGTTTGGAAACGACAAATGCCACGCTTTGCTGTCATGGCCATCTTCGAGACGCATAAAAACACGCAGACGGGCGAACATTATGTCGAGGTAAAGTTAGAAAAGGATATGAAAACAAAAGAATACTAATTTAAAACTTTCTCTTTCTGTCCCGGTAGATCTTTCTGCGCAACGACGAACACGGCTGTGTACAGCAGCTGAAACTGCCCAACTGCGAGCTGCAGTGTCCACTAAATCGCTTAGTCGAACTTAGCCAAGCAGTGCTGCCCAACGAGCCAATGGAAGAGCGTTGTCGACCACGCAAAACTGATTTTGTGGAACCACCACCACGAAAAATCGATCAGTAATAAATGTTAGAAATGGAATTGCAACTATTTCGTATTGAATTGTGAACTCAGTATTAGACAGTGGCAGCCCGAGCGTGATTTCGCGCTAAACTCATAAATTAAACTATTCTAATTTTTTGAACAAAATCATTGTTTCTTTAATTTCAAATTGTATTCAGTTTTTCGCTTCTCGCACTGTGCAAAAACTTTGCTCTCTCGCTGGGCTTATTATCTCTGCAAGCACATTCTCAATTCTCTCGATTGAACTCGACATAATCACGACTTAAAAGCCACGCGATCTCTGCTCAGACAGTCACTAGACGCGTAGTTCTCAACGCAGCTGCAAGTACGCAAACTAAACGCTCTGAACGACATGTCTCCCAAACCGATTTACACCGTTCTATTGCTCGTGCTGTGCTGCCTCGTGGCCGGCGCAACTATTGTACCTCTGGAGAGCGTACAAGAAAAGCCCGAGCCAAACTACGAAAATTCTACATTGGAACTGGTGCATGTGGTAAATAATGATAAAGTTCTCTAAGTGTGCACAAGGTTTATATCTGTTTTAAGTTTATGAGGTGCATACAACAATTAAAAGTACGAAATTATTTGTATAAACAATCGTGGGACCATTAAATTATAAAGTACTTACGAGAATCAGAATTATAAGGCAGTTAAAGTTGTGATTTGCACAAATAAGATTACAACAGCCATAAAGAATTAGTATGATAAGCGCGTTCTTGTTTGGTATACTTCAAATAATCTCAACAGATCTTAAAGGTGAAACTGCTGAGACGCTCAAAAATTTGCTAACAAATGATTAATTTATAAATATAAATAGACTCATAAAGCTCAACTGAAATAGAACACAATATGATTCCAAACTCAACACGCTGTTCAAACTTCACCTAGACTAGTTCATGCCACACGGCGTATACTTAATGTAGCGCGAAGTGAGCGAACATTAATTAAGTCGAGGCAACCGGTTCATTGGACGTGTACAAAAATAAATATGTATGTGCGAATTTATTACTTTAATATTTGCCTAATTGCAATGCAACATGCAATGAATGCCATAATTAACGATGCACTGAGAGAAAAGCACGTGCTTGACTGGCAGAAAACAAATGAATGATTGAATTGTTAAGTATAAATGAGTTTATTCTTTGGACAAACTGAAGCAAATATCACACTGAAATCTTATCTTATCATTGGGTTTTCTGCAGAACACTAACCTACACAAATTGGTAGAGAAAGTCAGAGTATGATAATGTGGTTACCTAGTTTCTTATAGTCCGCTTTACTCAATGTCATTATTATTCTTACCCTATTTTCACGGTACTGAGAGTTAAATGTACAAGAAATACTGTACTTTCAATGCATATATGTATAATATAGAACGGTTATGAAAATTTGTCTATTGCTGATAAGAGGCGTAAGTAAAAGTAATTATTTGTGAGTGAATCAAAACAAATGTTATTCGCGTCATGAAAACATGCGCCTGCGAGTGATAACAATTGTAAAGCAAACCCACATATTCTAATAACAATATTATATAGAAATGTATTTAAAATACAATTTTTAATACTCCTTTTCTTTATTCTAGCTCCTTCGTCATGGCCCACGCACGCCTGTTAGCACATATCCCAAAGATCCGTATTTGAATGAAACCTACTCACCCTTTGGTTGGGGTCAACTGACAAATGTAAGTGATGCAATGATGTTATGACATTTATATACTTATCACTTTATACTTATCACTTCATCAACAGAATGCCAAGGTGGAGCTCTATAAAATTGGCAAACAACTGCGCAAGCGTTACAAGGATCTTCTAGGGCCCTATTACAAACCAGATGTAGATATAAGATATGAATACAAAAGTCTTTTAACTAATCATTCATAAATACTTTTTAGGTACTTCTGGCACAAGCCACAGAATCATCTCGTGCCATAATGTCGCTGCAGATGGTGCTGGCAGGTCTCTTTCCGCCTGAGAACACGCCCATGGAGTGGAATATGATGATGAATTGGCAGCCTATACCCATCTACACCGAGCCCGAAGAAACTGATACTGTAAATACGCATAGCGATGCTCTAATCAGCCTTTCTAATACTCCAACTTATTCTTTTTTAGCGCCTGCGACAGAAGGTGCCTTGTCCGCGTTACGAGGAGGCGGTTTGGGAGGTGATGCATTCCCCAGAGGTGGTCGCACTGCATCAGGAGAACTTGGAGCTGCTGAGAAACCTCACAGAGCTGACAGGTTTCAATGTCAGATTCGCACATGATGTAACCAATGTGTTCATATCACTGCAGTCACAGGAGGCTTACGGCTTGAAGCTGCCCGAGTGGACCAGGGAGTATTATCCAGAAAAGATGCGTCATTTGGCTGCCCAATCGTATTCCTACGATGCCTACACGACGGAGATGCGCAAAATCAAGGGTGGATACTTCCTGGAAACTCTGTACAAGCAACTACAATCGAAGGTTGATGGAAATCTGACACCAACTAGTCGGAAAATGTACATAGACTGTGCGCACGACTGGACCATATCCAATGTACTGAATGCCCTGGACATCTGGCAGACACAGATGCCTCGCTTCTCGGCCCTAATTGCCTTCGAGTTGCATCGACACAGCGAGACTGGCGAGTTCTTTGTGGAAATCTATTTCCAGAACCATCCGGACAAGGAACCTAAACTACTGCAAATTCCTGGCTGCGGAAAACAGTGTCCCGTTGCAAAGCTTCTAGAATTAACGAATCATGTTCTGCCCGATGCACCCTATACGCAGCTCTGTCAACCTCGAGGCAACAACAACAACAACGGCACTCGCATTACCTATCATTGATGAGACAACGAGCCAGAGCCCAAGTTAGCAGTATTAGTCATGTAATGTCTAAATATATATCTGAAACTATAATAATCTACACCTTTGTTTCAAATCAAGCTTATAGTATGTAACAACAATATATGATAGTTCTGCTTGATTGATTTGCACGCTACTCAATCAATCAAATCCTTCTCTTGCCCCCATTCACTCTTAACTTAAAGTAAAAGGTTTGTTTGAGATGATATAAGACTAACCGTGCACGATATGAATTCCAACAGTTGCCATTTTAAGTTTCGCGGAAATGTAACAAAAATTATGTATACGTATAAAGTATGCGAAGAAGAACTTCCGCGCGACATTAAAAGGTGATATGTAAATTTCAGTTTCACCAACGGATGCGCAGTTCAACTGTGTTGACAACAATAAAAAATAAAATAACAACAACAGCGAACATAATAAGTAATTAGCATATTTTCGATAAAGCAACAAACTACCTGACCGAGATTTATTACAAAGAATCTGGCGACGAAATCTTTGCTCGTAAATTAAGGAGGCGCCACAGATGCCTGTGCTGAGAGTGTGTCTGTGCGTGTGTGTGTGTGAGTGAGGTCGCCTCAAATACTGGGGCATTGTCGCGCTCAATGTACGATCAGTTACGGGCAGCACGACACACAAAAGACTCACTCGACAACAACATGAACAACAACAAACAGAACAAAAATAATAATAGTGAGAGGCGACGACGGTGACGAAAGCATTTGGCGATAATGGAACGATAAAAGACTTGTGTTTATACTCGTATATATTCTGCGTTTGGGTCTTTCATTTCGTGGGCTTTGCTTGGCGTGCGAATAATGACAGTACGGCGCAGGTTCTCCGCTGAACAGCTGAGCTATCCGTTATCCGGTGACTGTTCGCTCGCTTATCAACTAGACCAAATTCCAAATATTACGCGTCAGTCTCGGTTTACCCCAGCCAAACGAAACACAATATAATAGCAATCGTTTCTGTAGATGATAACAGGCATAGAAGATAAATAGAACCCGAAATAATCATCACATTCGAATGCCGATTAAAGAAAGCTGCCCTCAAAACCGGTTCCATGAAACTTTGCAAACAAAAACAAAAGCGAATCACTTTTATTTGTTGTCTTGCTCTTGTTTCTTGTTTTTATGATCAGCATAATTAAATAAGCAAAAAAATAACAAAACAAAATACGCAAAAGCCGAAACTAAGTAAAAAAGAATAAAGTTATCTGTGTGTTTCTTCTACTAATTTGTGTTTTGTGGCGGCTCAATCTGCTTCGACGTTGCCGCTCCGTTATTAGCGCCCCGTCAATAATATACATAAAACAAAGCACGGACTACCCCACGAAGCGCTCAAGCTAAAGCCAAAGCCCCCGACTAAGCCATATAAAGCGCGTCTACCAAAATGCCGCGTTCGCATTTCACTAGGAAACACTGTCTCGCGATGACGGGCGGCTTAACTGCATTCGCGCTGCTGATCTTGTGCTTTACCCACTCGACGATCATCTCGGGCAAGATCACCGATCCGGGCACCGATGAGTCTACGCTCGAACTGTTGCATGTGGTAAGTTCGTGGAGCCGATTGTGCTCAAACAACAAACAACGAACGATGAACAGCTGTTACACTACCTGACAGGGTGTTAATTTAGGATCTTAAGTTCTTAAAGTAAAGTATATATGAAATTAACTCAGCCTGTATGTGTTGTTGAACCTGTTTTTGATTGACGTTACATAGTAAGTGACATAGTACAGTTTAACAACGTTAATTTTACAATTTAATACACCTCTATGGAAATACAATCGGTATAGAGTACTACACTCTCTTCATAATATTTTAAATACCAAGTAAACAAAACGAGAGAAATGACAATATCATCACGTTTTATGGAATACCATAAAAACAGCTGATAAAACAGAAATCTTACAGACATTAACAACATTTACAGACTTGACACTGAAAGCGCACGACATTTACATGACACTTACACTTTACACTTCATAGTTAAAACGTAAACGTTGGCATATTTACGTACTCACATGTGTGAGAGATCGTGTAGCAGAGTGTAGAGTAACGTATTGTAACGCTTAATAATTGCATGGAATTAAATTAATTTAGTGCGATGCCAGCCACGGCAATAGGCGAGTGTCAAGCGATAACAGCTCTATATAATATGAGTGTATAAATATTTATATCAGTAAAACGGAAAGTGAAGGCGTTCTGAAAGCCACGACAGTCCAAACAAGTTGATATTGGGTACGAAATATGCTGCATATGTTCACTTCGTGCGTCGAGCTAAACGACTTCAATGAGAGTTTTGATCTGCATATTCAAAAATAAAGTGACAAGTGCGACAGAGCAGCTGTTTTAATTGATCTGATAATTAGAAAACAGCTGATTAGACAAGCTGAGCTATAGACAATGTCTAACACTGGTTTGATGCCGCGATCCAATGGGCATCCAGCCATGAAGCCAGCACATAATTATAATCCAATTGTATCGTAGTTAATCTGAAATAAAGGTAGGCTGGGAAATTTAGTTTTGTCCGTTGTAGATGTTGATGATGATTTTCTATTACATCATGTGTGTTGTAATGATCATATCGTATATTTGAAATATACATACTGCATATTTACATCGTCTATTCCATTACAATATTTCTCTTTGTTGGATAGATATGATCCTATTACATATTTTAAATATACATATCGTGTATTTACATCGTCTATTTCATTACAATAATTCTCTTTTCACTAGCTTCGATTAGTCCGCAATTCTCCGCTTACATACTCGTATGTATATCTTTTGGAAGCTATTAAAATTTGTCCATAAATCATTGAGCACATCATCCATGTCAAAATACCTCCAAAACAAAAGCCACATAAATTGAAAACCGGCTACAGGCCCAATTACAATTTCAGCTACTCGTTTCGCCAGGCAAAACCAGTCCATAGTGATTTGCCACAAACTGCGACGCACTTTTGTTTTAAGTATGAATAGATGTGTTTTCGAGCTGTGTGCACACACACATATTACTCGAAATCTGTATTTGCACTGCGCTGTATAGTAGTACAACCTATTTAACTGATTGTTCAGTCTAGTTCAGGGCTTTGACCTTCAGACGAGGCGCCTGCTTATCAGTGTTTGTGGCCACGCGCGATTCCAATCGAATCGCAAATGTGGCTAGAAAAACTTCCGCAAATATCCAATTGGAATGCCAGCAAAATGTGCATGTCCAGCATGCAGTTAAACACAGTGGGGGCGGAGATAGGGGTGTGGTGTGTCACATACACGCCGCACATATTTGGCCGCTTTGCGCGCTCTGCGGCGGGTCACACGAACGCGCTCTCGTTTATTTTCTTATCAGAGTCGCGTACGCGTTTTAAATTTGTCATTCTTGTGCTTGTTGTTGTCGCATAAGCTTAAGGGGTGTCCGACAAATAGACAGGCTGAGGGCAGTTCTAGCAGAACGATGTTATATTTTTCATTAAATTACAATTTTTAAACGAAAACAAAAGCAACCTTCGGCATGCCGATGGTTTCAAACCCTTGCACGTTATTATATTCTCCGATCGTTCCTATACTAGTGATATATAATGGTGCAGAATATTATGTCTAAATTTAATTTAATGTGTACTTCGGCCGATTGTTCCTATGGTAGCCATATTATAAAGTAGTAAAATTTTGATGAAATTTTAAATGCATATTATATATATATATATATAAAGTCCGACGTAGTAAATTTGGTTGGAATATCTTGACAAATAACAAAAATCGGCCGATAGTTTGTATAGCAGCTATACAATATCTCGGTCCGATGCGGCTTGTTCCGACTTATATACAACACTGCACGTTTCATCAAGTTTCATCAAGATATCTTTAAAACTGAGAGACTAGTTTGGGTTGCAATCGACGGACAGATGGATACACGGACTGGGCTTGGAGTCCCTTTACTTACTTTATAGGGTCGGAAAAGTCTCCTAAAGTGCGCTGCAAACTGCTGGTCAAAATGAATATATCCTCTGCAAGGGTATATAAATATTCTAATTAAATATTCCGTTTTGAATTAAAGCTAATATTATTTTCATCTGTTCTAATTGATGCAATGAGCATGAAAAGAAAGTGCCAAAACTCGTAACTAACGCTGCATATTTTTGCACAATTTTTCAGGTCTTTCGACATGGGCCACGCACACCGGCGGACACATATCTAAAGGATCCCTATGGAAATGAAACCTTCTATCCATTTGGTTGGGGACAAGTAACAAATGTGAGTGCAGAACAAGTTGTAGTAAAACTTTTGCCCAAAAAAATAAAATATAAACAAAAACCAAAATCCAAAAAAGGACAAAAAACAACAGAAGAACCTACCCAGCTTCCCCTTCTCGTCCCCATCCGAAAACCGCACACACATATACACACACAGAGAGAGCGAAGCATTTAAATAAATTGAAATGCAAATGTTTGTCGTGCCAAAGGACGGAATGGGGGAAGGAGCTGCTGGTGGTAGAGGGGATGAGGGGCATGCTGCAGCAGTGTGTTGCATTAACATATACACATGCATATGTTTATGCAATTGCAAAAATGCAAGGCATTTATTATTTTATAACATTGCTACATGTTTCGTTTCTCTCTCTCTCTCTCTCTTTCTTTCTTGGCCTGTTTTTCTCATTTTGGCACGCTATGTTTCTATTTTGTGGATGCGCCGGCTGTTGTCTCACGTGCCATCCGCCCACGCCGTGCAATAAATCAACGCTCAGAGTGGCAAACGCGAGCTGTTCAACATTGGTAGTTGGCTGCGTAAGCGTTATGGCAAATTTCTGGCACCCTACTACAGTCCCGATGTAAGTAACCCAACGCTAACGAACCACCAGATACCCGTTCCCGTTCCCGTTCCCGTTCCGGACGGAGAGACGGACAGACGGATGGGTGTCTGATAGTGCGGACGTTTACAAATTGCAAAGCTCAAGCGCTCCTGCCTCATCACTCAATTTCTTTCTCGCTCTTCTGCTCATTCTTACCTCGGTCTTTTTCTTTTCTCCCTCTCTCCCTCTATTTCCCTCTTTTCTGTCTACTTCTCCCACAAACAGTTGGTACACGCACAGGCAACGGGCGTGCCTCGCACACACATGTCCATGCAGACGGTATTGGCCAGTTTCTTCCCACCGAAGGGTACGTCCATGGAGTGGAACAGCAAGTACAATTGGCAGCCGATTCCGGTGTTCTCGCAGCAGCTCGATGAGGATACGGTACGTCAACCTATCAATAATGATGCCATCATCGGTTTCAAATTGATTTATACCTCATTTCACCTCATCGTCAATTCAACACCAAGGTCCAATTCGCCTCGTCTCGTCTCAATTACGTTGCGATAACTAACTAAAAATGAATTTTCTGAGCAAATGTCAAGAATTCTGTTAGCTTTGCAAACAATTTGAAGGGGTAAAAAGAAGGAAAATGAAACTATTTAAAATTTAAAACTATTTTAATTAGTTATATGTAATTTTATCTAAATCATTTGAGCTTCACAGAATAAGACTGAAGAACATTGATAATGTTATTTTAGATCAATGAATTTTTGATTAATTATTTTTTTCGTATCCTCCTTAGTTACTTTTGGTACGTACGCAATGTCCTCGCTACTTCGAAGCACTGAACGAGGTTTACGAACTGCCCGAAGTGAAAGAGGAAATCGCACCTTATGTGGACATGTATGAAGCATTAGCATCGCACACCGGAGACAAGTTCGAGGTACCCGAGGATGTGCAATCGTTGTATCTGACTCTGTTGGCTGAACAGGAATGGGGACTAGATCTGCCGGAATGGACTAAAGAATACTTCCCCGATAAAATGCAGTTCCTGGCCGAACAGAGTTATGTCTACAACGTATACACAACGGAGATGCAGAAGATCAAGGCAGGACCATTTCTTAAAAAGATGTTCAACGAAATGCAGCAGAAACGCAACGAGACCTTGAAGCCCGATAAGCGTAAGCTGTTCATCTACACGGGACACGATTCCACTGTGGTCAACATTCTGGCTGCTCTGAAGATCTGGGAGCGTCAGTTGCCGCGCTACTCGGTGATGGCGATTTTCGAACTGCACAAGAACAAGGAGACCGGCGATTACTGGGTGGAGATATATTTCCGTAACAATCCCAAGGCACCGGCCGAAAAGTTAACCGTGCCCGGATGCGATTTCCAGTGTCCGTTAGACAAACTGCTGGAGTTGGCCAAGGATGTGGTTATCACGGAAGCCGATGCCAATCGTTGTGCTGCCCGAAATGAACAATTCACCGAGCCACCACTGCGTGGCCCATAGTGCGAAAGTGTATTGTAAACTCTACTGGAATCTTACAGGTGCTACAACTCAGGGAACTTAACGTTAGCTTAGTCGTCTTCTAGTTTAAGTATAACAATTATTAAAGATCAACAGACAATTGTCCCCGCTCGGGTGTTTGACTTAGCGCCAGGACTAGCGCCTCATGTGGCAGCCAAGTTGGCTCATTTCCGCTTGTGGCGCCGCCATTGCCCAATAGGCCGCTTCCGTTTGCCTTTTGCCAGCTCCGCAAACAACTTCCGCACTTGTTTTCGCCCCGCTGCTCTCTACCCCTCTCTCTCTCTCTCTCTCTCTCTCTCTCTCTCCATCTCTGTCTGTTGTCGTCTGGTGCTGTTGGTTGTGCGCCTGAATCTCGCCCGCCCTTTGGCTTTGCTCATTTTTGCGAAGAGGTGACATTTTTCGCATTGCGGTTTACCATAAACTATTTCATTGGGGAGTTGTTGTCTGTGTACATTAGCAGTGCTCTTGCTCGTTGCCTGAAGTTGCCATGCCCACACCGCCCTCCTTCTCGCCATCCCCCGTTTACTCACACACACTAGCGGCAGTCCCTTGCCAAAAACACATTCAGCTCTCCATTGTTTACTTGTGTGCGTTACCCATCTGTCTCCCTGTGTGTGTGTGTGTGTGTGTCGAGGAGTTCCCCCTGCACCTCCACCCATTCTGTTTGTTTTTTGCACATATCTGTAAACTTTATTTGTCAACGGGACGCATATGTTATGTACTTGCCAAAAAAAGACAATAAAAGCAACAACAATAAAATAATAATAATAATATAATATAGGAGAATCATATGCTATACTCAAGCTCGTACATTGTCTACACTCGCGTGTCGTTATCGTTGGCTGTTTGTTGTTGGTGTTGTGTTTAATTTCGCTTAATTTGATTTTGGTGGCACTTTATAGTGCCACATGCAACGGTTTGTCTGCCGAGTGTGTGGGCTTAAACAATGTCTGACAAATTTGTATGTAGATTACAGTTAGTTCTTATGATTAACGACACAGTTGCGTGGCGCCATGTGGGTGCATTGTGTAACTTGCCTTAACGCATACAATTCAAATTAAACTTAACATGTCTTAACTGATCGTATTATGGTTTTTTCCCTAACAAGTATTTTAGTTTTTTCTTAAACAAAAGAATAATATTTATTTATCGGTAGTTGTGGCTGTCGAATCTATCGATAGAATTGCTGCCAATTTATACTAAGAGTATGCAAAATAAAACGAGAGCAACAGTCGCGCAAATCGCGACAGTGGGATACCCTTCGACCTATGTTCCCGTGTAGTTTAATTTGTTAAATTCATACACATATGCATATGCACATGCTTTGAAATTAATCCCGACAGATGGCGCTCGCGCTTCGCGCTCGCCCGTCTCCCTTGTTAGCTGACAGAAGCACTTGGTTTTATGCTCATACTTTCTTAAATAACTTCTGTGTTTATTGTTCGATTGGAATGTAATTTGGGGACTACGTAGATATTTCATTTAGCTTAGTATATGTTTAAGTCAGAAAGTTGTATCTTATATACAGCGCTTACAAATTAAGTTCAAAAATTAAATTATTGATTTGTGGGGGCGGTGGGCGTGGCACCTAACATTTGAAATAAACTTCATCTGCTTATAGTACACAGGAGTCTTCCTGCCAAGTTTGGTAACTCTAGCTTTTATAATAGCTGAGATCTGTGCGTTCACACAGACAGACGGACAGACGGACAGACGGACAGACAGACAGACATGGCTCAATCGACTCGGCTTGTGATCCTGAGCAAGAATATATATACATTATGGGGTCTCCCACGCCTCCTTATGCCAGTTACATACATTTGCACAAAGTTAGTATACCCTTTTTTGACCATTTTCAATGGTCGAAGGGTATAAAAACACTTCGCTGCGGTTTGAGTCTTGGCTGATTCAGGTCACAGAAATAAGCTGGTTTGCACGAGTTGTGTCTCCGCTATGATCTACGTTTTGTTTGAATGACCTAAAGAATTTTATAACATATTATATTAAATGTAAATACATATTTAATGGCCTTTCGACTATTATGCAGACTCTTTATTATGGGCCCGGCCACCTTCTTCCTCCATCCACCTTACAGCGGTTTAGACATATGGTCGAGGGCAACAAATCTACTTAGAGAACCAGAGACAAGCTCAGTCCGGAAAGTTTGGCGAACAGAAAAGTTTCATAGTAAGTGCAAGTCTTTGGATAAACTTTAATTTTTTTTAGCGTCAAGACGACTGCGACTAAGACATAAAACCTTTGCCAGCTTGCTCCAACTTGGTATAAAAGCCGCTGCACTGTTTCCGCTGCTGCCCGTTGCCGTTGCCCATGTCCTAGCACTCCTTTTGTGGTCAGCTTACTAACGACTTTTCGATACGAAGCGAGAAACTTTGCGCTTGGCCTAGTAGATAAAATTGTCGATTGCAGGCCGCAGCTCGAGTTGCAGCAGTGCGTTGCAACCTGAACACCTACCTCCATGACTAATCCCCTGAAGCTGGTGAAACTGAAATGGGGATGCATATTAATAAGCTGCACAAATGTTTGCCGCCTGCCAGGCCCTGCTGCAGTTCAGTCTATTAAAAGGCACAATAGAGTTCCACTGACTACATGCAGCCTCAACTAGCCTCAACTACTGCTCCATTTCCATCTCCATCTCCATCGTCATCGCCATCTCCATCTCGTGCTGGCAGCCAGATCCATGCAAAACACGTTTACCCAGCCAGAAGCGGTCGCTGTCATGGCTGACTTCCGTTAGACGGGCCGGTTGCCTTTGGCCTTGCCTTTCTTCGCTCAAACTGTTTGCCGTTTAGTTTCGCATAAAGCGTAGACCCTGCAAAATGCATAAATCTTTGTTGGCACTAGCTCAGTTCGGGGCTCTGGCTCTGACTCTGACTCCGGCTCTGGCTCTGCAGCTGCCTTTCTCTCTCTCCCTCTCTCCAGCTGCTTTGGCGTCTTGTTTGTTGCACGTTTCATTTGTCAAAAAGGGTCCTGGAATTTTATTGTCGGCCCTGCTGACTGCTGTACGCAAAGGGGGAAAACGAGCAAAGAGCGATGATAGCGCATCTGTTCTGCCTGTGGTACAATTTTGGTAAAGATTTCCTCTTGCCCCATTTGAGCCTTACTGATAGCATCATAATTTGTGTATTGAACAGAGCCGACAGCAACCAAGATTTTTCAATGCCAGAATCAGAGTGTCGATTATTCCTTTGCTTTACAGATATTTTCATTTAGGAAACCAAACGAAATTGTAGTTTCTGCATTAAATAAATTAAAAAAATTAATAAATAATTATAATCAGGTATCGCTTGCTTCTAATTTGTCGTAATTTGTACACATTGTATATGGTTACTCGTACGTCAGCTGGCTCTGACAAGAGCCGTCACATTTCACCAATACAACTTAACATACACATCATTTCTCAGTCTAAGGATTGTATAAAATTATACATGCTTATATTTTATATGAATCAAAAAAGGGACTGAAATATCAAGACAACAATGAAGATGAACTTCTTCAAAACAAAATACTTATTCGTGTTGGTCACAATCTTGACTTTAGGACTTTGTCACGCGCTGCGTTGGATTTATTGTGGATTTAACCAAGACCACGATTCGACATTAGAAATACTATTATGTAACTTTATTGTGATCATGGCAATCTATCTCATCGGCGAACCAATCCAATTTGTTGTACTGGCAATTGACAGGGCCATGTGGCCGCCAAAACAACAAAAGGTCAGCATCGTAAAGAATGTGAAAATTCACGAGCAATTGGATTATCTTAAGTTGCGCCTGGCTACGCTGAAGTACCAACTGAACGAAACTGAGGAGCATCGCAACGAGTATCTCAACACGAAATATCAGGTTATTGCCGTCGATGTGTGGCTCTATGGCAAATACTTCATTCTACTTACTTGTATGGTCGTCATGCAGAGCCAGAACAATTTACTCTACTACAATACTTCAATTAAGAAAGAGGTCTTTTTGAACAACCACACAAGTACTTTTGGGATTTCGTCAATTTATAATATAAACAATATATATTATTATATAGAGACCCAACTCATCAATGCTTTCACTAATCCATATAACAATCAGTCCAATTGGTATCATGCGCCGCAAAATAAAAGAATTGGAGCCATCCGTTTACGCCAGTTGCGCCGAACTCGCAATGAAAACATTGGCTGGGATCCACAGAAATTCACACATGACGAATTCGCGACTAAATGGATGCACCCCTTTGAAAGGCAGCCCTATACGAATAAGGATTGGAGTATCTACACACCCTGGCTGCCAGGCTTTGCGGGAATCTCAAATTTCGAGAAGGCATTTATTCCCAATTTGTATGGATATTTTCAAAGTTACCCACAGTTAGACGGTTATGTAGTACTGCTCTCGGGCAACGCAAATAACAGCAGAGTGATTCTCGACTATCTGAAAGAGAACAACTGGGTAGACTCAAAAACTGCAGTACTGTTTATGGAGTTCACAATGTATTCTTCGGACTCAAACATTTTCAGCGTTTGCAGATTGCAAATCGAACGGACGCCCCACGGCACACTTGTGGGGGGCGCTACAATTCAAAGCGCGAAGTTTGGACATTATGATATATTAGGCGTTTGGGGTATTGTCTGTGGGTGTCTGTATTTCATTGTGTTCATACAGTTCGCGAACACTTTGCTGGACACACTGTGGTATGAGCCCCGAAAGATACGCATATTCTGGAATCAAGTTGACCTAATAATACTGATACTTAATTTGGCGGTGATAGCTTTAGTCTTCAGGACTGAATACTTGGTACAACACCTCTTAAGTCAGGTGGAAATAGCTCACATTACAAAGTTCCTCGACTTTAATGACCCGCTTCGTATAAATGCATTGAAATCTATTCTGCTCGGATTTCTTATCTGTCTCACTACATTGCGCCTATGGAAAGTTCTGCAGTTCGCCAAAGTCTTTCAGCTAATGACAACTGCACTGTACACAGTGCTTCCAGCAATCGCCAGTTCTTCACTGATATTGGCAACAAGCCTGACAGCCTTCAGCATAACCACGGTCATTATCAATGGCAACAATAGTAAGAACTTATTCGCTATGTTCTCCGGTATTTTATCAACGCTGCGCAACTGCTTTGGCTATAGCGAAGTGAATTCATTTAAAGATTACTCCAATAGTGGCAAGTTTTTATGTTTAATTTTCTATCTGATTATGGCTTTTATTATATCCGAATTATTGATCAATGTTTTCATATCGATGCTCAGCAATAATTTTGCGGAAACTAAAAACAATATGGATGCGAAATTCCGGCATAAAATTACGTTTCTGGAATTTCTGAAAGTTGAATTCGCTAGTTGGTTTGGATGGCTTCAGAAATTGCCATGTTCCTCTAAATGCTATCACTCACATGAACGCACAGTTAGCGAGAATATAAAACGCAAATTGGACAATTTGGATAGAGGACGTTCTAGATTGAAGACATTGGTCTTGCCTAAACAAGAAACATCAGACTCTGAAACAACCAAACATGCTGCGTATAAACATCGCATTGAAAAAATCATGACAATATCTGAAATAATTGGAACCCAAATGGAATTGCTTGATTTCATGCTCTTTCCCGATCATGCAAATGACAGTTCAGGCGAATCTAATTAATGATGCGGAATACTCTTTAAATAATATTATATTTATTAATGAAAGAGTACAAAATAAAGAATGCTTCAATCGAGACTGCTTTACTGTAGGATTTTCTCGCACACCTATGAATGACTGTCACCTTAGAAATATTTTAAGGTGTTTTGCCTACCGGCAACACCACGGCCAAATTACCTTTATGCATGTGGAAACAACAATGAAATTTCTATTGAGATACCTTAATGTCACCCCCTACCAGGCTACTTGGATCATCAATTAGTTTAGACTGAACGAAACCCTTTCTACAACTTTTATTTTGTTTCTGTTTACTCGACAGAAAGGTTCGGAAAAGTAAAAAAAATGTAAAAACGTAAACTTAAAATGAAGGAAAAATATAGACGACTTTCCCTCTTTATTTTAACCACAGTGATCATTTTGACATGTGTGTTTGTTTCGCTCTACTTTGCAGGTGTAAACCATGAACATGAACATGTAAAGCACATTTTGATAACAATATTTATAGTGTTGTTTGTTCAGTTCGTTCTCGTCGATCCGATAAAGTTACTTTTGCTTGCCATTGACGAGGCCACGTGGCAACGCGGCTTTCCCACGTATCGTAAGGATCCGCCGGAGGACGATGATAAAGATTATAATCGCTTGGAATTACTGAAGCGACGACTTATAAGCCTGAAATTTCAGGTCAAGATCACGGAACGTCATAGAAATCAAAGCCTAAATGAGCAGTATAAGTTAATTACCCAGGACCTTTTCAACTATGGAAGATTTATGTGTATTTTGTATTTAATGCTGATTCTATACCGCGACGAGCTATTATTCCACAATACTAAAATGATAACTACGCTGCTATCGAAAAACCATACGGGACATGTTGGAGTTGAAGCGGTCTACGATCTCAATCAACTTTATGATTTTATTGAGCTGACATTAGTTAATGCCTTCGATCACGACTCATATATAACAGGACCACACACTTGGGTCCATCAATTTGGGATGAAAATGGTGGGAGTGGTTCGTATCAGGCAACTGCGTTTAGCAGATCATAGGCTTGGCTGGGGCAATCCCAAGTATTCGAATACAAACTATATGCCCGGCTGGGAGTTACCCCATCGACGGTTGCATTACGCCGATAGGTACTGGCGCACCTATGAGCCCTGGATATCTATAGAAGACCGGGTCGAATTTCTCGATAAGTTGCTATTGAATTTCAAACATTATGGAAAATTTCAAGACTATCCAGAGCTAAAAGGTTACATATCGCTACTGGCACGCAGCAGAGAAAATTCTATGAAAATATTGGACTTCCTCGAGGACAATGTGTGGCTCAACTATAATACGTCGGCGGTGTTTTTGGACCTTACGCTCTACAACGTTGATGCGAATATTTTCGGTGTTGTCAGTATACGTCTAGAAAGAACTCCGTTCGGTAGCATCTTAAGCCATGTGGAAGTCGATAGTGTGGGTCTGATTGAAGAGCTCGAGAAGAAATCGTACTTAGAGCTTTTTATGATGTCGATATACATAATTATGGTGTTGTTGTTAATTCAGAAATTCGTTATGCACGTATGGAATGATCCATCGAAAATGCGCAGCATATGGTACATAATGGACTTGATTGTAATTATACTAAATGTCATTGTTATCATTTTATTCATCGTGCGATCGTATCTGACAATCACCATGCTAAAAAGATTGGAAGGCGCCAACAAACTGGAGTTTCTCGACTTCCGGCGTGCCACACGGCTCCACAACATGACGGCAGATGTGTGCGGCCTTCTCATCTGCCTGACCACACTACGGATGTGGAAGATCATGCAGTTTTCCACCGTGTTTCAAACATTCACAAGAACGTTGTACGCTGCTTGGCGTGCTCTTGCCACCACAACTATTGTAATATTTATTATACTGATGGCATTTGGGATCGCTTTCACTACAATCAACGGTAACAATAGCGCTCATTTCCTTCACCTTTACAAGACGATCATCTCGTGCATACTGTTCGCCTTTGGCTTTCGTACGGAGATCAAGCCCGAAGAGGTCTTTTTTGGAGGAAAATATTTGGGAATGGCAATGTATGCAACAATGGGATTTATTGTTTCCATCCTCCTGTTAAACCTTTTTGTTTCTATTGTCAACGATTATTTCAACAAAGAGCGAATAACTCTAACGGATTTTGAAAAGAGGCAAAAAATCAACTATTTTGAATTCTTGATGGTCGAATATTATGGGATCGTCAGCTGGTTCACCAAATGGTTCTCGAGAGGCTACAAACGACATAACCGAACAGTAGCCGAGAATATACAACGACGAATGGATGAATACGACAGGCAGCAAGAGTTAAAAAAGCTTAAGCAACACCACGCATTGGTTTCTGCAGAGATCAGAACGCGCCCTCCTCCGAAGACCGAAGAAATACTGCAGGCTGAATACAGAGAAAGGATCGAGTACACCTTAGCTATATCTCGCATTATGAAAACCCAACTCAAAATCCTTGAACTAATGCTCTTTCCTGAAGAAGAAACTAAGGAAACGAAAAAGAAAGACCTATCAAAGGATCAGAATAATGCTGACGACAATAAAAAGTCGCAAGATTATAAAGTTATTGATATAGACGAGGAACATAAATAGAAAACTGTAAAGTAAAAAACGCTGTTCAAGAAAAGAATTGCACGATGATGAATCCAAATCATAACATTTTGGTTATGTTTACCGTTATCTTCGTTTCCACTTAACCTAAAATAAAATAAAAACTTTGATAACGATATTGCGAGAGTGTTCTATAATTGTTGGCTGGCCATATTTTCAATAGTTTTTCCATTCAGATTTTGTTTATTTTGCCTTGTGATGTCACAACTAAATAATTATGCGCAAACAGGCAAAACTTGGACTCGAAAAGGCTTTTAGGGCAATTTGGCGCTGGCTTTGTTAGGCTTGTTTGCAAAAACTTGCACGGAACCTGAGCCTGGCTGTGGGCCAAAGCGAAATGACTTATGGGTAGCATGGCAAAGTATTCCCGGGACGTGCTCGAGAGACGAGAAAAAGGAAGAAAACCCACCGAAGAAAGGGCATTCAGCTTATGCAACAACAATTGTTATGAGTAGTGTAAATAAAAATTTAATATCTCATGCTTTTAGCCGGCCCTGCGCCTCTGAAAACTATTTGAGTTGCCCAGTTTCCAGTCTCCAATTTCCAGTTTGCGCTTCACAGACTTCCCTTGCTCAGTGTAATCGGAGGCTGCAGTTATTGTTGAGGACCTTACATTGAAAACTTTGGAAACATTTTGATCAACAGCAAATGTAGCTAAACTAAACAATTGCGAACGGCGCTAAACTTTTGCCAGTTTTGCCAACTGACAGACACACACACACACACACACACAGACTGATTGTCTGACTGTATGCAGCGCTTTCGATATGCACATGCAGTGCATTACTATGCATGTGTGTATGTACGTTTGTATGTATGTCACCCGGGGGAGCTAGATAAACTTTTATAATTATTATCAACAAATGAGCAGTGACAGAACACTTTTGGCCGTAACTGTAACTTTGCGCCAGACAGATCCTCGCCAGAGCCAAACAAAACATACACAAATGATTCCTGGACGCCCGGGCTCAATTTAAAAGTTTTAACTACCTGACTATGTGTCTACCTGGAGGCCACTGCAAGAGCCAGAGACAAGCCCCTAAGAAATACTAGTGTCCCAATCAAAAGCCATGTGAACTTATATATGCGTCCGAGTGTGCGAGTGTTGGAGTTTGAGGAAAAACTTTATAATTTTCTGTTAAGGTAGGTGAGATTTTCATGGCAGAATTTAGTACACATTCAAACGTTTATTGAATTAAATGTTTAAGCGGTATTAAATTAAATCAAATGAGTTTATAAGTTTAAGCTTATTCAGGTCACTTAAAAATTATAGAAGTATTCATGCCAGCACTTTCAATTATTCCTATCACAGCTATATGTTATAGTCTGATTTTTTCTGAAAACGAACATACATTCTTTTAAAATAATGTCACTAATAATGTTATAAGGTCACTTTTGCTCTTCGGTGAACTACACTCACAATCGAGAAGGCATGAGCTACAGTTCGAACTTCGGAGTTCGTATATTATTTTTTTTCGCCAGTATTAACATCGCGTCGATCCAATGATTGTTATCGATAGTTTATTGATTGTTTTAATTTCGCAAAAAAACAGATTTAGCTAGTTTTATAAGTGCTAGACATTTTAAGCAATTCCACTGTATCAACATAAGGAACAGCTATGGCAAATCGCAGCCTGCTGAAGTTATTAAACGGTATATTGAAGCAATGGCAATTCGAAGTCATTTCTAACACTGGATATGTCAACATAATCTCCAATTTTCTTTCTTTATCAGATTCTCTGCAATGTACTGCAAAATGAAGTCGATATTCAGAACATGCACCAAAGAAGGGGTGGAGATTTGTAGTCCGATCTACGACTACTCAGAAGATGACTCTCTAACTAAGGGCAACGCGAATGTGGGGAAGCAAGACCCTTCCAAGCCCAAGAAAAGCAGGAAACACAAAAGTAAAAGTAAACATAAACGTAGACGGCGCAAAGAGCGTCGAAAAGAGAAGCGACAACAGGAAAAGGACCAAAAACAGGGCCAACAAGAAGAGATAGCACAGCACGAAGCATATACACTGGAAGAAAAAAAGAATGCGCAGCAGAGATCAACCAAAACTAAGCGACCCGCCGTTCCTGTTGAGGTATCTTGCGACTCCATCATAAAGTAAGTTTACCATTGATTGTGTAAACTGACGATAGTAAAGCGTCTTCTTTCTCCCTTGCCAGAAGCTCCAGTCACTCGAAAAGGGGAAAATCACTGCCCTCTAGCTATATCATAGGCGATGCCGTAGTCAATTTTAATGTCAAGCGTTCTAAATCGATGCGCACCATACAGAGACCTTTATATACTACCACGTCCTTAGTGATCCCCAAGTTAAAACCAGTGCGTCGGAACGTGAAGGTGAGACCCGCCGAGACTGCTGCAAAGGAGCAGACAGCGCCAGTGGAATGGGTTAAGGAACGCACACCACACGTTGAAGCCGCCAAAAAGCCACCATCGCCAGTTCCGGTTGAAGAGCAAGAACTTCTGCCCAGCTCGGAGGAATTATGGAAAAGCTACGAGGCCAGTAAACAGGGCGCTAAGCCTGAATGGCCAATCTGCTGTGTCCAAAAATGTACAAGCAAAAGTGATGAGTTCATCCCAACTGTGCCACCTGAACGGTCACCTGCAAGTACTCTGGCTGACAATGAGAAACCGCAAGACGACGCCGTGACATGGTTACTAGAGAATCATGATCGCATGGCGGAGTTATCGAAGCAGGTGGACTATGAAACAGACAAGTCTACGAACATCATGGACATGGACAGTCTGGAGATTAGTTTGGACGAGGAACGCGGACTGCTTGATTGCCTCAAATCGATGCGACTGCACACGCCACTCAGCGATATCAAAGCCTTCGACATGCTACAGGGCCTGGTGCGCAGCGAGGAGAACAGGAAAATGCTGCACGATCTGCTGAAGGCGAAATTACTTGGCCATCGGGTGTCAAAGGATGATCCCAAATGCTTGTTTAAAGAGCCAATTGGCGAAGAAAGGCAGTCAAATAGGTTTGTGAAGGAGAAAATTGTCAACAGGGACTTAAAGATCACTGCAGCAGAGGTCAAAGAAGAGCCGTTGACTAAGCAGAGCGTCATTCCTCTAGAGAGTGAGGTAATCCAACAGCCAATGAGCATAGTTGCACCTAAAGATGAAGTGCAGCCACTGGCAGTGGAAAAGAACTTCGAGAAAAACGAGCAGCCTATGATAATCAGCATAGAAACTGTGCCTGCTTGCAACGCGTTGCCGCAGGACGAAGAAGCTGTGCAGCGATGGTTGCAGGAGTTAAGTCAACATCTCTCGAGCGTTGTGCAGAGCCGTATCCAGGCAATGCCCACACAATCTTCAGAACCAAATGTCACAACCAAATCGCAGGCAAAACCCATCGATTTCGAGGCGGAGATCAGCCAATTGCCTCCTCCGGCGACAGGGTCACTGATTGCGGTGGGCTCAGAGATTGCTGACCCCTTTCCACCCGCATTGATTAACAGCAGCCCGTGGGAGGGTAGCTATAAGGAGAGACTGGAGAAATATGACAATATCATTGATGAGAATATGTCGGAGTTTCGGGATCCTCTGGAGAAACGATTGCGCGGAAGACTCACCAACAGCAACAACAACTGCATCAGCAGCACCAGCTGCAACACTTACGTTATTAACAATAGTCTTGAGACTCTTAAGCGAGTTCTACTGATGCCCGCGCTGCCATCGCATCTGGATCAGGGTCTGCAGCAAATTCGCATCTTGCGACCGCCGACAAAACGGAAAATAGAACAGGCCAAGCTAACCATCGAGATGAAGACTGTACGCACATATGGCACCATACATGTCAATTTCAAGCTGGATCTCAATAGGTTGGCCCTTGAAATGGACAATGCGGTATATAACAGTGACATTCAGGTGCTGCAGAAGCGTTACGAGGCCGCACAGATCGCCTGGATCTGGGAAAATGGCAGCGTACTAATCAGCAATGTACGCAATAAGACGATACTGAACGATACTCAAGCTAGTCTTATGACAAAAATACTGGAACACACTATGATGCCCACGTTGAATGAGCGCAGTATGCAGCAGTCGCAGATGATAACTATCGCACAGTTTCCCTGGCACATTTGCATCGAGGAGTTCTGCCAAACCTACTCGCTGAGCTCGGAAACGATACAGGGCAGCTTTCGCTATGGCTACTATGTGAACAAGAGTATTCCCAGTGTGGCGGCAAAGGTCTACGAGTCGGGTGCAATCCACGTGATGGCCATGAGCCCGGCCGATGCCGATCAGATGGTGCAGAAGCTGTACTTAATTACAGCGAATCATCGCAAGGCGAGGAGCTCGAGGATTCTGCTGCAAGCCAAGCCCAACTACAATGGAACATTCATCTCACTGTTTCCCAATAAGACGGACAAGGCGAAGAGCTCGTGATATACCACGCTGCCATGGCCATCTTGACTAGCAAGGAACCCAATAAACATTTCGCACAAAAGTAGCAAATTCTCTTTAAAGTTGCGAGAGCTTTGGCGCTGCACAGAGCACAGCGCTGAATGGAAAGTGAGAGAGTAAAAGCTTGCTTACTGTAGGTTTCTCCCTCTCTCGGGCAGTCCGTAGAGCTTTTTGGGTTAAAGTTGCGAGTGTCAGTGCTGCACATAAAACATGCCCCACTCGTGGGCTTCAGGATTTACCGAGCGCAGGAATTCAATTCATAAGTTAAGTGGCGTGTCCTCGGCCGTATACAGCCAAGGTTAAGTGTGGCTGGCTGCCATTGCAGAAGGGAGCAGCAGCAGCAGAGGCAGCGCGAAACACGTCAGCACCGAGTTGCGGCTGCCGCCCACTCCCCCCACGTGGGAGTTGCTGCACCAGAGTATTGCCCATTTTTATCATATTTCCTTTAGGGTTTTGCTCCGAGCTGCTTGAGCACGATTTTTAAGCCAGCTGCCACAAAAGCAACCGCATCCAACGACAGCCAAACCTCCCCCGCCTCGTGCTCTGCTAAGCCATCAATTAAACGCCGGCGACTTTTTGTTGCGAACTTGGGACCGCATAAACAATTGCCTGGAAATATAATACATGGCTCATTGTCTGGGGTTACATGAACTTTGCTTTGCCGACCATTGTCTTCGTCTTTGATTGAATTCTCTTCGTTTGTTCCGCTTTTTTTTTGTTTTCTGTTGCGCTGTATCGCGACAAACAAATTAAGCAAATGACACCGCAAACGAGCGCAGCGGGACCAGCGTGCGCTGACCGACAATAAATATAATCGGACCTTGTCACGCCCCGAAACAAATGATAAAATTCGTTATGATTTGCATAAAGAAATAACCCAAAAGTGTGGCTACTCTGGCAAAGCCTTACTGACCTTTTCAATAGACGCGACCAGGCTTCGTGATAGGCACGCGACATGTTGCGGAAAGTCCCCTAACCCGATAAATAAGTAATACAATAACAAAAGCAAATGGGGGCACTCAACACCTGCACACATGCAACGGCACTCTGAAGTAATCAAAAATGCAAATGTCCGCGCCGTGAAGTGGTGTAAAATGCGAATATCAAAATATCGTTGTTAGGGGTAACGCGTTAGTGCTTAGCTGGCGGCCATTTGAGGGGAGCCAATAAATCTGGCTGCAAATCAAGAGCGCATTAATTTTCCCCTTAACAGTTTATCGCAAAAAGTTAATTGCTTTCCTGTGCTCTCTATTAATTATATTTCATAATTTGTTTAGCCTAATTAGCGAGACAGACAAACAGCCAAGAACGACTTCTGCTTCACAAGAAGCTCAAAGACTTTTGGGAACGCGTCGCTTGACTTGGCTCATTAGAAACGGCTGACAGGGCCGACAAAATTACCAAGAAGGTCACCAAAAGATATCGAGATAATCTGTCTAAAATAATGACCTACTCAGTAGCATTTCATTTCAATCCGTTTAAGTCGACGGCCCAACCAAACACAGAAATTATTTTGATGTTGTGCACAAAGCGCTACAGAGTGTTTTATATTATGCGAGTTATTCAGAATTAATAGCTAAAAAATATTTGACTACTCACCGGTCACAATTAAGTAAATATTTTATAGTTTTGAAACATTTTAGTTATTTAAAAAATTACTTCAATCTTGTAAAAATTTTTAAAAACACGATTTGCACTTAGCGGGCGCTCAAAAGGATCTAACTAATTTACTTTCAACTTGTTTGATGCTTAAGAAGATTGATTTCTCAAAATTTCTCGGGTTACTTTGATTATTAAGTTTATTTTTTCTTTTTTTTTTGAGGAAAATCTTTTGTCTTGACTATTTGAAGACATGTAGTGTATTATTTAACAAAAAAATTATATTATTATATATTATTAAATTAGATACAATAAAGAAGTTTTTATACATTTAACGTCCACTCAAGTGACTACGACTTGAAATTTAAAATTAATAATAAAAAGTTAAGTAAGAATTAAGATTAATAGTATTATACGTATAAAATTAAGGGTTAAATATGGAAAAAAATCTTTAAATATTTAGAGTTTAAGACTGGCAAACAAGCAAGCTTAAAAAAAGCAAAAAAAAAAATATACATATATATATATGTATATATATATATATGTAGGTATAGAGGTAAAATTAGCTAATTTCTAGATAATTGAGTATGGATTTTGACTTTAAAAGCAGATACAGAATTTGTTTTAATATTTTTAAGAAAATATAAATGTTTCTTTATTTTAGGAAAATTGAATTATATTATTGCTTAAGACTGTGTCTAGTACCAATTATTCAAAAAATTTGTTATATTTATAACGAGAGGAATATTTCCTAATGAGCATAACGCGCTTACATTTATTCAGAGTCCTGTTTTGCAAGCAAACACACTCTACACATACTTATACTAAAAATGTATGTATGTACATATACATTACACTGACAAGCGTGTACGAGTATTAGCATTGTGCCATATAAAGTTGTAACATTAAAACAAATGTTGCTGTCATTATTTAACAATTTTGGTTGCTCCGCAAAGGAAATGAACAACAAACACATGCAAGCAACTCACACACATGTGTGTGTTTAAGTATATAGATATGTAAATATTTGTACTTTTCGACTAGGCTTTATCCTCGGCCAGGATATTCAGGCCCTGTTGGCAGCCAACTGCAGGCGCTTTGCTGAAGTTTCAGACTCGGGTGCGAGATTTTTTAATGCAAAAGCCGTGTAGCGTTGCGATGCTGTGGTGAGGAGGTAGTGGCAATGGGATAGGGGAGTTTCATCGAGACTTCCAGCCAGTCAGACTACGTGTAGCTGTTTTTACCCGGCTAGCATTGTGCTCGACCAGGGCGCGAGTTGCGTTGGTACCGTTGCTTGTTTTTGCCATTAACAGCAATTACAAATGGCAAACAAAAACGCAAAAATGGGCGACGAGCGTGTCGCCGGGCATAGGGCAAACTTTTAATTATTTAGACGAGGACGCGAAAGTCGCATGCTTTTTCACACAATTCCGGTTGCAGTTTTGGTTTTCGGTTTTGGGGCGTGACCAGCGTGGGGTTACAGTCCCGCACCCTCCTCCTATCATTGTCCTCAAAAGGTAAATTCAATTACGCAGTTGCTGTCATTGTTTATGCTGCTCTCGCTGCTGCTCGTTGTTGTTTGTGCAGTTTGGTTTTGTAATTAGAAACAACTTTACAAGTTGCAACTAATTAAATTACAAACGCCTTGGCACAGCGAAAACCTTTAGCCGGAAAAGCCCCATCTAAGGCGGCGTCAAATCAAAAATCCTGTCACACCAAGCAAAGCTGCACGCGGCGGGCGATAACATATGCCAAGGATTTTTCGACTTATCCCTAACGTGTGTATGTCGCAACATGTGTGTGTGTGTCTGAGCTGGTGTGTGTCTGCGCAAGGATTTTATCGTCTATCAGCAAGCACAAACGCAAAAATGGCTTTTTAAATTGTGCATCAATGCATGAAATGCGCTATGAAAGCATTTTAGATAAATACGCGAAACTAACAAATAACCATGTGGCAGAGCCAGTCAGCGGGATAAGACTCCAGCGCGACGTGCCTCTGTGTGGGTGTGCATGTGTGTGTGTATGAAAGCATTTCTCGCGTACAGCCCCAACGATTGTAAAGAATTCCGGAGGTTTAGTGGATAATCAGTCGGAGAGTTTTTTATTTAACTTTGAGACAAGTCTTGCTGGAACTGACACTAGCTCACAGCAGCAGTGAAGAGGAGTACGCCAAAGGCGAAGCATGGTAGGCCAAAGGAGCCGCCAATGGAGCAGCAGCATACTTTGCGACGACTGGAGCAGCAACTGGTGCGATCACTGGAGCAGCGGCGATTCCATTGTAGTTGCGGGCAAACACCTGGCTACTGGTGGCAGTCACAACTGGAGCAGGCGCTGCCACGATGGCTGCGGGAGCAGCAGCCACAACTGGTGCAGAATACGCCAACGGTTGGCTCAGAAGAACACCGGGCTTAGCTGCGGCGCAGGCTATGATGGCGAAGATGAAGACAGTCTGAGGATAAAATGAGTTTACTATAGATAACAGCGAAACAACAATCGAAGAACTTATCAACTTACGAATTTGAACATTTTAAAAGTCCTTTGTTCCTTGAGGTTGTTGTGCCTTAAAAGCTTTTGCTCGTTTGATACTAATCCACAACTTGAAGTGCACTATTTATAGTCAGGCTGGGGGCAAAGAGTTGACCTTAACTATACAGTTAACACTTTTGTAATTTGTGGGAGCCGCGACGTGTTATACATTAATCAAGGGAAACAACTTGAAGAGCGAAATGATAATGACAACAAAATGCAGACGCTGAACCGTTAACTGGACTCACACGGCGCATTTCAATGAACTTCATGAATCACTACTGGACAGACTATTTCGGAGTATAAATAGGCGGCGCTGACTCTTATTCGACATCAAACAGTTTGCAGCTCACCCTTCAAGCACCACAACAAACAATCTTCAACATGTTCAAATACGTAAGGCGCAGTTGGACTTCCTTAACCTGCATCTCTCATTGAATTCTCCTCCACAGACTGTCGTCATCTTCGCCCTCATCGCTTGCGCTGTTGCTAAGCCTGGAGTTCTTCTGAGCCAACCATTGGCCTACTCTGCTCCAGTTGTGGCTGCTGCTCCCGCTGCCGTTGTTGCTGCACCTGCTCCATATGTGACTGCCACCAGTAGCCAGGTGATTGCCCGCAACTACAATGGAATCGCCACAGCTCCTGTTGTCGCTCCTGTTGCTGCTCCTGTGATTGCCAAGTATGCAGCTGCACCAGTTGCTGCTCCTCTGGCCTACACCTCACCTCTCGCCTACACCTCGCCTCTTGCCTACAGCTCTCCATTGGCCTACACTGCAGCTGCCGCTCCAGTTCTGCTGTAAAAACAAACGACACGATATTGAATAAAAATGGATTAACTTATACAAGCTTACATAACATATGTGCCTGTAATTACTGATCTCTCTTGGTAACTTTAAATTGGTTAGATGACGAACGTCCACTGTTGATTGAAATTCAGCTCACGTTCTCAGCGCACAGTTTGTATTTAACAGTTTTCTGGGCTTCCACTGAGTTATTTATTTTCGTACATGTATTTATGTTAACTCGTACATAAATATGAATGGCAATGAGTGCGAAATAATGTCAAGGTCGTAGGGACCGACCTTTGGGTTCAGTGAACTTTGAGCTGAAGGTTGGACACATTGAAATATCCTTAAATAGGCATACAAACAAAACAAAGGGGGGCAAATTATAATATATATAAAATCCAGTGTATATTGATAAATAATATCTCTTAGCTAACAAACTCTTTTCACACTTTGAGTTGTTTTTCCCAATAGAGTTGCCAGATAAATTCAAAAGTGAGGGCCACTTGAATTACATTTCCATTATATACAATCAATAAATAAATTTAAACAATTCAAACGAGAGCAACAGTCGAGCAGCACGCGAAAGGGGATACCCTTCGACCTATGTTCCGGTGTAGTTTAATTTGTTAAATGCATACAGATATACATATTCGCATGTTTTCAAATTATTATACAATATTATAATTTTATGCTCATACTGCCTTAATATATATATTATGTCAAAAAAAATTTTATCTCTTATACGGCGATTACAAATCGACTTGTAAAATTTAAATATTAATTTTAATGGATGTGGTACCCAATATTTGAAATAAACTTAATCTGTGGATAGTTCACATAAGCCTTACTTCCAAATTTGGAGTCTCTAACTTTTTTAATAGCTGAGATCTTGACGTTCAAACAGACGGACAGACAGACAGGGCTTAATCGACTCGGCTAGTCATCCTGAGCTAGAATAACATATATATACTTTATGGGGTCTCCCACGTTTCCTTCTGCCTATACAATTTCACATACAATTTACATACAATTTCACAATGTTTGTATACCCTTCTTTGACCATTTTCAATGATCGAAGGGGTATAAAAATAAGTGGAATAATACAGTACACTTTTCGTTGATATCAAAATAATAAATGTCAGAACCAATCGTTCGAATTATATCGTTTTCAATTGAACATGTCTCCCCAAAAGCTGGCCACCAATTGAAATAATATTCAAATTGGATTAAGTTCATTCGTAAAATTCGAAAATAAGTTTTTTAATTTTACTTTTAATTAAGCATTCAGCTTATAGCAAAAGATGTCCATGAGCGGCAGAAAAGCTCAGAGGCGCACTGTACGCCAGGGGAGCTGCCAGTGGAGCCGCTGCATATTTGGCGATGACTGGAGCAGCCAAAGGAGCAGCGGCATATTTGGCGACGACTGGAGCAACTGGGGCGATCACTGGAGCAGCGGCGATTCCATTGTAGTTGCGGGCAAACACCTGGCTACTGGTGGCAGTCACAACTGGAGCAGGCGCTGCCACGATGGCTGCGGGAGCAGCAGCCACAACTGGTGCAGAATACGCCAACGGTTGGCTCAGAAGAACACCGGGCTTAGCTGCGGCGCAGGCTATGATGGCGAAGATGAAGACAGTCTGAGGATAAAATGAGTTTACTATAGATAACAGCGAAACAACAATCGAAGAACTTATCAACTTACGAATTTGAACATTTTAAAAGTCCTTTGTTCCTTGAGGTTGTTGTGCCTTGAAAGCTTTAACTCGTTTGCTGGCATTCCACAGTTTGGTCTGTGCTATTTATAGTCAGGCTGGAATCAAAGACTTGACCTTAGCGATGTAGTTTACATGTTTATAATTTGCATGAGGCGCGACGCGATATACATTCGTTAATCAGGGTAAACAACTTGAAGACAAAAGTGCAGACGCTGAACCGTTAACTGGACTCACACGGCGCATTTCAATGAACTTCATGAATCACTACTGGATAGACTATTTCGGGGTATAAATAGGCGGCGCTGACTCTTATTCGACATCAAACAGGCACACAACCAACAATCTTCAACATGTTCAAATACGTAAGGCGCAGTTGGACTTCCTTAACCTGCATCTCTCATTGAATTCTCCTCCACAGACTGTCGTCATCTTCGCCCTCATCGCTTGCGCTGCTGCTAAGCCTGGAGTTCTTCTGAGCCAACCATTGGCCTACTCTGCTCCAGTTGTGGCTGCTGCTCCCGCTGCCGTTGTTGCTGCACCTGCTCCATATATGACTGCCACCAGTAGCCAGGTGATTGCCCGCAACTACAATGGAATCGCCACAGCTCCTGTTGTCGCTCCTGTTGCTGCTCCTGTGATTGCCAAGTATGCAGCTGCACCAGTTGCTGCTCCTCTGGCCTACACTTCACCTCTCGCCTACACTTCACCTCTCGCTTACTCTTCACCTCTGGCCGCTCCTCTTGCCTACAGCTCTCCATTGGCCTACTCAGCAGCTGCCGCTCCAGTTTTGCTGTAAGAACACGAACGACACGATATTTTATTTAATAAATATGGATTGAAAAATACACATACATGTCTGTATTGGTCACTTTTGGGTGGGAAGTTTCAAATTTAATATGTTGAAATTAATATGCAAGCAGAGGTCAATTACACATGCTATTGTGTGTAAATAAATGTGTCAAGGTCGGTTCAACAAACGTTCAGGAAAATAGAAACGTTTTAATGTATTAATTTTAAGAGAATAGTTTATATTAATGCCACCAGTAGCCAGGTGACTGCCAGCAACTACAATGGAATCGCAATTGCTCCAGTGATCGCACCGGTTGCTGCCCCAGTCATCGGAAAGTATGTTGCTGGAATTGCTGCACCATTAGGTGCTCCACTCATTGCCTAGTACGCTGCCGCTCCACTAGCAGCACCACTAGCTTACAGTTCGCCTCTGAGATATACAGCTTCTCCTGCGCATTTGACAATAGGATACTCTTCGGCCTTGTTTAATATGTTAAATTTATTCACATGCTTGTTGACATATAGAGCTCGAGCCTGCCTTGTTAAACTATTTTTAATAAAAATTATGAAAACCATTACAAACACAAAATTGAAGTGAAGGCAGCGAGGAAAATAGAAAAGTGTTTTCCGGCTTCCTTCAGTAGCACACTCCCACTCCACTCGTATTCAGGGCGTATTCGGGGGTAATTCTTGTTGTGTTCTTAATTCTATAAGGATTTTCGATATATCCTGTTTGCTCTCTTTATCTACGTAACATTAACACTAACACACACAAATAGGGAAGGAGACACAGTTTCGAAATCCTGTTGTGTTCGGGGGGATCCGAACTTCTACATAACGGGCCGGTCGTAGGGAAGGCAACTGCGTCTCATCGTTGTGAGCCATCCCGTCCCCCCTTTGTAAGAGATGTCAAATCCCAAATTGAGTTGTAAGGAACTCTGTTGTTCCAATTATTCGACATAGTTCTCCTAGCGAAAACTGTCAAATCTAGCCCGAAATAGACTTACAAGGAACTGTGTGAATGTTAGTTTATCGGCTCGAAACCCAGCGGGATCCATGATACATATATATTATATTGTTATTTTTGTTTATGCTGTAACGATAACAATTTTTTATTTATTTAAAAACGGTTACAGCTATAAGAACCGTATGCGGCCAGTTCGAAGAACGAATTTCTCCAACTCGCAGACTAGTTTACATAACTTACGAGAGCAGCAGTCCTCGAGCGGTGTAGTTTAATTTGTTTTTTTTATACACATTCACATGTACATACTTTAAAACGAGAGTAACAATCGAGCGGCACGCGGCAGTGGGAATCCTCTCTGACCTATGTTCCGGTGTAGTTTCATTTGTTAAATTTATACACATATACTATACATATGCTGTAAAATTATTCTCCACATATGGTATGGCGCTCGCGCTTGCCTGCCTCCTTGTTAGCTGACACCAGCACTTGGTTTTATGCTCATACTTTCTTAAATAACAATTTGGCGAATACATAGATACAAATAGCCTGCGGTTGCGGGCACCCAAACTTTTGAAATAAACTTGATCTGCGCCTGGTACACAGAATGATTAATTTGGTGTCTCTAGCTTTTACAATAGCTAAGATCTGTGTGTTCATCTGCTCATCCTGATATCTGGACAGACAGACTGGCATGGCTAAATCGACTCGGCAAGTGATCCTGAGTAAGAATATATACACTCTGTGGGGTCCTTCTGCCTGTTACATACATTTGCACAACGTTTTTTGACAATTTTCAATGGTCGAAGGACATAATAATTAAATGAATTACTTAAGAATTTTATGAATATAATTTGTTGTGCTTTTATTTATACAAAAAACTTAAGATCAACTTACGTCTTATAAGTTTGAGCTTATTATTATTATTAATTTGATTTTATATTAATTTTAGTTCAAAATAATTATGGATAATTATAATACTAGATAATTATAATACTATCCATAAAGTTAAAATCAGATTCGATAGTTCATCGCAACGGCTCGTTCAGTACATCGACATTCCCTGTCAGGCATTTCAGTCGTAAGAAAACAAATAAAATTATAAATATATAAAAAACGAGAGCAACAGTCGCGCAAAACGCGACAGTGGGATACCCTTCGACCTATGTTCCCGTGTAGTTTAATTTGTTGAATTCATACACATAAGCATATGCACATGCTATGAAATTAATCCCGACAGCGCTTGTCGCGCTTCGCGCTCGCCCGTCTCCCTTGTTAGCTGACAGAAGCACTTGGTTTTATGCTCATACTTTCTTAAATAACTTCTGTGTTTATTGTTCGATCGGAGACTACGTAGATTAATTTGGAGACTACGTAGATATTCATTCAGCTTAGTATGGTATATGTGTGAAGGGTTATTTCTGTAGGCTTTATTGGATATTAAGGTTATTATCAAAATATAAAGAGAGAGACTATTTTAACACTCGCTGCTTTCCAATGCGTAATTATCAATTAAAGCAAAAAAAAAAAGAAGAAGCAAACATAAAAACTTATTAATCGAAATATCGTATCCATTCATCGATTAATCGATGAATACTAGTGTTTTCTTTAACACAGCTAAATTATTATTTGTTTACAGTCGGCCTCTCCTGACACATCTCAGCGTCCTCGCGAGAGTCCGGATTAAACTCATCCTCCTGATCGTCATCTTCATCGGGGTCATCTGGCGGTAGCTCACACCAACGCTTCATTTTGTCGGACGAGTACACCGACGTATAGTGTCTTTGCTTTCGTTGAGAATGAGGCAAATCTTCTACCAGATATCTGTCATTTGGCAACACCTTCTTGACTATAAAAGGTCCTTTGTAACGAGGCTCCAACTTTCGCGAAGTTCCAGTGCTTGGCGGCTCATTCTCTACCAAAACAAGATCGTCGAGGCTGTAGATGGTTGGCTTAGAATGCCTGGCATCATAACGTTTCTTAGCGGTAGCTCTATGGTCGTTGATCTTTGCCGCTGCGTCAACTCTAAGCTCTTCCAAATCTGTACTAGTTAGCATCTTTTGATCGTGACCCTGTATCACATTTGTCAAGGTATTTTTAAGGATATCTCGGGGCTCGTAACCATACAAGAGCTGAAAAGGAGAACATTTAGTGGTACTGTTTACCATGGTATTGATGCTCCACTGGATTGAGCACATATTTTCATCCCAACGCTTTTCATTTTCGTTTGTAGGCAATAACATCGACAAAATGATTCGATTGGTTCGCTCCGCATGACCATTTGCTCTTGGTGTTCTTACTGCATTAAGCACGTGCTTCACGTTGTTCGTCTTACAGTACTTTTCAAAATCCTTCGAAGTAAAGGCTGTACCACGATCAGTAATAATTCGATCTGGCATGCCCAAGTAACTGGTCACATCTTGTAGGATATCCAGGACATGTTTGGTTGCTGTACTTTTTACCGCTCGTACTATGGTGAATTTGGTGAATGCATCAACAATCACAAGAATATGTTCGTTTCGCTTGACACTTTTCGGAAAAGGTCCAAGATGGTCCATGTGTATGGTGGAGAAAGGGACCGGATTGATGTCGTCATAATGGTACTGACCTTCCTGTCGTCCACCTGGTGTTTTATAAAGTGCACAGCCAACGCAGGATTTTATGTAGCTTTTTACGAAGTTGCGCATTCGAGGAAACCAAAAAAAATTTAAAATTCGTGAAATTGTTTTATCGATGCTCATATGCCCAGCCTTATCGTGACATTCATAAAGGATATGGAATCTTAACTGCTTTGGTACAATCCATAACAACTTGCTGTCATATTTGCGGAACAGGCGATCGTGCTCGATCACATAATCGTGGTTCTGTGACTTCTTTTCCAATTTCATATCGGTGACAATTTTCTGGATTTTCTTATCTTGCAGTTGAATAGAAAATAACCAATCCGCTTCGTCTATTATGGCCTTGGACACCTTAAGGCATGCGGTATCCACTTCCCGTGCATCTTCGGATGGAGCTCGGCTTAGTGCGTCAACATGGTTCATCTGTGTTCCAGGTCGATGAACAATCTCTATGTCAAACTCTTGAACTCGCAACCACCATCGTGCGATTCGTGGAATAAGCTCTCGTTTCTCCATCGATGTTTTCAATGCATTACAATCGGTGATGACCTTTATCTTTTTACCATAGACGTAATATTTAAACCGCTCCAGCGATTCAACGACAGCTAAAGCCTCCAGCTCGTAGCTGTGATAGTTCTTCTCAGGCTTAGAAGTTGCTCGACTATAATAAGCAATCGGTTTTAGCTGATCCTCCTCGCGTTGTAGCAAGACTCCGGCTAAACCAACAGCACTGGCATCCGTATGTATTTCGTGTTCAGCCTCTAAGCAGTAGCTGGTGATAACTGGATTGGATGTCAGGTATCTCTTCAAGTCCTCAAATGCATTCTGTTGCGGCGTTTCCCACTGGAATTTCTTATCTTTACGCAGTAGAATTCGCAATGGCTCTGATATGATGGCGTATCTGGCAACGAATTTGCGGAAATAGCCGCTAAGACCCAAAAACTGTCTCACTTCGGTGGCATTGGTCGGCTTTGGGAATATTCGTATGGCGTTTGTTTTTATTTCTCCCGGACTAATGCCGTCTGGGTGTATCAGGTGACCTAGGAATGTAATTGACTGCTTGTACAACTCACATTTATCCAGGTTCAAAGTTAATCCGCATTCTTGCAATACTTCAAGGATTCGCTCTAGCTTCTCATACATTTCTTCGAAGGTTTGGCTACCGATAAGAATATCGTCCATATAATGTATCATATCACCCTTGTGCACTCGTTTTTGCAATTCTGCCATGAGGCGATTGAAAACGGCAGGTGCGTTCTTCAATCCAAACGGGAGTCGCTTAAACTCATACAATCCATCGGTGGTGATAAATGCTGTAAACTTTCTGCTTTCAGGTGCTATCTCAATCTGATAGTAACCACTGTTGAGATCCAGGGATGAAAAGAATCTAAAACGTTTCGCCTCCTGCAGACGCTCCTCAATATTTGGCACTGGAAAATTTTCCTTTTTGATCAGCTTATTTAGGCGGCGGTAATCGATACACATTCGATCGCTACCATTTGGCTTCTTGATGAGTACCACTGGACTGGCATACTCTGATGTGGATGTAGTTATGACATCCTGCTCCAACAGCTCGTTAACCATTCTGCATACTATTTCCTTTTTTGGTTCCGGCACTCGGTACGGTGCTTGGGATACTGCCTGATCGCTTTCGACAATGATATTCGCTTGAACAATGCTCGTTTTTCCTATGCCTTGCAATCCAGTAGAGAAAACATCGGAGAATCTCTCTAACAAGTTGCACATTTTATGTCGTTGCTTCTCAATTTTAAAATTTTCAAGAAGTTTTTCAATCTTATGGTTGATTACAGGATCTTTCGGCTGATGAATCGTCCGTTTAACATCGGTTTCTTCTGGGTCATAGTTGAGCATAAGTTGAGCGCTAATAATGGCATCCTGTCCCAACAGAAAGTCCTCTTGCAATAGATGGTCGCCTGCAATATATACTTCAGCAGTAATGATTTTCCCGTCGATCTCCAAATCCACAATTATCGCTTCGGTGAGAATGCACGAACCCCCGCAAATGCCTTTAATTCTCATAGAGCACTTGCGGCGCTCGGTGTTGATTTTCTTGGCGACTGAGTTGCGCACGATACTAGCCTGGCTGCCAGTATCAATGAAGGCGCTATAATTGTGTGGTCCCACGCAGACTATCCTGGTAAATAGCTTGTCTTGATTTGTGGCTCCTAATCGGTTCAGATTTGCTGCTTGGCAAGCTGCTGTTGGGTCGTGAAACTTGTTGCATTTGGTACAACGCGTCCTTTTCTTCTCTTTTGGGCATGAATTGGCAAAGTGACCCAACTCTCCGCAGTTGTAGCACTTCATTGCGTCCTTTGATTTTTGTGGCTTGATGTCTTTGTCTTGCGTTTGCTCCACGTTGCCGCCTTTCATTAGAACCTCTTTCTGAAGTACATTCGATCGACCTCTGTTTATAAAATAAGATTCGGCTGCATCCCGAAGTTGCTTCATTGTATCGAAGTGAATAGCCGCAATGCTGTTTTGCAGTTCACGATGCTGAAGACCTGCTCGTACGTATCGAATAACTGCTGCTTCGCTGAGCCTATATCTCACGCCAAGGGCAGACATTCGGAAACAGTATTCCTTTACTGTCTCTTTCGATCTTCTTGTTGCACTTGCCATACTGAAGTGTATCTCAGCTTCATCAGGGTTTGCTCCAAATTCGTCTCGAAGAGCATTTGCAAAGTTGTTCCACGTGGTGTGAACAATAGGTGAGGAATCTAACCACATCTTGGCTGGACCCTTAAGCCGTGAGTAAATAGCGAGCATTAAAAACTTTTCGTCCCACAGGTAAGCATCAACCACCTTGTTGACGCGATCGACGAACTGATCTACTGAGATAGCGTTATCATCGCTGGGATCGAACTCTGGCAAAGTGTTTGCAATTTCCTTGACCGATGCTTGCCTCATGTTGTTGTTGGTAGCCAGTCCAACACAGCTTCGCTCGTTGCTTGTGCCTTCCGTGTCCACCACCGTGTTATTTTGCTGATTTAGTGGCTGATTAGCTTGACCCGTAACGGCTGTGTTCTGCGTCTGCATGCTCACCAACTGCGCCATCATGTTTTTCAATTCTCTCATTTCATTCTGCAATTGTGAAATTGCCGCTGCCTGTGACGTCATCGCTTCTTCTTGTTGGCTGGAGAGCCCAACCGTTGGCATCTCTATCTCTTCCGATTGTTCATGGTCCATGAGCCGCTGCACTAGCTCAGCTCGGGAACCTGAGCTTGCCAAATTTCTTGCTCGTAGAAGAACCCTCAACTCGTCCACCTTGAGCTCCGCGATCATTGGCATTTTTTTCGTTTTAGATTAAATTTCCTTCGCTGATTCTTAAACGTTCGCACGCGCAACTCCTATTCAATGAGTGCGAGCGAGACAACTCTATGTACTGTAAGTATTTCACAATGTGTGCTTCTGCTTGCGAATTTCACCACAACTTGAATACATACAAATACGCCGGTTTGAGACTGCGCTCCAACAAAATCCCTTAGATTTCAGATCGGCTACTGAGAATCCGTCCGCCACGTAGAAAAGGAGCTATTCCGTTATTTGCAATTTGTTGTCACCTAGACCTTTTTGAGAACATATCTCATTGCAAATTTCCCACGTCGACGATTCTTGCTGCTACCCGAACACTTTTTATTCTCTCTTAATATTCAAACCTCAAGTATCCCACTTCTGAACTGTGAAGGGTTATTTCTGTAGGCTTTATTGGATATTAAGGTTATTATCAAAATATAAAGAGAGAGACTATTTTAACACTCGCTGCTTTCCAATGCGTAATTATCAATTAAAGCAAAAAAAAAAAAGAAGAAGCAAACATAAAAACTTATTAATCGAAATATCGTATCCATTCATCGATTAATCGATGAATACTAGTGTTTTCTTTAACACAGCTAAATTTTTTTTTTTTTTTAAAAATTTAAAAAAAAAAAAGTTGTATCTTTTAAACAGCGCTTACAAAAATTAAATTATTGATTTGTGGGGGCGGTGGGCGTTGCACCTTTTTAAAATAAATTTAATTTTTTTTTTTTTTTTTAAATTTTTATTTTTTTTTTTTTTTTTTTTTTTTTTTTTTTTTTTTTTATTTTTTTTTTTTTTTTTTTTTTTTTTTTTTTCCCCCCCCAACTAAAACAAATAACTTTATCTCTTTTTTTTTTTTTTTTTTGTTCTAAATTATTTTTTTTTTTTTGGTTTTTTCACCCCTTCCTTTTCCCTTTTATTTATTTTTGTAAAAATTTAGTTTCCCCTTTTTGACCATTTTCAATGGTCGAAGGGTATAAAAACAATTAATGGAATGTGCGCAAACAAATGTGAACCGCAAACATTTTTTGATAAAGTTCGTTTCGTCTGAGGCGTTTATATAGGGGTTCCGGGTTCGAATCCCGGGGGAGGGCATGGTTTTTCAAACGGCAAGGATTGCCAAGACAATTGTTCCTACTTACTATATCAAAATATAGTGTTTGGTAATTCTTAAGAATATTCCCCACCCTGTGATGTTAAGATACGATATTATAATGTATGGATTCTTCATTTAATAAAATATAATATTTTTTTTTTTTTTTAAATAAAGTTCGTTGAACTGGCGGGACGCACCCTTCGGCCTTGACCCAAATCCATGTCAAATCACACATGACCACCAGAAACTTCAAAACAAACCATTAATCCATCGCATAAAGTGGCGGGTAACCGCCGTCCATAAATATTTTACTGCAGTCTACGTGAGCTGCATTTCAATCGACACTGAACACTTGTCATCTACTCTTGCGAGTGGCCTCTAATTATATTTTATGTGACCAACCCAGCAAAGAAGTCAGTAATTACAGCAATATAATCTGTATGTACGTGTTATCTAATTACTTTTTATTCAATATAGGTGAGAATTTTTTAAAGCAAAATTGGAGCAGCAGCTGCAGAGTAGGCCAATGGAGAGCTGTAGGCAAGAGGAGCAGCCAGAGGTGAAGAGTAGCCGAGAGGTGAAGTGTAGGCGACAGGTGAAGTGTAGGTCAGAGGAGCAGCAACTGGTGCAGCTGCATACTTGGCGATCACAGGAGCAGCAACAGGAGCGACAACAGGAGCTGTGGCGATTCCATTGTAGTTGCGGGCAATCACCTGGCTACTGGTGGCAGTCACATATGGAGCAGGTGCAGCAACAACGGCAGCGGGAGCAGCAGCCACAACTGGAGCAGAGTAGGCCAATGGTTGGCTCAGAAGAACTCCAGGCTTAGCAGCAGCGCAAGCGATGAGGGCGAAGATGACGACAGTCTGTGGAGGAGAATTCAATGAGAGATGCAGGTTAAGGAAGTCCAACTGCGCCTTACGTATTTGAACATGTTGAAGATTGTTGGTTGTGTGCCTGTTTGATGTCGAATAAGAGTCAGCGCCGCCTATTTATACCCCGAAATAGTCTATCCAGTAGTGATTCATGAAGTTCATTGAAATGCGTCGTGTGAGTCCAGTTAACGGTTCAGCGTCTGCACTTTTGTCTTCAAGTTGTTTACCCTGATTAACGAATGTATATCGCGTCGCGCCTCATGCAAATTATAAACATGTAAACTACATCGCTAAGGTCAAGTCTTTGATTCCAGCCTGACTATAAATAGCACAGACCAAACTGTGGAATGCCAGCAAACGAGTTAAAGCTTTCAAGGCACAACAACCTCAAGGAACAAAGGACTTTTAAAATGTTCAAATTCGTAAGTTGATAAGTTCTTCGATTGTTGTTTCGCTGTTATCTATAGTAAACTCATTTTATCCTCAGACTGTCTTCATCTTCGCCATCATAGCCTGCGCCGCAGCTAAGCCCGGTGTTCTTCTGAGCCAACCGTTGGCGTATTCTGCACCAGTTGTGGCTGCTGCTCCCGCAGCCATCGTGGCAGCGCCTGCTCCAGTTGTGACTGCCACCAGTAGCCAGGTGTTTGCCCGCAACTACAATGGAATCGCCGCTGCTCCAGTGATCGCCCCAGTTGCTCCAGTCGTCGCCAAATATGCCGCTGCTCCTTTGGCTGCTCCAGTCATCGCCAAATATGCAGCGGCTCCACTGGCAGCTCCCCTGGCGTACAGTGCGCCTCTGAGCTTTTCTGCCGCTCATGGACATCTTTTGCTAAAAGCTGAATGCTTAATTAAAAGTAAAATTAAAAACTTATTTTCGAATTTTACGAATGAACTTAATCCAATTTGAATATTATTTCAATTGGTGGACAGCTTTTGGGGAGACATGTTCAATTGAAAACGATATAATTCGAACGATTGGTTCTGACATTTATTATTTTGATATCAACGAAAAGTGTACTGTATTATTCCACTTATTTTTATACCCCTTCGATCATTGAAAATGGTCAAAGAAGGGTATACAAACATTGTGAAATTGTATGTAAATTGTATAGGCAGAAGGAAACGTGGGAGACCCCATAAAGTATATATATGTTATTCTAGCTCAGGATGACTAGCCGAGTCGATTAAGCCCTGTCTGTCTGTCCGTCTGTTTGAACGTCAAGATCTCAGCTATTAAAAAAGTTAGAGACTCCAAATTTGGAAGTAAGGCTTATGTGAACTATCCACAGATTAAGTTTATTTCAAATATTGGGTACCACATCCATTAAAATTAATATTTAAATTTTACAAGTCGATTTGTAATCGCCGTATAAGAGATACAATTTTTTTTGACATAATATATATATATTAAGGCAGTATGAGCATAAAATTATAATATTGTATAATAATTTGAAAACATGCGAATATGTATATCTGTATGCATTTAACAAATTAAACTACACCGGAACATAGGTCGAAGGGTATCCCCTTTCGCGTGCTGCTCGACTGTTGCTCTCGTTTGAATTGTTTAAATTTATTTATTGATTGTATATAATGGAAATGTAATTCAAGTGGCCCTCACTTTTGAATTTATCTGGCAACTCTATTGGGAAAAACAACTCAAAGTGTGAAAAGAGTTTGTTAGCTAAGAGATATTATTTATCAATATACACTGGATTTTATATATATTATAATTTGCCCCCCTTTGTTTTGTTTGTATGCCTATTTAAGGATATTTCAATGTGTCCAACCTTCAGCTCAAAGTTCACTGAACCCAAAGGTCGGTCCCTACGACCTTGACATTATTTCGCACTCATTGCCATTCATATTTATGTACGAGTTAACATAAATACATGTACGAAAATAAATAACTCAGTGGAAGCCCAGAAAACTGTTAAATACAAACTGTGCGCTGAGAACGTGAGCTGAATTTCAATCAACAGTGGACGTTCGTCATCTAACCAATTTAAAGTTACCAAGAGAGATCAGTAATTACAGGCACATATGTTATGTAAGCTTGTATAAGTTAATCCATTTTTATTCAATATCGTGTCGTTTGTTTTTACAGCAGAACTGGAGCGGCAGCTGCAGTGTAGGCCAATGGAGAGCTGTAGGCAAGAGGCGAGGTGTAGGCGAGAGGTGAGGTGTAGGCCAGAGGAGCAGCAACTGGTGCAGCTGCATACTTGGCAATCACAGGAGCAGCAACAGGAGCGACAACAGGAGCTGTGGCGATTCCATTGTAGTTGCGGGCAATCACCTGGCTACTGGTGGCAGTCACATATGGAGCAGGTGCAGCAACAACGGCAGCGGGAGCAGCAGCCACAACTGGAGCAGAGTAGGCCAATGGTTGGCTCAGAAGAACTCCAGGCTTAGCAACAGCGCAAGCGATGAGGGCGAAGATGACGACAGTCTGTGGAGGAGAATTCAATGAGAGATGCAGGTTAAGGAAGTCCAACTGCGCCTTACGTATTTGAACATGTTGAAGATTGTTTGTTGTGGTGCTTGAAGGGTGAGCTGCAAACTGTTTGTTGTCGAATAAGAGTCAGCGCCGCCTATTTATACTCCGAAATAGTCTGTCCAGTAGTGATTTATGAAGTTCATTGAAATGCGCCGTGTGAGTCCAGTTAACGGTTCAGCGTCTGCATTTTGTTGTCATTATCATTTCGCTCTTCAAGTTGTTTCCCTTGATTAATGTATAACACGTCGCGGCTCCCACAAATTACAAAAGTGTTAACTGTATAGTTAAGGTCAACTCTTTGCCCCCAGCCTGACTATAAATAGTGCACTTCAAGTTGTGGATTAGTATCAAACGAGCAAAAGCTTTTAAGGCACAACAACCTCAAGGAACAAAGGACTTTTAAAATGTTCAAATTCGTAAGTTGATAAGTTCTTCGATTGTTGTTTCGCTGTTATCTATAGTAAACTCATTTTATCCTCAGACTGTCTTCATCTTCGCCATCATAGCCTGCGCCGCAGCTAAGCCCGGTGTTCTTCTGAGCCAACCGTTGGCGTATTCTGCACCAGTTGTGGCTGCTGCTCCCGCAGCCATCGTGGCAGCGCCTGCTCCAGTTGTGACTGCCACCAGTAGCCAGGTGTTTGCCCGCAACTTCAATGGAATCGCCGCTGCTCCAGTGATCGCCCCAGTTGCTCCAGTCGTCGCCAAATATGCCGCTGCTCCTTTGGCTGCTCCAGTCATCGCCAAATATGCAGCGGCTCCACTGGCAGCTCCCCTGGCGTACAGTGCGCCTCTGAGCTTTGCTGCCGCTCATGGACATCTCTTTTTATAAGCAAACTGTGATAATAAAAAATAAAATTTAATATTATACAATTCCGAAATTATATGGTTTTTAGTTTGGTTAGTTTAGTTTATTCAACATTTTGAATAAAAGTAGTAATAACTTTCGGAAAATAAACATATGTACATACATGTTATGTATTATTATTATATTGTATAAATAACTCTGGATAACTTCGACTTTAGACATATGGATAAATAAGAGTGGAAAGCCAAGCTTAAGCTATTACAATCAAACTTTTATCGCAATAGGCACTCAGTATAATGTTAAATTTTCACTATTATGGAATGCATTCCATGTTCAATTTATCCGTTAAGTCTACGTCTAACCCTAGTTTGAAAACAGTTATAAGTATAGATAATTGCATATATATGTATTTATATTAATGTGTTCTGCTGTAACGAATTGCCTGTAATGAGCTACACACATGCCTTCACTAATTTATTAAAAGTGTCATCTAAAAATGTGTCCGTCATTTGTGAAAATTAAAACATTTCATGTACATAATATAAATGAAAAGTAGTAAGTAATTAATATAAACTATTCTCTTAAAATAAATACATTAAAACAATTCTATTTTCCTGAAAGTTTATTGAATCGACACATTTATTTACCCACAATTTCTATATTAAATACGACGATAAATACTCAGATATTATGCCAGTGTCAGCGGGTGTTGTGCGGGTAGTGTGCTTGGGCCCATATTTTACCTGATATATACCTCCTTATTCCAACGCCAACTACTCATGGGTCAATGATTGCGACGTTCGCAGATGATACTGTATTAATGTCGTCAAACGCGTGCGAAAAAACAGCTGCACTACAACAAATCATGATACAAACAGTATCCTGGTTCGTGAGATGGGGTACTGATATAAATAAAGACAAAACTCAAAAAGTAATATACTCACAACGACAACCTAAAAATTTCGCAATTAAAATCAATGACAATCAAATGTTATTACACCCTTTTGCTAAGTACCTTGGACTAACCATTGACTCAAAACTAACATGGAAACAGCACATTCTAAATAAACGAAATGAAATAACAAACAAATTTCGACAACTTAACTGGCTAATAGGAAAATATTCAAAACTAGAATTACATAATAAAATTGCAATACACAAGGTGATAATAAAACCAATATGGACGCATGGAATAGCACTCTGGGGAACTGCCAGTAAATCCCACTTACAGCTAATTCAGCGAACGCAATCCAAAATGCTCAGAATAATCACGAAAGCTGAATGGTACATTGGAAACGAAGATATCCATAATGATTTAAACATAGAGACAGTCAACGAAACTATTAAAAAAAGCAACAGAAAACACACGAATCAACCAAAATCAAACTTGAGACTAATACCGATGACAGAGTTCGAACCAAGGAGATTAAAACGCAACACATAAAACTACATTTTTTAACAACTAGCCAACTAATTATTTATTGTTATTTTAAAATCATAATGTGATTTATAATTAATATAAAAAAAATTTAGCCACAGTAGCATGTGTATGCTTCCCACCCAAAAGTGACCAATATTGAATCGACTCGGCTTGTGATCCTGAGCAAGAATATATATACTTTATGGGGTCTCCCACGCCTCCTTCTTCCTGTTACATACATTTGCACAAAGTTAGTATACCCTTTTTTGACCATTTTCAATGGTCGAAGGGTATAAAAACGAAAGTAAATACTGGCACGTAAACCTCGTTTAATAAAAAGCCACCCCATCAATTCGCAAACCTCTTTTACTGATGCTGATAAGAAGATGCATGATGATGCTACTAAGTCAAATCTGAATGGAATTGAGAATGTTGAGTGTTTTTTGTTTTATCCTTACATTCTTCTTCTTCACGGCTGTAAAGGACATATTAATGTCCATTATAGCTAAAGCTTTACAAGCAAATTCTCGAAAAAACTTCCACACTATAATACAGATATGTGTTTGATATATATATATAAGTTAACACATTCAACCAGCAGCAAAGAGAGGCCAATGCAAGCCCTGAAGCTTTCACAATAAGAGTCGAGCTTTTGCCTTGGGATCAAAGGCGAGCTTAAGAAAGATGGGGAGAGCGAATTGGATCATCGAACGCGTCGGTCGTCGCCACGCAGACATTGATTATATTATTATTAAATAAACATACAAGCTCAAATATTATCAAAATATAATTCGTAGGCCATAGCCACGACATCCACAAAAACACAAATTTATTAACTGGCGCCCAACATACTATTTACGCACCTACATTTCCTGAGACAACAAAACTCCGTTCAACCGACTTCAACTGCGGATTTTCTTTCAACATCAACAATCAACATCAATACACTAAATAATATTAATTAGGAAAAAAAAGGATTAACTTAACTTCTGTAAGTACAACGCATATTGGTTACTTAATAAAATCTCTAACTTTCATAACGACCTTTACATTAACGAAGGTTATTGAAGGTTATTAATGACAAATAGATGCATGCAAGTGACGAAGTTTTAGGCGACTTAGAGTCAAGTTTGAATAGCTGGCGAGAGCATTTACAAAACCAAAGTGTGGGAAGTGGGAGAGAAGAAAATTGGTGGTCAAAGAAGAATAAAGCTTGCGAAATGAACTTATCGGCAGATCAGTTGAAAGCAATAGTGGAGAGTGCCGTTGCTGGTGCGATTGCTAGTCAAAAAGAAATATTTGATAAACAGATGCAAGAAATAAGTGCGCGTATAGAAAAAATTACAGTGAACACTCCAGAAGTGGAAACTTATAAAGATGCTGAAATTATACCAGGTGTGAGATGTACTGAACCATTAGACATAGTAAAGTCTTTGCCAGATTTTGACGGAAAAAGTGAAACCTATGTGTCGTGGAGAAAAGCGGCCCATGTCGCTTTTAAAGTTTTCGAGAATTACGAGGGCAGTTCAACATACTATCAAGCACTTGGCATAATGCGAAACAAAATAAAAAACTCGGCAAACACTGTGCTGGCGTCGTTTAACACTCCGCTGAATTTCAAGGCAATGATAAATCGTCTCGATTTTACATACGCCGACAAAAGGCCAGTATATTTAATAGAGCAGGAGTTATCGACGTTAAGACAGGGCGACATGACAATGACTGAGTTTTACGACGAAGTTGAAAAAAAACTTACTCTCCTTACAAACAAGACAATAATGACATGCGATACCACTTTAGCGATGTCACTTAACGAAAAATACAGGTCAGACGCGTTACGTGTATTCATAACGGGAACAAAAAAGTCTTTGAGCGATATTCTATTTGCCAAAGGACCTAAAGACTTACCAACAGCTCTGGCTCTAGCACAGGAAGTCGAATCAAACCACGAACGCTACCAATTCGCACTGAACTATTCTAGAAGCTTAGGAGAAGGCCAGAAGGCTCAGAAAAATCAAACTGATAGGGATTGGCATACGAACGTTCATCAACAGGGCAAAAACCCTCATTTTAGTAAACGGCAGCCAGTGTCGAATTCTGGCAATCAGGCAAGTCAGACACGACACTTAGCGCATGATCAGTTAATGGACACTGACGTATCAATGAGAACTATTAGAACGGGTCAATACCAACCCAGGCAGTCACCTTCCTTGCATCAAGAAAGCGTACCCTTACATCAAAACACTTGGCCGGCTCAGCAACAAAACACACGGCAAGGGCAGGGGCAAGCTAGCTATGACGCAACAAAAAGACCCTATAGTGGAACTGGCAGGCTAACAGCACCAAAGCAACAAAGAATTAACCATCTAGCTTACGAAGAAGATTTAGCTGATACAGAAAATTACGAACAGGAATCAGAAGTGGCTGTGGAGGAATGTGAGGACGAACTTGCATGTCATGATAGTGTTAATTTTTTAGACTAAAGTCCCTGCTACCATTCATTGAAAGGAAAATTGCAGGGAGAACAATAAAACTCTTGATTGACACCGGGTCGTCGAAAAACTACATACAGCCTCTTGCAGAACTAAAATATATAATGCCGGTACAAAAAGAATTTAAAGTAAAATCGCTTCACGGTTACAACACAATAAAACTTAAATGCCTAGTTAAGATATTCGATAAAGACGTTCCATTTTTCATTCTTCCAGACCTCTCAAGCTTCGACGCCATAATAGGTCTTGACACACTGACACAGACAAATGCAATATTGGACCTAAAAAATAAAACATTAAAAACTGGTAACACATTTGAACCAATTCAATTCGTAAGGTGTAACAGCGTTAATTTCTCCGATATTAAGGACATCATCGTACCTAAGCCAATTGCTGATAAATTTTACACTATGCTGGCAGACAGAGTGGGTGTCTTCGCAGAGCCGGAAAAAGCACTGCCTTACAATACAAATATTGTTGCCACCATTCGTACCCAAGATGATCAACCAATATACACGAGACTTTACCCTTACCCCATGGGTGTGGCAGATTTTGTGAATAAGGAGACGAAAGCATTGTTAAAAGACGGCATAATCCGACCCTCACGGTCACCATATAATAGTCCGGTTTGGGTAGTCGATAAAAAAGGCACAGATGATCAGGGGTGTAGACATAAAAGAATGGTTATAGATTTTCGAAAGCTTAACTTAAAGACCGTGGACGACAAATATCCGATACCAAATATAACATCCATACTGTCAAATTTGGGGAAAGCCAGGTTTTTCAGCACGTTAGACCTTAAATCAGGATTCCATCAAATCCTACTCGCCGAAAAGGATAGAGAGAAAACAGCCTTTTCAATTGCAAACGGCAAGTACGAGTTTTGCAGACTTCCCTTCGGCCTAAAAAATGCACCAAGTATATTCCAACGTGCCATAGACGATATACTTAGGGATGAAATAGGAAAATCATGCTACGTTTACGTGGATGACGTAATTATTTTTTCAGAACGACTAGAGGATCATGTGGATCATATTCGGTGGGTACTGGATAGATTGTTCGAAGCTAACATGAGAGTGTCTAGGGAAAAATCTCAATTTTTTAAAGAAAGCGTCGAATATTTAGGATTCATAGTATCCAGCGGGGGTATTGCAACCAATCCTAATAAGGTAGAGGCTATTAAAAACTATGAAGAACCCACAAATTTGTTCAACGTGAGATCCTTTTTGGGACTAGCGAGTTATTATCGCTGTTTTATAAAGGACTTTGCATCTATAGCCAGACCATTGAGTGACATTCTAAAAGGTGAAAATGGCAAAGTTTCAGCCAGTCGCTATAAAAAGATTCAAGTTACCCTCGACACTAAGCAACGTTCTGCCTTTGAAAAACTTAAGAATGTCCTTACATCCGAAAACGTAATGCTGCTTTATCCAGACTATAAAAAGCCCTTCGACTTGACAACGGACGCCTCGGCACTGGGCCTCGGAGCGGTTTTATCTCAAGGCGGCAAGCCTATTACAATGATATCTAGGACTTTAAAGGATAGAGAGCTTAGTTTCGCAACAAACGAACGCGAACTCCTAGCTATTGTATGGGCCTTAAAGAGTTTAAGGAACTATCTGTATGGCGTTCAAAATCTGAACATTTATACTGATCACCAGCCGCTAATGTTTGCCGTTTCAGACAAAAACCCAAACGCAAAAATTAAAAGGTGGAAGGCATTTATAGATGAACATAACGCTAACATTTTCTATAAGCCAGGGAAGGAAAACTTCGTTGCTGATGCACTATCCAGACAAGCCATTCATGCTGTTGAAAGCGACGCTCGGTCAGATATAGCGACAATTCATAGCGAAATTTCACTTTCATATACCATTGAAACAGTCGACAAGCCAGTCAATTGTTTCGGAAATCAGATAGTCTTAGAAGAAGGCACAACAGATTGTACTCGTACGTTTGTTATATTTAAGAATAAATCGAGACATTTGATACAATTCGCAAACAGGGAAACTTTGGTTGGCAGAATCCGTGACGTGGTTAAACAGGATGTAACGAATGCAATATACTGCGAACTGCCCGTATTGGCATTTATACAAAACAAACTTGTGGAAGAGTTTCCTGGAACGACATTCCGACATACTAAAAAAATTGTCAACGACATTTATAACAAAGACGAACAAAGGGAAATAGTAACCATCGAGCATAACAGAGCACATAGGGCAGCACAGGAGAATGTAAAACAGATTTTACAAAACTATTTTTTTCCCAAAATGTCACAGTTAGTAGCCAGTATTGTAAGCAACTGCTTAGTCTGTAGAAAAGCCAAATACGACCGTCATCCTCGAAAACAAGTCCTTGGGAAAACACCTATTCCCTCACTAATTGGCGAGACATTACATATAGATATTTTCTCCACAGACAGAAAGTATTTCCTGACCAGCATCGACAAGTTTTCCAAATTCGCGATAGTGCAACCGATAGACTCTCGAACAATAGCTGATATAGAACCTGCAATAATGCAGCTAATGAATTTCTATCCATGTGTTAAAACAATATATTGTGACAACGAACCATCTATGAACTCTCAATCAATCAGGTCACTCTTATCAAACCGATTCAGTGTAACAGTGGAGAATGCACCGCCACTCCATAGTACTTCCAATGGACAGGTGGAAAGGTTTCACAGCACATTGGTAGAGATAGCACGATGTTTAAAACTAGAAAGAGGCTTAGATGATACGGTCAACCTCATACTCCAGGCAGCCATTGAATATAATAAAACAGTTCATTCAGTCACTAACAAAAGACCGATCGACATTATTCATGCAATGCCTCCCGAACTTGCAGAAGAAATAACAAATAGAATTGACAAAGCGCAGGAGATACAGTTAAAAAGGGTGAACGAATCAAGGTCTGACAGAACTTTTCAGGTAGGGCAAACGGTCTTGGTAAAACAAAATAAACGCTTAGGAAATAAAATCACCCCACGGTACAAGGAGGAAAAGATTGATGCAGATATTGGAACTAATGTCCTTATAAATGGAAGGATAGTCCATAAAGATAATCTACGCTAGGTATCTGTTGTTTAAATAAATAAGGATTTGGCAATCATTTAATTAATTAAATCTTTGTCAAGTCTACTTCCCCAGAAGATAGAAAATAATTCGAATCCAGAAATTGGGAAAAACCTATTGTCATTAATAGCCTTTACCAATATTTTTCAATAACAAAAAGAAAAAGAAAAAAAAACAACAAACTTAACCAATTAGCGCTGTGCATAGTTCATTAATATATTTATATTATATCCAATTATACTAGTCTGTAATGTTTGTAATTTCTAAAAAATCAATAATGCGTCGACACGCTGTTACTTTTGATGGCCATAACCAATTGCAGAAGCCAGATCCTGCTGATTGACGATTGCCACACAAATCTATTTGCAACTTGATGCCATCTCCTGCTCAATTTTACGTACGCAACACTCTGACTGCGGTCACCGCTTTAGCCATTATAAGAGGTAGCCGGCAATGTTATCGTCACCACACATAAACCTTCTCAAGAAGTCTGTGGACAGCCTTCGTCTTAGAAGGGGAGGAGTTAACACATTCAACCAGCAGCAAAGAGAGGCCAATGCAAGCCCTGAAGCTTTCACAATAAGAGTCGAGCTTTTGCCTTGGGATCAAAGGCGAGCTTAAGAAAGATGGGGAGAGCGAATTGGATCATCGAACGCGTCGGTCGTCGCCACGCAGACATTGATTATATTATTATTAAATAAACATACAAGCTCAAATATTATCAAAATATAATTCGTAGGCCATAGCCACGACATCCACAAAAACACAAATTTATTAACTTATATATATGTATGTATTCTGATAGTATATTTAGTTTGTGAGTATCATCATGTATCTTCTTGTCATTATCAGTAACCGAGGTTGGCGAAGAGATGGGATGGCTTTTTATGAAACGAGGTTTACGTGCCTTTCTATAGTACATACTTTTTCATTCTTCTTCAGTGACCGTGGATTGCGGATAGACGCGATGGCATTGTATTTAACGAGGATTATGTGCCATTCTATAGTATTTACTTTTGTATACAATGGCACAATCCTCGTTCGGCTGTAAAGGACATATCAATGTCCATTATTGGACATTAATATGTCCTTTACAGCCGTGAAGCGGAAGAATGTAAGGAAAAAATAAAAGACACTCAACGTGGCACTCATAAAGTTTTGGAACAATTTTTTGGAATCTAAGAAATAATAGTGGTGTTGTTTGCCGACATCAGGATAGTGTTTAACCGCTGCAGTCCACTCGAAAAGTCTTTGACTTGGCAACCACCCTCAACCCAGCTCAACCTTGCCCTGCTCGTCCGGTGTTGGTCCCCATCGCTGCCTCCATGCAGCATCAGCCAGGCAACCAACCAAGCCAAGCAGCGAGTCAACCGGTTGGCGCTCCTTCCTCCCAGTCCCCCGCAACAGAAACCCCGCTACCCTTCAGCATGCTGGCATAGCTTTTAACCACTCGTTTGCTCTTTAACGGGTTAAGTTGCCTATGTGCCATGCCGCTTTCACTTTCACAGTGACTAAACTACAAACACAGTAAACACGAACGGAAGACAAAAGGTAGCGACATAACGTGAGATGGTCAAAAACATATTTGCATAAACAGCAGTAAGGGGAACTAAATGTAACCACAGTTTTGGCTGAGGTACGTGCCGTCCTTACTCCTACTGACGGAAGTGCGGCTATACTCTCCACGTGAGGGCGGCTGGAAGCAGGCCCCTAGTACGGTCATGTCTCTGCTAGGGGTGCTGACTAATTGTAGTCGGGCGAAGATCGTGAATCTATAAATCACCCCAATCCAAGGCGGAACAGCATACGCTAATGGATGCATGGCCGGGGGGTAGCCCGGTCTCTAGTATGCGGACTCTGGATACCTGTCGCCCTCCAGTTTCATTCAGACTTCCCACGGTACGCGGGCTATGCCGTGGGCGACCTTCCCTTCCCGCCTACTCGTGGGTCCAATTTATGGATAATTTTACAAAAACAAACAAGCCTGATGCAGCTTTAATTGCATCAATCCAGGGGGAAGCCTTCACGGCCGACCCCAACACCAGCACTGCAGCCATTGGGCTGCTGGCTTCCACCCCCAATACTACGGGTCTCGTCCCTAGTACTCCTGGGGACTCGGCCGGGCCACGAACTCCCTTGGACACTGAGTTCGCTAGTGCTGCTTTCTCGTCCAACAACTGCTCAGGCACGCAACAGACCGTCGAGGTGATGTCCTCCGACGCGGAAGCTGAAGGTGACCTGATCAGCTTTGCTGACGACGCTTCCGAGGCCTCACAGAGGTCAGGCCTCACAGAAGCAGGCTCCCAAATCCAGACTCTGCGACTGGACTCAGGGGACGCCTTCGTCAAACTGAAGACCCGCGAGAAGAAGCTCTTCAAAGCTGCACTCGCTGAGGGTTCGAGCAGAGCAGAGACTCTGGCTATCGCCACTACGCTCCCCGTGGATCCAAGGCCAAGCGGACGCGCACTGACGATACCCTCGAACCCCAAGGGTCTTCAAAGAAGCCCAAAAAGACTCATGTGGAGTCCACAAAGCCACTCTTCAGCCAGGTGGCAAGCAGAGTGAAACTGGGCTTCACTTCGGCTGATCCTAACAAACCTAAATCCTAACAAACCTCTTACACCGGAGCAATTGGCCACGGTGCAAGACAGCATCCTAAAGGCGATGCGGCTGCCCTCCACATCAAGAATCGGTCCAGGTTTCGATGGGTGCATACCCCGAAATGAATGGCTGCTCCTGGTGTGCGAGGACAGCAGCACTGCCGAATGGGTCAGGGGAGCTGTTGGACATATCAAGTCCATGATATCAAGCTATTGGAGGAAGCTGAGTTCCCAAGAGCTCACCTCATTCGAGGGTACTTCCCCAATAGTGCTGACTTCCCACCCGCCGCCATTCTGGAGTACTTGGGTCTCCAGAATTTTGAGTGCTTCTCAACGGAGCTGTGGCGGGTGGTTCAACACAGCCTTAATGGCAAAACGGCGCACCTCGCGATGTTGGTCGACGAGAAGTCGTTCAAGACTCTGACGGATCTTAAGGGTAACGTCAAATTCCGCTTTGGCAGGGTGAAACTTATCCTTAAGGACTCCCCCGTCAGGGTCTCCACCACCCCTGCCCTCCCCCGTTCCCCATCCCCCCTCCCATCAGCGCTCCTTCAGCAGCGGTAACGGTGGCCTCCGCCAGCGTGACAGCAGTGGCTGCCGCTCCGGTGGCTTGGTGCGAAAGCCGCCCGCAAGGGCACCTCCGGCGACTGGGGTCGCTAGGCGACCTCCCCCGAGCAGTTCCACCAGACTGCCGAAGGGCATCCGGGGCAACGACTCTCGGGGGGGCAAGGCAGGTGGCCTTGTCTCCAAAGCCCTGAAGGAGGATGCTGAGCGCCATTAAGGTGCTCCAGGCGAACCTGCACCACGCCAGAGGAGCGTCCGCCACCCTGTGCAGGATCGTCTGTAAGGATGCAATCGACCTGGCTCTCGTCCAAGAGCCCTGGTTGATCGGTGGCCACATCCGTGGACTATCATGCGGATCATGTAAGTTGTTATATGACCGTATGGGTGGTGCCCCTCGCACCGCTATTGTTGTAAATAACAGTGTGAGACACTTCCCTTTACCCAATTTCATCCACAGCCTCTGCCTATTTCCCGGGCGACGTGGATGACGTCCCCCCAACAGAGGTTCAGCGGCTAGTGGAGTTCTGCCGCCTGCACAACAAGCCGCTCGTGATCGGCTGTGATGCAAATGCGCATCACACGATCTGGGGAAGCAGCGACGTCAATAAACGTGGTGAGTCCCTCTTAGAGTATCTATTGTGTTGTCAATTAGATGTTGCTAACATAGGGTGTAAGCCTACCTTTATTAACGCCATTAGGGAGGAGGTTCTGGATCTCACCCTAGTCAGCAACTCTTTTGCGAGTTCGCTGGTGAACTGGCGGGTAACAGACGAAGCCACGCTGTCGGACCATCAGCACATTAGGTTCGACCTCCCTGGCCAAGTCGAGATCCGCCAGAACTCCTTCTGTCCCAAAAAGACAAATTGGGAACTATTCAAAGCCTCTGTGGCTTTTAAAGCAGACTCGTTGATCAGCAACTCGAATTCTATCAGTGAGATAGAACTTGCTGCCAACCTGCTTCAAGATCAAGATCACATCCTTCGAGGACAGTTCTGTTCGGAAGACCTTAAAAGTCAACCGAAAAGTTCCTTGGTGGAACGAGGAACTGGCTGCTCAAAGAAGGAAGGTTAGAAGCCTATTCAACAGGGCCAGATCTAACCGTGTCAGCTGGGACGTCTATAGGGACGCTCTCACAAATTACAACAAAACCATTAGACGTGCCAAGCGCGATACGTGGCGCAGCTACTGTGGTAGCATTGAATCGCTGCCAGAGGCAGCGAGACTCCACAAAGTATTGGCTAAAGGGTCGTCTAATGGGATAGGGCTACTCAAAAGAGCACACGGCTCTTTCACCCAAGATCGCAGAGAAGCACTTGACCTTCTTCTTCAAGTCCACTTCCCAGGTTCGGTGGCGAACCCGGATCTATCGAGTCACGATGACGCCACCCTGTCACCGGACTTACGTGGGTTCAGTCTATCAGGGACTATCTTCGACCCTGAAAAGGTCAAATGGGCTGTAAACTCCTTCGCTCCCTTCAAAGCCCCAGGGGGCGATCAGATCTTTCCAGCCCTTCTACAGAACAGCCTGGATCACACTCTCGATCCGCTGGTCGGTCTACTTAGAGCCAGTCTCACTTGGGGATACATACCCATCTCTTGGAGGAGAGTCAATGTGGTATTCATTCCTAAGCAGGGAAACCGTCTCCCTGACCAGCCTAAGTCATATCGACCGATCAGTCTCACCTCCTGTAACGTCCGGTTCAAACTGTAACGAAATAAGAAAATATTAATAAAGCGCCATCTATGAGTAAAGTTGGTATGTCTACTTATCCGAAATGTTGCAAAAAATCTTGAGGCACAAAGAGAGCGAGGTTAATATGGCAGGTCATCGCTAGCGGGGTTCCAAGCGGTATTCTGCCATTCTTTCCCAAGTGATTCGTTCCGTGTCAGCCATTGTGAGTGCATGTAATTCTGTTATAGAAAAAAAAACTTTAGTGTCCAGTGCTAGTGAGGAAAAAAACCCAAATTAAATACTTACCTGTATCCATTGCTGAACTGGACCCAGGAGTCCAAAGGTCACGCCACTTGGACTGCCAGGAGACAAAGGGCAGCGATTATACTGCATCTGGTCGAGCGGTGTCTATTGGCCGCAACTGCGTGCATCATTTCGGCAGCAGGAAATTTTGCATCGTCACCCCTGCTCCCAACAGCCATCACGACGGCTCGGGAAACTCTTGATTGGCACATTTTAAACTACCAGCACCAACAAAAACAATTTTTATTATTGCACTAATTCCCGCCAAAAGCATAGCGTCCAACTCGTCAGATGATATAAAATCAAACAAAAGAGCGAAACATTCTCTGTTGGCGAAATTTAATAACAATTAACGCAAATGGCACCACATATAAACATTTTTTTAAATCATTTTTTTTTAATTTTTAAACAAAAATTATATAATTTAGTTAAAATTTTCATATTTAGTTTCAACACAAATTTTGCCACACTGTTTAAATAATTTATAAAGAAAAATTTCGCTAGTAATTGTCCCTCAAATTTATATTTGTTCTGTGGCAAATTGTCAGCTGTTTAATTAGGGCACGAAATATAGGTCAACGATTTGAGTTGAGTGAATTGAGTTGAATTGAGTTGAGCACTCGGAAGACAAATAAGAAAATTTAGAGAGCGAAAGAGGAGGCAGAATAAAAACATACAACTATATGTAGCTATGTACGTATATGCAAGCGCATAGGCATACATAATTACATATGGTTTTAAATTTTGTTGGTATTTCAAGCAAGGGTGGTTAATGTATGTGCATATGTAAATTATAACTCCTTTTCTTAGCACCTCTTCGAAAGCGCTTTCGACGCGGGATGTGGAAAAAAATAAAGTGAGTAAACAACACACATAAACACTTTTATGGCCAATATACATACATATGTTTGTACATGCATTTAATTTTTTTGTAAACAAATCACAATCACAAAACACACAAAAAGAAAAAGAACTTTGATATCCACACAACTAAAAATATGCTCCGCCACCAATAAAACTATTACTTACCTTTTTTATTTGTCACACACGAGAGAAACTTAAAACTATTTGCGAACACACTACACGCACTTTAAAATTTTACGCGACACCGAATCACTCAATTGCAATTCTCTCTATCTCCATTCAGTCAATTTGAGTGAAACACTTAAGTGTGCCCATGTCACATTTTTAGACCATCAGCTGTTTTAGCCCATAGACCGAATAGGAAATTGAGTGAAATCAAAACAAACAAATATAAACAAAGAAGCGAGTAGTTTTTTTTGGGAAAAATTTTATTTAATGTATTGGCAGCTTTAAACTTTAATTTTATTTATAATTTTTATTTACATGTTCATTTCTAGACCTTATTATTAAATTATTTATTTATACAATTTCGTTAAATATTTCAGTGTTATGACAGGTTATAATTTTTAAATTGTTTAAATGTTAGGAATATTATTTAATAATGGAATAAATTAATTATAACGATTGAACCCGAACTAAAGTAATCTCTGTAAGGGGTCGCCATCCAAGATGCACCCACAGGAATGGGGCGACCAAAGGCAGGGCGGGCTAAACTGGCCACGTAACATCTGTGTGCCAACCTTATACTCCAGTTTGCGAATATTATCTATACAAAGTGAAGGGTTGCAGAAATCTCTCCGACGTCTTAGATCGTCATCGTCAGCACGTTTTATTATCTAAATTATATTGTAGGCCTTGGACTTGGCCATTTTAAGGATCACCACCCCTTAGCTGACGAGCAGGAGCCGGAAATTGAAACGTGCGGTCAAGTCCATGAAGTCCAACAGCTTATAGGGAATGGCAACCAATTGCCAACCGTTACAATTATAATTTATTTTGGCACCCAACGTGTGTGGCCTTACTTTGGTAGGACTCACTAATGCAACCCAAAGCTTCTCTATAATTTTAAATTTTCTGTCCATTGCCACTGTCACAAATAGTTGGAATGCATTTAATTTGCAGCATGCGGAAAATGCCCACTGTTGATGGCAAGGTATTGGTCTCTCTTCAAGCTGTAATTTGATACGGCCAATTTGGATTCTCGATACAAAGATTAAAGCTTTGTCGAGCCAGTTGGTACGGGTTAAATTGTCAGTTTTGAATATTATCGCTTCGAGTTGTAGATCGGACAGGAAGGGTGGTGTTGGATGGATTCAAGCAGCTGATTATAAATTAGGGCTTGCCAGCAACATCAAAGTTCAACAGAGTTTTGATCACACGAGCGGTTTTTATCTAATCAACATTTTTTTTCAATAGACGCAAACAAAAGTATAAGGAATAAAGAGATTACAGCAGTGAGGGTTCAATTTACTTTATGAATTTTATTATTTGATTTATTACAATTTTATTAGTGTTGGATTTATTATTTGAATAATTATTATATTTTATTTTTGTCTTTTATTTGAATGAATTGGAGTAATTGAATTTATACAAATTTTTTTAAATCGATTCATTATTTTTATTTGTGTCTAGTACTTGAATGATACATTTTAATTTGCTCTCTATATAAATTTCTTTTGCTTTTCAATTTTTTTACATTTATTTAAATTTTTTCTTTTTTTATTTAAACAATTATCAATTATTTAATTAGGATTTTTCATTATTACAATAAATTTCGTGTTCGAGTGATTAGTTCTATTCGTTATTTATTTTAATTTATGGTTATCAAGAGTTTACATTTTGCGGTTCTTAATTTTGTTAACAATTTGAGTGCGGGTTCCTGATCAGATTACATTTTATTATAGGGTTTTGATTAACTTAGATTTTTCTTTAGAATTACGATTACAAATTATTTGAATAGTTATGCCGCTAACAAGGTCAAACGAAGACTTAACAGCAACTGGCAATCAGACTGTCTGTGGCATATGTTCTACGATAGTGCAAAACCCAAGTGATAGCCAAAAGACACCCTGCGGTCACGAATTTCACAAAACGTGTATAAAATCGCATATTAAGTCGAGTAGCAATTGTCCCATTTGTAAAGTTAGTTGGACACCAGCTGCTAAACAGGCGGCAAATTCTCCTGCATACGGAACCAGATCTCAATCAGCAGTAGCGACGGTTACAGCAGCTAGTATGGCAAAGGAGCCAGCGTCTTCATCAGCATCTGCGAAGTTAACATCAGATTTAATTAGTAGAATGCAAAATCAGATTATGTCCGCACTTACTGAGCAATTAACCAAGCTGATAGAGGAAAATGTCGAAGCTTGTGTCAGCCGTCGGAGCGTGACGCCTCAGCGCAGTGAAAGCGAGTACACTGGTACGAATGGATTGGTAGGATTGTCGGTAGAAGGTCCTCCTGTGATTATTCCACCTGCCAGACCAGTGTCAGTATCTCAGAGTAGTTACCAATCCGATATGTTGCAAAGACCAGACAAAGTTGGTCACATTTTGAATGGTTGGAAACTGAAATTCACGGGTGATGGGTTATCCATAGACAATTTTATATACAGAGTGGAAGCATTAACTCACCAAACTTTAGACGGAAATTGTAGTATCCTTTGCAATAATGCAAGCTCGCTATTTGAGGGAAAGGCAGCTGAATTTTACTGGCGACATCACAAAGCAGTAGGCCAAGTTCGTTGGGACATATTATGTGAAGCTCTTTGTAAGCAATTTCGAGATCAACGGGATGACGCGGATGTAGAAGACCTTATCCGTGGTCGAAAACAAAAGGCAAATGAGTCCTTTGAGGCATTTTATGATGATATAGCCCGGTTGATTGATCAAATGGAGATACCTATAACAAAAACAAGTTTAGTTCGAATTTTAAAAGCAAACTTACTCCCAGAAATAAGGCATGAGATCTTACATTTGGATATCAGTTCCGTATCCGAACTGCGTGATGTTTGCAGGAGACGAGAGGCGTTCCTTGAAGACATCAAACCACAAATGAGTAGCAGCAAAGTGGTTTCGTTTAGGCGTAACGTGGCAGAAATAGTCGAGTGCGATGAGGTATTAGTTCAAGAGGAGCGAGAGAAAGAAGAAGTAGGAGCACTGGCGTTAATTTGTTGGAATTGTAAGAAGGAGGATTCGTCAATAATTCCTGCAATTTCTTCTGTAGAGCCCATTATGAACTTACCACGAATATTAATTCCAACCATATCCTATAGTTGCAAGTCGCACTCACGCAGTTCTAAACGCCTTAGATCATTTTGGAAAGGAGTAAAGGATATAGGGAAGGCTGTGAGTAGATTGTCGGCGTTAGAACTAAATGCTGCAGATCCACGTCCATATGCTAGAGTTAAATTATTAGAGCGCGAAATTTTCGGATTATTAGATTCGGGCGCTACAATGACCTGCATCGGTGGAAGCTTAGCCAAGGAACTGTTAGAAAAAAAAATCACGTTTAAAAGGCTTCACTCAGATGCGAGTACAGCAGATGGGAATAAGCAACAAATAGTAGGAATTTTGCGAACCGAAATTAATTACAAAAATTTAAATAAATTAATGAATATATATATAATTCCAAGTTTAAGGTTAGATTTATATTTAGGTATAGATTTTTGGCAGATTTACGACTTACTGCCAACTGATTTATCAGTGTCAGCAATTAGCCAAGACGAAAATATGCATAAACTCTCTAGTGTACAAAAACAAAATTTGGAAAAAGTTATAAAATTATTTCCATCTTTTGCAGAGGAAGGATTAGGTAAAACAACCATATTGTCACATAATATAGATGTAGGAACAGCTAAGCCGATAAAACAGAGACACTATCCAGTGTCGCCAGCCATGGAGAAACTTATGTATACCGAAGTAGACAGGATGTTGCAGTTAGAGGTGATCGAGGAATCGGAAAGCGCATGGTCCTCGCCAATTGTGATTGTTAATAAGCCAGGAAAGATTCGATTATGCCTAGACAGTCGGAAAATGAACTCAGTGACGGAAAAGGATGCGTTTCCTCTGCCTCAAATTGGGGGTATACTTAGCAGATTGCCTAGAGCTGAATTCATAACCAGTCTAGATTTAAAAGACACTTTTTGGCAGATACCTTTAGACATAAATTCTCGACCTATAACTGCTTTTACAGTCCCCGGACGACCACTTTACCAATTTAAAGTAATGCCATTTGGGGTTTGCAATGCACCTCAAACAATGTCACGGTTAATGGACAAAGTCATCTCTCCTCAGTTACGAAATGAGGTTTTTATTTATTTAGATGATTTGCTGGTTGTGTCAGCGGATTTCGAACTACATTTAGACGTCCTTAAGGAAGTTGCAAACAATCTCAGACGAGCAAATTTGACGATCAATGTTGGAAAAAGTCATTTTTGTAGACGAGAGGTTAATTATTTGGGACACATAGTGGGAAATGGAGGCATAAGGACTGATCCCGAAAAGATTTCAGCAATAAAGAACTTCCCAGTTCCTAAAACAATAAAAGCATTGAGGAGTTTCTTGGGCTTATGTGGCTGGTATCGCAAATTTATCGCAAACTTTGCTGATGTAACAGCTCCTTTAACAGACCTGTTATCTACAAAAAAACAGTTTGCTTTTACGGCTGAGGCATTGTCTGCTTTTGATAATTTAAAATCTAAACTCAGTGAAGCACCAATCCTGCAAAGCCCAGACTTCTCGAAGCCGTTCTTTATCCATTGCGACGCTTGTAAAACAGGAGTAGGAGGGGTGTTGGTTCAAGTATCAGAAGAGGGCGATGAAATGCCTATCGCTTATGTCTCCAAGAAATTAAACAAAGCACAGCAAGCATATTCGGTAACGGAGCAGGAATGCTTAGCTGCTCTGGTTTGCCTAAAAACTTTTCGGCCATATGTCGAAGGCCATGAGTTTACAATTATCACTGATCACGCTTCGCTAAAATGGTTGATGACTCAAACTGACCTGAGCACTAGATTAGCAAGGTGGGCGTTAAAATTACAAGGCTATAAATTTCAAATAGTGCATAGGAAGGGAAAGCTTAATGTGGTACCGGATACTTTGTCACGTATTACCGACGAAAACATAGCGTCAGCGGACGGTCAAGACGGTATGTTAGTGGATTTAAAATCTCTACATTTCGTCTCTGAAGAGTATGTAAAATTTAGAGAACGAATTGAGACCATGCAAGCACAGTTTCCCGACTTAAAAGTTGAGGATGGGTATGTGTATCGGCGAACTGAACATACTACTGGCGAGGTCTTACACGACGTTTATGTTTGGAAGCTGTGGATACCGAAGGCAATGACAAAAGAAGTCATAGCCAAAGCACATGACTCGGTATTATGTGCACATGGAGGTATCCACAAAACCATTGAGAGGTTGAGAAAATATTATTTCTGGCCAGGATTGGTGGAAGATGTAAAGGCTTTTATCAACAATTGTGAAGTTTGCAAAACTTCAAAAGCACCGAACAAAGTACTTCGACCACCAATGGGAAAGTTAATTGAGAGTCAAAGGTTCTTCCAGCGCCTTTATATAGACTTTCTTGGGCCTTATCCACGTTCACGCGGTGGGAAAATAGGTATTTTTATAGTGCTGGATCACTTCTCAAAGTTTGTGTGCCTTAAAGCAGTTAAGAAAATGTCAGCGGACGTAATTTTAGAATACATGGAGAAGGAGCTCTTTTATACGTTTGGTGTGCCTGAAGTAGTGTTTTCAGACAATGGTTCGCAGTTTAGGTCTGACAAGTTTAAAAAACTGCTAAATCGTTTTAAAATAAGTCACATGCTATCTGCTGTGCATGCACCTCAGGCAAACGCTTCCGAACGCGTAAACCGGTCAATTATTGCAGCTATAAGGTCATATATAAAACCAGATCAGAAGGACTGGGATGAAAGCCTGAGCCAAATATCGTGCGCTTTAAGATCGGGTATACATTCAGCAATAGGGACTACGCCATATTATATGGCATTTGGTCAACAAATGATATTGTCTGGATCCACTTACTCTCTGTTGAGAAAATTGGAGTTGCTAGAGGATAGATCGCTGCCTTTTACACGGGAAGATTCTTTAGAAATTATACGGAAAAGAGCAGGAGATGTTATGAAAAAGCAACATGACAAAAACAAAAGATTGTATAATTTACGCTCAAAGGCCATTGAATTTAAAGAAGGAGACGAAGTGTTCAGGCGGAACTTTAAACAGAGCGACTTTCAAACTGGTTATAATGCTAAACTGGGGCCAAAGTTTGTAAAAGCTAGAATTCGGAGAAAGTTGGGAAATGCCAATTACGAACTTGAGGACTTACAGGGTAACTTTAGTGGCCACTACCATGCTAAAGATATTCGGCAGTAGCTTTGAGGTTACAGTTGATCAGCCTTGTGAATCAATGAATTATCCCCAAGTCTGATTTTAGCAGGGGGGAATTTGTAACGTCCGGTTCAAACTGTAACGAAATAAGAAAATATTAATAAAGCGCCATCTATGAGTAAAGTTGGTATGTCTACTTATCCGAAATGTTGCAAAAAATCTTGAGGCACAAAGAGAGCGAGGTTAATATGGCAGGTCATCGCTAGCGGGGTTCCAAGCGGTACTCTGCCATTCTTTCCCAAGTGATTCGTTCCGTGTCAGCCATTGTGAGTGCATGTAATTCTGTTATAGAAAAAAAAGTTATAGAAAAAAAAAACTTTAGTGTCCAGTGCTAGTGAGGAAAAAAAACCCAAATTAAATACTTACCTGTATCCATTGCTGAACTGGACCCAGGAGTCCAAAGGTCACGCCACTTGGACTGCCAGGAGACAAAGGGCAGCGATTATACTGCATCTGGTCGAGCGGTGTCTATTGGCCGCAACTGCGTGCATCATTTCGGCAGCAGGAAATTTTGCATCGTCACCTCTGCTCCCAGCAGCCATCACGACGGCTCGGGAAACTCTTGACTGGCACATTTTAAACTACCAGCACCAACAAAAACAATTTTTATTATTGCACTAATTCCCGCCAAAAGCATAGCGTCCAACTCGTCAGATGATATAAAATCAAACAAAAGAGCGAAACATTCTCTGTTGGCGAAATTTAATAACAATTTACGCAAATGGCACCACATATAAACATTTTTTAAATCATTTTTTTTAATTTTTAAACAAAAATTATATAATTTAGTTAAAATTTTCATATTTAGTTTCAACACAAATTTTGCCACACTGTTTAAATAATTTATAAAGAAAAATTTCGCTAGTAATTGTCCCTCAAATTTATATTTGTTCTGTGGCAAATTGTCAGCTGTTTAATTAGGGCACGAAATATAGGTCAACGATTTGAGTTGAGTGAATTGAGTTGAATTGAGTTGAGCACTCGGAAGACAAATAAGAAAATTTAGAGAGCGAAAGAGGAGGCAGAATAAAAACATACAACTATATGTAGCTATGTACGTATATGCAAGCGCATAGGCATACATAATTACATATGGTTTTAAATTTTGTTGGTATTTCAAGCAAGGGTGGTTAATGTATGTGCATATGTAAATTATAACTCCTTTTCTTAGCACCTCTTCGAAAGCGCTTTCGACGCGGGATGTGGAAAAAAATAAAGTGAGTAAACAACACACATAAACACTTTTATGGCCAATATACATACATATGTTTGTACATGCATTTAATTTTTTTGTAAACAAATCACAATCACAAAACACACAAAAAGAAAAAGAACTTTGATATCCACACAACTAAAAATATGCTCCGCCACCAATAAAACTATTACTTACCTTTTTTATTTGTCACACACGAGAGAAACTTAAAACTATTTGCGAACACACTACACGCACTTTAAAATTTTACGCGACACCGAATCACTCAATTGCAATTCTCTCTATCTCCATTCAGTCAATTTGAGTGAAACACTTAAGTGTGCCCATGTCACATTTTTAGACCATCAGCTGTTTTAGCCCATAGACCGAATAGGAAATTGAGTGAAATCAAAACAAACAAATATAAACAAAGAAGCGAGTAGTTTTTTTTGGGAAAAATTTTTATTTAATGTATTGGCAGCTTGAAACTTTAATTTTATTTATAATTTTTATTTACATGTTCATTTCTAGACCTTATTATTAAATTATTTATTTATACAATTTCGTTAAATATTTCAGTGTTATGACAGGTTATAATTTTTAAATTGTTTAAATGTTAGGAATATTATTTAATAATGGAATAAATTAATTATAACGATTGAACCCGAACTAAAGTAATCTCTGTAAGGGGTCGCCATCCAAGATGCACCCACAGGAATGGGGCGACCAAAGGCAGGGCGGGCTAAACTGGCCACGTAACATCTGTGTGCCAACCTTATACTCCAGTTTGCGAATATTATCTATACAAAGTGAAGGGTTGCAGAAATCTCTCCGACGTCTTAGATCGTCATCGTCAGCACGTTTTATTATCTAAATTATATTGTAGGCCTTGGACTTGGCCATTTTAAGGATCACCACCCCTTAGCCGACGAGCAGGAGCCGGAAATTGAAACGTGCGGTCAAGTCCATGAAGTCCAACAGCCTATAGGGAATGGCAACCAATTGCCAACCGTTACACTCCTTTCTGCTTAAAACAGCGGAAAGGCTCGTAGACCTGCACATTCGGTGCTCTCTGCAGAAAAGCCATCCTCTGCATCCCACGCAGTTTGCGTATATAGCCGGAAGATCGACTGAGGTCGCTATTCACAAGATAGTGGGTAAAATCGAAGGAGCCTTCGTATCCAAGAATATTGCTCTGTGCTCTTTTCTTGATATAGATGGTGCTTTCGATAATACCGGCTACGAGTCTATTTCTGCTGCACTAGAGCGCAGAAATATCGCCCGTCCCCTAATCCGATGGATTGATGCTATGCTCAAGCATCGGACCATTTCCTCTACCTTGGACTCCACGACTGCTTTCATTAGTGCGGTTAAGGGATGTCCCCATGGAGGGGTCCTATCCCCCTTACTCTGGTCTTTTGTAGTTGATGAACTACTGAGTATTCTCGCTGAACAGGGCGTGCAAGCAATTGGCTATGCTGACGACCTGGCTCTCATAGTGAACGGGAACTTTGCCAACACCGTGACAGAGCTGATGCAATCTGCTCTGAACACGGTTAGTAGATGGTGCGAAGATGTAGGTCTTAGTATCAATCCACAAAAGGCGATTATCGTTCCATTCACTAAGCGCTATTCCGTTGACATAGGTCAATTGCATATTGGCGGCTCTCCCGTGGAACTTTCCAACGAGGTCAAATATCTAGGGGTAACTCTTGATAAAAGACTGAACTGGAATTCCCATTTAAACAACACCCTATCAAAGGCAACTCATGCCATGTGGGCATGTAGAAGATTCTTTGGTAGGACCTGGGGTCTCAAATCATGCACCATTCGGTGGTTATTTGAGATGATGGTAAGACCCATCGTCACCTACGCCGCTATTGTGTGGTGGGCAAAGGTCACGCAGGTCACTGCCATCAACAAATGCACTAAACTGCATAGGCTGCTGTGCCTTTCTCTAACGGGTGCACTTCGTACCTGTCCCACAGCAGCTATGGAATCAATTTTAAACTTGACACCGCTGCATATTCAAATCCAAGAAGTCGCCGCTATGAGCCTTCTTCGAATCAAGCTCCAATCTGGGGTTCTAGCTACCGAATCAGGGCATGCTAGACTTATCAAAGACATTCCTGGCTTAGAGATCTGCTCCAGATCAGATTCTATGACCAAGGAACTCTTCTTTGGTGCAAAATTCAAAACTCTCATCCCGGACCGGAGGGACTGGCATGCTGGCAACCCCATCAGTGATCCTCATGGCATACACTGGTATACCGATGGGTCAAGGACTGATCAGGGGGTTGGAGCTGGGATACATGGTTCCAACTCCAAAACCTCGATTGCTATGGGCAAATGGCCCACAGTCTTTCAATCCGAGGTTCATGCCATAGAGTTCTGCTGTCATCTTATCCTTGAGAACGGGATCAGAGGAGCAAATATTTACATCTTCTCAGATAGCCAAGCCGCCATACTAGCCCTCTCCTCAAAAAGAGTAGGCTCGCGTATGGTGGCTGACTGTTGGAACTGCCTCCAGAGGCTCTCCAATAGGAACAAAGTTACCCTCCTGTGGGTACCTGGACACTCCGGTTTCCAAGGCAACGAGCTAGCTGATGAACTAGCGAGGGCGGGGTCATCAGCCCCTCTGCATGGCCCCGAACCCTTCTGCGGCGTGGGGTGGTCAACCATCTCATCCCTTGTGCAAGCATGAGCGATTAGGTTGACCGAACGCTATTGGTTCTTCCAACCAGGGATGAGGCAGGCTAGAGAGCTTACGAATCCCTCGGTTAAACGAAGAACAAACTTACTCTGCAGGAGAGATCTCTATCTCCTTATTGGCTACCTTAGTGGCCACCACGTGGTGAACTATCACCTCGCAAAAATGCGTCTGTCCTCAGACACAGAATGCAGGCTCTGTAGAGAGGATGACGAAACACATCTTGTGTGATTGTCCAGCCCTGGTATGGATCAGGAGGAAGCATCTGCACGTGGGAATCGCAGTTCCCGAGCAAATTGTCCGTTCCTCGACGAAAGATCTGTTATGCTTCATTAGGGAAGCAGAACAGCTTTTGTCAAGATAGGGAGAGCATTATAGGTACAAAAGATCGTTTTTGGTCGCAGTGCCTCGCACCTTCTCTGCTGGGAGACTCCCTTAAAAAAAAAAAAAAAAAAAAAAAAAAAAAAACAGCAGCCTTTTAATGATGCCCTTACGCTGGGGTCGCACTGATTGTAGAAGGTGTTTGGGATGAGGTATGGAAAAGTGTTGTCGAAAATATAAATACTTAAATCTCGATGATAAAGCAAAGTAACACCATACTATTAAGGTTAATAAAAGGAAATATTTCTAGAATATTTATTGATTACTTTTTTATTCAAATTGTATTTAAGAATAATACTTAATCCGAATAAATAGAAGAGGAAAAAGTAATATCTTATTAGGGAACTATATTTATATTGTAAGCCACATATTACATATTTTTATACCCTTCGACCATTGAAAAGGGTCAAAAAAGGGTATACTAACTTTGTGTAAATGTATGAAACAAGCAGAAGGAGGCGTGGGAGACCCCATAAAGGGTATATATTCTTGCTCAGGATCACAAGCCGAGTCGATTGAGCCATGTCTGTCTGTGTGAACGCACAGATCTCAGCTATTATAAAACTATAGTAACAAAATTTGGCAAGAAGACTCCTTTGTACTGATCAAGTTTATTTCAAATGTTAGGTGCCACGCCCACCGCCCCCCTAAAATCAATAATTTAATTTTTGAGCTCTATTTGTAAGCGCTGTATAAAAGCTACAACATATACTAAGCTGAATGAATTATCTACGAATTCTCCAAATTCCAATCTGATCGGACAATAACCACAGAAGTTATTTAAGAAAGTATGAGCATAAAACCAAATGCTTCTGTCAGCTAACAAGGGAGTCGGGCGAGCGCGATCGTCATCTGTCGGGAATAACTGTAAAGCATGTGCATATGTATATGTGTATTAATTTAACAAATTAAACTACACGGGAACATAGGTCGAAGGGTATCCCACTGTCGCGTGCTGAGCGACTATTGCGTTTCTTACTGGTTCAATCTATATTTATTAAATAAAATATCGTGTTGTTTGTGTTCTTACAGCAAAACTGGAGCGGCAGCTGCAGAGTAGGCCAATGGAGAGCTGTAGGCAAGAGGAGCCGCCAGAGGTGAAGAGTAGCCGAGAGGTGAAGTGTAGGCGACAGGTGAAGTGTAGGTCAGAGGAGCAGCAACTGGTGCAGCTGCATACTTGGCGATCACAGGAGCAGCAACAGGAGCGACAACAGGAGCTGTGGCGATTCCATTGTAGTTGCGGGCAATCACCTGGCTACTGGTGGCAGTCACATATGGAGCAGGTGCAGCAACAACGGCAGCGGGAGCAGCAGCCACAACTGGAGCAGAGTAGGCCAATGGTTGGCTCAGAAGAACTCCGGGCTTAGCAGCAGCGCAAGCGATGAGGGCGAAGATAACGACGGTCTGTGGAGGAGAATTCAATGAGAGATGCAGGTTAAGGAAGTCCAACTGCGCCTTACGTATTTGAACATGTTGAAGATTGTTGGTTGTGTGCCTGTTTGATGTCGAATAAGAGTCAGCGCCGCCTATTTATACCCCGAAATAGTCTATCCAGTAGTGATTCATGAAGTTCATTGAAATGCGCCGTGTGAGTCCAGTTAACGGTTCAGCGTCTGCACTTTTGTCTTCAAGTTGTTTACCCTGATTAACGAATGTATATCGCGTCGCGCCTCATGCAAATTATAAACATGTAAACTACATCGCTAAGGTCAAGTCTTTGATTCCAGCCTGACTATAAATAGCACAGACCAAACTGTGGAATGCCAGCAAACGAGTTAAAGCTTTCAAGGCACAACAACCTCAAGGAACAAAAGACTTTCAAAATGTTCAAATTCGTAAGTTGATAAGTTCTTCGATTGTTGTTTCGCTGTTATCTAAACTCATTTTATCCTCAGGCTGTTGTCATCTTCGCCATCATTGCTTGCGCCGCAGCTAAGTCCGGTGTTCTTCTGAGCCAACCGTTGGCATATTCTACACCTGTTGTGGCTGCTGCTCCCGCAGCCATCGTGGCAGCACCTGCTCCAGTTGTGACTGCCACCAGTAGCCAGGTGTTTGCCCGCAACTACAATGGAATCGCCACTGCTCCAGTGATTGCACCAGTTGCAGCTCCAGTCGTCGCCAAGTATGCTGCTGCTCCTTTGGGCTACGCTTCTCCCTTGACCTACGCTGCACAGCCAGTTCTGTTTTAAGAACTTGTGATCTAACTGAAAATAAAATCAACACTCGAGCTTAACGGAAGCTTAATTTATCTCCGGGTGTACTTGGGCTCTGCTAATTGGATTTACAGCTTCGGCATGAGCGCAGCCCGGGCAACTGGGCCCAGCGTTAGGAATTGTCGTGCAAGTCACGTAAGACGCGTAAAAGTTATTGTCAACACCGGCAGCTGCCGTTTCCATCATCGTCGAGGAGGCGCTGGCACGACGACGCGTGACATTAAAGTGTCCAAAATGTTTGGGTTGAATTTGTTTTTGGAAAAGAATTGTAATTATGTCAAGGTCAGGGGGAAATGCGCAGTGTTAACTTTGCAGCTGAATAAACTTTTCATTATTCATCAAACATGTTAAAGGAATGCAAATATATAATGCACAAACATGATTTATTATTTATTGTAATCGTTATCTGTCTCAGTTGAGATTTATTCACATGTAAAAACATTTGAACCTTTAGTTTGCAGAATAATTGTGGTTAAATAGTTAATGTACGTTGCAAATGACATAATTAAATTAAATAACGAGCAGTCATTAAATTTGGCTAGTTAAAAATGGTATTCTTATGATCTCCAAGTACCGATTTATTTTTTTCACCTTCTTGCAACACTATCATTTTAATAGATCTGAAAGGGGTTAAACTAAATATTTACAAGTAAACAACATATTCATTTGGAATATATTAAAATGGTTCATTTTCCATTGCTTGAACGATGATGTGATCAGATTTCGCGTATATATTTCTGTATTATTCACTCGAAATAAATAAATTGAACAGTTGTTTGTCTGTATAGTAAGTTTGTTATTTGATAGAGTATTTACAAATATTTGTACAAATAAGATCACATATTTTGCTTAAACTAAAATTGGTGCTGGTGCCGCGGCATAACCGAGTGGTGCATGGTAAGCGAGCGGTGCAGCCAGTTGTGGAGCAGCATACTTAGTGACGAGAGGTGCGGCGAGGGGCACTGATGAGTACTTGGCGATGACAGGCGCCGCAACGGGATGGACGAAGGCTGGAGTCGCGAGAGGAGTTGTAATGTGAGCAACAGGCACTGAAGCTGCTGCAATTATGGGAGCAGCAGCGATGCCATTGAAGTTCCTGGCCACCACCTGACTGCTTGTAGCAGTCACCACAGCAGGAGCAGGTGCAGCAATGACAGCAGCAGGCGCAGCCAGTGAAGCGTGCAGCAGACCAGGCTTGGCGGCGACGCAGGCAATCAGAGCGCAGACAATGGTGATCTGGACAGCCAATAGAAGGAAATAAGTGTCAAAATATTACCCTATTCGCCCGGTTGGGACAGTTAAAGTGCGAACACTTACGTATTTAAACATGTTGAGGAGATTTTGTGGGATTGCTTTTTGGAGTTGTCACTTGAAAAGCGAAACTGTCTTTGATGACATGTCTCGTTTTCGATTTATTTTTATAACAAATCAAAACGAACGTGACGGACACGCAATAGAAAACGAAAACAGAAAAAGGTGATGAAAAAAAGCGAGAAATTAGCATGCAAAGCGCAGAGAAAAAATAAAACAAAGCATAAAAAGAAAATAACAACTCGTTGGACTAACTGTAACGGTTATATGTACGAAGATTGAATGGATGAGACTATTTTATGACGAGCTTCGTGGTGAGTTCTCATCAGAAATTTTGAGGCTGCCACTGAGATTGCAATGTTGCAAATCTTTTCGATGTATCTGATTGATTTAAAGTGATGCCAATTCATTTGCAATGTTGCCCATTGTATCGATATATCTGAATATTTTAAGATAGTGCTCGAACTAATGTAATTTAGAACATTTATTTTAAACTTGTATTACATTGTAACACGTGAAGATTTATAGTAATTTAATTGACAATCAAGTGCCTGAAAAAGCTTCTATTGTATTTTTATTGTGCAATTCTTATTCAACTCTTGCTATTTGCAAAAATGGTGATTCTCTCAGAAAGTTAATTTTGTTTGTTTTTCGTCGCCAATTTAACATGTGCATAAAAGTATCCAGGTCCACGCGCCAAATGCCAGTCAACCTTAAAATACCTGAAGTAAAACCCAACCTTGACCCAAAAAAGAGTGGTAATCAAAAAATAAAGAAAAAAAAATTATATGCCAACCAGCAAAGTGTCCATTGTGCGGGTGTTCGTTGGTTTTACTGTTTGAATTTTTGGTTGCGAGTGTATATTTGTGTGTGTATGTGTGTTTGTGCTATTTGCTGATCCGAGCGCGGGTGTGAGCAATAATTTTGAGTTCGTTTTGGCTCCCCCTTTGTACGTGCTCAAAATGTTTAATTGCTTGAGTTCCCTGAACTGAACCCAGAGTTGGGGTCAGGTCACAGCCTGCGGCTTCTTGTTGGGAGGTATGGGAGGCTGGTGTGATAAAATATTGCCGATACTTGTTACGTAGTGCCTAAAAGAAGCTGACACAATTCGAAATAAAATTGCAGTATACAAAACGTTAATTACAAATAACAAATAAATCCGTAATCAGAGTTTTTTATGCATAAATTTGCATTTCAATAAAATAAAATGTGCCAGATAAGCAATATTAATTTAATATAATATGCAATATGTACATTAAAGAGCTACTTTTTAAATTGGATGGGTTCTGAATTAAAATTTAAAAGTCACTTTTAAATTTGTTATCAAAATACTGAGTTATATAAGTTTATTTTACAACTCTACTTATGTTTTCTTTGTCTATTCTGTGACGATTCTTTTTTATGAGAAATATATTTTTGAAATTCGTGAACATTCCTCGCATTTTAAACAGTTTTAAAATCTTCAGTGATCAATACATTATGCTGAATATATATACCAATTTTAAAACACCAAATAAATGCAGAAAATCAAAGAAGAAAGAAATGAATGTATACTATCTTTATCTAGGCCAGTAATAACATCATATTGCAAAGTGGGTCACATAGCTTGCAATTGTCAAAGTCCATTTGCTATCAACAATTAAGGTATTTAGCTATTTTGTGCATTTGTTAGTATTGCAAATGCACCAAATACCGTTTCTTGCATTTCGATATTTCTATAAATCGGTTTGTATAATTAGCGTCAATCGAAATTGGCTGCCCTTCGGGTTTTGTCAGCCGCAGCAGTGGGAGACCCTCAAAGACTTTGCTGGAACTGGAACTAAGTACAAGTACGCAAAACCCAACTACCAATTATAATGGGCAGCGTGAGCCACGCAGGGCGCATATTAAGTAGCCACCCAGTAATGCGTCGCCTTCTCGGGTATAAATATGCGAGGCATGGCCACAGCTTGACATCAGTTAGCAATTCGCTTTTAACCAGCTTCAACCAGCAAGTCAATCGACAGTACAACAAATCAAGTCAACATGTTCAAATACGTTAGTATTGTTATGCGAGTGGGTGGCAAATACATATTTTATATATCTAACATATTCCTAACTATTCTCAACAGACCGTCGTCCTCTGCACTCTGATTGCCTGCGTCGCCGGCAAGCCAGGTCTGCTGCACGCTCCATTCGCTGCGCCTGCTGCCGTCCTTGCTGCACCTGCTCCCGTCATTGCTGCACCTGCTCCGGCCGTGGTGACCGCTGCCAGTAGCCAGGTGGTGGCCAGGCAATTCAATGGCATCGCCGCCGCTCCCGTGATTGCACCAGTTGCTCCCGTCGCCGCACCACTCGCAGCTCCATTGATCAGACCAATTGCTGCACCCTTGGCTGCACCAGTCTTCCGCCCAGTGGCACAAGTGGCTGCTCCTTTGGCTATTCGTCCCGTGGCACCAGTTGCTGCTCCTCTGGCTGTCCGTCCAATTGCTGCACCTTTGGCCACACCATTTGCCGCTCCACTGGCAGCTCCCTTTGCGGCACCAATCGCCCATCCTTATGCAGCACCAGTCTTTGGCAGGTACACCGCTCCATTGGCTTATGGCCCAGCTCCACTGAGCTATGCCGCAGCACCCGCATTGTGGTAAGAGTCAAAGTCCCTTAGGGATTAACATCATGTGTGTGTCCAATGACTGATAGCCTTTAATAAAAATTGTTCAACTTGATATAAAAAAATCACAAATCGTCCTCTTTGTTTGTCTAGACCGCAGTATTAGCCATTTCATTGAAGTGCTTTGTGGTATTACATTTGTCCCTCTCACTTTGTAACGGAAATAGAATAAAACAAGTTATATCGATGTTTTTATCGATTAATGTTTGCATGTCCGTTACCAGATGGAGCCAAAACATATTAATTATTGCCCAGCTTAATACGTAACGTTGTTGTGTGAATGTTTTTTGGTAGACCAATTTATTGATTCCTCTGAAAAGTTATTATTAGATAGAATGAATGTATGTCACTCAAATTGGGCGGTGGAAATGTGTCACTTATTTAAGCTAGAATTTTATAAATAACTTTTAAAATATGGTGAAAACAGTTTATATTTAGTTATCTCTTTAGCCGTATTTCAAAACCAATTTAAAACATTGTCATTAAACTCATGACGTGAAGTAATGAACATTACATTTTCGATAAATGCGTTTAAGGGCATTCACTGTTCACCAAAATATTTGCATCAGTTTTTCATTGCTCGTTTTCTTTTCGATTTATTTGGAATGCTGTGCTGCTCGAAAAGAAAACGAGAAAGGGACTGGTGGAGGTGGTAAAGTCAATCGTTTGTGGAGCATTCAGGTCATTTGTGTTTCATTGTCCTTCGTCTTTCACCTACGTACATCTAAAACGAATTATGGCATACATGAGAGTACGTATGTATGTACAATATGTGCAGTTGAGTGTGTGGAAGCTGGACTACGTTCAGCTTCAGGTTAGGGCCGTTTCTCATGCGCTTTTCATCCATATTTGCCATTCATTTGGCAGCGGCAAATAAAGCGAGGGAAACGCGCAGCCAACGACCAATAAATGTCCGAATAATTTCCTGTAGAATTTCTTTGCTTTCTTTTGTGCTTTTCCCTCCATGTACGTGCGTTGGAAAATTTAATTTTAAAGCTAAAACTAATGGTGGGAGAGGAAGAAGAATGCAAAGTAGAAAGCGAAAACTTAAACACCAAAGATAAGCGGCACACACTACGTCTTGCCTTCTTCCTCTCAACCCCCTCTCCATCACTTCTCCTCCACACTCTCAATCGCAGTTAAGAAATTCTCCATGTCGACGTTGGTTGATTTTCAACAGCAGCGCAAACGCAGCAAAGTTTATCCTCAATTAAACTTTTTGTTGTTGCGTAAAATTGCGCCAGAGTTCAGTTTGCTCTATGCTTGTGTGTGTGTGTGATAGGCCATACGTCACATACACATTCAAACATATGTATGCACGAATGTTCCCTTGCTATTTCCAGCCCCATCTTCATTTGTTGGCTTAACTTTTAACTCCACTTGCCTTAATTTTCGCTCAAAGTTTATTGTTGTTTTTGTTGTTGTTGCGTTCGGCACATTTTTGGCAATTTCCGCCCTTGGCAAAACGAAAAAAACACAAAAAAAACGTATATGAACTTCAGAAACCTCCGTCTTCTACCCTCTGACACAGAGAGAGAGACAGAGAAGAGTATGGAGTATTCTTGCTTTAGAACATTTCATTAGCTTTCCTCACATGCGTTTTAATTTGTTGCATCATTGCGTTGTCGACTTCTTCCCTTTTGTAATTGATTTCCCATCAAGTTGCCTTGCAAAGTTTCACTGCACATTAACGTGTAATTGGAAGACTTCGAGAAGGGTTCGAATTACGGCTGCGAGCCATGTGAATTGACTTTTCGAATTCCAAGAAATTCTTTGCCTCAATTAAATTTAAATTATTTATTGCCTGGTACTAGCCTCAATTTAATATTTACTGTATTTTTTCGGCATTAAACATTTTTCTGTTAAATATTTTATGAAAAAACACTTGTACGAGTACTTGTTGAGCAGGAAGAGAAATATATTGATTGTACAATTGAATTTCTGTACAATCGGTTTGTATATTTAGTGTTACAAGTGTTAACAAGTCAAAGCTACTGTTTGGAACAACCATACAATACATACTAAATATATATATGATTTATTATACTACATGTAGTACATAAAGTATGCAATATACATAAATTCAACATTCAACTGTTGGCATAACGCAATTCGCTTAATGTATTTTATTTGAATATTTAAATATTTATTGATTATAATTGTTAAATTTATCTATAAATATACATTTATATAGAAAAGATCTGCAGATAACTGTGCAATATATACATATAAATATATATTTATTTACTGCTATATGTGACCAAGTACAACATATTACATTTAAATTTCAAATCGATGCCCATCTGAGTAACTACAAACAAATTGTCCACAATTTGTCCGTGTCAGTTGAAGTAAGAAAACTAAATATGTTTAAAGCGACCCAATACCACATATACAGATGTACTACCTACCAACCGTAGAGAGCCATAAAAAGTCAACTCTTACCTCAACTGTGCCAGACAAGCGAGTGGCAACGATGACGGCTTCGTTGCGGTTGTTTAGCAGCTTCCTCGCTCGATTTTTTCGTGGAGTTATTGGACTTCTCGGGCGCCAAAGTTGAAGGCGGATGAATGTGGCAGAAGGGAGACGGGGGCACGTGCGGCGCACTGCTTTTAGCTTTTGCAGCTACAAACACCGCAAAAATTCAGCAGCCTTCTGGCTTTTGATATGACGACATGGAGGAGCATTGCACGGAGCTTGGGACAACGACTACGTGATTTGTTTGCCAGAGCAATTTACATGCCCGGCCATGGATGAGATGACAACAACATGCACATGTCTCTGTGCTGGTATTGGTATTGACTGTTTCTGTATGGGTTTGCCATGTATGTGTGTATGTGTGTGCGGGTGTTGCTAGCACTTTGACATTTGGCACCCGCAGCCAAGGACCCCCGACGAAAAAAAAGAAAAGAGATGGAAAGAGAGGTACGGACAGAGTGAGCAAGAGAGAGATAGAGAGAGAGAGGAGAGACAGAGAGAGAGGAGGAAGTGTAAAAAGGAAATGGTGTGGCGGCGGGGTGCAGTGCGGAGCCAGCGACAATTGGATGTGAAAACAAAAACCGCATTGCTCCACAAAATGTCAATCGACGCGAACGAACACGTCGAACGACGACGACGCACAAAGCTTAATTTCCATTGCGACCGCCAGGTGGCGCTAGTGCACAACTTAATCACCTAATGCAAAGCGACGCGTGTTAAGCGTCTAAATAATGAGCAGACGTCGCTGCCGTTGCCGGAAAATGGCAAACGCTCCGCCAATTTGCATTGCCAGCTAAATGCAATTGACGTGGAACAGACGCCTTTGCGTACGAAGTTGGGGGAGCCGGATGCCGAAGCTGAGCTTAACAATCAGGCCCCAGCGAATAAAGTATTAGTCAACGTGGAAGCGAGAGCGGGACAGCACGGGGGGACAGCTTTATTTAAATGAAACAAAAAAGGCATTGGCCGTGTCTGCATCGTTGCCTGTCAATTGGCATAAGCTGGGAATTTGCGCGGTAAGCCTTTTCATTGGGTAGAAACGGATTATTGCATTGATTTTGCCAGCGCGTATTACGCATACGCCGCGTGTGACAAAGGTGCCAAGCACAAATTTCAACTGCATTTGCTGGCGAATCTTGCCAGGCAACATTTTCTTCGTTCTCAGCTCAGCACAGATTTCCTGCGTCTCCCCCACTCTCTCTCTCTCTCTCTCTCTAACAGCCTGCCTTCTCTTTCCCCCTCTTACACTTGAACAAAAAAAAAGGGAGAAAGTTTTAGTCGAAGTTTGTTTTTGCTGGGCTTGCCAGACGCACAACGGCACTGAAAGGGTTGCCACAAACACACATGTGTGCTGTGCCTGTGTGTGTCTGTATATGCTCTGTGTATGTGAGTATGCGTCGCCTATTTGCTGACACAGCTCCGATCCGCATTTAGTTGCGAAAGCGAAAAATAATTAATTAAGAAGTGCAAATCATAGCAGAATTATGCGGGCTGCCAAATTGAAACTAAAAGTAAATGCCAGCAACAGACGCAACCCGGAAATAAGAAGATATCTCTTCAAGACACAGCGAGGCATTCAAGCACACACACATACATTAATACATATATGCATATACGTGTGTGTACATATGTGAAAGTTGGCTGCAAATCGAACAGCTGTCGGCAGTTCAATTTATCCACTCTTCAAGTAATTAGCACTTTCTGTGCACATAAGAAATGAGTTTGTGGGCTCCTCCTTTGACATATGAAGAAAGTTTTGTATGATAAATGGCTGCAATAGAGATATTTTTAAAGCGTAGATAATGTCAGTTCAAGGCTGCCAGGTATCCCTTTTTCAAAATAGATTGTATACAGATCTTTATCGAGGCTTTTCGATCCGATTTTTTATCATAAAACGAAACATGTTCAAGGAACCAATATTTCAGAAATACTTGTTAATATTGCCATATATCAATTGGGACCATTTTCAACATATAAAAAAAACATTAGATCATTATAGATTGAGCATGAAAAATAACATAAATATACAAATTTATGTTATATTACCTTTCTTTTTTTATAAAAATCTATCCTGTCTTGTTTTTTGTCTTTTTTTACTCTTGTCTATCCGTTTTTCTACCGTTCTTTTCATCTTAATCTATCGTATTTCTGTGAAGGGTAGCTGCATTCCTAGTCTGATAGATATAACTTTTATAGACTTATTTCGTGACAAATGGTTGTCTAGAATCCCATGCTCCCCCTTTTCAGACTATCAATTAAGCCGTAAATCAATATCAAATATATCTGACATATCGACATCTGAGCCGATACTCAGTTAAGTCTTCTTCAACTTAAGCTGTCTTGTTTCGCGACAGCACCAAACTGTCGGCCAAAGTATTCCCACAGTCTGAAGACCGTCCGAGGACAGTCTCTTCGAAAAGTCAGCAACGTGCAATTGTAACTGTCAAGGCTATTTAAGGGCCGCAACCGAAACTCGAACTAGAACTCGAACTAGAACTTGGAACTGAGTGCAACTGCCTGAGCAGTTGTTGGATTCGTCTCTTGCTGCGTCTCGTTGTGGACAAGCAAAACTCAAAACACCTGAGGGCTCCACAGGGTTTGCCTTCTCTACTCTCCTCTTCTCTCCTTTCCTGTCTGTGTATTTAAACTTTTGTAATAATCTACAGCAAATGCGCATCGTCAGCGTCTTTGGCGCTGCAAGGAAGCGGGAAGCGACTCCGCAACAACAAGCAAAGTTCTGGGGCGCCATTTTGCTTTTGCTATTTGTTTTGCGACTTCTGTTGACGTTGTCTACAGTCTTCCTTTCTTTCCCTCTCTCCCTTTCACTCAGTGAGTGTCGCCGGCGGCGCACAAACTTTACCTTTGCCCAAATTTCATTTATAAACATTCCAGGAGAGGGACTGCAAATTGAGTGTTTAATTGCAATGAAGTTGCATTCGCATCTCAGTGGCAGCATATGTAAGCGACATATGCAGCAAGGGCAATTGTTGAGTGGAGAGAGGGGGGAGGGCAGAGCAGCTGGCAAGCACTTGAACTTGGAATGGATGTGCACTTAAGCACCCTAAAGGGCAGAACTTGTCAGGGCTCCTGCTGGAATTACAGGATTAGGGATTTCAGGTATGCAGAACATTTAAACGAGACAAGGATAGAGCACATTTCTGCTAGTTCTTGGAGATGCAATTTAAATAGAAGTAGTGTGATAAATTGGGTGAAACTTAGAAAAAATAGCATTTTTAGAGAAACAAATCATAATGATCAAACTTTCAATAAAATTAGTCACATTTTTTGAATATCTTTTGATATTATAAGTGAATTCTACAGAAATCGATCTAATTATTGATTAATTGATATTTTGAACATCTCTTTCTCGCGTTTCTCCTCTTCACCGAAGACTTTCAATACACATAACCTCTAGGTTTCTTCTTTGATTATTTTCCAGCACATTTCAACCTTAATTTGATGCTGAACTTAATCGCAGTCTGAGTACCAGATAGCGCAATATAAATAAACGTAAATGCTGCGCCTCATCAAAGGCCATTCGGAGGCGTTAAATGACAGTTGAGCTGAACTCTCACTGAATCTGTCACCTGGCAGAGCTCTCCTGTGATCTCTGAATCTGCTTATTGCCCGCCTGCTCATGCCGTGCCAGGTTTCCATTTGATTGTCGCACGGAGTTGGAGAGGTAGTTGGAGCCTCTCGTCGAGGCCTGTCTGAGGCAATCGCTTCACTAACGTTCTTATGACGCAAAGCGTCAAAAGTAATTTGCATTTAGCAAATATTTGTTGACACCCGCGCGCCAATCCTCTCTGCACCCTGCGCCCCCTCTCGGGGTAGTCCTGCTCTCTGTGGGCTTCTCTTTTGGTGTGGGTAACATCAAAGCCTCGTGCCGCCATGCGTGTCAAAGGCGTTGGCATAGCTTTAACTGTAACTCGCTTACCGTTACCGCCTGTCAGCCGATCCCGAGCAATTTTCAGCATTTGGAAAACAATTTTTTTCTGCCGTTAGCGCCCTCTGGCGTTTGGCCACAGTTGCTAACGCATCTTGACGTGGCTAAAATGAGTTTCAGCCCGCGTTTTGTCCATTGCTCCTGGCACAGCTGCGTTGTCGGTCTCGGCCTGAGCTAATTTCTTGATGGATTCGGCTGCTCTTATTTTTCATCTCCTGCCTTGAAGGCCTGCGCATTTTTCTGGGCTTTTAACTTTTGAAGGTGTCAGTCTGTGGCTGCAAGCTGTCGCTGTCTGTCTGAAGATAGCTGAAGCTTTCTCATTATAAGTATGTTCGCCTCTAAACAAGTTCAGGTGTAACATACTCCTAACCTGCCCCAACTCGCTAAGTGAACTCTGCAACTTCAATTGTGGCGCCTTTGTTTTTTTGTGCTGCGTGTTTCTGACTGTGGCAATGGCAAGTTTTGTGTGTGATTTTTAAGCCATCAATGGAACTGTTGCCGTTGCAACTCTCGGGCACAAAGCAATGCCACTTGCTGTTGTTGTTGCTGCTGTTGTTGTTGTCGTCGCTGTTGTTGCCGTTTGTTTGCATTGAATTTTTCAAATCGTCCACCGAGCAAGCATTTGCCAAAGCTGCCGCTGCCGCTATTTCAGTTGCTTTTTCGCTTTGCTTCCGTGCATTTTGTTGCATTGTTGCAGGCAAGGTGACTGAGCGAGGGTTGCTGCATAGGTTGTTAATTTAAGGAGATAACAAACATACATTTCAATCACTGTATGTTATCATCTAAGTTGATAACTATTGTAGATAACATTTTTTATATGGTTTCAATGTCTAAATGTTCGAAAACTTATTTAAAAATTATTTAATCATAGATATAATAATATTTAATACAAGTTCTAAATAAAACATAGACAACTGTATATTCTTACAGTACAGTATATAACTATGTTAATGGCTTAAAAACCTTTCCTGTTTGTATATTCATCATTCAATTTTCATCCTATATATTAATCTTCAAAAATGTTTTCTCTTACCTCCCTCGTCCCACATAGTGCAGTGGTTTTTCTTTCTTTTTTTTTAGCATTTTTAAGCGAGTTTTGTGGAAAAAAGCTCTTTGTTTTGCTTTCAACGACGTCTGCCGTTCACTCCCGCTGCCTCCCCCTACACAACCAGTTACCACTCGTTGCTTGTTGCCGCTGCACGTGTTCAATAACAATTGTGTTGCATACTTTAGTGCGATGGGGCTGGCATTAAATTTTAAAGGACTTGTGCAACTGTGTGTGTATGTGTGTGTGAGTGTGCAACGTGCGGCCGCGTCAAACGGTTTACAGCAAATCAATTACAGCTAAGAAGTTTTGCAGCGCTAATTGCAAGCGGCTCTTCCTCTTGCCGAGCAACTCTTTGTCGGACTTTGCCGGGCACTTTGTTGACTTTGCGCAAGCAGCCAAAAACTGAGAATGAAAATAAAATAAGTCGTAGATGAACGTTGGACGGACCGGCCGAGGAACTGCTTTGTGACTTGGCCAAAATACTGGGGCTTTATCATGAGCGCTTTGTGAGACGATTCTCTCTAGTTCTGGCTCTGTCCGAGGGGGAGTGGGCACTGCCGGGCCACGTCTGCATTGCGCACTTCTTGCTGCAGTCGAAATTAATGTGCTGGCCTTTTAATTACACGACAAATAAGCAAACAGCCGAAAAACTTTTCACTAGTTACTCGAAGAGAAGTCGTCCTCGCAAGAAGTTTATCGACTGCTTCAAAGGATCTGCTGCGACTGGAAACTGCACTAATTATGTGAGTCGATCGAAATTTATATTGCTAAATTTATATATTTTTGTTTAGATATATTTTTAGAAAACGGTTTAATGCATCGACGAACCCATAATTCGATTGCGTAATGATTTACTGCAGCGCATTTCATAATAAAATTCAATGCACATAAATTATATTTATTTTCAATGCATTTTTACGAAATTCGTAGACTAGAAAATATTGAAAAAATAAATAAAATTATTTTCATTTTATATAATTGTGAAAATATTTCCATACATATTTTTATTATTATTATTTTATTTGCTTTAAATGGGTTTCTAGTTTTTTTAATTGTTTTAAATTTAAATCGTTTGTTTATTTTATTTTTAGTCTAGTAAAAACATGTTTTGTTTTTTTTATAAGAAAAACCTTTCAGCGATAAATTCATACAAATTTAGTTTCTGCTGCAAACTAGTTGGCAACCCTGTTGGCTGCGGTCTTCTGTATTAGTTTCTGTGAGTTAGGATGTGAGTGTGTGTTGGTGTCTGTGTGTTCTCGTGTCTGCTGTGCGGCAGGCAATTAATTTGGCTTTGAGTGAGTTTGGCTTGATGAAATATCGTTGCATGCTTTTAGGCGCATGTTGACAAATTGACAAAAACGACTGCGATGCGGTTTTTCAATTGCCGAAAGTTGTGTAAGACTCGGTTTGTACTTATGCCCATATACAAATATATTTAAATATATGAAGAGAACTGTATACTATATATACAGCATGGCCAACTGCTTAATCAGCTTTATTTGCATTGATAGCGTTGCATTTTTTCACGGCTCTGCGAAGTTAAACAAAGCGCAGCGAGTAAAGAGGAAACCAGCACAGCGTAAAATGCATTAAAAGCGTGGCAAACAAGCGGACGGACAGTTTGTCGGACAGACATCGGCGACGAGTCGCTGTGCTCTGCCCTTGCCTTGCCGCGACATGCCGCGCCATGCCCCTGGCTGCTGACGTCTGACTCTCCCAATGGAAAGTTTAACTCTGGAGCCCATCGACGCTCTCGGGGCGCATTCAAAAGTTATGCATTTTCAAGTGTCTGACTGGGGTCTGGTCCAGTCGGGTCGTGTCTGAAGGAGCGAGAGAGCGAGAGGCAGCTGCCCGCCAGCCGCCCGCTGTTTACAGAGCTACTTAATCGAAGTGCTGCCAATGCCACCGCTGGCGGAGTACCGTGCATCCTGCAGCTTGTCCTGTGTCCACATTAAAAGCAAAAATGTTTTTCTCGCCTCGCTCCTCCACTTTGCATTTTGCCCTGGTCGCTTTCTCTCTTTCGTTTTTGTTATTTTCTCTCGTTGGCCTCAAATTTTTTGTTTGCATTCTGTTTGCATCCGATTTTCATTAATGGTCTTAACATAAAAATACAATTTGCTGACGTTTAACTGGTTTGTCCGGCTTTTAATAAATTTTTAAGCGTTGTTTGATTTCATTTTTTGCGCCACATCTTCGAAGGAAAGGAGTTGAAATGCCCTACGGGTTATGCATTGAAAAAACGCTCCAATGTGATATGTAAATATTGATTATTAATACATAATTGTAATTATAGTAAATAATATTAAAAATAATATTTGTCAGAAATATTTACAGTTAATCCAATATGGAATATTTGAAGCAGTCTGTCTATCAATATCAGCGTGGGAGTATTTTAGGTAGTATCTACTTTATTATTTAAGCTTCATTGTCTCTCTCTAACCTCAAAAGTGAAAATCCATTCCATTTGCGTATTTATCTCGCACCCATTTTTCAGCTTTCTCCTGGTTTCATCAGCTATAACTATAAAGATCGGTTGAGTAGGTTTAATTAGTTGAGTACGCTGTCAACTGACGATATTAATTCGATTAACTCCAGACTTGATGGCCAGCTTGGCCTCCCTGCCTCCTTCCTGTTTGTAGCCTGTCGTCTGCGTTGACAAGTGCAGTTAGGGGCGCTCCCCCAATTTGGCCTCGAGTGCTGATCCAAAGTGTTGCAGCAATAAAGCAAAACACAACTCAAATTGCCCAACAACAACAGTACAACCCCAAAGCAGTCCGCACAATTCAACGCCCTTTGCAGCCGCTGCTTTTCATTTAATTGCGGTTGACTTTTGGGGCTTTGACAGACAGACTGTTGGACTTGCGGACGAGCGGACAAGCAGAAGAACAGACTGAGAGACAGGCGCACACGCTGGCATCGCATTGGGAGCGGAGTGAATCGCAACTCATACTCCGGCACGAACTCAATTGGCAACGAAATGCCAATCATCAATCAAGGTGATTTGTTTCAATGCCCCAGCCACAGATTTCACGCTGTTGTGACTGCAGATGGACATGGAGTCCAGGCGGCAATCGATTCAGTTGGAGCTGGAGCTGGTGTTGGAGGAGTCTCGTGTTCCCCAGTTTCCTGCTGATCAACCTGCTTGCCACATGTGGCCAATCACATGCATACACTTCAATTGGTGCGGTTGCTGTTCCCCTCTCCTCCTCCACGCTGCTTTCACTTCCTCGAAAGCTGGAGCTGCTTCTGTTGTTGTTCATCAATGAATTCAATCACGAAAATTTTGCGCCAACCCTCGCCACCCTTTGGCAGCCACAATGCTCCAATTCTCAATCGCTTCGCTTCAATCCTTGCATATTCATGAGCGCTGCTGCCGCCTGTTTGAGTTACTGACGTCGCTTTGATTTAATTGCCCTGATTTTGTCTATATAATTTATTTTAACCCACGTCGCGGCCACAAAAACAGAATTACCATTTCAACTATGCGCCCAAAATAAAAGTTTCCGCCGATTCGGTCAGTTTCGTTTGGCTTGTAGTTATTTTTGAATTTTGAATTGTTGTCTTCGTTTCACATTTCTGGCATTTCTGGACCCTGCAAATATTTAGTATAATTTACCCATGAGTGCGCCACGCTGAAGTTGTCGCTGTGATTTTGTTTTATGTTGCGTGGTTATTATCGCAGTACCTACGATGGGTATATTGGCTTAGTGTCTGAGAATTAATTTCGTATTTAGTATTTTCCAGCACAATGTGTACATGTATCAAGGATTTCGCAGATAAAGTTCGAGTGCAGCTAACAAGGAAATTAGTTTCATTATGCGCTTAAAAGAATGCTACAGAAATTACAAGTAATAAGATGTTAAGAATTTGACCTGTTTTCATTGTTAAAGGTGACTAAACCTTATTTAATCGAATTATGCATCCATTTATATATATTCCCGTTTGTAAATAGTTTTAAGCACAGGGTATATATCAATCGATCACTATGTTAATTTATTCTTTTGCATTTTGCTTCATCTTGCGTGGTACAAAAATTGCAGAAATATTTCATTTTTGTCGCGTCGTTGTCGTAGTTCAGCGTTCCCAACGTCTGTGACCCTTCGTGTCGCAAACCGCAGCCACATTTTTTTCCAACGCTTTAAACAATTTTTTCTTTAATATTTCGTTGTCGCCATTTTGTGCATGCCTTGGCAAGGACAAGTCGCTGCCGCAGCCACAGCCGAAGCCGCAAGTCCTGAGGCAACATATTCAGCCCACTGCTCGTTTGCCACTGCGTTTCGCACGCTCGTTGTCCGCAGTTTTATTTTGTACTTTTTTACTTTTATAAATTCCAAAGAGGTGTGCGCATAAATTTTTGGTGCCTGTGCCCTGCAGCCAACACTTATGCACGCGGGGGCGACTGGCAGAGGCAGAGGCAGCGACTGGTTGAGGGGATCCCTCAACTACGGCGTCAGTTCCAGCTTTTTGTAGTTGCTTAAAATATTTGCCGAAAAAGGAGAAACATAGAAGGGAGAGTCTCGAGGTAAACTCATTTTAAAGTCAGACTGATTGTAATTTAATTTGGCTCCCCGCTCCCAGCTTCAGCGCATTCTCAACCTTTATCTCCTGTCCCAGTCTCTTGTTCCATCCCCTGTTCACCTTCCGGCTCCCCATCGTTGGTGCCCATTACCGATTTTGGTTATTTCATTTTCCAGGCGACTTCAAATGTCATTTCCTTTAGCTACCTGCCATCCTTTCTGCCGTCTGCTTGCTGCCTTGTGATTTGTGACCTGAGTAATCGTAATCGCGCTTTATCTATTAGTTACATTGCCGCCTTCATTTTGCCGTTCCTTCGGCTTCCGATTCGGCTTCGGGTTGAGCTCAGCTGGTTGTTGTTGCTGGCGCTTTCTAGTCGTCGGCTTTAATGAAATTTACTCGGGTTGCCGTTCCTATTTACTTTGTGGCACAAAATTAATAAAGACGAGGTGCACAGCAATGGCACCGTCACCGGCACCAGCAGCAGCAGAAAAGGCAAACGAGAAGAAGGCAAAGCCAAGTGGAAACTTAATCCCCAAGGAAATTATGTGAAAAATGTGCGTGGCCTGTCCACCCACCCAGCTAACATAATCTCATGATGCTGCCCAGGCTGGAAGGAGATGGGAGGTATGATTTGAGTTGCCGGTTAGTTTGAACCTTTCCTTATTCTAAGTTGTTAAGCGGCGCATAGCTGTAAATATTTTCCGCAACGAACAGCGTATGGTCGAGAAAAAAACCAAAGAGATTCGAAGAAAACAGCCAAACAGCAAAATTCCAACAGGCTGACCCCTTTTTTTTATTTTATTTGTATTTAACCGGACTATTCCGGCTTTCACTCCCTCTGCTGCAACTTTAAACTGCGCAATTATTATTAAGTGTTTGCTAGTCGCTGGATAAGGGGAGGGGCAAAGGGAAATAGTCAATTAGTCAGAGTGCTGCATGTAGTATTAGATTCCTTGCAATTTAACAGCAAATTAAGTTACGAAAACCAAAAACAGTGGAAGGCAAAGAATGATGAAATATGAAAATATGAATTTAGTCAGATCATATTCCTGATTGACAGCTGAAAGCAAAGTTAAAGGTTTATAGGATATTTCTTGAGAATTTTCCGCAACAAGTTATAGATTAATTCTTTCAACTTTACCGTAGAGTATTAAAAGCAGTTTGTATTTATTTATTATGAGACCCCTGATCCCGCAATTTAGCTGCGCCGCTGTTCGCAGCATCCGTTTTTAAAGCTTTGTGGCTGTGTTTTTTTTATTTTGGCCTGTTTGGGTTTGGGTTTTCTGGAATAATAACCAAAAGGTTGCTGGCAATTCGGTTAAATTTGCATGACTCCCTTTGTTCTTTGTAGATTGGGTGAATGAGGACGGTTAATTTTCGACTTTCCTACCCTCCGCCCGCCCGCACAGGAGTATGAGTTATATGCGAGAGGGCACTAAGGGAAGGAGAGAGGAGAAACTTAATGTCTGCAAGTTGCATAATGTGGAGAAATAGCCGTTAATCTGCACGTGCCCAACAGCGTTACGTTACGTAGCGGACAGAACGGGGGGCGGGCGTACAGGCGGATGGGTCGAGCGACCGATCCGCCTTTGAGTCGGGGCCCATAATGAGCACAATTGTCTTTTGCCTTTGTGGACGCACTCGGCCAAAGTGTCAATTACAGACATCGAAAAGGGGCGAACAGGAAACAGAGAGCAACAGCACAGTAAGGTGGCAAGGGAGTGCGGGAGTGCTGTGAGGTGAAGGCGGAGTGAAACAAGTTGTACAGCACACGCAGGAGCGCTGAGCAGGAGCTGCCTGTAACACGCTGGCTGTCGCATAATGCTTATGTAATTGTCAGCTCGTTGTTTGGCACAAGGATAATATCGTAATTAGTCCGAACACGGACAGTTAATTAGTTGCATAATCCCAAAACAAGCACAAACGACACATGCTCAAAATAATTAATAAATAGTGAGCTAGAAATATGTAAACTCAAGAAACGAGAGAATAAGAAAAACACGGAATACAAAACTGAACAACCGAACGAGATTCATCAGAGTTTAATCAGAGGAAGGATTCTCATTTGGCAGATATTGTAAATGAGTTAATACTGTTGAACTATTAAACTACAAAAATATTATTACACAACACTAAATATAACGATGAAGTACTTGTTGTTAGTAAGAACATCACACTCTAAGTTTCTTGCTTTTTTCTCTTTTTTCGAATATTTGATCGAGTGTAGATGTGATGCTAGTGTTGCAAGCTTAAAATATATACAATTTATAAAATATTTAAGCATAAACTAAACGTGTTTAATGTATCACTAATGTTTATACCAGTTATTCTACAATTTCATTTAAGCTTTTGATTGAATTTTACTCCGATATGTTTAGGCGAAACTGCTTATTTTCTTGGTGAAACTAGATTTTTAGCTACTGTCATTGTCTTCTGCTGAACTGTTTGAAAGTTTACACAGAGTTTTGGTCGCCCTTCGTTTTATCGTTAATGTCAGACATGTCTGTTTGGCAATTCCAATCAGAAAAGCAATGATTAGCTCAGTGCTCTAGCTGGATATTCAATCACAATGGCCCAAGACACAAGTGTTTACAAGTCCCATACACACACACATACACACACAAACGTACACAGAGAGACAGGCACAATTTGTCTAATCTGTGAATGGACAGTTTGCAGTCTTGAGCTGCCTCCTGGCTGGGATTGTGTTGTGTCGTTCGCTCACCTGTTCGCATCGATGGGGCCTTTATTTAATTTTAATTACATGAATTTAAATTGTGCATTACGATTGGCCCCACTGGCCACGCTGTGTAAGGCCAGCTCAAATCAGGCGTATGATAAATTGATTGCAAATGTATACACAGACAAAGGCAGACATACATATACACATGCGTATTTGCAGGTGTATGTGTATGTATAGTAAATGTCTGGCATTTATTGCAATGAAATTGTTTTCCTTAAATTATGTTTAATTAAATTATTTGTCTACCCGTAAGGTACTCATCATGATTTTAACACTTTCAATTGTCAGCTCCAATGAATCTGTCATAACTTATGTACTTAGGCGCATATAAACATACATATACATATGTATGCACAGTTACTTAATAACCTGGGCAATAAGCTGATTTGACAATTTCCAGAATTATACCTGGAATTGCACCAGAGCTATTGATGCGTAGGGATTGCAAAGAACTGTGTCAGGTGAGTAAATAATTGAGATTATTTATTGAGAATTTAATTGGGTTATTGCACTGTATCAAGTGTTGGTTGTCAACTGCATTTACGAGTTGCTTTTTTTTCATTGTTTAGAATTTAGTTTACCTGTATTTATGAGCTTGATTGATTTGCGAAGAACAACAGAGTTCTCGTTCTTGAAAAACATTATTTAAATTGTAATTTTAGCTTTGCAGCAGATTATTAATTAAATTCTCTGAGCAACAGAAGAACGTTTTCCCTTTAAGCTTCTTTTATGGAAATAATTTAATGTTTCTGTTCCCACAATTCGCTTGTGGGTAATTTATTTTTGCCTGCAGGGACGGTGGGTAAATTCAACTTTAATTGGCTGCGCAGTAGTGAGAGATTTAAGCCTTTGATTCGATTAGAGTTTCGTTTGTTTTATAAATGACATTTGCTTCAAAAATAAAAAGGGACACTGTTTTATATATTGTATTCAAACTTATATTATATTGAAAGTTATATATAGTACACTGCAGGGTATCGAGAATCCCATCACAGTTCAATTAACTCGCGTATTCTTGATTCGGGTCTGTTTCTGTTGTTCTCAAAAAACCAGGAATCAGCCGCAGAGCAACGCCAGCGACAACCGCCGAAACATTTCAAAGACAAGCCTGCAGTTACAATAACAGCAACAACAACAGGAGGAAGAGCAACAACAATAACAAATACAAGAACAACGACGGATTAACGCTGAAACCTGTAACTGAATGACCACACAGACACAGACGGCTGAAGAGAGCTGTGGCATGTGCGGATGATGTGGGTGGTGACGGGGTGGTAGGGGCAGCCACATGTCAGAGACATTATGGAATCATGAACTTACTGTCGTTGTACAGCTTGTTGTGGGGTAGTGTGAGTATGTGTGTGAGAGTGTGTGGTGTGTGTGCGGTGTACCTGTGTGAAGTGAACTCCATTTTGGCTATAGTTGTGGCTGCGTCAACGATTTGTGGTCGAGTACAACATACCCACATACACACACAGGCATTCACACACACACCTACACGCACCAATACGTTTGCCCATTTCAATCATCAATCAAAGTGTTTTGTTACGACTTTCATACGTCATGTTCGCCTCCCCAAAGTCCTCCCGTACCTTGTGTTGTCTCTGTCGATGTGCCTGTTCGTCTGTCTCTCTGTCTGTCTGTGTGGGACAGTGGTGTGAGAGGGGGTGCATGTGTGTTCTGCGTAGGTGTGACTGTGACACAAGTCGACATTTATGGTGTCGACAACGACAGCAGCAACGTGAAGGATTCCCCATCATCCAATGGGAGCCAGCCAGCTTGCCTGCCTGCCTGCCAGGCTGACAATCAATCACACGGCCCAATTCAATTCTCAGTGCCGTCATTTTCAATTTCATTCCGTTTCGTTTTGCTAAATATTTATGAGTACACAAAGCGAACAAATGCCTATAGTAACCTCCGATACCCCCTACCCTACTCTCTTTTATATCTTTCCCCCACTATTTGTATCTCTAATGAGGCATAATTAAAAAACATTAAATTTCTCGACAAATTCGAGTGTGCGTGAGTGATGGAGCACGCGAGTGTGTGTGTGTGTGTAAACCTCATTGAATCGAATCAATCAAGTATCTTTTATCGACTTTGCTGTGTGGGCGTGGCACTTAACGAACTTAAATAACAAACTTAAGTTTCAATTTTCAGGCTTATGCTGCGTATGCCGCAGTTAGCCCCTCAGTTTGTTGTTGTTGTTGTTGATTGTTGCTTAAACTTTTCACTCCACCCATCGATACTTTTCCCCCCTTTCCTTCTGCCAGTTGTTTAAGGGATTAGGCCTCATTGTAAAAAAGGCTTTTGTGCGCTTTTTGATTTATAGATATTGGATCACACAGGGTCCATGCCAACGACAAGTAGCTCCCTCCCTCTCCCCCGCCAGTCTATATATATTGTTTCCTTGTTTTCACTGGAAATTGATGGGATACGTTAGCTATTTGGGGCAGTTTGATACGCAAGATATTATTTCTTGAGTCAGTCTATATATCTGTATATCTTTATTATAAAATTGTTTAAAAAATGTGTGTTCAAATAAAGTTCAATCAAGAATAACAGCGGGTGTTTAACTTCTTATGTTACCCTTCAGCTATTTTTGTAATGTAAAGGATACGAATTATATAAAAATATACGCCAACATATTTTATTTATTTATAGTCGAACTATGGTCAGTCGACTGTTTAAAAGTAAAAACAATTAATAATTATAATTTAAGTTTTAAATTTAAATATTAAACTAAGAATAATTTTAAGTTAAAAGTATTATCTTAACTGTGAAAAAAAGGAATTATTTGAATTGAATGAATCGTACCGATGTCGTTATACGGTATCCAGATTTGGGGAATTGCACCCAAATCTAATTATAACGTATCCAGGTGATGCAAAATCGCACACTACGACAAATATCCAACTGTCTTTGGTATGTACGTAATTCCACACTCCATAAAGATCTCAATCTTCACACAGTTGAGGCACAAATTGGGAGACACACGAGTCGATACAGTGACAGATTACTGAGTCATAGCAGTCTTCTTGCAAGACGTCTTATCCCCGCTCGACCTCTGAACCGACTCAAACGGCAAGGCTTTGCCAAGACAATTGGACAACAGTAACAACTTTTCAGTAATGTTCTTACTTCACTCAATTTGATATGGTGTTTGGTAATTCTTAGGAATATTTCTCCATCCTGTGATGTTAAGATATAATATTATGATGTATGGATTCTTCACTTAATAAATATAATAAAAAAAAAAAAATTTAAAAAAAATTGAATTGAATTGAAACTGGGATAAAAAGAAAAGAGCGATCCAACTTTTGAACATTATTTCTCCTAAAATTATTTTATTTGTATTCTATTTATTTATTGCCGACTTTAAACAGTCGACTCAAAAGGTATAATATGTAATATTACTCTACATATATTTATTTGTAATCAGTATATTCCATATTAAAGGGTATTTGTGAAGTCGTCAGCCAGTTTTGAAGTTGGCTGCTTGTTTTGTGTCGAGTGGTTGCGCCTTTGCCGCATACTTTTAGGCGCGTCTGGACTTGTTTACAGTCAAACGCCCCGACCAGGCCGCCGCACGGCAATCGACGGGGGCAGCCAGAGCAGCCGCACAATTTGCTCGCAGTTTTTGTATCTTTTGCTGGGTCTGTTGTCCGTCTCAGTGTCCGCCAGTTTGCCCGTCCGTCTCTACTGCTTTTCGTCTGTTTGTCTGTTTGTTTCTGCTTCTGTTTCACTGTTTTGTGTTCGGGTAAAAACTTTGTGCACTGATTGCAAACTTGTTTCAATTGTTTCGTAACCGAATGCGTGGCAAGGAAGGGGCGGAGGGAAGAGGGGAATCTGCTGGAGGGGGCACCGCATTCGCATGCGATTCAGATGCGGATTCAGTTCATGCCATGCCAAAGTCAAGGCAAAGCGTGTGCACAAATGGCCAAAAGCTCAGACTGAAGCGGCCAAGAGCGGCCCCACTTGCATATTTCTGTTTCTTCTTCAGCTTCTTCTTCTGTTTCTGTTTCTGTGGCTTAGTTTCCGTTTCCAAACCAAACGAACAGCATAAAAACCTATTGAAAATTTGCATACGAAAATGAAATTCAAATGCGTTCTGTTTTCTCTACGCGCATTCTCTGTGCCTCACTCTTTCTCACTGTCCACTTGGCAATCAGCGAGGCTGGTAACTCTAGGACAAACTTTCGATTGCCACACAACTTTAATAAACTCTCGGCTATATAGTAGAGGCATGTTTATTTATAGCATGACATAACTTGGATGGGGTTTTTTCCCTCAAATGAGTGAATAATTTTCATTTCAAACGTTTTTACGAATTCTTCATTTCTTTTTCTCCGTTGGCACCTCAAACGACTGCACTCCCTAAGTGATTTCTCATTGAGCACTTTACGTAACTTTGTAATGCAAATCGTTTGGCTCTCTTTCCATCTGCTGTCTGGAGATTGTTTCTCTCTCTTCATATCCTTCCCTTGTCCTTTATCTTTGTCTGTCCGTGTTTCTGTCTTTCATTGATTGCTGCTATCACTTTTTGTCTGCCTGCCTTGCCCGGTTTACAGCATCTCTAGTCAAGCCAATAAAATGCAAATTGTTTGCGGCGTAAACAGAACGTTTTTAATAAAGGCAAATTCTGGCGATGGAAGCGTGTCAAAGAGGGGGTATTAATCGTATAAAGTATGTGTTTAGAAATCAATGATTTGTTATTTATTGAAATATATACTTAAAGGAAGAGTATATCGTACTATAATGTACATTCATTACTTTACATATATCATCCTCAGTTCCCAGCAAATACTTCACTTATCAATAACTTTTATAGTAATCTCTTTGATGGAAACTCCCTTAAACCACAATTATACTATCTGTTTATCATTAAATTCCCATCGACTGTCTCTCTGTATCACATACATAATATTAATCTAACCATCTCTAACCACTTAGAGTCACTTACAATTGATATAACCATTGCTCAAGCATTCCTCAATTTAATTCCTTGTCACGCTTTCTTCACTAATTCGCAATCATCGCATCTATTATCGCATTCATTTAATGCCAAGCTGTTGAATTTTGATGGCTTTTAATTGTCTTAAGCAACCCAATCACTGCAGCTGCCCACGCAACCCTTCACCCATTTCCACTTTCCCCATTCCTCTGCCGTCGTTCAAAGTCATTCGTGGATAGTCAGCACAATAGTTTTGAATTCCACTTTGTGCTGACTACGGACTGCCAGCTGACCCACTTATTGGTCACTTCTGGACTCTGTTCGCCCTGCTTCCGCTACGGCTTGCAGCCACTTGACTAAACAGCACTCAAATTTGATTTTGATTTATGCTACCCGCAAATACGAGAGAGAAACCCAATCTCCCAGCTAACGTCCTGCCCTTCCCTGCACTGGGAGCCATCCACAACGATTTGAGCTCATAACTTTGGCATCTATCGGCCGCTTTCATATTTACATGCTGCTTACACGCGCATTGGCGTGTAACGGAAATTGAGTATCACGGAGCACTCATGAAAGGGTTGGCCAAATGGACCGATCCCTGGGCCCCACTATCAGCCCCCTCCCTTGCCTGTGTCAGCCCGGTTCTCTGTTCCGGTCCAACAATTGAAAGCTTAGTTTTTTTGGTATTTTCTTTTTGTTTCGTTCAGCCTTTGCCAAGACAGCTTCAAACATCCTCAGTTGGAACCGGTTCCAGGTCTGCTCTCAAACACACTCTCAATAGAAAAACACAATTTTCGCAATCTTTGCTTATCTTTTCATCTCTATCGTTGCATGTCCGTTGTTATTGTTGTTTCTGTAGTTGTTGTAGAAAGCTAAAGCTGCCATAAAGAGTTGCAGTTGGGGGCGAACAACTCTCCGTTTGCCCCTCATCAGGCGTCTTTGTTTGCCGGCATGCTCGGTAATATCAAGTTGGGGCATAAGCACACGACTGGCTGTTTATAACAAGGGGTGTTTGAAAGGTTTCCAATTGAATTTTGAATTATTATTATATTATATTTATGACCAACTGAGATATACATCGAATAAACCTCAAGGATTTCGAGCGATTAAAATTAATGCTGTTTTAATTTATAATATATTCATTTTTTAGCCATTTATTTATAATTAAATAATTTTCGCTTCTTTAAAATTTCTTTAAGTTGACTTGACAATTGTCTTTGCGCCTCTTCGACTAAGCTTCGGTTGCGTTGATCGATCTATCAGCTTATCGCCCCACTTTCGATAACAAATTCATTAAATGTAAAGATTAGTGTTGAGTAAGTTCCAAATATCGGATATATACAAAGCATGGCCACTAAGCAAATAAAATTTGTGACTTAAATAATAAATGAATTTGTTATAAACAAAGCTAATCAGTGGTCAACAATATTGAAAAGTTGATGGACCCATCGATGATTAATGTAATTGGTATAATTTCAAATAACCTTTATTCAAATTCTTATTGTTATTCTCTTTAGTTTCCGACTTAAATAAAGTTCATTAACTATTACTATTTAACTCCTTCAACAAAATTAGATCCTTGCAATCTTTAATAATTATTCAAACTTACCTCACCGTGTTATCGTCTCCCCTTGCTGCTGTTGTATATTGCTATGCTACGTTTTATTGTTGTCATAATGTGGTGGCTTCTTGTTGCTCTACCCCATCAACTGAGCACACTCCATCTCTCTCCCTCGAGTTCCGCCACCACGCCCCTTGCCGCCTACTCGCTAACAACATGCACTAGTTACTCCTGCTGGGCGACCCGTCTGAATTTTTTATTGCTTAATGTCCAGGCAGCAGCAGGCAGGCAGAGGCCAAAGGCAGAGGCGCATCCCGGAGCCAACCTCGTCTCGACTTTCCGAGTTTACTACTATATTCTACTTCTCCCTCTTCTCTCTTCTCTGCATTTTTACGCTTGTTTAGTATTTTTTCGCTTTGTTTCCTCTTTATGCAACACAAAGGTGTATTCTACCCTTACCCCACTCCCCTTCCCATGCCTTGCATGCATACAATGTTTCTCTGTTGTTGCCCGTTGTTCTTGGCCGTGCTTCTTAGTTCGATGCGTCAAACAGGGATATTCAATTTAAGCTCGATATACTTGCATTTCATATAAGACCCCCTCTTTCCACCTTGCCACATGTGTTATGTTAATGCGATGCTTGTGAAACTTATTGGAAATCAAAGCAATCATACGCCACATTGGCCCAGCGGGCAAAGCACTCGATGCCGCAACCATTTGACTAAACTGTGGAAAAATGTGGTGTGTTTTATTTTAGCTCCAGATTAACTTAAGCTGGTCACAAGTGAACAAAGGGTATGGCATTTTAATTGAATATAAAATGTAATTATGATTCAGTTCTTTCTACTATTTTTATATTTTAAAATATATTTCATTGTTGAGAAACCTTTCAAATATTTCTTTGAGTGCAACCGCTGCATGGGTCAGTCATGAATATGCACTCAAGCAGCGTCAAATCCTGACTGATTGCAACGCATTACGTTTCACATTTTTGGCACTCGATCTTTCTATGCCACGCTCTCTCTCTCTCTCTCTCTCTACTATCTTTCTGCTTTCCACCCCGTCAGCTGCGCGCAGTGTAGCTCCAAACGACAGACAAATCGCTTTGATTGATGCCGTCGGTCCAGTGCATTTGAGCTGCATCCACAGTTAGTTACGTCGGCTACCAGGCTGCCCAGCGGTTTGGTAATTGCTTTTGGGGCGCACCTTAAAGCTGCCTGCTCGCCCGTCCGTCCTTCTTTCCGTTCCATTCCTTTTCGAGTTCAACAATACGCACGCAATTACCGCAGAAAAAGTTCCATGTCCCCGGAGTCCTGTGACGAAAGTTGTCATAGCTGCTGCTGGCGCAAACTTTCGTCTCTAATTGCCCAAGTGGTTTTGCGAGTGGCATCTCACCGTCGCCAAGACGCTACGAAATGGAGCCTTCTTTGCAGCTGCAGCTGCAGAAACTTTTCGTCGAGTGGTTGCCAGCACTGACCCTGTCCCTGGTCCCGCCCTTGCTGCAGCTCTGTCCAAAGACTTGTTGAGCACAAAGTGCACAATCAAAGCTGACCGTTGGCGTTATTAACACAAATGAAAATTGTGCTCATGCGTCCACATGGCAGTTACTTATATTTCAATTTATTAGAAGGCAAAGTTTACAGCCTCCCTTCCCTCCTTCGCTCTCCCCGCTCTGCGAAGTGCTACGACGACTGCTGCCACTTGGCCTAATGAAGTTTTGGATTAGACCAACAAGAGAGCTGCACAGACATGTAAATGCTCGTATATATGCGCATATATCCTCAAAATCTTGCAGCTGCACACGCACACAGAACAGGAGGTCGAGCGAGAGCGGAAGGAGGGGGTGACATATGTGTATGCATTGTGTGGCCTTGTGCGGTTACCTTTCCCTGGGCTGGTCTTAACTTTTGGCGTGCAACATTTAACTTTTGCTCTTTGGGCTAAAAGGTATTTGCGCAAAGTTGCAATGAAATGAATATTCAAATGATATGCCAGGCACTTTAAGGAGGCTTTAATACGCGACGCACCCACACACGCACATTCGTCGGGGTGGCCTTATCAATTGCCGAACTGCCATGAATAATTATCAATGCTCGCAAAGATGTTGACGCCTTTCTGGGCCGATGCGGTAGCTTCAGTCTTCGCTGTGTGGCAAATCAAAATTCCATTAAACTTCTCGGCGTGCCCGCATAATTTCGCAACATTTTGTGGCTGAACTTTACTTTTTGGCACTTTTTACTGTGCTCTGCTTGGCTCTGCGCCGTTCTGCGGTTTTTAATTAAAATTTGTTTGCTTACACAAAGCCGGCAACGTTTCGCTGCCATTTGCCGTTTGCCGTTTGCCATTGTTGTTGGCAGCGGGAGAAGGAAGGGAAGTAGGAGGAGGAGGACTTGGCAGTGGAGGGAGAGACCAGCAGGGTAAGGACCAGAGGTTTCAAATATGTCTGGCCGTCTAATTAGCAGCGCGCATCCACAGCAAAACAACATTACGTATACGCAGCGTGCGCCTTTTAATAATGCCGAAAACATTTTGACAGACAACAGCAGATATAACGAACGACAACGAAGCAGAACAAGGAGCCACAGAGAAAGATAGCAATGTGTGGCGTGGGCGGAGACCAGGATGGAAGGGAGTCAGGTGGGAAAAGGCGTGTTGGCTAATTGAAAAAATATATTTTAATAGCATAATTTTTCGGCGGTTGCGGTTGCGCGACATTCCCACCCTGCCTGCCTGCCTGCCTGCCTACATGCTGCTCCCTTGTGGTTTGTCCTTGATGTAGTCAGGCTCAGGATGCCGCGACCTCATTATTTACCTGGCGCTATCATCTGGCGACAATCGGGGCTAAGATGTCACGTTCGTGCCCTGGCGCAGCAGCGTAGTCAAGATCAAACACTATTCAAATGAAATTTGCTTTTGATTAGACAATTTGTATGCCGAAATCAATGCCGGAAAGTTTAATAAAAGAAATTGCTTTTCGTTGCGCCTATTTGTTGTTGTTGTACTCGGGTGGATTCCCTTTCGAGATGTTTCTTGCTTACAGCTAAATTAAATTAAAAATTCAATGACAAAACATTAACAGCTTCGTCACAGATTGGATTTCAACGCGACTGACTGACAGGCGATTGAACAAATTTCATTTCAGAAATGAAAAAGTACTCGAAGCGAGTGCGATAACTCAAATGGGGCGTCAAAGAAAGCAACAGATGTTTGGACAAGCACTTAGGTGACCCCTTAGTGTCCTCTATAAGAAGACTAGTCAGGGTCTTATTGCTGTGGTTTGGAGATATCTAGGATTTAGTTTGAGTTTTGTCTGAGACTGGTTTGGTAAGCTATGCTACGCTATTCTGCAAATCTGTTGTTCTGTCTAATTATTTTTGTAGTTGTTTCCCTACCATGTTTTCTAAAGTAATGTCATTCTACTTCTTTATACGACTCCTTTGTTATAACTCCTGATATATTCATAAAGTAAGAGATCTGATTTAATTCGGGCATCAATTAGAACCATACTTTCAATTGCCTTTTATTAATTATAAATATGCAAAGTGTGAACCCAATTACGATGATTTCTTGTGAAATATCGAGTGTATATATTGCTGTATGTGGCTGCGTGTTGAACAGGAATGCTAAAGAAAATCATAGACAAACCAAGACGATAAAGCAAGGCGGAAAACTCAGGCAACTCACACAAATGGTTTCTAGATCGATAAACTTTGCAATGAGCAGCACACACACACAATTTGTGTATTGAACTGCCACGCCCCCGCCCGCTGTCTGAATGGTATAGACAATAAATTCGAACAAAAGGCAACAACACATTGGAGACCCGCAGAGAGACCGAGTGAAAGATAGAAACAAAGTGAAAACTGAAACCAAATAACCGAACCCCAACCCGAACACCAACAGGAACCCCAACCAGATCGAGCACACACAAAAAGGCTGCCCCGCTTTGGCTGCGATTTATAAACGAGAATTTCAAATGCCTTTTGGGTGGTCACCCATGCGGCAAATGCTATTGTGGCGGGTGGAGCATGTAGGGCCAGGGAAAGGGGCAGGGGTAGCTGCTCGCACGAAAAAAAGGTATACACAATAAATTGCAGTGAAATTTATTCATCGACGGCAGTTGCAACTTATTTTTGTGCCTGTTAATTGCCGGGCAACCTCTCATCCGTCTGCCTCATCTCTTCTCGCCTCGACGTTGTGCTGCTTCCTTGCCCCTGTGCTCCTGTCGTCAAGCATTGACCCCCAATCGGGTAAGGGACCACTTTGCATACGCAACTGTCAACTTTTGCCATTTTGGCAAACTTCACACCAGGCGACTGCCGGTTGCCAGTTGTCCGTTGCCAGCTTCCAGTTGAGCTCGACTCTCGGGAGTTGCATGCCTCCATCTGCCTCCCTTCCTCTTCCTTTGCCTTCTTGCCCCAGTCCATGCAAATATGTGGGCATCATAAATATTTTCCAGTCCATTGATTTTTGGCCGCTGTGGATGCTGTCGATGTTGATGATGTCGGACGGACATCTACGGCGGCAGCATCAGCCGCATCTGATGCGTGTGCACTCGACTGCGTTCCATAAGGCAAATTCGCCATAATTTCAACCACATTAGTGGATTATGGGCTCTTCAAAATACTGATAACACAAGCTAAGCAGCTAATTAAACTGTCATCTTATTTTAAATAAGTACAGTAAGGCTATAACTTTATCTTTGTTGTGTGGAAATTTTAAGAGAGCACTCAAATAGTTATATTGTAGAGGAATTGGAAAGAAATGCTGTCACAAATATTTCAAATTTCCCCTGTCATATTAGTCTATTGTTGTCAATTCTGACTAGACTGTTGATGAATTGCATACGCAAATAAACTATTTAGAGGGGTAAAGCATTGCATTGTCAAGAGTTTCCTCTTTTTTGACAGAATTGAATTTGAGTTATGTAAAAGTAAATTTATGAGGAAAACTGCGGAGTAACCTGTCTATTGATGAGTATATAGAATACTTTATAAAATTTTACAGGGACCGTAACGGTTATAATTTTTATTAAAAAAAATCAAAAAATAAGAGTTTAAACTAATTTTTTAATTTAAAAATCATTTTTAATTATTATATTTGATTTTTTAAAAATAAAAATCAATTTATAACTTTTATATTTGATTTTTAAAATAAAAATCAAAAAATAAGAGTTATGAATTGTTTTTTATTATAAAAATCAAAAATAAATATAAAATTGAAATTGCTCATGAACCGAGAGTCCTAGATTATATATTGGTAAGTATATATGATCTACACTGCAATTCCTATCAGTTTATATATATATGTATATGAATTCACTTGTTTAGACAATGGTTTAGACTTATTAGATACCTAAGTTCAAGGGCAAAATATATAAAATACATAAGAACCTCCTCATCAGACACACTTCCACTCGATCAACTCGTAAAAACTTTAAGATTAATAGCGACATGCTTCGAAAAGCCGATATATGAAGTAGCTTGTTTTATAAGCAATTTCAATTTGATTTTTATTCTGATTTTTATAATAAAAATCAATTCATAACTCTTACTTTTTGATTTTTATTTTAAAAATCATATATAAATGTTATAAGTTGATTTCTATTTTTAAAAATCAAATATAAAAATTGAAAAAAGATTTTTAAATTAAAAATTGGAAAAAAAGTTTACGCGGTTTTTGTGTTTGCCGATAAAAACTAGCACGTTAGGATTTTTCCCACATTTTTCAGAGACTTTTAAGAGCTTTGATTTTTGTAATTTCATAATCATTATTAACAGTCCCTGTTATTTTATAATATTTGTTTTCTTAATTACATTTCCTTATACGTAGAGGAAGCCAAATTATATTTCTCTAATGTAGATTTCTGACTTATGTTCAAAATGTGCGATTTTTTATAGAAAATCAGTAATTTTAGAAAGTACATATTAATCTTTTGCACTATAACTACTTTAGTGTAGTCATGGTGAAGTAATGACACGTTATACTCGATAGGTTACAGATTATACAGATAGTATATTATTTATATATATAGATATTATATATCAAAAACCTAATCAAATTAAAAGTAAACTTTATTTTCCCTCTAGGCTTTACATTGCAAATTCTTTGCTAACTTTTTGAATATACACGTATAATTGTTGAAAACAATTTCTAAACTGGTTGGAATGCAAGTGTAATAAGATTTGCAGAACACTGACGGTAACTACAATTTGCAGCTTATTGTTGTTGTTGGTGCTTGTTACGCATAAGCTACTGTTCTCCCCACCCAAAAATTGCCTTTCTCGCTCAGTGCACGATGCCGCGCTTGCTCTCGCACACCCTTAATGCTTGCTCTTTGGCAATGTTTTGTTTTCAGCGACACTTGATTGCTTTTATGTGTGTTTGTTGTTGTCGTTGTTGTTGCTGTTGTGCGTCAGTCAGGCTGACGCGGAAAAGTATGCTACATGGCAAATAGACTCAAATTATGTTGTCGACGCGGCAAAGGGCGCGGGTTGGAACGAGAAGGGTGAACTGTAGAAGAGTGTATGTGAGTGTGCGTGTTTGTGTTTGTGTGCCTGTTTGTCTAAAGCTTTTTATGCCTGCCGAAAATTATATGAACGCCGTTCATAAATATTTTTGCTCAAGTTAATTGAAACATTACCAAAAAATGCTTGCTGGCAAATATTGAAATATTTTTTCGGGCAGCTTGAGGCAGTATTCTCTAATGGTCTGTACGGACTTATGATGTATTTTTAATTTTTGTTGCCTTTTAAGCGATTTCTCGTAATGATTTGTTGCCGTTTAAATGTATAAAAGTAAAACATACATCAGTGATTCCAGCTATGGTAAAGTAGCAATAGTTCATTACAAATAACTTTTTACAAAATAGGTCTAGAGTATCCTTAAGTTGTCTATTTAGGTTGATCACTTGTGTTCACAATGTGAATAGAGCAATCATGGTTACTGTGCTTAAACAGAGAAAGGACAACTTAATTTAAATCTATTTACTCTTTTAACAGCCATCGCCTTTGCTCTTTAGTTGTCCACTGTCCTCATTGCGTTCACCCTTTACAACTTTGCTAATCGACTCGGCCACATAATCGATATTTTTCGTATTCAGAGCGCAGATGTTCATGCGACCCGATTTCAATAGATATATATGCCAATCCTTTATTAGCATGCTAACTTGTTTCTCTGTGGTCAGAATTCTGGGTTTAAATACTGTTCATATGCTGCTGTTAGCAGGCTTACCTGTGAGACCAGTGTATGAGAACATGCCGCACTGCTTTATTACGTGATCCCAATTACCTGGCGTTTCATATTTCGCCAGTTTGCTGACCAATTGTTGCCGCATCATTATAATCCGTTCCGATATTTCTTGTATTGTCTTTAGCCTGCAAAGTCGCACAAATCTAAAGTGAATCTCTGATTAAAATCACAAATTAGAACTTACCATTCTGCTCGGTTTCCCTTATCGCTGAGCACTTTAGCCACAACTCGACTACCAAAGGCTGGAGGGTTGGAATAGTTTGCGCGAATTAAATTCTTAAGATTAGCCTTTACGGCTGGACCCGTTTTCTTGTCTTTCATTACAACAACAAGATTGCCGATACGTTCATCTAATTTTCAGCAGTTTATTAGCTGCACAACGAAATTACATGGGAGTACTCACTATATAGGCCCATATTCTTTGAGAACGATTGTGCTATCATTGTTTCAAAGCCTTGATCCACAAAAAAACGAACAGCGAAAGCATCGCAATCGGGACTACCGCTTGCAAATCCTTGATATGCTGAATCAAAAAAGGGGAACAGATTTCTACTTTTAACCAACGCTGCAATCTGCCGCCATTCATCGTGGGTTGGATCCATTCCAGTTGGATTATGCGCAGCGCTGTGAAAGAGTACAGCGGCACCTTCGGGCGCATCGCAAAGCGAATCCAGAAGCTTGGACATATTGAGTTTTTGTTTCTTAGCATTCCAATATGTATATTCTTCAATATGTTTGAAACCAGCTGCCTGGAAAATGCTTACATGATTCTCCCACGTTGGACTTGGAATATAAGCTGTCCTCTTTTTCAGAACCTTTGCCATAAAATCGGCCGCTAAGCGGCAGGCATTGGTACCCGAACAAGTTTGTACTGCTACCACCTAGTAATTTTTACATTATATAATCTAAAGAAACCTAGCTTTTTAAACCTAATTGATTACTCACTTTGTTGTTTCTTAAAGCCCTGTTGTCTTCACCCAAAATAAGTTCTGTAGCCACTTTTATGTAATCGGCATTGCCAGCCATTGGAAAATACTCGTGATTCATTGCGGGATCGTTGACGATTTCTAATTCACATTTTTTTACAACAGGAAAAACGAACGGTTGATTTTCATTGGTGCGATAGGCTGCGTACAAAGGAAATTGTATATGTACGTGGAAATAGTGATATTCACACTTACCACCAATACCACAATTTACTTTTTTTGGATGTTTGTCATTCTGGAATTGTGCCAAAAGTTCGAAAACTTCGGATGGTGGCGGGGTTTCAACGTCACTAAAAACAGATTTGGTGCTACAAGCTTTTGCCGCATGACGCTTGGGGACATTCAAGAATCTGACAAAGGTGATTAGTGTTTCTTATACAGTGATCATAGATGAACAAACCTGATTCTGACAATTAACAATTGCATGGCACAAGAAAGCATTTTGTTTTTATATAGATAAACGGCAAATTTAGCAGACTCTCAAAAAAAAAAAAAGAATTTAGAATGAATTTTTAAAAAAAAATTTTTTATTTATTACATTTTCAGAGCCAACCTAATAATCTTTTAATTATAAACATAATATATTAGAAATGCTTGCTGCAAGCCTAGAAAACAGATATCAAACATTACTGCGATCTAGTATTTGAAGATTAACGTTGCCGTTGTTCTCTCAGAATTGCATTGAGGGTCATCAATCAACTCAAGTGATGGTCAATTCGGGTTATGTTTAACTACCGCCTGGCAGTTGGTTCACGTTTATTTGCCTACGATTTTGGTTTGTTTATGACCTCCGAACTGGAGCCCGTATATGGCTGCATCAAACCGTCATCTTGTTTGCTTTATGCAGCGACCACAGCAGCAACAACAACTACAATCAAGAAGGGGAGCTATTCTTCACGACACCATTGATGACTTTAAAGCTATGCCTTATTCGGAAATAGGCGACGAGGCTAAACTTATAAGAATTTGTTTCTAAATATTAGAGATTTTTTTACAAATCTCTTTAATGATTTAAGGGTATAATATAATTCTCAAACAGATATGTATTTTTGAACTGTCGATGAACTGTACAAATGAATGAAATATTAAGCAGGAAACTAACCAGATTATTTAATTTTACATCCGCTATACCTCGTAAAGTCACCCTGCTGAGTACAGGGTACAAACCCGTAGTAACAATAACATAACAACTTCAATGTTTTCGTTGCATGTGCGTTATTCAGTCGATTGTGTTGTCTTCATTGTTTGGATTTTAGGGCTTCACGGGCTGCGCAAGCCAACAATTTGATGGATGTGCAGGTGCATGCGGATAAGGGGGTGGACGTGAATGTGAATGTGCCGGGCAGTAGATTTGCCCAGCTTTGCATGCTTTAGTCAGTGGACTCTGTTAATTGTTTGGGCACTTCGAATGCGTCTCCCATGCGCTGATTAGCAAATATTTCGATACTATGTGAGCTAAATAGATCGAAAAGGGAGGGTACATTTTAACTAGCTTATCGAAATGTGAGAGTGTTGGAAATAACTAAAATCCAGAAATATCTCTCATTCTTTTAATACTTATTGAAAACATATAATTTGATATTTGTTTTCGAATCAAAACTATTCATAATAAACGGTAAGCACGATAATAATCATTATTTCAATAATCATTATTTCATAATGATATATCGATTGCAGTAATCGGAACACCGAAATAATGTTATCTATGGTAAATAATCGTATTCTTTGACTTGTGAAACTAGTTCCTGCCTGCCTTACAGTACATTTTTGCTCCGTATGGTTACATGAGATGAAGTTGCAGTTCCCGCAGTCTCAACTTCACTTCCCATCCCTCCAACTGTAGCGTCCTCGCTTCCTCTTTCCGCTTGCCTTTAGCCTATAAAATACTCGTATCCCGTTTCCGTTGCGCATTTGCACAAACAATCGCGGCGACCGCAGCGCGGTGTGCCGTGTTTAATGGCCTGGTATGGGCAAAAAGGGGCGTGACTGGGGCAAGATAGGGGCGGTGTGTGTGTATGTGTGTTGTGGAAACGATTTTTATAAATATTGTGCACTTGCACAATGAAGGCGAGGTTAAAGTAAACGCAGCTATCAGCTTTTTGTCGTGCGCCGTGCTCATCAATTGGCGCCGGCGACGATGCTGTGCGTGCATTTTATTTTTTATGCATGAAGTGTAAATTAAAATTAAATTGACTGTGCAGAGTTTACGCTAGGACCGTTTTACCGTTGCGTGCCACGCGGCGTATGAATAATGAAAATAACCATCGCGACCAACTTAAAGTTGCCACTGACCTCAGCAGTGCACTGCACTCTGCATGTTGCATGTTGCATGTTGCTTCATGCCGCTCTCCATTTATTTATTTTCATATATTTATATGACCTTTTTATGTTGTGTTTTTAATTAAGTTATAAAATATTAATTTGTTCTGTTTTTTCTCTCTCTTTCTTTTCCTGCTTGTTACTGTTTCTGTAGTTGTTGCTTTTCCCAATGCTGCTGTGGTTGACATGCATTTTGTGGTCACAGTGCAGCAGCGCTGTGGCAATTTTATGTCTCTCTTCACCCCCACTCACATTCCTGCTCTCCCTGGCGCATCCGTTCGCATCGCTGTGCCAGTAGTGACAATGTCAGTGGCAGTGCCGGCATCAGACGAGGCATCGGCTCAGGTTTATGTCCGTGACAGAGTTTATTGTGTCTCCAGTTTAGCGCGCCGCAGGACCCAACTGTTCAGCTCTTTTTGCTTCTGCTGTTTCTTTGCCCACTCCTCTCTCCCAGGGAGTTCCCTCGTGCAGCTGCTGGCACTTTACGCGTCATTTAACCCGTTCGATTTGGGTTTCAAATGCAAAATCGTTCATATTTGCCTGCTCCCGCCACCTGCCCCCAATCAGATGTTGTCGCTGTGCGCTCTGTAAAGTGTGCAATGAACTTGGCAACTGTTGTCAGGCTGCCGCGGCAGTGAGATCGTAATTTGTAATTCTATCAAATACCCCTCGAAATAGTGCTGACTTTGAATTGCATTTTGCGTCAGCTTACTGACGAATTGCAAGGCATTTTCTTGTGGGTTTTAATAAGTTGCAGCATTGAGGGAGTCCAGGAACCATTATTGAGTTTCATTAAGCTCCTTTGATCGCTTTATTTCTTGAAGTATTCACTTAGTTAGCTAATTAACTGTCCTACAATATTAAGGTTATCAATTTCAAATGATTCCAGTTCTATAGTTAATACATCTCTTACTCCTTGTTCTTCCTTATACTCTCTACTTAATAACTACAGCTTATATGAGTCTCAATCTTTACCTCATTATTGTTCGTAGAGTCTCTCGACTTGCTTCAAATTCTTCTGCCATTCGTTCTTATCTACGCTCCGTTATTCATTGACAACTTTATAATCATTTGTATCCTCTAATCCCACATCATTTCTTCCGCCACATCACAGGCTTTCCGACCCATCCGACGGCATGTTCAAAAGTACTTTTTTTCTTTCTTTTAATCTTACAATTCCACAACCTAACCCAACTTTCATTGTGCTGCAGCTGGAGCACTGGCTGTAACATGACAGCTGTCATATGTTTCCATTCCGTATCACATTTTATAGCATAACAGAGTCTCTTTCCTCTCAGTCTCTGTCTCTCTCTCTCTTTCCGCAATTGTCTCTAAGCTTTGTTTTGTGCTGTTACGCTTTGTCTGTTATTTCTTTCGTGGCACAACACGTGCTCCAAAGTGGTCTCTCTCTCTCTGTCTCTCTCTCTCTTTCTCCCTCTCTTTCGCTTAGTCGAGCTTTCTGCTCACGTTTGCGCACAGCCAGCATCTACTCTCTCTCTCTCTCAACGTCATGTGCTTTTCCACTCTCTTCTCTTTTGCTGATTGGAAGTGGAAACTTTTTTAACGCAACGCCAGGCTGCACAGTTCTTTTTTTGTTATCCTTTTTGAGTTTTTTTTTTAATTTCATTGTTTCTGTTTTGCTCTGTTTCACAATTTAGTTGTGCCACATTCGGCCCATGACTGTGGCAGCGTGAGGACCCCGAGGACTCAACTCAAGGCCTGCATTTAAAAATAATTTATTGTGCCACCGCTCACACAAACACACACACACAGAGACACACCAACACAGACACAAACTATCTTAGTCTCTTTATTTTAGTCATAGTCGAGCGTACGTTGAACTGTTGACCCAAACACCTGACTAGATTGTGGTCGGGAGGGTGCTCGCTTGACTATTTCCGGCACTCTGCAAAAATTGTTTGTGTTTTACTCGGGCGACGACGTAGTTTTTGGTAACTCTACTTAATTTTATTACCTCCAAAATGGCATTTCTTTTTTCCCCATGCGGGTGGGTGAAGCGAAGAGGGACCCAGTTGTGATTTAGTGCGGAAAATTAAAAGGGTTTTGAGCTTTATGAACAAGTGGTCGTATGGGAAATAGGCAGTTCCGTTTGTTAGAGCTTGTAAAGTTGATTTTTATTAGCAGCTTAGTTGAGGACTTAGAACAAAGGGTAGAGCAAGGATTTAAATATTATAGTGAGTGTTACTTCAAGTAAAATGCTTTGCAAGTCTTGAAATACTAACAACAATAATGTTAGTACTTTTGTAATGTTAACTTATGAATATATTGAACTTTATCTTTAACAAAGAGAGCATAATTATATTTAATAAATTTCTATTCTTCTTATTCTTATGTCATCCCGTCATCGTAGAGCTCATATAGTTCGTGGCTCATTTGAATGCGAAAGTTGTCCCAGGTACGATCAGGACCAAAGATCTTGCGTACAATTTTCTTCTCGAACACTCCAAGCGCTGCTGTATAATAAACAAAGTTCTGTGCTGTATATTGAAAATGTCTTTATTTGAGTTCTTAATTTGTCTCGACTTATGGCTACTTATGAACTTTATTTCTCACCAGCCAACTGATACCTATTTGTGTTGCGATACTTCTCTCCTCGCTGCCACACCTATTTTCCGCCCACTTCGCGGTATTCACTTTATAAGTACTCTGTACTAGTAGAAAACCCAATTACAAATATATCAAGCCAACATGAAATGCAGCCAAGTGCTAAGCACATCGCGCGCTTTTATACAAATATTTACACTTCGTTAGCTGTCAAAGACACCGACAGCGGAACTTATATGGTGGGCTGAAGAATAAAAAAGAGAATGAGGAAACATTTAAAAACCGCCGATTCGTTCGTTTTTTTCTCGCTTGTTTCTTATTTGCTTTACTTTCACATTGCTTTGAAAAGCACTTTATGCAAATGCCTAAAAAAATACATTTTCTGGGCCAACGCGCAACAGAGCGCAAAAAAAATGGAGAAGTAATAAAAAATTAAACTAAGAAGCAAGAACAGGCAAAGAAAAAAAGAAACAATTTACAACATACGAGGGTTTATTTGTTTTTAAAGGATATTCCATATTAAAGAACAGTAGAAAATTATGCCATTGAAATACATATTCAATTAGCAGGTAGCTAAAAATAACCGTGCGAAGCAAAGAATACGCAAAATTTGTACACCTTTTGGCATTGCTGAGTACAATGCAGCGGGCAATCGGGTTGGAACGGGCGAACCGCAAACACCTGCTGAAAATTCTTTTAATTAGCGCTGAACAAAGGGACGCCCACTACAGGGAGGACGATGTGAAGAACCAGAGTGAGGGGAAGGTGGACGTAAACGAGGGCTGGCCAAACAATGAGCGTTAAATTCTATTCAATGCCAAAGCTGAAAGCGAACCAAATAATTGAAGAAGTTGAGGTAACGAGAGCGTAAAAAGGTGCAGAAAGAATATGCAAAGACAAACTGATGAAGACAGACAGACAGAGTAGCGACTGTTACACACACACACGAAATGACAGACGAAAGCATTAATGAGCGAAGTTCTGTCTCCACTTTGGTTGTGAATGAATGCATAACGCGCGCTGGGAAACATATCATGGATGTCATTGGATGACGGCCCTGATAATGATGATAATAGTCCACATTTCACATCCGCTGCACTCGCGCTGATGTCGTATTGCGATTGCGCTGGACTCTTGTTGATTGAGCTCAGCTCAATTGGCAGCTTGTGCTTTTGGCAGCAATTGATTGTGCTGTTCTGTGTGTTTTAAAACGTGCAAAGGATTAACAAAATACCTGTCAAATCGCTGTCCAACTTGTTTGAATTGTGTTGGTATTGTGTAGAAGGGAAAGCGAAGTGAAATTCGAAATACCACTTTGATCATGAGTGCTAAAACTGTTAGATTGGTTAAATACTTAAAAGGATTGTGGAAATATAACGTGAGGATTATTTAATAGAAATACAATTATATTAAAAATAGAAAAGAGTATTACTGTCATTAAGCCAACTTATATAAGGCGACTACCGGGCGTATACGTAATTCTACTGATATAATATGCAGTCCCTCAGCACTAACTGTTCCTATAATGGCTTAAGTCGGCTGTCCCCTTAACCAACTCACAATCTTACAGCTACTTGCCGACATAAGCATTTTGTAATTTCAATATAATTTTGTTGCCACACGTATTAAGTATACGACGCATTGCGCTTGCGGAATATTTGTGTATGTCTATAGAAGGCAGCTATAGGTCTCTATGTATGTGTGTGTGTTTGTCTTATGTATTTGCTGCAGCTGCTTTTGTTTGCTAATATAATATTTTGTAGCATGCAGTCGCCGTTCAGTTGGTATTTTTCAGAGGAACGTATGTTCTGCGCTTAACTCCGCAGTTCACTCAACTCTGCCGGGCTACCTGTGTCTAGACATATTTGTACTGCACGTGTATACGGCTTGTCACATACATATAAGTGTATGTATACCATATGTATACAGCATGTGTGCTAAAGAAAGCTAGAGGAAAAATACTTAATATAATATTATAGACGCATAAAACTCTTTTCAGTCTTTTGTAGCGAGTGCTGTTTGCTGGTCCTGCTACGTTGAGCGTTGCTTTGGCAATTTAAGAACAAACATTAAAACGATAACGAAATTTTCCATGACGCCCCTTTTTAAGATTACAAATTACGACACATAACCCGTGGCCATGGCAGCGGCCACAGAGAAATATGAGTGCAAACCAGAAGTCACAGAGGCAGCAGCATCAGCAGTCGGGGATGGGGATGGGGCAACCTCAGAGAACTTCAAACAGTTGCAATTATATAATGAGCACAACATACATTCGCTAAGCCATACACACAACACACACACACGCGTTCTATGATTATGCGTCTGTATCGTGTGTGTAATTTGTGCTTGTGTTTCATTTCTGAAGTGGGTTGATTGAAAACTAAGTGGGATTATCTCGAAACAGTTGAGAAGATTAAGCAAAGTAGATTTCAGTTTGGATTTTGCTTATTTAGTTAGTCTTTCTCTAATCCTTTTTATTCTCATTATCTTGTGCAATACTTTAACGTAACATTCATCAAACCTTTCATTACTTACGCAAATTTGAACTCTAGCCACTCCCCTCGTATGCTACTTATATGAGTGTTTGCTTTTTTAGTTTATCAGACATTTCCTACGGCACTTTTTGAGACATGGTGTTGGGGTGATGCTGCGCTTGCCAGGGCTGGGTAATGGGAAGGCTGGCGAGGGACGCGCAAACTTTTGCAACTATCGGAAGTCGTTAACGCTTTCACACACAAACGCAGTAGCTGGAGCAGGAACAGTTTCGGTCTCAGCCCAGCCACGCCCACATTAATGGGTACAGCAGCCGTCAGTGTTGTATCTCATTCGCACTGTCGAAGCCTGCCTCTCTGTCACTCTCACACACACACACACACACACAGTGCACGGAGCGAGCTGCCATGTTTGATTTCTCGCTTTATATGTAGGCTAACTTGTGTTTGCCGCTGTCACACAGGCACGCTCTCCCCGCTGCACCCCTCGGGCTGCCGCCAAGCCAACGTACGCCCACAAATGTTGGCACATTAATTAATTGAAATGCTGCCGGCCATGGAGAAAGACGACGACGGACGAAACAGCAGGCAGACGAGTACAAGCAGAGAGCAGGGGACGGGAGGATAGAGGCGAGTCGTGGGTGCGCTGGGGACACACTGTGAAGTCGTGTGTTTTGCACGCTTGTTAGTTTAACTAGCGCCTGGCAATTAAACGAAAATTAATTATGCTACCTAACATGAATGCAGCCCAGGGGCAAAAACGCGCTGGCCTTGAACTTACGACGCATTCAAATGTGGCCAGTCGAGCGGCAGCAGAGGCAGCCAGCCTTGCCACATGCTGTGTGTGCCTGACCTCGTGGCAAACGGGAAGCCAATCAGCTGCCATTTTTGCCTTGTCTAGGCCAGCGGAAATGTGCGACCAGTCTGTCTGTCTGTCTCTCTGTCTGTTTGTCCGTCTTTATCCCTGTTAATATGAATATCTCAGCTCGTGTTTGATTCTCTGCCTAATGCCTGCTTAGCTTTGACTTTGGTGACAGAGGCAGCTTTAATCAATCCGAGGTCAGGTGTCGTGTGGCCCGGCATAAGGTTAAGCGTGCACTCTATCTCACCCTTCAGGTACTGCCACAACTCATGGCCATAATCCAGTGGGGCCTCAGTCACGAAGATCACACAAATCATTTTTCATTTTCCGCGCACAGAATGCCATCAATCAATTTCATGCTGCTTGAAGATGTAAAACTGCTTAACTTACGTTGTACGAACATTTCACTTCGCGCACTTTCAGAGCACTAAAGTTGGCCCTCGTTTTATTTTTGCCATTCCCTTCCGTACGTATTGCTGGGAGGGGCATCGCCTAGAAAGCCAAAGCCAGGCAAGCATAAAAGCAGCTCGATGTGCTGCGTGGGTTAAGTGGATGGATTAGTTCGGTTTAATGAGAAGAATATCGAAAGGGAGGATATAAAGTGGGAGGTTATCGAACGGTGGAATAGGGAATATACAAGAGAATAAGACGTGTCTATGGTAGATAATAAGAAAATAGATAAAAGTTAATAAATATGTAGATCAAAATAAAGAAAATAAGTAGTGAATACATCACATTGGATAATGGATACTACATAAGTCAGAAAATAAAATGTATTGACAATAACACACGAATTAGTTGATTGATAATTGTTAATAAATGAATCTATATTATAAATAAAAAAGTGATTATTGATTTATCATTAATTAAATTGTTTCATAATTATATACGATGATTAGGTATACGTTTTTGTCTTAAGTTATTTGGTGTGACCGTAGTCGATACACTATCGTAAGCTGATTTAGTTAACGATAACTCTATCGATATTCCTATCGATAGAAAAGTGCTGCATAACGGCGAAGGAGAGGAACAGCGTCACTATCACTAAGCAATTAACATTGCTTAGTGGTCACCATCGTTTGAGAAAGCCAAGTGGTTAGATTGAGTTTGTAAAGACATTTAAAAATAAAAATAATACAATTAGTAATAATCTACACTATATATTATATATATGTATTTATACATATATTTCACTGTCTATATACCCACATTGATTATAGTTTCCTATTCTATCTGCTTTCTTTTGTCTAGCATATTTACATCTTTCAGCATACCCTCAACAATATTCTAGGAATCTCTTTCACTTTTGAAGTTTTTGCCGTTACGTTTCGTTAGTCCCTTCTCGTCGCCAAAAAGAAAGAAAAACGTAGAAAAGCCTCGGCCCACGCGCGGTAGACTTTTCCGCTTGGTCCGGTCAATGGTGGCGCTCCCACTGCCACTTCTTGCTGCTTATTATAATTTTTTTTTCTTTTAGATTTTCCTTTTGGCTTGTTCGTTGCATTGGCTCAACATTTTGATGATTTATGCGACGTCGTGCAGTGTCATGAGCCCAATTAACATTTGGGCTAAAAATTTTCAGCTCGAGGGGATTTTCTTTTCACAGCCCTGGCCTTTGGTAGCCACGAGACATAATTTGATTCCTTCAATGCAAAGCAAGGCGTGCTAACCCAGCAAGGGATCTTAAGTTACTGAAAATAATCTTAAATCGAACGAGTCAAGCTCTGACTATATCAAATATCGCGTCATTATGTTGAATAATGTGCTGAGGGCAAATCAATTAGCCGAGCTGAGCGATGGACCAAGTTGTTACACGCAGGTGTGGAAACGCGAGTCCTTCTCAAGTTATGCACTTGCCTGTTCCAGATGGAACAGGGGAAGGCGAAGATGGAGTCGGAGGCGAGCGAGGATAATGTGCATACTTAATGAACACTAACAGCACTCTCTGCCTATATAACAATGTGGGCGTGCAGTGCCGCCCATCGTGCGTTTATGTTTAATCTGCTGTTAAGCCGATGCCTGCGCCGACGTCTACGTCGACGTCGGCAGCGACTTCAGCTTTTACCAGTTCCGAGTCGACTTTGGCAATTTAGTTTATTTATAGCTACCAAAATATGAGAGCACCGAAGTAGCATACATGCTCGAGTGTTGTTGTTCTGCCTGAGCATGTGTGTGTGTGTGTTTGAGTGTGCGTGTGCTGACACATCATAATTTGGATGCTGTTTGTATGCGTAAGTGTGCGAGTGTGTGTGTGTATATCCAAGTCTCGTGCTCATGTTTCCAGTTCATGTTGTAATATTTTAATGTGTGAAGCGACAACTGCTGCCGTTGTCGTTTTGCTGAGAACACACCTCCTATACACACACACACGCACATATATACACGGACACGTATACACACACCACCCGCATACACCCACATAAATCATACATTCTGATAGCATTAATTTACGTTACGGCTCTTATATCATTCCAATATGTTTTCAAGTTGATCACATTTGATATTTGCGCACATAAATTTCAGCAAAACACATTTTCTTTTAAAACTTCGTTTCGAATAAAAGTAAACGCCAGATAAAAGGGAAGTGCGGAAGGAGGTAGAGAAGATTCTTTGCTCCTTTAAAGTTGTCTTTAGTAAACAGTGGATATAGAATTTAATGTACTTAATCATGCTCTTAGCTTGGTTATTGTTTAACAATGTAAGGCATTTATCTATAATTTATTAATAATTTTGTTTGTTTAATATTACTTAATGTTGTCTTGACAATTGCCTTTGCGCCTTCTCGTCTTAGTTTTCATTGCGTCGATCGATCTATCAGCTTACCGCCACACTTTCGATAACATATTCATTAAATGTAGAGATTAGTGTTGAGTAAGTTCCAAATACTGGTTATAAACAAAATGAGACGTTTAGTTAAAATTAAAACAAAATGAGACGTTAAAACAAATCAGTTACTAATAATGATGCAAGTAATAAATAAATGGGTTAAGAACAAAGTCGATCAACGGCTTACATAAAAATATTATTAGTGAGGGTGTTAAGTGATTTAAAAAAACTGTCATGGCTTCTTTACAAACATAGATACATCATGTCATCAAGTTTTAAGCAATGCAGAAAAAGATTCCAAGTTAAGATTCAAACGGGACCTTTGCATAACTCGTAGAAATTGATAATGTTTTTGCATTTCTTGTGCAAATTTTGTACACCATGTACCCTTGGCTTGAACAAGTTCAAACATCAAGAAACCCAATTTAACACCTCAGACAGATAGTCAATAGAGTTGACTGAGATCTCGTTAATTTCCATCATCACTTGGCAGTTGGCAGCAAATTTACAGAAGCCCAGAGAGCCGGAGAGCCGAAATACAATTAAAACCCAATTTAAGCTGCAATTCTAAATCAGAAAACTTATCAGTTACCTTTTGGCAAACGAATGAGAACCAGTCGCAGAATGGTGCAAGGCATGCAAGGAGTTTGGGACTTTGCTTTACTCTCGGGCTGAAAAGTTTGCCACAGTCGGTTGCAGAAACTATTGAATTTTTGGTCAAAAGATACGCCAATAACAGAAACGAGTCTACGCACCTTTGGTAAATACATACTCAATCATCGACACTCACACACACACACTCGCACACCCAGAGGTTCCCAGGGCACTTTGGAAATGAAGTGAATGGTTTATCCAAGTGTCTGTCCAAGGAGCAAGGCGGCGTTTACATTTGGCTTTTGCTCTGCTTGAGTTTGCCTGCCGCTGTGCTGGCAGTGCATTTGCAATTCCAAGCTAGTTTCAATTGATTAAGTTTCTGGTTAATGGATTGTTTACATATTTAAGCAGGGCCAACTGGCTAACTGCAACGGCGCATAACTTTCGGCCCAGCTAACAGCAGTTAGCTTAGTAGCAGCAAATCCGGGGCCAATACGTAGGCAGCAGCTCGCAAGCTAATCAGAAATGCAGACTTGGTATTTTTGCTGCGTGTTCCCGGGAACAATTTCATCGGCATTTCAGACAGTTCGAAGTGCGATTAGCTGATTGAGCGGAAGAACAAACTCTAAGTTAGTAACAGAAAAGGCTTTCCATAAAAAAGTAATAAATATATCAGGTTTGCTATATTTTATATAAGTATTTCAGTTTTTGTTATTAGGACGTATAGTTTAATAATATCAAGTCAAATTCCGTATTTCAAGTGCTTTGGTCAAATATTTTAAAAGGCAAATGTCTCATGCGCCGGCGGCGGTTGAATTTCCCAGGAAGGAAACGAACTTATGACATGTTTGTCTGCTTTTGTGCAAGTTAATTGTGAATAATTATTTGCTTATGCCATAAAACAGATTAAAAAACTTTTGTTTTTAATTAGAAGCAGCCGGAAAACAAAAGATGCGCCACCAACTTCAGCAGCTCCAGCTCCGGCGGCAGCAGTGAAGGCAGCCAGCAGCAAGTTTAGCAACTTTACAAACATTTTTCGCGCATATAAATTACACAAAGCGCAAGAGACATAAAGAGAAGCATTCCGTAGCGTAGAAAATTAAAGTTTGAGCTTGCAAATTAATGCAAATCTTACACGCACACGGACAATGCGGCGTATGCGCGATGATATTCTACAAATTTCGCATACGCCGCGTGTCTCCTTGTAAATGAAGTCGACCCGAAAGGCGCTTTAAGTGCATCGACGTTAACACGCCGAAATTAATTAATTTCATGTTAATAAAGTCTCGTGAGCTTATTACATTTACAAGCAACCCGAAACATCTCCGATTTGAGCCCTGTCGCCAAGGCGGGCTCTATTTATAGCGAAAGCGTTTCGAAATTAATTAACAACTTATTTACATAGGAACTGAAAATCTCCGTGGGCCATCGGCCAAGTCGCTGACACAAACAGAAGAGAATCGTGTGATGAAAAGTGAAAACAGAACCCCAAAGAATTCTTTGACAGGCACGTGCAGCAGCAGTTTCGAGACTTCTCCTTGACACGATTCTCAGAATCGATATATATCAAGAGACGGTATTGAAAATCTATAGCAGATCACTCAGATTTATGGCGAGACTTAAACACTGGCCGTATGTGTTTGTTTGTTATTCTTACTAGACCAGATTGCATGTATAATATAATGAAAATTGAATAATTAATTAAATTTGTTATTTTTTAATTTCATTTAATTTTGCATTATTAAAGGCAGCATGCTCTTTCTACCTCTCTGCCTCTCTTTATCTCACATACTCATTTCAATTAGAGTTAGGTTTATTTGGTGGGCTGTCGCAAAGCGACTTATGAATTTGTAACTGTCCAAACAAATTAGTTGTTCAATTTGGCGGCATTTGCAAATTTGTCGCTTATCGCTTTATTGTTTATGTTAATTTCGGCTCATTTAATTTTAGTATTTCACAGCCAGAACACGACAGTCAATTCGAGTAGTGTGCGGAATGCGACAGTTTGTTGTGGCTGTCGGTGCTCGTATCTGTGCAGTGAGCACATTAAACGCGGTATGCAAATGTTGACGCTCTACCAAAGCCACGAATAAGCCTCTAATTAAGTTTTCATGAATTCCGACATTACATTATGGAGGGCATCAGCTCTTATCGAGCCAATTGCGAGGGTGTGGAGGAAGAGAAAGAGGAACAGAGAGGGAGACGATTGCGATAGGCACTTAAAATATATTTTATGCTGGAAAAGTTCGGGAGGTGGAAAATTAGAAATACTTTGGCATAACTAGGGGTGAATTTCAGGTGATATTTGCATGCCCTGCAAGTTAACTAATAGTACGGTGTGTATTAACAGAAGATAATCGAATTTATGTATCTTAAAGCATTTAAACTTAAAATTACTTTTTAATTGCCTTGTGTTGTCTGTCCCTTCAACATCTTTAGAGTACTTTCTCTTAGGCTTCGTTTTCAATGATATTTTCCGTTGGGTGGTCGCATTGTTTCCCATTTTTCCAGGGGACTTTCAATTACAGCTCGAGCTCAAGGGAGCTGACATCAATCCTGTGCATAACTCGAAATGAATACGAAACGATGTCAAGGTGAAAGAGATATGAAATGCGAGACTGGTTCAATTGTTGTTGTCCCTGCAGAATCCGGGGCTCCGGTTGAGTTGAGTTCGTGCATCATCTTTTAAGCTTCCTTTAGATTATTTGCAATATGCAGCAGTCGAATATTTTTCGCCCAGTTGCCTCTGATATTTGAATATCGCAAAAGTTTCTCGCCTTTGACATTCTCCGTCGTCAGTTCGTTTCATAAATCTACTGCAATTCAAATGCTGCTGCAATAAATAAAAATGCTCAAACTACGCATTTGTCAAGGAAACTCGACTGCCCCAGCACCTTCCTGTGCTGCCCCTCTCTCTCTATCTCTCCCTCTCTTTCTCAGCTACTTTGGCAAGTCATTGAGGCGGCTCGTGCTGCCCCTGATCCTGCCTGTGCCTGCTGCTTGTCTGAAAGCTGCATTTCCGGTCACTAATACAAGTCAAAGTACAAAGTTGGTTGGCTCCCTGGTCGGATGGTTGGTTGGCTGCCTGACTTCACTTCACTTCGCTTCTCTCGCTTATAATGCAACGGCACTTAGCCAACGCCATTTTGAAAGCAGCAGAGCAGGAGGAGGGGGAGGAGGAGCAGGAGTAGGGGAGCTAGTGGATGGAGATGGCGTATGGCGAGGGGCTTTCTATCTGAGGCTGTGTGTGTCGCCGTGCCTCGCTGATGATTTAAGTGCACTTTGATGCACATTTTTCGTTGCTGCTGCTACTGCTGCTGATGCAGCTACAGATGCCCCAGATAATTTAATTAAATTATACGCTTCCTTACGTGCATTGGCCAGAGGGGAACACTATCAGGTAGTAGGTACGGGAAGAAGGGATAAAGGCCGAGAGAGAGACTGAGAAATTGAGGCAGGTTTAGGTTGAGTTTAGGGCGGTTGTAGGGTGTAGCTCGCATTTTAATAAGGTTTGTTGGTTAGCTAGTTTTGAGGTTGAGCTGAGTGTAGTTTTGGTTTAGTTTTATGCGCTGTCGAAAGGCTTTGTGCGAGGTTTTGGGGTTAAAGTCATTTGGGTTAGCTTGAAAAGGGGTTGTAGCATAAAGCCGAAGGAGAATAGCTTAGCCGGCAGACGGGGCGTATGCTGTATGTAGCATAAGGACTAAGCTGTTGCCAGACATAGCTTAAGAGTGTGCTCTTAAGTGCCTCACAATAATTAAACTACTGCAGAGCACAGTAGAGCTAAAGATTTCTGCTTATGGTATATGAATTAAGTTGAAAACTTAGTACTTCGATAAGTTTAAATCAAATCAGATTTCTTTGATTCTTAATATTGTGAAAACTTTAGAATATTACTGCTTTGATGATGCTGCAGCAAGAAAAAACTTTGCTACAACTGCGAAAAGTTGCGGCAAAATAAACCGCTGCTGCAATCCTTTTGCCTGCAGCCTTTGCCTTGGCCAAAAAGTGTTGATGCTATTCATCAACGTCAAGCCGAGCACGTTGTTGTAGTTGCTGTTGTTGGTGGTGACGCGACATGCGACTGTCAGAGAGCCGACATCAACTGGCAACAGGCGACTGGCAGAAGTCAAGGCGAAAAAAAGCCATCACAGACGCCGCAGCAGGCAGCAGTCATCAACAACATCCGAAGTCAGGCAACATAATTTTTAGTGTAGGAAAAAGAGAGGGAAAAAGGGATGAAAGACATAAAGAGAAAAAGAGAGACGGACGAAGAGATAGAGGGAAACACGCAGCAAAACATAGCCGAAAACATTTTTAATGCACCAGAAGTCATCATATTTTCATATTTCAAGTCTGCTGCCGCTGCCATCCTGCACGTGCATGTCGCTGAGTGTCCTTAAAGCGGAAAATGCTGCAGATACTTGAAACTTGCCTAAATTTCGCCACACGTCCTAAAAAAAACAAAACAAACAAACTAACTGAACTTGGCGTGGGGTAAACAAACTGAATTGAAATTTCAGGCCCGGCAAAGCTCAACCTTAGTGAAATGTCTTTATTTTCGTAGGCTCCCACCACGCAACTAACACAGTGACTAAACTACAAACACAGTAAACACGAACGGAACACAAAAGGTAGCGACGTAACGTGAGATGGTCAAAAACATATTTGCATAAACAGCAGCATTTGAATGATGCCCTCACGCTGGGGTCGCACTGATTGTAGAAGGTGTTTGGGATGAGGTATGGAAAAGTGTTGTTGAAAATATAAATACTTAAATCCCGATGATAAAGCAAAATAACACCAAACTATTAAGGTTAATAAAAGGAAATATTTCTAGAATATTTATTGATTACTTTTTTATTCAAATTCTATTTAATAATAATACTTAATCCGAATAAATAGAAGAGGAAAAAGTAATATCTTATTGGGGAACTATTTATATTGTAAGCCACATATTACATATTTTTATACCCTTCGACCATTGAAAAGGGTCAAAAAAGGGTATACTAACTTTGTGCAAATGTATGTAACAGGCAGAAGAAGGCGTCGGAGACCCCATAAAGTGTATATATTCTTGCTCAGGATCACAAGCCGAGTCGATTGAGCCATGACTGTCTGTCTATCTGTCTGTCTGTCCGTCCGTCTGTCTGTCTGTGTGAACGCACAGATCTCAGCTATTATAAAAGCTAGAGTTACCACATTTGGCAGGAAGACTCCTTTGTACTATAAGCTGATCAAGTTATCAAATGTTAGGTGCCACGCCCACCGCCCCCGTAAATCAATAATTTAATTTTTGAACTCAATTTGTAAGCGCTGTATAAAAGCTACAACTTTCTGACTTTAACACATACTAAGCTGAATGAATTATCTACGAATTCTCCAAATTGCAATCCGATCGGACAATAATCACAGAAGTTATTTAAGAAAGTAAGAGCATAAAACCAAATGCGTCTGTCAGTTAACAAGAGAGGCGATCTGTTGGGAATAAATGTAAAGCATGCGCATATGCATATATGTATGAATTTAATACATTAAACTACACGGGAACATAGGTCGAAGGATATACCACTGTCGCGTGCTGCGCTACTGTTGCTTTTCTTACTGGTTATATATAAAAAATACAATTTTCTGATTTTCACATTTACTTAGCTTCTTGAAATATCTACGTATTCTCTATATTTCTTCTTACTGTCGAGTGCGTTCGACAATTGCTCTAGTTTTTTATCGATCCAACTAGCACTTGACATTGAAGCTATAGATGAAATCTTAGGTCGAAATATTCATCAGTTCTCATTTAGTCGTTGAACATTCACAATAAAAAATTATTTTTGTAAATATTATTATTTTGAAATTAAAATACTTTGTTATGGAAAAAAAAGTAAAAACTATAGACCTATAAACCTCGTTTAATAAAAAGCCACACCATCGATTCGTAAACCTCGGTTACTGATAAGAAGATAAGAAGATGCATGACGATGCTACCAAGTCAAATCCGAATGGAATTGAGAATGTAGAGTGTCTTTTGTTTTATCCTTACATTCTTCCTCTTCACGGCTGTAAAGGAAATATTAATGTCCATTATTGTTAAAGCTTTAGAAGCAAATTATCGAAAAAACTTCTATACGCTAATACGGATGTGTGTTTGATCTATATATATATATGTATGTATTCCGATAGTATATTTAGTTTGTGAGTATCATCATGTATCTTCTTGTCATTTTCAGTAACCGAGGTTGGCGAAGAAATGGGATGGCTTTTTATGAAACGAGGTTTACGTGCATTTCTATAGAACATACTTTTTCATTCTTCTTCAGTGACCGTGGATTGCGGATAGACGCGATGGAATGTATTAAACGAGGATTATGTGCCATTCTATAGTATTTACTTTTGTATTTTTCAATAAAAAAGTATAAAAATTATTACTTTAAATTTTTTGCAAATGTACAAATTATTATTTTGAAATAATTTTTTATTGAAAAATACAAAAGTAAATACTATAGAATGGCACATAATCCTACTATACAATTTCACAATCCTCGTTCGGCTGTAAAGAACATATTAATGTCCATTATTGGACATTAATTTGTCCTTTACAGCCGTGAAGAGGAAGGATGTAAGGAAAATATAAAAGACACTCAACGTGGCACTCATAAAGTTTTGGAACAGTTTTTTGGAATCTAAGAAATAATAGTGTGTTGCCTCCTATTTTTTAATGGTAATTGGTTATAACCGATTTTATAATTCTTTAATTATTAATATGTCATTTTATTATTATTTGTAACTTAACTCCTCACTTTGTTTATTTCCGATATTTAGAACTTACTCAACACTAATCTTTGGATTTAATAAATAGTTATCGAAAGGTGGCGATAGATCGATCGACGCAATCGAAGCTAGGACGCAATGGCGCAAAGAAAGTTGTTAAGTCAACTTTAAAAAATATTAAATAGACTAAAATTATTATAAATAAAGACCAAAAATGTGTGCATTTGTCTATGTTCCATTACCACTTCATACCTGCAGCTTAGTTAGAGTATTGCGTAGTCCCTAAGCTATGGTCTGCTTTAATTCTGTTTCTGTTTTTGTGTGGTGTTGTTTGCCGACATCAGGTTAGTGTTTAACCTCTGCAGTGTTGCTGCAGTCCACTCGAAAAGTCTTTGACTTGGCAACCACCCTCAACCCAGGTCACCCTTGCCCCGCCTGTCCGGTGCTTGTCCCCATCGCTGCCTCCATGCAGCATCAGCCAGGCAACCAACCAAGCCAAGCAGCCAGTCAACCGGTTGGCGCTTCTTCCTCCTTCCTCCCAGTCCCCCGCAACAGAACCCCCGCTACCCTTCAGCATGCTGGCATAGCTTTTAACCACTCGTTTGCTCTTTAACGCGTTAACGGGTTAAGTTGCCTATGTGCCATGCCGCTTTCACTCCCCGGTTGCCAACCTTCTGCATCCATTATTGTAGCTGTTTTTGTTGTTGTCAGAAGCGCAGCTTGCGGTGGGTTTTTTATGTGGCCATCAAAGCAAAACAGGCGACTGTTTCGAGACTAAAACAACACGGGCAACTTTGGCAGTGCTGGGGCTATGGGGTTGAGGGGTGAGGCTTCGGTCGGCCTCATGTGTAATTAGTTGGCGCTGACTTTGTCATAATTGGTCCACACACACATGAGGAACATGGGCGTGGGGCAGAACTGGTGGAGGGGTGCTGACAGTGCCAGGAATTCGCCGCCGCTTTCAAATGACTTGTGGCCACATTTTAAAGTCATTTTTAGGTGCGCCAAAGCTGCCACAAAGCCGCCTCAAGTTGAAAGTTTTTGCGCTAATCGACGGCCATTATGAAGTGGCCACCCCATCCCCCTCCCCTGGTCATCTCTCTGTCTGCCACCCTACAGTAGAATGATCGCTGAAGTGCTGGCATTGCAGGCGACTTCATTTTGCAGGGCAACAACTGTGCCGCTCTTCAATTTTTTTGTTAGTTTCGCATTCATTTTCAGTTTTTGGATTTCAGTTGCTGACTGACTCTAAATCTGACAGCCGTTGACAACCCACACTGCGGTTTAGTTAAGCTTCATGAAGGATGCGGCACCTGGCTCTCTGTCTGTGAGCAATTGAGACCCTCTTCTCCTTCCATAAAGCTTGGTTTGGATTTAGTTTTGGCTTTCGCTTTGCATTTGTCATTCGTTGCTAACACTTTAATGCAAAACTTTTGGGCTAGTTAAGTCTGCGATTGGGATTGCTGACTCAGTTTTCGAGAGGACTGACAAAGGTTGTTCAACTGTTAAAGAGAGCAAAAAGTTGTTGAGCATTTCTCTTTGATATTAAATTGTAAACTAAAATAAATTAGAAATGATTAAAGACAAACGTTTATTCCACTTTAAATAGGGTTTAAATACCCCACTGACATCTTTGAAAACCCGCATAGATTAAGGATGAAATATTAAATCATCACGCGGCAACTGCCTCCTTTCTCCACTTTAAGCATATTCCTCTTTCTCACCACTTTTGATTGCGGCATTTTTCTTCATCAGAAGTTTGTCATAATTTCGCGCCCGTGCACGTCGCGGCGCCTTCTCCGCGTCTCCTTCTCGTTCTGCTGTCAGCTTGATAACTCCTTTTCATGTTCAACATTTCCAACTTGGCTCTAGCCACAGCCGAGTGTATGTTTTGTATTATGCGGCAGCTGTCGACTGCGGACACTCACACACAGACTCACTCTCACATGCAGCTGTGGGTTTGGTCACACTCTCAGGCGTCCGTTGCATGACTCCTTGTCGTGGCGCTGACGCCTCCTGTGCCCCTGTGTCCTGTGTGCTGGCAACTGCGTCCTGGCTGCGACTCTTTTGGAGTCAACTGCATGTCAGCCGGCCAAGGGGGGAGCGGGAAAGGAAGGCTGAAGAGAGGTTGGTGTGATTGTTGCTCGAGTGTTGCAGCTGCCTGCGTTTGATTACAATGCGCCTCATGTTGGAGTCCTCGGTGTGTGTGTGTGTATGTGAGTGTGTGTGTTCGGTGTCCTGGGTATCCTCAGTGTACTCAGTGTCCTCGGCATCCGCTGGATTCGCGCTCCGTGCACGCCGGCATCGTTTGCACTGATAACACGTTAAGTGCGCTGGTTTATCCTGCAAGATAATTTGGACAAGTGTCACCTCTCGGATTTTCACGCGCTGGCCAAAATAAAAACGCAAAGCACCGGCGACAGCGCCGCCAACGATGACAACGTTGCAAATGCCGCAACTTTTCTGAAATATGCACGAAATTTGTTCGCAACCTGGTTTAGAGCAGGCTAACTGGCCTGGCCAGCTGCAGCTGCAGCCAGCTCCCAGTTCGCCCAGTTCGCAGTTACTCCAGAGTTTTGCTTGGATTTTTTTCCCCACCAGTTTGCGGTACTTTTCATGGCTGGGTGGGGTGCTGGGGTGCTGTGGTGGGGCTTGTTACTGGCGCGTCGAGTTTTTGTAGCATACTTTTTGGGGTAGCACACGCGTAATTGGCGCTCGGTTGGGTTTTCGAAATGCTGTGGCTTTTAAATATTAGTTTAGACTGGCGAAACGGAATCTCTGGCCATGTGGCTGGCAGCTGTTAACCTGCGGTTCCAGGTGTAGCAATTACGGTTACCTGGAGGCCGCCACGAGCTGCTTGCCAAAACAAATACAACGTGTACACTAAAGAGATTTGCACACCCAGTTTCCCAAATGAAGCATGTTTTTTGTGTGCTTTAATCTCCACAAAACGAAACAAAGAGTCTAACTATCAGTTCAAAATGGATTAAGCGCGAAACTATTCTGTCTAAGTAAATATATGTAAACAACTGCATAAATACAATTAAAGATTAAAATAGTTGTATTGAAATATGATATATTACAATTAAAAATGTAATAAAGTCATACAAAATACTTGAAGTATGAAGTATTTATTTATATAGTGACGATTATTGGTAAGGCTAGTCCTGCAGATTATATAATTAAATTAAATAAAGGACTTGGGTCAAGTAATTTATTTGCAGACTAAAAAAATTACATTTATTTAAAAACTAATATTTATGTATTAAAATAGTAGTAATTAATATATGGTATAAAATAACATAATGTTAATAACTTCATTTAGTAATAGTGCGATTAACACATTTTATATTTTTATTATTATTTATTAAGGCGAATTCCTAACACTACAAGTAGTTCTATTTATAAATGAATTATTGCTAAGTATTTAATTTTAAACCTAGTTAACATGCGTCTATCTTCAGATGTAGTGGACGACAAAACTATCAAGCACATTCTCTATGAATTGCTATAGACGGGGAGAAAGCATGTGGGCATTGAAACCGCAGTACTTCCACAAATGGCTAACTCCTCGACGAAAGGCCATCTCTGTTTCATCCACTATTGTCAAGCTTGGGGGAGATTTTTAGGTACAAAATACCGCCTCTTTTTGTTCTATGGAAGACTGTCATTTAGTAATAATCAAGTTATACATTTAATTTTATTTAATTGAATTCGTATCTATCCAAGTCAATCTTTCTCTTCCCAATAACACCCATACCCAGCACAGTCAAGCTAAGCAGGACCATATTTCATACTCCTGAACTAACTGACAGTAGCACCACTCCCCTCCCCCTTTCCTTGCTCAACATCTACATAGAGTGGCTGGCTAGCTGACCGACCAAACAAACCGTCAACCTACTAAACACTTTTAAGCTGTCGATCTGTTTGCGCATGTCCTGAAATTTGACAGCAATCATATGTTTTGTGATGTTGGCGCCATGCAGCTTCGTTTGTTGTTAACCTTGTCAGCGAATGAGGCAAACAAAACAAAAACGAGAAGCGCACCGAGGCAGATGAGGCTACAGCAGCAGTAACAACAACAGCAACAGAGAGCAGCAGCAGAGAGTGGAGAGACTTGCTGCGTGAGCGTAAAGCTCTGCAAATGGCGCTGAATGGAATACACAGAGAGAGACTTGCGAGAGCGCCGCAAAAGCTTTTACCGACTGCCTGCGTTGTCGCTGTTTGTGCTGTCGCTGCTGCTGCTTTCGGGGGCGTCCAGGATCCGTCAGCGAATCGAGTTGTGGCCGTCGCGTTGCGTTGAACGTCAGTAGTTCGAACAAGGACGCGGAACGCGCAGAAGCTTACGCGCAAAAACCTTTTCGCGTAACGGGAGAAAAAAAGAAAGGAAAACCCAAAACATAAATTTCTGTGTCTTGTGCTTTGTGTGTGCCTTGCTTTGTGTGTCACACACGCACGGCGTGCGCGTGTCTGTGTGTGCGAATCGAATTGAAAGCCAAAGTTATATGCCAAAATCAGCTGCGCCAACAACAGATCACAATTTTGCTGGCGTTACGTATACGCAGCGTGCGACCACTACAACGTGCGTGTCTCGGTGTCTGTGTGTGAGCGCGTGTGTATTTGTGTGTGTATTTTTATTGATTGCACGTTATCTACACCACGCTCAAGGATACAAAATTTTGTAGGCAAACGCTTTAAAATGCCACAAAGGCAAATTCGGGCAGCTGCAACGGCGCCATAGAACTGTTGCCCCTTTCGGTCCCTCCAACAACGTGTGTGTTCGTGTGCGTCCATTCAAGGTCGCCACTCTCTGCTGTGCGGTTACACTGACAAAATGTCACAAACAGCAACCTAGAAACAAAAAACAAACACAAATAAGAACAACATAAACCTCAGTGAGATATTTAAAACAGCACGAAATCTTCAACACTTCAGCAGCAGCAGCTGCGACTTTAATTCTGCATTAAAGTAAGTGAAACAAAAAAATACTAAGGGCAACATTAAAGGTGAATGGAAAACTAAGAAAGAATCAAAGATGTAAAGGAAAAGGCGAATAACGAATGCGAATTACTTGCGAATTTACGTGAGCTGGCAACTGTAAACGGGGCGAATCGTTGTGTCTGTAATGGACTTTCTATAAGTTTATCTTTTAGTTTAGTCTGCGATAGACAAACACACACATACACAGTGACAGCTTATTGAGACTGGTGGCACGGGTCATGCGTCTGCTTTGTGGGACAACGAACTGAGCAGCGAATCTGCTGTATTATTTTCGGTTTCTCGGTATTGAATATTTGTTGTTGCTGTTGTTGTATCGTCTGGCTTGACACAGTTTGTTTGCCTCTTTGACTAAGCTGCCATAAAAAACTCAAGAAAGTCGCTTACAAAACTAAATTCCATTTTTTTTGGGCACTGGTGTTAAGAGATTGCTCGAAAACCAACTCTGGAGTGGTAACTGAGATACAATGGGCTCAAGTCGAGAGAGTGTGTTGGCAACTCTGCCAATGATTATTGTCTTTTTATAGTGCATTCAGAATTCGCGCATTGTGGGTCGTTTTTTAATGTTATTTAAAATTTAATTTCGTTTTTACGGACGACATAAAAGGTTACGACATTTTTTCGATTTAATCATAAACGACCAAACAGGATATATTTTCAATTTCTTTCTGTTAATGACAGGCAGGCAGACATACCATAATTATGGCTGATCATTTTTTGCAATATTAAGTTTTTTTGTATTCTTTTTATTTTCTTTTTTATTATTTTTTTGTTATTCTTTTGGAAGCTGTGTGAGTTTACTGCTGATTATTTAATATGCCAGGAACAAAGTTGTTGGGAAGAATAATATTTTGTGATATAATATTCTTTATTTGTAATTTCAAACCTTTATATCAGTTATTCTATGTACAATTAAACGATAATAAATATGTATAGACTCTTCTTCAATTACACATTTAATTTTTTTTAATTTTCAAAGCTTTTCACATTATATTTGAGTAAATTAAACACATCTTTAACTGCCCCAAGACACATTTGTCATATATGAAAATGACAAACTTGTTCGAAACCATTGGTAATTTATCAATTAAATATTTAAATTGAGTAACTGTTCTTCATTTAGTTACCTTGGCACTTGAGGCACTGGCCTGGCATTTGAATAAAAATAACTTTATGATTCATTCGCACATTGCAACACATTTGTGAGAGTGTCCAGACAGCAGGCTGTCCATGGTCCCCAGGCAGAACAACAACAGCACCAGCAGCAGCAGCACAACAAACAGCTGCAAATTTATTGTGAACCAGTTTGGCATGCATAAAATCTAACAATAACTGAAATTCTGACGCCACTGCAACCCCTATGCTCTCCTCCTTTTCGCACTGTCTAAATAAACACTTAATTTATGCCCAGCCTCGACTGTGTAAGCAACTGTGTGTGTGTGTGTGTGTGCCTGCGGGCTGCATAGCTGATAAATCATAGCTAAAAGTGTTTGCCCCGCCCGCCGCCCACGCTGCCGGCGCGCCAGCAGTCGGACACTTGTGCGGCTGCTGGCCCTGCAGCGTTACCGACTGATTTATCAAAGTAAGAACAAAAAACTACGTTACGTATACGACACAGATACACAGACAGAGATAAAGAGAGAGAGAGAGAGACACACTGGCACACGTGCATCTACATCGGCTTGTATATGTTGTGCTGACATCAGCTGTTTGGATAGCTAAGGGCTTAGATTTCGGAGTGACCTCGTTTGGGGACTAGGCAAGAAAAACCCAAAAACCAGCAGCAACAGCAACGAGAACAACAGCAACATTGGAGAATACCAACACTGACAACTAACAGGAATATGTTGTCCAATGCGCAAATATTTGTCGTAATGCGTTGCACAAACAAGCAGAAAGCAGAGTCAGAGATAGAAGCAGAGGCAGAGGCAGAGACAGTGGCAGAGGCAGAGCCAAACAGAGCATAGCAGGAAACGAAAGAACATAATGCATAACTCATACGCAATGTGGACAAAAGTTGTTTGATGTTTGCTTTTAGGGCATACGACAAACTTACTTAGCCAACATAAAATATGCACATGTGACAGTAGCATATTAAATATTAATTAAGATGCTGACCTCAACAAAAACATAAAGAGATACAGTCCCGAAGCTATGGTCAAATAAGAAGAAATGCAAAGCATACCCCGCAGGTGGTCTGCAATTAACACCTGCTACTCTCTTGTCTCTTGTCTTTTTATTTGATTATTTCATAAAGTTGTTTCTTTTAAGATTTGCTTTCAGGTTCTTTTTCTTTCCTTGTGAAAAAGTGGAGAGTTTTTATTGTTACTGAGTTCCTTACTAGATTTCAATAATCTACCTTACTAACATCATTTGCATTACAATTAATATATTTCATTTAATTGATTTTCTTTCCTTGTACTTCTGGTGTACTCCAATTTGGAGCCCTTTGAGTTGAGAGTGTTACCTGAATGGGTTTTCATGTGTGTATTCATTTGCATCGACATGCGAGCTATAAAAATGTGCAATAAATACTTGGTGCTATTCACAATTCCATTTGTATGCCAACCATTTGTGGATACAGATGAATGTATGTATGTATTTGCCATGTATAGTTAAAGCTAATGCCATATGCACACTTCAATCTCACGACAAACTCTCGTTGATTTATGCTATGTGCCACTTTTTCGCATTTTTCCATTTTCCCATTTTGCATTTTTCTCTTTCGCTTTGGCTGCTATTGCAACGCTAACTAGTTTTGGAGAGTTCTGCAGCAGCATTTTACTCCAATTAAATTTTCATGCCATATGAGCATTTTGTGCAGCACCAGCAGCAGCAACAACACTGCTAGAAACGAGAGCAAAACGGGGCAGTGTTAAAATGGAGAGTGGCATACGAACGTGGCGCTATTTTCAATTTCCGTTGCACAAAAAGCCGGCAAGGAATGCGATTTTTAACACAATTTCGTAGAGTAAAAGACGAATAAGAAGGGGAAGGGCGAACAAAGAGGGTAGACAGAAAGGGTAGACAGAAAGAGTAGACAGAAAGGGTAGACAGATAGTCGGTAGGTGGGTAAGGTATACACGATGACACTTGGCATAGAAAATTGCTGTTGACGACTAAAAACAACAAAACGCCAAGCGAGAACAACGACCTAACCGACCTAACTCATCGACCCACCAACCAACCAACTGACTGTCTGAATGACTGACTGACTGACGGACTGACTGAATGATTGACAGTTCAAAACCAAATGCCCTTTTATTGAGATTTAAGCATTTGGGTCATTTCCGAATTGTGTTTGTGTAACTGTGCAGGGACGTGGCGAGGAGAGGGGTGAGTTTTAAATATTAAAAAACCTTGTACCTAGGCGCTTTGTCTGCAACGGAATCCAGCAAACTAGAAAATCAATACGAGCAGAGCAACAGCCAGAGTTGAAGGCTAACTGTGTGTGGCGGCAACAATAAAAATAGCTAAATCAGTCGCTCGAGCCAAAGCCAGAGACCCAAAAAGGGCAGTCACCGCCCCCGGCCTCGCCTGCCTCCTCTGCATACAACATGTGCAAATAGCAGTGGAGAACTGTGTGTGTGCCTCTTCTATTTTTAATGTTTCTCTCGATTCGGTTCTTTTTTGAGCACGACACTCGGCTTTTTATTGGCTTTTAGTTTTGTAGAATTTGTGTGGGCACAACAAAAATACAACAACTTGTACATATTGTAATGGAAATTGTAGCGCCAACATTGTTGCATTTATCATTCGAATTGTGTTCCACTTTTGGGGTCATTATGACAACGGCCTAAGCACTTCGAACTAGTTGGATTTGTTGCACAATCGCAACAGCTTGGGTTGCTCCCACAAGCTGTTGCATAAGTGCATAAGTATTTGTGCTAGTGTATGCCCATTCTTTGTCACTTTCCTGCTATCCTGAATATTACCTAAGAACTGGGACTCCAGTGAAAACACCAAACTGCACTAAAACATGATTCTTTTCTATTTTACATAAGATAGGAGCAGTGCAATTTTAGTTCACTATCAAGACTTTGAAACGCACCTTTGGAGAAGTCTCCGACTCTGAATCAGCATCAGCCATGTCTGTCTGTTCGTATGTCTGTATGACCGTCCGCCTATCTGTTGGGCAAACTATAGTAGTCTCTCAGTTTTAGAGCTACTTTGATGAAGCTTGGCACACATGTTTTTGATTGCAGCACGCTGTAAATAAGTCGACACAAGCCGGATCAGACCGATATATCGTATAATTGCCATACAAACTATTGGCCGATTTTGGTTATTTGTTAAAATATTTTCTACATATATTATTTGCATAAATCATTTCATTAAAAAGGGACCAATATTACATAAAGCTTTCATAGGAACAATCGGCCCAGATGAGCTCTTTTTTTTGAAGACGACTGTGTTTATTAGAAATACCTTAACTTATTTGTGCCAATAAAAGTTGTGCACTAATCGACGTTTTATCATTTAATTCTGTGCCATTATACGATACATATATGTCTGTCTGTTATAGGACGATATAAGCACCTGCAAGGGAAGAAAACCTTTGACATGGCAGAGGTAGCTTTGCTTTCTGGTTTCTGTGCCAACCGAAAATATATGTAAAAGCCAGAAGGAGGCGTGGCAAACACCACAAACTAAATATATTCTTAATCAGAATCAACAGCCGAGTCAATATAGCCATGTCAGTCTGTCCGTCTGTCTGTCTATCTGTTATATATTTAAGAAATCGTTTTGGTTAGGTGGGTATCGGGTATACGAGTATCACAGTCAAGCACACTCGACTGTAGCTCTAGTGCTTGTTTTTTCTGACTGCTTTGTTAGGTTGTTCAAAAATAATATATATTATGGGTATTTTCAATCCAATCAAAAGTTAAGACTCGTTTTAAACCAATAAGATCCAACGATTCTTTCCTCATCTTATTTATACCTCAAAAGAGTTATCTCTCGGTTTCCCCAACCGATGCTAATTATATGCACGCTCGTAGCTCGAGCTCAAGCAGAGTGCCGTCATTTACAACCACATGCACACGTACTATTGCATGTGTGTGTGTGTGTGTGTGTGTGTGTATTTATTACCAACATGTTCTGGCCTTCAATTCGTAATACTTTCACTGGCCTCTCGCTCGCACAAGTGCAGCAGGCAAGAGTCGTATCCCAGTTTCGGGCAACTTTTGTAGGCAATGTTTTATTGGCTTTCGTTTTTTAAATGCTTTTATTTTTGTTCCCTTTTTTCGGGGTCTTTTTGGCTCTTGCGTGTACGGGTTTAATATATCGTGGTCCGTATGATATATGCACATGCATAAACATGCTCCGCACTATATGTTATATGGTCGTGTGTGCGCGCTGCTCTTTGCCTTGCATGTTGAAAATTGTTTGACGGTGGCAGATGAGGGAAAGCGAAAGCGGAATGGGGTAGGTGAAGTGCTGGTAGTTGTAGTGAGGAATGGGGGGATGAGGAGGCTAGGGGTTGGCATGAGCTCGGCTAAAACAAATTACGTACGAGCTCAAGGCCGCAGCAGCGGTCAGGTCAGAGTTTTGTTGGCCGTTGCCTCTCGTTGGCGTCGCTCCACGTTACCCTTCACTCGTCACCCGTCACCCTCTTTCACCCACTGCCAGTTCGCAATTATATTGTAAAACATCGGGGCTTTTGGCCACTCGACGCCCGCACTAATGAAAAATTCTGGTTCGCCTTTTGCCATTTGGCCATTTGGACATTTCGGCCATTGCATGTTTTCATAAATAATTAAAATTTTCTACTTCTGCTGCTTCCTTTTGCTTTTCCTCTCCTTCTGCTGCGTGTGCTTCGTGCTCGCTGAGTGCGAAATGGCACAGGGTCGCCCACTAATTAGGTGCATATTGCATTTGCGCCTTGCACTCAAAGTCTGTCAAAAGCTCGACGAGGCGTTCACGTTCACATTGCCCCATTCCCATACCCCCTTGGCACGCCTTCCGCACACTTTACTTTGTGCGACTCTCTCCGTCAGTTGTCGGAAACGGATGCATGAAATTTGCATGCACACAAATGTCAAATGCTGACCCGAGTTTCGTAGTAGGTCCGGGCAGCATGCAGACTCGGACTCGGACTCGGAGACGGACTCGGAGACGGATTCGGAGTTGTTTCCTGTCAGAAAGCGGGACAACTTAATGCAGTTGCTGTCGCCAATTACAAACCGCACCAGATCGCATTGACTTGCCCCACATTGGCACTGCACTTGCACTTGCATGTGTGTATGAGTGTGAATGTGAGTGTGTGTGTGCTGAACTATGTGTGTCAATTGGCCATGTTCGATTGTTGGCTGCCAGCGTATTTGTTACCATTTTGGTCAGCTCACTCGCAGCATGGCAGGCACAGGCTTGAATTATGGAATACCTCGTGAATTTGGGTCAGCAGCTGAACAAGATTGAACATTTCACAGACTTTTAAAGTAACTGTAAATATAGGTAGCCATTTTTTGACTGAGGCCTGCATTCGAAATCTATTTAAATTTATCATTTACTTTTCATAGTCAACAAATAAAACAAAACCAATGCAGCATTGTCTTTTTATATCTCTTTTATTTATTGACAACTTGCAGATGTATTTTTCGAAAATCTTTACAAAATAGAATTCCAGATTTTCTTTCAATTTCGATTAGCTTTACCCAATTTGGCATTGTTGGGAGAGTTCCACCCCTTCTACACGTATTTTCCTATCAATTTCGGGCTGTGTTCCCATTCGAAATTGAACTGTGCCATGACAGGCCCACAGGAGTTCGAAATTGTTGTTATTGTTGTCATATAACAACCGGAGCAATTGTGAAAACCATCCATGTTACGTGTCCGTTGCGCTCTGTTTCGGTTTGGCTGCGCTGCTGTTTCTCTTTTTCTTGCATTCTCTATCTCTCTCCCTTTCATTTCGTTCTTTCTCTCTCGCTCTACACATGCGATTCCATTTTCGTTTCTTTCTTTTGCTGTTCAACTTTATAAGTTATATTCGCCGAATCGTCGTCGTTGTAAAGATATTTGCCAACAGCTTGGCTGCTGGCCCAAAAGCCAAGCATCAATTTGATCAACTTGGCGCCAGTCTTTAATATGTTTTCGTTTCATTCCTTTTCCGACGAAAGTACTTTTCCTTAGTTTGAGCTTTTCTTTTAGATCTAGTTTCCTCTTCTTGTTCGTCTTCTGTGCTTGTTACACGCCATTTAGCTTCACTTTGCATATTCATAGAATTTGTTGGCCGAGGCCAAAAGGAATATTATGCGTACTTCTCTGGTCAACTGCATCGACAACTCGTATATTACACAATTTTCCAGCATCTCTAAGAAAACTCCCTCTCTCCGTCTCTATCTCTCTCTTTCTCTGTCACACACACAAAGACAGACACACACAAATGATAAGTGAAGTTATGTGGGCAAACTTTCAAATGCGGCTGCAATTTTTCGGTTATATGAATTGCATTCTATATGAGTGTATCTGTGTGAGTGTGTGTGTGTTTGTGTGTGTTGATAAATTTGAGTAGTTCTTGCTTGGGAATTGTTGTTTTTAGTTTGCAGCTAATTTGAAGTTTGTCATTGCAAACTTGAGGAATGAAAAATCAAAAGATTGCAACATCTTTTCTGCCGTTGAAGTTAGATGAGAAATTACCGATTTCCTGGTTGAGTTGAAAATCAAATAGAGAGTTACAGAAAAAAGATCTGTATCTGTGCTGCATTGTAGTGCATCTGCAGATTTGTTAAATATTAATTAAGCAATTTGAATTTAAATCAAATCAAGTTTTTCTCTCTCTCTGCATTTTTTGCCATCAATTTCGTGTGTCATTTCGCAGTTTGCTCATTTTACTAGGGAATTTCTCGTCTCTTTTTGGTTTCTCATCACTGTTGTTGTTGTTAGTTCGTTGTGGCCTGTCACAAAAATGCAATCAATTAATTAAAAGGCTCTAACAAACTGCTGGCAGCCAGACAACACGCACTTATGGTCAGCAAATTTGTTTGCCAAACGGAATTTAAATTGAAAACGCTCGAAAGGCCCGAAACAGCAACGGCCAACGGCGCTCAGAGGCGGCAATAAAAACTGTTGCTTGTGTGTAATTTGATTTGCATAAAAACTAAATAAATTGCGAGTGTTTTTTTATTTTGGTCCATATCTTTTCCGGCTGCGCGTTGCGACGTGCAAAACGCAGCGAACAGATGACACACAAAATGCATGCAGGGAACTCGCGCGTTTTATGAATAAACAAAATGCTGGCACATTGACAATGCGCCTATTGAGAGAGAGAGAGAAGGAGAGAGAGCGAGAGAGAGAGAGATCACATGTCAAGGATGCGCAACTGACAGTCCGGAGGACTGTCATTCTGTCGCTGAAATGGTGGAGTTATGAAAAGTGCGAAGCTATTGAGAGCCAATAAATGTGAATATTTCCACGAGTACCCGTACTCAATCTCGTTCACGCACTCACACTCTAACAATAAACACGCGTCGGCAACATGGGCAACATAATGTGGGAGTTGCCACTCGTACAATAAAGTGGATTCGATGAAATGCCATAGATGAAATGTTGATACGCTTGCCAAAGATTTGCAAAGTTTTATAACATGCAAACAGTAGACAAAGCTATTCAGTATTATCAATAAAAAACAAATATTGAAATCCATTCGAAAAAGCATAGAAGAGCTTTGCAGTTTTAGTTTTATTGTTGAAACTCGAGGTCGATTAAATTCGCATGCGATGTGCAAAAAACAAATAAGATAGAAAAGTTGGCGGATTTTAAAATGGTTTGCACGAGTTCAGAATTTAATATTACAATGATACTCGTATCACTGATAGATCTGTTTTTTTATTTGTGTATCTAAATGTTCTTAAATCCACTTTTATCAAAACAATCGCTTCTATTGATACAACATTTATAGAAATTGTTGAACCTTATTTATAGCATATATAATATCGAATTGAGGATATCAAATAGTATTGGTATTAGACCAATGTAAGATCTGTTGCTATAAATGTATTAATCCCAGGAAATCTTAAATCCACTTTTATCAAAACAATCGGTCCTATTCATACAATATTAATAGATATTGTTCTGTGTTATTTATATGCGAGTATAATAACTAATTCCGACACGCTTTTTACTTATTTTCGTTTTCCGACTGCCATTCATAATCCCTCGCACACTTATTCGTTTATTCATGCTTTGATTCATATAAATTGCAGCTTAAATTTCAGCTGCCAATTTTTCACTTTTTAATATGTGTATCTGTGTATCTCTTTCTCTCTCTATGTGTGTGTGTGTGCGTTGATTCGGCGCCCAAAAGTAGGCCACAGTAGGGCAGAGAAATCGGGGCCAATGCGCTGCCTCGTCGGGTCGCTTTTCGAGTGTGCTCCCAATGTGGGCTAAGTTGTTTATTTGTTGTTTGTCTATTGATTAAATTAAAGAGAGACCACACTATGTACACAGACATACACACATATACAGTATAGGTACATGTTACATACGACATCATATTGTGGGAACGTACAACGATATTACGACCTGAGCGCTGCTCCCATTAAAATTCAATTTACGTTCACTCTGACAGTTTGAACTTTAATTAAAGCCCACGACAGCCGGTGATAAGGGTCATTGATTAGGCAACCAGCCAGGACATTTGGCAGGCACGTGTGTCCTGCCGTCAAGGAAGCGCCAAGAAAAAGCCAAGACATAATAATCAGAAATCAGCCTTCACACACACACACTCACCTACACAGGCAAAAAGTTAATGTCTGTTGTAATTTATGTGGCAGCACCGCAGCAGCTAATATAGAATTAGTTCCTGCGCTCCGCTTTGTTTCAATGACATTTTGACAGCTCTCCCTCTCTCTCTCTCGCTCTCTCTCTCCCAAACTAGGCCTAGCCGACCACCGACAAGCGACATTGTTGAAATTTTTGACTAATTAAGTCATTGACTTCTAGGTGCGGAAGGAGAAGCCTGTCGCCCTCTGGTAATGCGCAGGTGACACGCAAACACGTAGACAATTATCATTTGGGGCAGGCCCCGAAAGCAGTGACAATTTTGGCATATTTGAAAGTTTTGGCGCCTGGAATTAATACAGTTATTTGTCAGCATTAGTCAAAGCGAGGTGAAATGGAAAGCATCGCATTCCAAGGCAAATTAGCACCTTCAACGCAATAAAGCCAAATGTTTCCGACACACAAAGAAACAATTTCCATTTATGTGAAGTGGCAGCTAAATGAGAGAGAATATAGTAGGGAAGGGAAATGAATGTGGCAATGTTTGTTGATCAAAGGGGTAGAAGAGATATTATTAGAGAGGAATTTTATAAACTTGTTGGGTATAGTACAAAAAGAATACATTGAGAGAAGAAAAGATATTGTAATAAAATAAAGTTATAATTTATATGTAATTTATGTAACACGAGTATTTTTGAGTATATCCAATTTAAATATAATATATTTCGGTTAGAATTTGAATACTAATGATCAAAATTGGCTACTTCTTGCAACATGTAAATTCCATCGGGCTCCGTGTCTTTATATAAGTTTGCTGTTCTTTTGGCAGTATATTTAGATGATAAGCATCAATGCGAATTGTAACCTTGTGTTTAGCAAAAATATTCATATTATACCTTATATATAGTCATGACCATAAATATAAGTAAACATTGCTGCTACTTTGCAATTATCAAAGTAGAAAATAAGCCTTAAGGGTTAAGAAGAATCCCTTACTATTTTTAGTTCATTTTTGATTTCATAATTTCCCGACCATCAACATATGTTCGTACTTAGCTCTTGCTATGCATGATGCTCTTAATCCCATGTTTATAGCCTACCTGCTCAGTTTATGGCCTCCCCACCCCTACCCCTGCATCGCATACGTATTCCCCTGGCGCCGCATTAAAACTTTTACATTCTGTTATTCCCCCATTTAGTGTTTCCTGCTGCCGTTGAGCCACATTAACCCACACTTTTAATTAAAGTCGGTGCAAAAAATTGTTAAGCTGCCCGTTTTATATGCACACAGCAGAGCGAGATAGGTTGAGAAATAGACCAGGAGAGTGAGTGAGAGAGAGAAAGCAATAGACACGTTTTACTGCAACCAATTAAACCATAACGCATACATTATAATTTTATTTTTATTTTAATATTTATGTGTTTTGCCAGGCGCCCCATGTGACCATATCATGCACGCACACATACATACATATATTCCATATACATGTCCCGTTTCTGTCGTAAAAATGGCGCCCAATTACTTAAAACTAACGAAAAATTCCCCAAGCGTTTGCCGTACAATTTGCGTTCATAAATATAAATATCACACCTTTGCCTAGTTTCCCCAGCCCTGGCTGTGCGTGTGTGTATGTATGTGTGTGTGTGTGTTCTAGGCAGCCAAGACAATGCTACAACTAGATTTTATCTCTTTCTCTCCCTCTACCTTTCTCACTCTATCTGCGTGTAGTGTATTCAAGTAATCAAAAATGCAAATCGAGCCCATGAATTTCGAATTAGTTTCTAGCTTGTCTCGCAGCAGCAGCAACAACAACAACAACAGCAACAACAACAATGGCAGGCTTATAGCCAACGCGGATTTTAGGCTAACGAACACACGTACACACACCCATACAAATACACGCATACACACAGTCATAGGCAGCTATGGACTTCTGTACGTGTAACAAATTTGTATCAGTTAGTTGGGGCCTCCCTCGCAGCGTTTACCTAGCAAAAAACAGTTGGCAAGGGGAAAGTGGCGGGGAAAAGGGAAAGGAAGGCAAAGCAAAATAGTTGGTGAAGTTGCGCGTGCGACTCGTTTTGACAGCCGATTGCACTGAAAGAAAAAGTTCTAAATTGTGTGGAGTCTTGAATGAGTCGAATAGATATTTTTATATTTTCTGGAGAAATTATTGGATTATTTTATTTTAATGTTTAATTGTCTCTGCACAATTGCAATTCACTTGGCATTTTGAAACGATAGTTACGCGGTCTCGCTCCTTCAGCATTATTCAACACTCTTTTATCGATAGAGATATCGACAGGGCTATCGTTGACTAATTCAACTTACGATAGTACTTTGACTAAGGTCACACTTAATGACATATGATTTAACATAAAAATAAATAATTAATTTGTAGACAATTCTCTTATAATTAGAAAGTATTTATCAGCAACATATATTATATTTTTTACAAATCTTCCCAATTTTGTTCAGTGCATTATCTGTCAGTCGAATTCTTTGGCAGTTCTTTTATTTGTTGGGCCGCGGCAGCGACGCCGCTTCGTGGTCCGTTTTGATTTGCGGCCTGTTGGTTTTTGAGTCTGTGCCTGTGTGCGGGCTGCACGGGCTGTCCGTGCTGTACGTGACGCGCATTTCCGCTCGGTGCCCATCAAATATAAAGTGCCTGCAATTTATACTTGAATTCCAACTGTAAAAGCAGCACCAGCAGCAGCAGCAGAAGAGAACTGGCAGCAGGAGCTGCAAATCAATGTAAATATTTTGGGAACGCCTTTCAGAGCGGCTTAAAGCGGCATCAAATGGTTTCCATTGCCAGCTCCTCCACGATGAAGTACTGTATGGCATTTCTGCTTGCATTTCTTCTTGTTGTTGCTGTTGTCGTTGTTCCGCCCGAGTCGTAAGTTGAGAGAACTGCATTCGTTTGGTTTCTTTGGGGCCCGTTTTAGAGCTTGGGTTTTGGGGTTTTCTTCTCCATTCCCACCGGCATTTTCAATTTTACTTTATATGCAAATTCGGCATTTTGTAGCGACGCCAAAGCTGCCGCAATGGCAGCGGCAGCAACTGCCATTGATAGCTCTTGCCATGACCCTTTGCTTCCTACTTTGGCTGCCCCGACCTGCTGTGCCCCGCCCCGCCCTCACTTGCCACATTCTGTGTCAATGCTTTAAGCCAGCTTTACGTGGAGGCAGCCACGTTGCATTTGAATTTCTATAAATTTTACATTTTCTATTTAGTTGCAGTGCGAGAGCCGAAATAAAAGTCCAATCAAATCTGTAAGCTCTGCACGTATTTTTTTGACCATTTATTATTTTGGTTTTGCTTAATAGTATAGATAAATACAACCAATAGAACTATGCTCGTCAATAAAAACAAGGTAAATATTTATTAGGTGTTTGTCGAGAGAGAATTCAATCAGCATTTTGCATGTTTTTTCGATAAATGAAAATATTTATTTATGAATTAATATGAAACTCGCATCGAAGTTCTACTGAACTTCCAGATTTAATAGAATTGCATAAACTATATATATTATATTATTGTATTATATATTATTTTTAATTTATAAAAGGTTTTTACAGACTCTTGTGATTAATCTGCCTGATGGCATAATATCTTACAAACATTATTGTCCCTAAATATTCATCCCCATCGTAGGTTTACTTTCTCTTCTCTTTGCGGCACCTACTCACATAGCAATTAGATTTGTTCAGTCAGCACCTAATACGCAGTCATTGTTCGCTTTTTGCTTCGACAATATGAATTGCAATTCGCTTATCTGCGACAACAATTGTCGGTTAATCTGTACTTTGAATTATAAACGAGATTCGGAATCTGTCGCCCCGAAAATAAACGTAGCATACAGCGAGGCGCACTCAGGCACGTAGGCCACACGCAATGACATCGTCAACGCTGCCGCCTGCTATTAATCTAAGGCAGGCACTAAGCCAGCTACACGACACGTAGCTGCCATGCCTCTTCCCTGCCTACCTCGTCCCCTTTCCCTCTCTGTCTATGCTTAATGTCAGCTCCTCTCTCGCCCAGTCGAAGTCGGGGCAAAGTCAAAAAAGCTACCGAAAATGTTAGCTATTGCCATTGCCATCGGCTTTGTCATTTGCCGTTAGCAGAGAAGTGTCAAAGTGCTAAAGTATGTTCAAAGATTCATAAGATTTCTGTCCGTCCATCCTCCCGCCGTACTGTTTGTCTATGTTGCTGTTTGTCTATTTCTGTTTTGTGGCTTTTTCTCTGCTAAAATTACCGATAAAAGGTGCTGGTCCAAGTGCTCCTCGCCCATCTGCATGTCGGTTGTGCTCAAGTGTTGTGCGAGAAGGCTTTTGTACATGGCATTGCTTTCAATGTCTGTAAGTAGACACCAGTGCGTATGCGTGATCTGTGGGATGCTGTCGCTGAGAGAGAGCACAGCTCATTACCACGTATATAGGCGCACATACGTCAAGCAGAACACTGAGAGAAAATAATGAAAATAAAATGACTATTGAGAAATATATATTTTATATTCAATTCCATGACGAATAAAGTTTAATTATTTTTTAACTTAATAATGATTTAAAGTACAATGAAAAGATGTTCTAATTTTTATATTTATTTGTCAGAATCATTTTCTTATTCTTTATTAAATTATTCTTTATACAAATCTTTAAATTGTTTACCTTTGTAATCTAATTAGGAACCCTCATGCATCAGTTACCCCATAGCAAAGCAATTGGATTACAAAGACAACAGATTTTACTCTCAGTGCAGGTGCATGGCCTGCACCATTGCCCGCGGCGAGGAACGTCTGCAGTCCTTGGATTCCGCTCAAGATGCCGACCAGTTTCTCCCCCTCTCTCGTTTCCTCCCTTTTTCTGTCTCTCTATTAGCTGCGAGTTCGTTGCCCGTTGTAACGGCAATTGCATGTGCCGTTATGAATCTTACATTCTCCATTCCACATTCCTCGCTCCACACTTTATTTTCCTTTCCTCATTTTCTTACACTTCTTGGTCAGAAAATTGCAATTTACACTTTTTTTGCTTCGTTCGCATGCCGCATTGCCGCGGGCGTGAGCGAAAAATGTAAATTGAAAATGAAAATGCTCATATGCAATTTCAATTTGTTTGGCTTGCATCGCGGCTAAAATTGCTGAACAGTTTTGCGTTTTTGGGCCTGCCCCATTCCAGCACAGCCCAGACAGTTGTACATACCTTCGTGCGTATACACAACATTGTTGTCAGTAGCTTTTGGTTACAATCGTTTGCTTTACGAGCTCGCAAAAGCATTTGGCGTTTTATGCGAAATGTTTGCCCAAGCACTGCAAATGCTGCGAAGGGACCCAGCGAGAAAGCGTTGCCAACTGCATGAGAAATTCAACATTTTGCACACACACACTAACACACACATGAGTGCGCAGGGAACTGCTTTAAAATGAAGCTTACATTTTTAATGCGCCAGCTGCCATGAAGTCGCCTGCTTTATGATTGCAGCTTTAATGATCATGACTCTTGCAATGGCAAACCCGGCACTAGTTGAGTCAGCTATGTGGAGGTTATACTGTTATACTGTCTGAAGATGTTATGCTAAGGCCATTGCATGTGGCAAAGCAAGTGCAATCGTGTCGGAGCACGCTCAGACAAATGACAACAATAGAATGCCAACTAAGTCATCTTTTTGATGGTCCCGACTAAAGCACTTTGGGACAACGCTGAATTGTTGTGTTTATGGACCATAAAGACCCGAAGGAATTTAAACCAAATATGCGACTCTATTTGGCTTAACATGGACAGGAATTACGGCAGTTGTGAAGTCAGCCATTGCAATGGCATTAGCTGGATATTTTTATTTTTATTTTATCTTTCAAATTGACAGTCAACATAAATTACTTTGTGATTTTTCCTTATGCAGTGTAAACTTCTTCACACCTTGTCTCATGAATCTCACTGATTGCCCGTTCTCTATCTCTCTTTTATTGTCTTTCTCTCTCTCTATCTCTGCCACACCCCATTTACCTCAATTGCACACACACATTCCAAAAGGACAGCTCAACTAATTCATTTAACATCCATTGCCCACTGGATCACATACAATTAAATATTACTCATACGCCACGTGGCCACCGCAATGCATCACAGCGGCAATTTGAGTCGCAGTCTCCTTCACTGAACTGCAGATTTCTGCAAGCGTGATTGAGCTGCGACATTCAGTGATGCCAAATCACGTTGCAATTGCCACGAGACGATGGCGACAACGACGACGACGCGGACAACGATGGCGACGAGGACGACGACGACACTCATTAGAGCAAAGCGTGATGCGTGACACCAACTTTAAATTGTCGAAAGACACGCCCCCACCATCCTTTGCAGATCCGCGTCGTGCCTCTGCTCACCCCCTCTGCCTTGCCGCCTCGCCTCGCCCATCTATCTTCTCCTCCTGCACATTGCAGCGTAATCTTGGCCATTACTCAAAAAGTAGCTGGGCACGTAACGGGCCACAGCGGCGAGCACGAGCACGAGCACAAAAAAATGAACGAAATTGAAGCAATGTAAACGAGCAATGGCTCGTTCCTCCTGTTTCTCTCCTTCCTCCAGCTACTGCTTCTCCTCCTGCTCCTGCTGGTGGCTACCTACTCGCCCACGAATGAAACTGCTTTAGCTGCCGCCGTTGCCATTGCTGCTTTGGCAGCTGGTGACATTTTTAGTCTGTTTGTGTTGGTGTTGGTGGTGGTGCTGCTGCTCCTGCTGTTGCGTCCTTGTTCCACTGTCAGTGCCACAGTCGCCATCGCCATCGCCTTCACCATTGCGTTGGCCTTTGAAATCACAAACGCTTTTTCTTTTTCCATTCGGTTTTTTTGGTTCCTTTTTTTTTGGTGCCTTGTGGCTTGTCCCCTCGCGCCTCCCTCTAATGGCTTTGTTATGCTAATTTCTTGACGCCTTCTGGCCATTGAAGTCGCCTCATCCTCTCACACCCCGCTGTGCAACGTGTTATTATTGTTGTTGCCGACATTGATGCTGCCTTTTTTTCGTATCTGTTTTTTAATACAACAATTTTGGGGCCCCAACGCTAATTTAATTATATTTCTTTTTTGTACCCCCGACAATTGCTGAAGGAGAATATGAGGGTTTAAGGAACTATTTTCAATTCTATTTTCAATTCTCAAAATTGCAAATTACAAATTACATAAATTGTACATTCGCAAATTCATAAAGTTGAATACATTTATTATACTTTGAACATCTATTATTTTATTTCATTCGGTTGATTGATCGATCTATCAGCTTACCGCCACAATTTCGATAACTTATTCATTTGAACTAAAGATTAGTGTTGAATAAGTTCCAAATGTCGGATATAAACAAAGTGACCCGCTAAGTTAAAAATTACACAAATTATGACATAAATAATTAAAATATCAGTTATAAACAATGTTGTTCAATGGCTTACAGTTTATATGTAAGTTTTCTTATCGTCTGTAACAACAAATTATTTAATTTGCTTTTGGCTGCCGAATGCGACGAAGGCGCAAAGTCAAATACAGCAAATACAAATGTTCACATTTGCAACATCATTTTCCAGCAATTTTGCTGCGAGGAATCGCGCGGGTTTTCCAGTTTTCATTTCCTTTTCGCAGCGACTCCTTCCAACTTTATTTACTGTTGTCACTTGGGCTACCCCCAACATCGTCATCTCACAGTCTCCTTCTCTTCCTCTGTGCCTTCCCAGCGCGGACAAAAAGTGAAATTCTCCTTTGGCACAACTCTCATGTGCTCCGAGTGTGTGTGTGTGTGTCTGCCTGTCTGGGTGAAAGGACTTACCCCATAAGCCTTTTATAAGCATCGCATAAATTCTTTGTCAATTGTGGCAAATGTTGCCTGCCGCCTGCTGCCTGCTCGCCTGGCAGCCTGACTGACTGTCAGTCAGCCTGTTTGTCTGTCTGTTTGGCTGTTTGCTCTGCAGCTCGTCATTGTCATTGTCCTGGTTCTGGTCCTCGTGGTTCTCGCTTCTCCTTTCCATATTTGCGTGCGTGTGTGCGTTGGCTCATAGTTTCTTCCAGCTATTTTTTGAATTTCCCTTTTGGACTAGATACGTGCTCTCTAATTGTGCCACGCGTATGTCGCAAAGACTTCACTTGGTAACTAGAGTTTGATTGTGTCGAGGCATGAGAGTGCATTGATTGGATTACCAACACAGCCAGAGGAGTCTTTCCCTCATCGTCTTCCTCCTGCCAACATTGGCCATAAATGTGAAAGGGGCCATGCGACATAAAGCCGAGCAGTGGACCAAAGCTAAACTTGCCTCCAAATAGCCACGTCACATTCAGTTACTGGCTGCAGCTTCGGCTCAAGGACTCAGCAATGGGTAATTGTTGGCAAATATGGTGATATCAGAGGCTTACAACTTAATCGGAATTCAGCCAATTACATTTATCATTCGAACAACCTGTGAACGTGGCATTATCTGCAACATTAGCATTTCCATTTGTGTTGAATTCAATTGTATAAATCTTGTGTTGGATTTAGGTTCTTCCTTGAGATATTGAATTTGCGAAGAAGTAAATATATTATCATATTGAAAGAAAAACTATACTTTCATTTACATAAAGAAATAAGGTTAGATTTATCCCCATTATTAATTTGAGTTATAAAAGGTTTGCCAAACGAAAAAGATTCTGTTCAGTGAATAAAATTTGCTTTAGATTTAATGCATTATTATTATAAATTACTTCGTTGGAGGAGTATTCTATTAATCTTTATCTATCTAACTTGTTAATTTCATTATGGCTTCAATATTTCATTGATATGATTTTTAGCTATTAAGAATTCAATGATTTTTTTATTCGATAACTTAATTAAATATCTCATAATACTAATTTTTAGCTCTTTTTTCAAATGTCAGGACTTTTTAAACCCTTTCTTTAGTGCATAGAATACAATTTCATTTTTCCAACGAAGTCTTTGAAATTGGTCTCTTTTCTTATATAGTATATATATGTACGTAACATGATCTTGTTATTTCTGACAACCTTGTGACTTTGCTTTGCCTTTGGCCTTCATTCCTCGAAATCCGTCGGCTTTGGCTGTTCTCATTTCATTGTCGTCAACATTTTCTCGGGAATTCTCTTGTGACTCTAACTAATCATGTTGGCCCCTTTTAACATGCCGCGTTGGCTCCTTGGCTCCATCCGAGCCGAGTCGCATTCCCTGGGCGGCACTCGAAGCATTGGCTAAGTAACTTAAAGTGCTTCGCAGAAGCGCATGAATGCTCGTACAGTACACACACACACAGACACAGTCACAATTATAACATGAGTTGAGCGGGAAGTATATTGACAGGCCAGCCTGGAGAGCAGCTCCCCATCCTGCATAGAGGGAATTCAAGCGTTATGAGTGCTTTCCCATTCGACACGCACCTTCCTTCGTCTTATCCCTGTCATTCCCCCTCATTGCCCCCTTTTGTTTCGCCCTGCGATTGTCATCACACATTATTATGCTTTATTTCCGTGCCTTTTCCTTTATTTTTATTAAAACTGTCGTCAAATTTACATATACAGCTCTTGTCCCAGCGAGACTCGACGGTTTCCCGCCGGGCTGCTGTCTCGGCATGTTGTCTTCGTGTGCTCGGCCTGTCGGGGAATAGCCGGGCTTGGGTCTTGGTCTGGGTACGTCAACTGGCTGAGGGTGCGACTTCTTTGCCAAAGCCGTTGTTATTGTTTCCAGGCCGTAGCTTGCTTGGGCTCTTTTCGCTCTTCTTTCTCGTTTTGTGCTCTGTTTTTTCTCCTTTTTGAAGTGTTTACAACACTTCCGGCGCATAATGGAAAACAAAAGGCTTAAAAGGATACACAAAGGATTTGAGCAATCAAGTGCGCTTTAAGAACTTTCGCCCCATGCACGATAACCGGCTACCGATAACGGTTTTTGCACCTGCCATTTACCTGGA